>OY856415.1:209457779-210142779 GCA_963693085.1 Alisma plantago-aquatica
GTCCAACAACTGTGAGGTAACTGTTATGCCGAGAGTTAAGATGTTTCTGGTACTTATCTATGATAGGGCTCCATTCAGAGATTGGAATGTGCCGTGTAGAGAATGGCAATCCTAGGTATCAAATATGGTAGGATTCATATTTACATCTCAAGAGGGTATAAAATTTATACATATTAGTGGGTGAAACGTGTGTTCCTATGATAATGGATTTATGAAAGTTGATCTTGAGCCCCGATACATATGAAAATATACCTAAGATGTAGATGATATTTAACCTATGTATCCTCTGGTTTGATGAAGATGATAGTATCATCTACATACTAAATGATGTTGTTGTGACATCTATCATGTTTATCGATTAGTCCATTACTAGTTCCTAGTCGTATGAACCGGTCTAGTATTGATGCAACTATTATGAAGAGGTAAGGGGATAGAGGATCACCCACGGGAGACCTTTAGTGTTTTTAAAATAATCAAATGCATCACCATTGCTGATAATAGAGAATGCACATGTGATGATGTATGAATGCATCCAGTTGATCCATGTGTTTGGGAATACATACCTGTGGAGGGATTGGGAAAGAAAAGGCCAGTTAATGTTGTTGAATGCTTTCTCATAATCAAGTTTGAGGGTGAGAAGTGGGGTATACTATGAATGACATGTGTGAATAGTCTCAAGGGTTGTAATATAAGCATCTTGGGTATTTCTATTTGGATGGAATGCACACTAAGTAGGTGTAATGATATGTTCTAATAATAGTTTCATCATTGTGCTAAGATGTTTGGGAATGATAGTATATGATGCATTGGTTAGGCTAATAGGTACAGAACATTTAATCCATGTGGACTGGTCTTTCTTTTTAATCAGTACAATGTGTGTTTAATTAAGGATTTGGTATGTGTTGCCATTTCTCTCTATTCTATGGATAATGTGAAAAAGGTAATAAAAATCATGTTTAATATGTTCCCATGTTGATTTATAAAAGACCTTGCTAAAAGCATCAAGTCTAGGTAATTTATCAATGACAAGGCTATTTATAGCATGTTTGATTTCTATATCTATGAATGGGTCAAGAAAATTATTTATGGGGGGGATTTTGTTGTTACAGATGATGTTCCATTCTAATTACATAGTGCATGGTGATATCTGATGTTGTTTAACAACATTTTCAAAAAATAACATCATGATAGATGATCATCTATTGACATTGGGTTTGTGAATCTGTGCTTCAAAGCATGTGTATGGTGGAAATTCTTTTTTGGCTGTTACATCATAGATGGTTTTTTTTATCACCTTCTATGAACCATCTATGTTTGGACTGTTGTTTCCATAGGATTTACTCCAAGGCTCAAAGATATATGATGTCTTTCAACAAATCTCAGTATGCATTATCCTTGTTTATATCATGTATGAGGTTAATTAGTTGTGTCTCTTTAGAGTAATCGATGCCAGTAAATTCTCAAAGGAGTGTTTGTTCCATAGATGTAAGCAAGTCTTAAGATTCTTATGTTTCTTGTGGGTATTGCATCTATAATTATAGTGTTCTAAATTGTGTGACCAGTCCTCTTATATGGGAGCAAAAGAATTGGATGTTTGGTCTAGAATCATTTGAAACAAAATGGTATATGCTCACATTATCATATGGTGTTCAGAACCATCACAGGAAAGTGTTCAAAGAGACTAGATGTGCTAATGATGGCACATGCAAGCGGGTATTGGTAGTTATATAGGTCGGTGAAAATGAAGCAGTCAAGTCTAGACCTATGATTGCCTCTATGCCATGTCCATATACCATTCATAGTAGGTAAATTTTAGATGTTATGTTGTGTAATAAATTTCCTAAATAGTACATTATTGTAGGGGTGTGAGGCCATGGCATCTCTGTTGTACCACTCCTCAACAATGATGGTAAGATGGAAGTTTACTCCAATCATCCATGGGAGTGTGTGGAACTACCAAGCTAGGTTGTGTAACTCCAATATGAAAGTGGTCTTGTTATGACCTGCTTCACTATAGTCCCTAGTGATTTTTTTTTAAAAGCTCTCATCTAAATTTTGTTTACCAATGGTGACACTATGATTCCTAATAAACACCTTTATGATGTTCATCCGTAGGTTGTTCCATCTTATAAGAAAGCCTCTTCAAAAACCTGTCGATGATGATTCGATCCATATGTTTTGATAAGTTCTCCTCCTATGGATTTGGGTTGGAACTAACTAAGGTGTTTTCTATCTTAGGAAAAAAGAATTGTGGCTTTTTGGTTGTAGGTATGGTCTCACTGTGAGGGATATGATTTGTTAATGAAATAAGGGCAACGAAAGATGAGGCCATAATGGGTTTTAACGACAAGTCAACCACTAGGTCTCAATTAACATCAAGTATTATACAAACTTAATCAGATGCAAGCTGACTCAACTGAATGTGAGAAGGTCATCACAATGGAGAGATACATGCATGGAATTTCAAAACTACAACATATATGCAAACAATTACCCACAAAATATGAATCAAACAAGAAAGATGTTAGTAGAGGAAATGGGAGGTAACAAACGAAATATGTGGTTCTTGAAATGCAACAACCATTATCCGATCTTGAATCAAACCCCACCCCATTGATTCTTGTCAGAACCACTAAACCACATAGGTGTTTCCCTATAAAATATAACTTGTCCACAACACTCTTTTTTGTGAATATAACTATTCAGAACGTGAAATAAACCATCCCTGCATATGTAATACTAGTTGAAGAGCTGATACAATGTTCTAAAATCTCTAAGTGATTACATGTCCAAGGAATCAAATGAATTCGGCAACACAATATCAATAGTATAAATAGTTTGGGGTACCTTGAACTTCCACAAATTTGTGTACCTTGAACCTACACCTTGATAAGGATCTGACTTCCTGGAATTTAGGTAGCTAGAACCTAATTGGCTGCAACAAACATTGTACCGATCCACTGCATGTTTTTCCCCACTTCTAAGGAAAGCATGAGGGCCAACACTACATCCACAACATCCAAAATCCCCATAGACACCCTGGTTACCATGTGACCCGTTAGCATTTACATGACCACTATAACTATATCCTTGATTGATGTAGCCACTCCCACTTGGTGATTGGGCAGTTGGTCCACATGGACAGAAAAATTGCAACCAATAAAAATGAGAACAGAAAATTGTATTCGACAAAAATGCCAAGAGGTTAGGGCACTATAACATTTTGTTAGGTTCAAAATTTTTCTTTCTCTAGAAGGATGAAAATACAGCATGAATACATATATATTATCTAAACTATTATGGATAATACCTTGACTCAACAAATTGTTCTACATGATAGCTATGAGTTTTTCTTGAACCAACAAACACCATGACCCAACATCTTTGAATCTTGGGGAACCTTAGATCCCCCTACCAACAAGGTTAAATGAACATGTTTAATTGAGGCTTGAGGTGACCTCCTACACCTCCCTCCTCTCCACACTCCACTCTCCCTCATCTTTTTAGCACCCTATTTCTATATGAAATAAATTTGTGCACATCTAGAACAATTCTTCTACAAGGACTAGTTGGTAGTCAAAGGAAGATTGACATGGACAAACTAGATGATCAAGTTTGGTAAAGAGAGATGTAAAACCAACTTAATTAATTCATGGTAGATGGTGCAACAAACATGATGCCAACGAGATCGCACAACTATGGTGGTTCATCCAGCAACATGCAAAACATTACCAATTGTGGTTTTTTCAATGACAACAAAAGTGATCTATCAAGACCTAGGCATGTGATTTTGTTTGGCTTTGTTATTTCTAAGTGGATGTCAAACAACTCTCTCCTTGTCCTAGGCCAATATTTTTTCTTGTATTTCCTAGGTGAAAACCTTATCACTTCCTACTTGTGTGCTTAGTCCCTTGCCATTAGAAATATGATGTAAAGTGGTTACAAATAACTCACGACTCTCATGGATATTACAACAATAAACAAAAAAATATTATTACTTATCTTATCAAAGGGTGAACATATCATGTAGAATGAGACCAAGGTGAAGTTCAACATCTATATACAAAAGATGTATGATCATGTTCCACAAGAACCAAGACACATCACTATTGATGACCTGAATTGTGAAAGACATGAATTTTGCAAAAGAGAAAATATATTGTAGTGTCCATATTTTAGCTATCAAAGTGCACGACCATTCTTTAGTGATTAGACCAGATTTAGTGAATGATTCTTAATAACCTAACTTGCATAGGAGAGGAGCATCAAATTTGTATGACTTCTCTCATGATATAGTGATGCAACCTCAGTTCGTGATGGAAGCTAACAAATGTCAGGGTGGCATTTAACAATTTCTAGTCACTGAACAAGAGGCACAACAGATTGTCAATGCTTCCAGAAATTCAAAACTAGCAAGGTTGAAGCTAGTGATGGATGAGGCTGAGAAATAAATTGCAGCGTCGTGCCCACTACTTTTTTGGATAAGATCCTTCATCACGTATAAATAACTGAATTCATTAGGTATCCACTAATTTGTTTTTATAAATAATTGGCTTTCTAGAGCATATGTGCATCATATAGTCAACTAGTGTTCTTCAAAACATGACCAACTTTTAGTTATCACTTTCACTGAGTGTTGCTTCAGTTGTTTTTGTTGCAACTTATAGGGAGAACTTGAATTACATGGGATGTACCTTTTGCTGATTTCCTCATCAACTCTACATCCACGCTTTCCTTTGTCATCAATAATTCACATGAATATTTATCTAAAATAATGCACAACAATAATTGGCTTTATAGTTAGACTTTTGTCTATCAATGCATCTAACAAAGAAGATATGGGGGTCTGTGAAAATCCTTTCCTACAGAGTGGCAAAACTAGGGAAATGTTCGACCCAATATTGTTGATGATTTGCATAGTGATCAAGTGGAAATGTCTACACTAGAGGCTTCCCTATTCACCAAGAGAGCACCCAAGCTAAGACCCACAATGGCCCAAGTCTTGAAGCTGCTGCACCAATCTGCATGACACCACATGGAACCTTAGATTATTCCTAACCCAATCTGCATGACACATGTTAGGAATATATTATATGCATGCTATTGAGTCCCTACTCTGTAGACCATTTGGATCCCATTCATTTTGGTATATCGAATACCTCCCTATTAGACTCAAGATAGATCTTGGAGGTGGAAGGTTATTTGGGATCTCTTGAATGGAAGGGTTAATATGCAAGCCATTAAATATGCAAACTAGTTGGAGCAAATAATCTGTGGTTGATAATTGATACGAATATATTGGTTGGATCATCAATGGGAAAATTCAAATGCTTGAGTTGAGACAGTTATTGGTACTACTATGGCTGAAGATAGGGTTGTGCTCCATCTACAGATCATCCAGAAGTGGTTTGCATGAATAGTCCTTGCTACAAAAAAAGTCAAACTTGCAACTTCACAAATGTTTTGAGCACGAGCGACTAAAGAATATTCTATTGAGTGTTCACACAGTATGATCTTTATTATTAATAGTAGTAATGAAATATTACAGGGGGTCCAAATGGCTGTGGAAATGGATTTTGTATTCACACCATACCATCAAAAAATTTGGCATGCTTCTTAAAAGCCATGATGGTCACTATTTCCTAGTGATCAAGTGTACCTACTAGAGCATCTATATTGCATACATGGATGTAAAGTATATTTTTACAACGTTCATAAGTAGTAAGGAACCTCATAATATTTTGGAGGATTTGAAAAGGTTACATGTTCTGATACAAAAAGCAAATTGGATCTTTATACGAAAAATGATATTAATGTGATTAAGTAATAAAAGCACGGTATGTTGGATAGTATAAATAAATGAAATCTAAATCCACAATTATCAAGTTTAACATGTGTTGGGGTATATGAAATGTGGGATTCATTTGTATAGTTAAAGCCATTTAAAGATAACCCTTTTTGGGAAGCGCTGCCATTATGAATAATAATGTCTGGAAATTCCATATTGATGATATTCAATTCTTTAAATGGACACTCATTAGATTACCAGCTAAATCTTCAGATATCACTAGTCCTAATATTTATAATCAAATGCTTTGTGTCGGTCCTACTAAACACATGTTTTCTAGAAATAAATGTTGTGGAAAAAACATCATATTCCCTAGAAATAGAAGTGTTGAATGACCAAACTCAATAGTGAATTTGACTATATCAAGGATAGAAAACATAATTAAGATAGTGCAACATTCAACATCCATGTTGGATAAATGTAACACTAATAACATCTGGAAATGGGACACAACTTTATGCATGCAGTTAACTACAACGATGGAGCATACATTCATTCAAATGTCTTGATTGACTGGAAAAAGAAAAAGACAATTCATGGTGGTTGCATGAAGAATCCTTAGCTTTACCTCATGTACCATTATGTGGCTCAACATGTATATTGATAGACTGATAGTGGTGTAACACTAACTGCACCCAGGAATGGGATCGAATGTATACATATTGTTAAAAACAATAATGGAATATGTCTTCAGTAAAGGCCATGGTCAGAAAGAAAATGGAAAAAGACAACCTAGGGTGTTCACATTAAAAATCCTCAACATTTCCTTAGGTACCATTTATGGCTCAACATGTAAGTTGAGAGAGTGCACTCTCAAAATCATCATGCTTGACATATCCCCATCAATAACTTATAAAAGAAATCATGCTTCCATTATACACACTAATGATTAAAGAAAATCAAACAAGTAAGAAGATCTTCATGTGATGTGTGTTCAGACAAGAGGACCAAAAGATTGAACAGTGCCTAGTTAATCTCTCTTGAAAAATAACAAAAGCTCAGAGGAATACAAAAGACCATCAAGTCCCTTTTCCTTCCAGTTGAAACAAAGAAGTGGCCAGAAATAATGAATTCCACCACTCCTGGGAAAAAGAACCTGCTAGCTACCACTTAAAAAAGTACTGTTATATATTGAGACATTAAATATTATACATTAAAACAAATATATATTGTGGTCTTTGTAAGACATATTCTATAAAAATATAGCTTTATCATTATGTTTGTATTATGTCAAAGCATGGATTTGAAGTTGGCATGGTGGAAGAAAGGAAGAGGGTCCATATAAGTTTAATTAGGACATTGAAATTATAGTGCTCGCCTGCTTTAAAGGGAGGAACTGGTTGCATCTATTTGGGCAATATGGACCCAACGTAACAATGAAGTGTTCTGTAGCAAAGAAAACAACACTTTCTATAATTGTATCTAGTATTTGTATGGCGTGAACCAAAACCTTCAGGATTCATGAGTTTCTGGTTGTTTGCTTTATAGGATGATCTGATGTATAACAAATTCCATTTTATTACTAAGCATGTTGATGATGTTTTTGAAGAAAAAGCAAGTGTCGTTTAAATTGGATTATTGGAGGGTTGGGAGCACTAATGTTAGTCATCTGTAATTTGTTTAGTTAGCCATTTTGTTTTTTGATATATATCCTATTCTAATAATGCCATGGAATTACCATGTTCCTACTTAGTAACAGAAGTGGCCCTGCTTACGGTGATGAATATAATCTATCCACAAAGGGTCACAACAAACGATGTGGGACCTAGTGATAAAACCAGAATTAGATGACTTAATCACAACCCACTCTGCAGCCACACACTAGAAACTTCTTTTAGTCATAAATTTGTTTCCTAATCTATTGGCTCTTACGTGGGGAAAAAAATTAATGTTCCTTTAACTATCACCCAACTATATTGTTCACTTATGATTTTTTGTCCTCTACTGCTTTCCCACTACTTTAAAAGTTGTCCGTCTCTCCACACCGTTAACCCTATACAATTGGTATCTATTCTTTTATATACCCACTAGTGAGGATTGAAGGACCCCTAGTGCACCTCTAAATATTCATTACTTTATCAGAGTCGTTGTTGTATGAAAATTTGAGGATAGTTCCTCACAATATCAAGGGAAAGCTAACAGCTAAATTTATTGTGCAAAGTATTCTTCTCAGGTTTTCAGTTTCCATTTAAGCTAATCTCAGTCATGAAAACATAATTGTCATAATTTCTTAAGCTAAGTTCAGTCATGAAAAGATAATTTTCAGAATTTCTCATGTTTCAAGACTGAACTTATCAAAATGAGAATCATCAGGTTTTCCGTTTCCAATTAAGCGAAGGCAGTCATGAAAAGATAATTGTCAGAATTTTGAAGCTAAGCTCAATCATGAAAAGATAATTGTCAGAATTTTCTCAAGTGTAGAGATTGAACTTATCACAGGCTAACTTCAAATTTGACATGTGGAAAATATATTTTTTTGCAAAACCATGTACGAAAAGATATTAGGTCTATGTTGCTGTTTTTCTCTTGTCTTAATAGCTGACTGATCTAGTTGTTCGTTTATTTATGCCTTAACCACTAGCTAGTATCACATGGGAAAATGTGAACCGAGGAAAATCCAGACTCGGTATGAGATCAATGACCAGGTCATGCAACAATTACCAAACGTAATGAGCACCTACAATGATAGTCACGAGTATTCTAATTTCCATTTGGTTCATTGCTAAATCTAGCATTACAGTAGAAGAGACTATTAGGGATGTGCGCTTGAACAATGCCTATGCGTTGCAGGATTGCAGCTACCACAAAGATTGAAAGAAATGTTGTTGAAGGTGAGATACGTTCAGGTGACTATCATTTAGCTAGTTCAACTATTT
The DNA here is from genome assembly GCA_963693085.1 of Alisma plantago-aquatica. Classification (NCBI taxonomy): domain Eukaryota; kingdom Viridiplantae; phylum Streptophyta; class Magnoliopsida; order Alismatales; family Alismataceae; genus Alisma; species Alisma plantago-aquatica. The sequence goes on from OY856415.1 coordinate 209,466,504, forward strand.
GTAGAAAGCACAGGTTTCATGTAGTTACTAACTAAACTATTATTCAGATAATCAGCTATATGCAAAAGAAATCTCCTTAAATTCTTTAGAGTCTATTGAGAGATCCTAAACATTGTCCACATACTTCGATGAAGATACCACATGATGGATAGGTGAACCCTCACTGTGTTTTTGCACCAAGAATACATAACTAAAACTTTTTCATAGAATGCATATTGGAAGTTACAGTAGACCATGATTTGTGCAATTCCCAGTAGTTATGGTTGTATTGCATTTCCTAATCTCCTACAAGAATGTCATCCATTGACCTTCATATATTTGCAGAGCTGGGGAACTAACTAATACTAATAACCTCCAATTGAGTGAGATGGGTAGTGAACTTTTCAAGTTTGGTGATGTCACGTTTGGTTAGACACATTCTAAGTGTCGATAGTTTCAATATTAAATGTTAATAAATTATCTATGATATGAGATTTTAACTACTACCCCGCAATTGGAGCCACAGAAACCACTATCATGTCTAACCACCCAGATATCAGGGGGAGTGAGAAGTGCAACTTTCCTTTGTCATTCTGACTTTTTCCGCAGGAACTTATACGGATGACAGCCAGGCGCCAGCGTTGCCACTGTGAATTAAGTAGCTTCTACTATCATCTTGGAAATTGATCTAGCTTTCAACTACTGAGATTGAAAAGGGTGGGGCCAAATGGCCACCGAGTGATCACATATTTAGATTGATTTGGGGAAAACAAATGCATGCAATGTAAAAGTGAGGATTTACCTTCTCGAACCTAGTTGTTAGGAAGCCATGAGGAGGATGAGAACTGTAGTCCCGCCTTGATGAGGAAAACTCCATCCTCGAGGGCTCCAAGATTGACTGGCATTGCTGAATAGATGAAATCTGGCGATCAGGGACACTGCCTGTGGCTGGTTGGGGGAGATGTCTCCATCTGTAATAAGGGTGGGGAAGATGGCAGTCAGAGGGAATCGTGTGTAGCGAAGATGACATGTAGCATCTTGGCAGTTGTTGTGTGCGTACGATCGTTTGGAGTTTGAGGAGATCATAGAGAGTAGGGACAAGGAGGGAGTATTGTGTGGGATACTGGGGAATAGCATAGAACTAAACTAGAGTGAGGCGCGGGAGAATGAATTTTGGGGTTGTGATTCTATCTTATTATTCAAACTACAATTAACTATACATGTATGACTACATTTAAAATAAAGAAAAAAATGTAGTAAGGTATAGTCTTATTGATTGACTACATTTAGTTTGGCCATATTTTTAATTTGTGTAACCAAAAATAGCTTGAACTACAAATAAATCATTTGTAATTAGATAAATTGTAGCTAAATAGTGTTTTTTCATAGTGACATCACATATCTTGATGCCTTTGGTAATCATGCAGTGCACTTCTGCTCGCGGCCTGGTTATAAGTTTCATCATGATGTTGTTCGGGATGCTCTCTTCAATATTGTCTCTCGAGCTGGGTTAAATGTTCTGAAAGAAGTTGCTTTGGCCTTCCTTGGCACTCAATCTGATGGTTTTCATTCGTTACAGCCTGAAAACATTCTTTAATTTGACTAGATGAGTGGAAAACATACCTGTGTTGACCTTACAGGAGTTTCTCCCTTGATAGGTATCCTTTCAAAAAACTTTAAAGCAGGGCAGGCAACGTCTGAGGAAGCGGTACAAAAAGGTCATAAACATGGAGCATCTTGTCAGGTCAATCAACATCATTTTCTACCTTTCACCTTTGACACTTTTGGGGTGTTGCTGATGATGCAGTTGCTCTTCTTCGACGCCTTCAACTTATAATAAATAGGAATCTTATGATGCCTTCATCTACATGTAATGATTTTATTTTTGGGTCCTTGGGTTTTGCCATCCAAAAAGGATTGACAGCCCAGTTTGTTGCTCACGCTTCTGTGAGAGCATTTGTGTAATCTTTTGAACCTGTATATAATTAATACGATCCTTCATAATAGCATTCTTGATCATATCCATCATGTTAGGGTCAAGGTATGGGGGGTCCATTAATTTTTGTACACTGCTAGAATGCTAATTGATATGACGTGGTTGGTACATAGTCAATGTGGCAATGTCTGAAATTTGTAGGTGTTTAGATACAGGTGAAGTCTACTGTGTAGCGTGGGTGACAAGATGTGGTTGGTTCTGACTCTAGATTTTGTTTTTCCCATTATTTTGGGGTTAGTGGAAGTAGATGTGTTGGAGGGTCTAGGTTGATAGAACCAGGATGTAGGGTGCTTGAAGAGATTTTTGAAGAAGGTAAGTATATTATCAGGATGCATATCCTATAGCTTGATGATTTATACCAAAGGGACACATTGAAGGTTGAGTCAATTAGGGAGGATAGTTTCCTCATGGATAGAGAACATGCATGATGCTTTTTAACTTTGGTGGGTTGAAGGGTTTCAGGACAGATAAACTATAGGGTGGCCCGAAAAGGGTTGGTGATCTAATAAAAATATGTCTTTATTATAGAGATAAGTTGGTAGATCAGATATGGAAACCCATCCACATCTTCCAGATTCTACTAGGGAGGCTCCAGTTTTGATTGTCCAATGACTGAATTGATCTTCAACATATCCATCTCCATAAGTGAATGTGATGATTTGACCAATTAGATGGACAAGTTTAGTTCTAGTAGGACCTGAATAGAGTAGATGACCGAGTGAAAGTATTTTTGGTTTTGAAATAGTACATCTAGGAAGAAGGGTAGCTAATGGTTGACTGACATAAATGCATCCAATGTCAGGTAAGGCTTTCTTCTTGATGATGATGGGAATGATGCTACAAGAAGTGAGGAACTTGAGCATCCTCATACATGACGTTGGGATGTTGAGGGGTCATTTAATGGTGAAGGGGCATTTTATTTGCTGAGCCATGTGTTTGGAGGGAGATAGAGTCAAAAGAATTGTGATGGTAAAAAATGTGATGTGGTTTGTGATAGGTTGTTCCATGTTTGGTTAGGTCTGTGAAGTTATAAATGCTTGTTGTTGTTGAGAGTTCAAGGTAGGTGTAGTAGAAGGAATGTCAGGAGAGATCTTTAGGTATTTGTTTCCATCTAATTTGTCCATTGGAGTGGGGTTTAATGGATGTGGATAGGTGTATTTGAAGGAGTTAAGATCAGTAAGTGAAGATCCTAGAGAGGTACAAATGGGTTGTAGTAAAGAGATAGAAGAGGCTCATAGTTGGCTGTGAGTCTAGCATGTGGCTTGTTGCTGTGTTGTTTGTGCATTGGTTCGGTGTGGCAGTGGTGTGCAGATTGGGTGTGATGTGTAGGGTTTATGGAAATGGATAGTCTGAGACCACGAGGAGATATTTTGTATTTGTAGTGAGGGCATTTGATTGGTATGTGGCCATGGCCCTTACATGAATAACATGTAATAGAGTATCTAGAATGTGGTAGTTTGTGTCCATGTTGAAGGCCTCTATAGCATATAATGTTAATGGATGGAAATATATGCTTATGTTTAACTATTTGTCATTTATTAGTATTGTCATATATGTCCTTTAATGTTAAATGGATAATATTAAGCCCACTATGAATAGGAGAAAAATTCAAATGATTGAAAATAATGTTATTTTCAAAGCATATCTTAAGTGGATGATCATAAGGCCATGAATATGTGATAGTGGTGTTGTACCTGAAGCGCTTGTGGATCTCTGAGAAGCCAAGAGGGCGTGCAAGTGTTGGGGATTTTGTGGTGTTTTCTGATGTTGTCTCCTTCATTGACGAGGTTTGTGTATCCTTGTCTAGAGATGTGGTATCATATTGTTGTTCTATCTCCTCTAGATGAGTTCTACTCTATAGAGGTTCTTCCGATGTGTCTAGAGAGATGATGTGTCATATTTAGGGTCTTGAAAGTGCCGGAGGATGTGAATTGGAGTGATGATGTCGAAATATTTGATCCACATAATGATATTTTGGTGAGATCTAGGACGAAAGGAGGCATACCATCCTAGACAGAGATCCATGGTGATCATTACCTCATACTATCCCTGAACTGATGAGAGGCTACCTGGGCAATCCTCATGGAAGAAGATCCTAAATGTTGATACCATATGAAGTTCAATATGTCCTATCTCATAATCTTTAGGAATCATGGAGACAATAAACACATTGGAAACAACAAAAGTTTCCATGTTTCCTACTAGAAGATCTCATCGAAAATGATATATTCAGAAGAAGGGTGTATGACGTATATCTTGTCGTGAAGCAAGTCCAATGATGTCCTCATTGGGAGATGGTGTTATTTGCTCCTCACGTGCATGGATGGTCCTCAAAGACGTCCTCTGAATGTAGTCTCTCATTGCCTTCATCTCTACAAAGTCCACACGAATGGACTGGAACTCCACATTGCGCTGCCTGAGCTTATGAGTAGGAGAAGCCTCTCACTTTGAGACATGCTTGTATCATGGTTTTTCTCCTTCTCTCTCTATATCTCTGTAGGGGATTATAATATCTAGCATTCATGCACAAGAGTTTTCCTTTTTTTATCCATCCATCAAGCCTATTAAATAGGAGAGAAAAAGAATGGTTTCCAAAACCCTGGGAAATGAAAGGTTACAGCTGTAATTTTAAAGATGGACTCTCTTGGACAACCAAATAGGAACTTAGAATATCATGGAATCACATCATTAACTAATTAATCAATTAATCACATTAATCGATTGACTATTTTTCCCTTACTGAACTATAAATTCTATCCAATAGCTCAGGGTTCACCAGTCTGCTTATTATATAAGTCAAAATTTTAAATCCAATCAATTGGTTTAAAACTTTTAACCATTTATCTTGGATTATATTTCCACATTTTCTAGGTTATTACCTAAACATTTTAGTAATTAATATATCTTGGAACATTTCCAATCATGTCTACAATTATACTCCTATTCCAAGGAATCTTATGTGTGTGACCCTATAGACAGTGATGTTCATAATCAAATTATGACTTCATGAGCAATTATTGGTATCCAGGAAGACTTCATTGTTACACAAGAAATTATAGAAGTTGGACAACAACCTTAGCTTAGTATTGTGATCAATGTTATAGTGATTGTATAATCCTTTTGTCTTGGAAATCCATATTAAATGGCATGGAAATGTCATGCTCTTAAAGTTAAATCTTTGTTTCTTGATCCTACAGAGTTGAGATGATAGGGTCGGTCCATGTATTTTCTTTCCTTTTGCCATATTTACCTCAAAGGATTGAAAGGAGATAGTGAATTAGTTTACAAGGGCCATCTTGGTCCTCTTCCCCATCCAGATGAGGGAAACCTAGGAGAGTAGATTATTTGAGACACACATTAGCTCAATATCTTATATTGACTCACATGATCATGGACATGCATTTTATAGTCTTACTCATCAAGTGAACATTATATCACTCCAATGGGAGGAACAAATTCCATCTACGTCACTCATAGTAATCTACATGTGTCATAATGAACCCAAGCACCACCTGTATAGCAACCCTTATGCAAGGTCATGTTCACTAGTATTAGAGAACATTGAACAATAAGTGATTCAAGGTAGTGACTTGAGGTATAAGGACCACAATCACATTTGTCACATTGTGATGCTAATCACCATTATTGGGTTCCATGTATCATACTCATAGTGGGTCTGTCTAGTACACTTGTTCATAACATGTACCAATGTATTTGATTTGATATCCAATAGCATGACTAATGAGACGTACTCATAAATCAACACACATACTAGTGTTGATGTAATATTTCTATCCTAATATACACAATAATACATGATTAGGGACAAAGACAAAAATGATTATCTTAACATACACATGATCTTGAGTTTAGGTCCTCACCCTGAATTCACATCTTATTGAGTCATACATTCTTAGGATATTATAATATTTATTCGTTATCTCATATTGAAACAAACATAATAATAAAAACTACCTTTATTAATAATCAAATATATTACAAGATGTGCCATTACAATCATCATATAATTGTCTCTCAGGACATGTCAACAACAATAATCACATTCAAGATACCTCCATGCTTTGGGGATGTGGATGTTCCTGACCATTTTGAGATGGAGTGTGAACTCATGAAATATCATATCATTGTCTCATTTTAGTGTGGCCATTGTAGGATGATGTTGATTGTGTGAATATTTGGAACATGTGTATTCTTTTCTAATGATCCTTACATAGTTGTGGATGTTTGGTTGCTTCCTAGATTTAGTATGTTTAAGCATACTAAGACCACCTATCCTCATATTTTTGTAGTTATAACTGCATAGCATAATTTTGATATGGATTGTAAACCTTCCCAGAGGCATGCCCAAATGTAGATGGAAAGATTGTCATAGTACATGAACATCAACTATGAAGATTTAATGCCTTATGGTGTGGTGGAGGGTGGCTGAATGAAGAAAACATCACCCGAATATGAAACTAGTCTATCTGCATCCAAAAACTTCTGAAGTAGAGATTGTGTTGTAATCTCTGGTGCAGTTCAACAATCTATAGTGGCTGTCAGTACCAGACAATAACATATAACCATGTGTGATTCTGGTCAATGGAATAGTTGGGGAGGGGTGGAAGATCAGAGTAACTTTACCTGATGCTTACCAGTGTATCCTGTGTCTGTGAGGTTTAGTACTAAGGTGTGGTGTTTCTAGAGAGAGGATGGATAAATCTATTCAACTGACTAATGGTATAGAGTAACTTCACCTGATGCTTACTAGCACTACACAGCAAAATTGCCCAATAGTGACATTTATTCAAGTGACTTTTATAAAACAAATCCACTATCTTTCTAATATACAAACATTTTCAATTAAAATGCCTCTAAACCACCTATTATAGAGTTTCTAAAAAGGACATAACATTAATGGAATTTTATTTTTAATTAGTGGCAATCTTAAATTGCCATACCAAATTAGAAAGTAATTGCTAACGTAATATTTACTTCCCGCACACTCCAAATTTTCCCTTTCACGCTCCAACAGATCGTGACGATCGATCTCTCCGCTCTCTCCCTAATTCAACACGACGATCGATCTCTCTACTCTCTCCCTAATTCCTCACTCATGAGCTAGACCAGCGCGTTAAGGAGATATAGCATCCTGGCCGATCGTCACCCTAGGTAGGTGTTGCCGGCTGTGGAGTGCCAACTTGTCGGCCACAGAGTGCCAAGTTGCCGGTGCCGGAGTGATACATTGCCGGTGAGTCCCAACCAAAGCATACTTAGGCATCGTTCAACCTTCCTCCTCCGCCAATTTGGACGAAGCCCAGCTGAAGCACCGCCGCAGACTCAATCTGCCCCTCCGGTGTCAGTGAGATTGAGTGAGAGACTTCGATCAATCCTCTTCATTTAACCATCACCGCAACCTATTCTAAAACTCCGTTATCTCCTTAGGGTTTTCAATCCACCCCATCTATCTACTCACAAACCAAGTTCATGCCAGGGAAGCTAGACTTTCGACCAGGCTTCTTGGCCATAGTTAGACCACGTAAACCAATCCCGCAACTTTAGTAGATAGTCTTGAAGAGGTAACCGATCTTCATTTGCATGCTTTGCCCCTCCTTTAGTGAAATTGATTTTCAAGCTGACCTGCTCTGTTCCAGCCATTTCATTAAAAAACTATTCTGAAACAACAAAAATGATTTTACAGACCTGCAACTTTGCTATGACCATCTTCAGTTATAGGTTAATCATCAGTTTGAATCCATGAATCAAAAGATTATAAAGCCTTTAATTACAGAAACTATGTAAGATTTAGTCAATTAGGCTTCTTAAGTATATCTGGATCATCCATGTTCCTTGTTAGTGTTAGCATCCCTCTTTAGAACAACATCTACAAAAGTATTGTTGCTTAATTATATGTGAAGGTGTTTAATCTTCTTGTGATAGACATGATAGCCTTGGTTTTCTTTGATCTGGAACACAAGATATGCATATTGGATGACCGAATGACTATCTTCATGTGACATGCTTTGAGGATTACCTCCATATTTTATGTAATTCTATGATTCTATAAGTTTTTAGGAATGGAGCATATTAGGGCTTCTTTAATGGAGTGCTCTTGTAGTCACATGTCTATTGGTGAAAGTACATGTCACTAATTATATGTAACTCTCAGGTTTTACAAGCCTAAACAAGATGTTGAACATAAATATGTCCCTTTGAAAGGGGGATTTGAAATAGAGTGCCCAATTTTTGCAATAAATATAGAATGCAATGAATGGGAAATGAATGAACCAAGACATGGTACATAAAAATCCCACTGCGTGGCAAGGGTCTTCATACTATCATTCAAGATTCATTCTCAGGTATGTGCTGCCTAACAATCTTGAGGATCCTGCAACTTGTCTTGGCAGTTCTAAGAATTTTGTAGTTTTAAATCTTCCATGGAAAATATATCTACATAAAGATTATGGAATTCAATAGAATTCAACCATCTATAGCTGGGTTCAAGTAAAAGGTTTTACAAGGTCAAGCATAACTAGGCTTGATGTGGATGAATTTCTTTTGAGAAAGTTTGATCAAGTTATCAATAACGGTTCGACATCACCAATAACACATTTGACTAGATGAAGATATGATATTTGTATTTTCAAAGTTTCCTAGTAGGTTGGGTTGCTGAGAAATCAGTGGGAATTTTAAATAGTTGTTTCTCACGCCTATGTAAGGCCAAGATCCAATATTCCCATGTTAGTATCAACCATGAAAACTTGACGTACAATAGTTGCATTTTAGGAGAGCAATACATATATATTAGTAATATTTTCGCTCTCTAAGTGTTGAACATTCAATGTCAGTTAATTGAAACATGAAAAAATGGAATAGTATGTCATTTTGTATTAGAGTTATTATATGTAAAGCTGCATCTAGTAGCTGGTTCCAGTAGAAACTGGAATTAGATAATAAGCTAGGCGATAGCAAAGCACAAACTAAGAAAAATCCATTATATTTATAGTAAAAATAGAAATGTTGCTTCAGATATTTTTTTGTAGTTTGCAAGCAAATACTTGACTCAAAAATGAAAAATCAGTAGTAATACCAAGTGCATTACATATGATCATTCAGGTTCAAATAGAATATTGATGAAAAGATGCTCAACATACATCACTTTTGGAAGGACCACCGACTCAAAACCATCAAGCTAAATTTTTTCATGGCTGAAACATAAAAAATTTAGTAGAATTTGATTTCTTAAGGCTATGCTAAATTTTAGTTGTGAAACATATATAAGGCACACATTTGATATTGCATTATTGATTGATAAGTAAGACAAATCTTTAAGATTATGATATTTAATGACACAAATATGTACCATATATGTTATAAGTTCCACAAGACTTTTCATTGTGAGGAGGAGACACTATGATCTCTGGTGGGATACTTTGGCTCATTGTGTAGATGAGGTAGGCAAAGTGAACATTGTGGGTTCATGGAAATCTCTTTGTACAAAATTATATTCTGGATTTGATGGCTCAAGTTGAGAGAATACATTTCAAACTAATGGAGTGAAACATAAGCCAAAGCATAAATATGTTTATTTTAGGGTAATAACACTTGTAACCTATATAGAAGATTAAATAACTTAAAAAAATGATCTTTGCTACTATTAGATGTAATTTGGTAGCTATTTGGTCTAATCTGTGCACAAAGTTGTAGTGTACAACCAATTTATCTGTGCATAAAGTTGTAGTGCACAAAGTCGTACTAGGAATTTATGGGCTTCTCTCCTTTACCAAATAGTGCTTGTGAGTCAGATTTAGACCTATCCCTAATAGGGTTTTCTTTCCACTTGGGCCAATACAGCTGAACATGTCTCTCTTTCATGTGCCAAGCAAGTTGCATGATAGACTTTGCAGTCATTGATACATGTAGTCATTGATACTTTCTGGCTGAATATGCTCTAAAGGTTTGTAGAAGGTGAGCTTTTAGAAGCTGAGGTTGTAGGTTTGGAAATCATGTTGGTGGTTTTGAGGTTTACAAATTCTCCTTTGATACTAGTGGATAGGACCCATGCTCCTGTTCATTTTTTGATTCAGTTCAAAATGATTAGATTGTTCTTGGGTCCTTATTATAAGTATGTTGTTTTATCCTTATAAAAAGTATTTCAAACATAGTGTCATGTACTCATAAAACTAAAGAGGCAGGAATCTATCCCATTTACATATAGGCTAGAGAATAATAACCTCACATAACTCATTTAGAAAATTTACAATTTTTAGATGAATCCTTCTTGTTATAAAATTTGTGGTACTATCAAAATAATAAGATGATAAGATATCTTGTAGTAGTGTTTTGATAAACACATAAGTACAAGACTATAGTAAAAATTTGGAAAGACACCAGTAACCTCTTTAAATAGGTCTCACACCTTCTATAGTAATGCATGGATACTCCAAATTAAATAGGTCTCACACATGTACAAAATAAGCCAGACACCAGTAACCTCTTTGATAATCTAAAATATGAGTGTTGATTCAACAAATAGTTAATAAGTGTCACCTCATTGTATGAAATACCAAGCTACATCAAATTATAGAAAATACTAGTTACTTCCTTGAAATTCTCAAAGAAGGATTAATGATCATTGGACCAATTGCAAAGATATAGGACATGATCTCCTCTCTTAGATTTCTTTTCAAGCTATCATGTCCACCACAATAAATTTGGTTATGACAAGCAATAAAAAGTTAACTGATGTTATACTACTTTTTCTGAAAATATATAACATCATTATATGTAGTTATAATTATTAGTACTAATATTTTGCAGTCTCTGTCAACCCACAATAGTCACTATGAACTCGGCCTCTATGCCAATGTTATTGTTCCCTGAAGAAGAACAATTGGAATTCATCTTAGATGATCGTTCCTTAAACCAACTAACCATACCCGAACATTGGCATTTTCTAAATGGAAGACACTAAAGGCCTGGTGAAGTGACCCTAAATTTTGGCAATTCTTCACATGTTTTCAAGGTTGAGTATGATTTGGTGGGAAAACTTATATCAAAATCCGTTCGGAGTGATTGGATTAGAAAGATGCTAGTGGGTCATAGCGATAAGCTTTTTCTCTATCCAGTTGGCCATAATACCATAAAAGTTTGGATAACCATCATGAACAATGAGACCCCCAATCATCTACGGCGGTATGAGCACACGATGGAGCAAACCAGCTCAGACAAATCGGATGATGAGGCACCTATCAGTTTAGATTCATATAAATATAGTGAGGAGCTCCGCAACACAACACAATCATCAAAAAGACCACGGTAGGTCTAATTAACAAATATAATTGTCCTGACAAAAAATTTGTGTTTACACTTTTTGTCTTAAAGTAATCAATCCTCATAGCTACTTTCTTTTCTGAACTTCAGAAGAAGATCACCACAATGAAAAGGCCTCAAAGTTACATATGCGGGACCATGTTGGTGTAGTATTTAGTTGTCTATCTATCTTGACTTGTCTATATTAATAGTTATTTTCATTATGCGCATGTTTAGGGGTACACCAACTCTTTTGTTTACTTACTGTTTAGGGGTACACCCCTGTGTGTGGATGTAAAAAGAGATTAATGAATGGAACTGAAAGTTGCTACATGAATGCTTATAACTGAAGTGTGTGTTCCCATGAATGTTCCAAATTCACAAATCCATCCTATCTAATGACACATTTGAAACTCAACAACAAAAAGAAATATGCATATCCTATTATGTTACAAATTACTGATAAATTTCATTATAAATGTTCTTTTATCCTTATTATGACTATGTTATTTTATCCTTATTATAAGTATTTCAAAAAATTCTTGGGTGCCCGCCTAGTCGGATAGGCTCACGTGAACTTCATTTGCATGATTACACTAGTATTTTCTCATATTATACAGTATTTTTTAATATGACATACTTACTCATATATGTTATATGTTTTACTATTTTTATAGAATGGATAAGTCTTGGATAGCAGAGGATGACCGAACGAGCAGTAAATACTTATCTGGAGTATCAAAAATTTTAGATTTTTCTTTTGAACATTCATCGATTGGAGACAAGATTGTGTGCCCATGTAGAAAGTGTGCTAATGTATACCAGGTCACCAGAAAGACTACATTGATCCATCTATTGTGGCATGACTTCTTACCAAGCTATATTTCTTGGGCTTTTCATGGTGAAGATGTTGATGTTCAAGTGGATGCTCCTACTGATCAAGGAGATTTCCCGAATGTTGAAAATTTACAAGGTATGTTGTATGATACTTTTCTGAGTTTCAGTGAAGATGGAAATACTGAAGGAGTGGAGCCATCTAGTGATCAACATTTCAATACTGACAAATTTTATATCTTGTTAAAGGATTCTGAGACAAAATTATATACGGGGTGTAAGAAATATAGCAAACTTGCTTGCATCCTAGAATTCTATCACCTCATTTGTCTTAATGTCTTGAGTAAGAAAGCATCATCTATGTTTCTTACATTCCTTAAGAAGATGCTACCAGAAGGAGAACAATTACCTAATTCATTTTATGAGCTAAAAATGATGATTACGGGGTTGGGCTTAGATTATGTGAAGATTCATGCTTTTCCAAATGGTTGCATATTTTTTTGGAAGGATTATACTGATAAAGACGTCTGTGATACATGTGGAGCATCAAGATGGAAAACAATTACAATCCCATATAATGATGACAAGCTTGCAAAAAACCCAAGAGAATACCTATCAATGTGCTCAAACACTTTCCACTTATACTGGGCCTAATGCAGTTGTTCATGTCATCAAAAACCTCTTCCTTAATGAGGTGGTATTTAGAACAAAATGTAAAAAGATGACAAGTTAAGACACCCGTTAGATTCACCTACATGGAAAACATTTGATGTGATGCATCCAAAATTTGCTAAAGATGCTAGAAACATTGGATTGGGACTTGCAACTGATGGATTTAATCCTTTTGGGACAATGAGTACTTCTTACAGTACATGGCCTGTTGTGATTATTCCATATAATTTACCTCCTTGGTTGTGCATGAAGCAACCATATTTTATGTTGTCCCTACTCATTCCGGGACCAACTTCACCCAAAAATATAGATGTGTACTTGCATCCATTGATTGATGAGTTGAAAGAACTATGGGATACTGGTGTACATACATATGATGTTGGAACCTAGGAATTCTTTTTGATGTGTGCTTCTTTATTATGGACTATTAGTGATTTTCCAGGATATGCACATCTATCTAGTTGGAGTACTAAAGGCTACAAAGCATGTACTTGTTGTAATAAAGATAGTGTCTCACATTGGTTGCCACATATCCGTAAAGTTTTCTACAGAGGACACTGAAGGTTTTTGCCAACTAGCCACAGATTCCAAAAAGAAGCAAAGGCATTTGACAGTGAGCAAGAATTTAGGTGTCCACCTAAACCTCCTTCCGGAGCTCAAATCTTTTCACAATTGGAGGTCAGAAGAACTGTAATTGGTAAGAAAAGGCCAAGAGATAAAGATTTAACATTTTGAACTGTAATTGGTCAGAAGAACTGTAATTGGAAAGGAAAAGCATGTTTTTTGAGCTACCATATTGGAAATCTAACATTTTAAGGCACAATCTCGATCTCATGCACATTGAGAAGAATATATGTGAGAGTATTGTTGGAACATTGCTAGGTTTGAAGGATAAAAGTAAGGACAACTTGAATGCAAGGAAGGATTTGGAGGATATGGGAATCAGATTTCCGCTTCATCCAAAAATTGTTGGTAAATATACCATCCTACCTCCAGCTTTCTATAAAATGAGAAAAGATGAAAAAATATTATTTTGCAACCTCCTAAAATCTGTCAAAGTTCCAGACGGGTATGCATCTAATATATCTAGATGTGCACGGCCGAAGGATCAGAAGATGCTACCAATGAAAAGTCACAATTATCACGTGCTGATGCAACAACTTCTGCCATTAGTTGTCACTGTGTCCTTGCTAAGTAAGAATGCTAAGTCATGTATTATTAATCTTTGTCGCTATTTTCAAAGGTTGTGCACTAAAGTCATAGATCCAAATGATTTTGCTGCATTAGAAAATGCAATAGCTGTGACACTTTGTGAGATGGAGAAGATATTCCCTCCTTGTTTTTTTGACATAATGGTGCATCTATCAATCCATCTCGCTTATGAAGCTAAGATAGCCGGCCCTGTTCAATATCATTGGATGCATCCAATTGAAAGGTAACTTTTCATACGCCGTGATGACTTTACCTATTGGAATGTAATTTGTCATAATATTTTCCTCAACTTTGTTATCAGGTATCTAATGACCCTAAAAGGATATGTTCATAATAAAAGATATCTAGAAGGATCAATAGCAGAAGGATACATAACTAAAGAGTGTCTAACTTTTTGCTCAAGATACTTAGATGGAGTTGAAACAAAATTAAATCGTCCAAATAGACACGATACTGACGAAGCAAATTTGGAAAATGAGCCAACACTTGATAGTGATGATTGGTCTATTTTCTCGACAGTAGGTCGTGGTATTGGTAAAATGGTAACATGTGTCTTGGACGAACATACATTGAAACAAGCCCATAATCATGTACTATTCAATTTTGAAGCAATTGAACCCTACATTAAGTAAGTTAGTGACAACTGTCTTCAATTAATAAAATGCTATAACATATTCCAATGACATATTGCACATATTTTGTATTCAGGAAGCACTATGATATCATTAGGCAAAAACATCCTCAGAAGTCCTTAAAGGACGTTCAGAGAATACATTATAACTCATTTGATGGATGGTTTAAGGAACATGTAAGTTTAGTTGTGCTAATTAAATTTGTTATGCGTCATGAATAAAGTCTAACAAACTTTTCTTTTGTTAGATTGTGACACTCCTATGACCAAAGATGGTGGATGATAAAATCAAGTTTCTTTCTCAAGGTCCACATCAACTGGCCATTAAGTACAAGGGCTATGTTGTCAATGGTCACAGATTTCATACCAAGGCAAAAGATGCAAATTGAACAACACAAAATAGTGGAGTCTTTCTGGTAGCTAAGACTGATTGTTATTCTAAAACCACTGACCGCAAGCCAATTACTAGAGATGTTACCTACTATGGTGTTTTGAAGGATGTTATTGTGCTCAATTATTATGAACACTTTAAGGTGAAATTATTTAAGTGAGATTGGGTGGACATCTACTCAAAGAGGGGAATCAAACATGATGAACATGGGTTGACTCTTATTAATTTGAGACGACTTCAAAATACAGGAGAACCATTTGTAGTGGCATCTCAAGTTGGACAAGTATTTTATGTAGAAGATGTCACTGCAAAAGGGTGGCATTTTGCTGTAAAGATTGCCCCACGGGATATGTTCAACATGGAAGAATAATCTTGTATTGAGAATGTCGAAGCTTTTGTGTAAGGTGAAACTAGAGATGGGCCATCAATGACATTAGAGGATGATGATACTGATTGTGACATAGTTAGATTGGATATGGAAGGAATTACTGTTGATAGTTCAACAATTGAAAAAGACCAATCCCAAATTCAACAAGATGATGAAAGTGTATCTCAAAGTGATGATGATGACATTTGTGAATGATAAGATTACAAAATAGCAGCCAATGTTTCTTTTAGTTTATCATTATTATTTGACTTAAATAAGCCTTTTTTGGCGCGATGTATCTATTTAATTTCATATCTCACATTGTGCTCTAGCTAGGTGTATGCATTTTGCATGTCTGACATTCTTCTTAATCAAATTTATCCTTATCTCTGCTATTGTTTATAATTATATTTGCTTAAATATCTGTGTTTCATTTTTAAATATTAATGATAAAATTGTTATTATGTTGTTCAATATTTTTAAATGTCTTCATTTTTATGTGACTTGATATACTCAGGATGAGAGAACAATACAATGATAGCTGTCATAATAAGATAGACACAAGGAATGATAAGAACAACAACAATGACTCTTGTATGATGACTCATTTACCTAGCATTACTCAACCTGGTTGTTGGCAATCTTTGAACCTATCATCCTCAAATCGCTCCAAAAATTTTTTATCTTCCCTTCCAGCTAAAATTCATAATGATAGAGCAAACAAATTCAATAAAACTACTGCTAGCTCTGCAAAAAATACCCAATCAGCCACGTCTCCCCAAGACTCTAATATGTTTGGTGGTTTGAAATCCTCTCAAACATGTACAACTAAAAAGGAGATGGGAACAAGGTTCCAAAATTAGCACAACAAAGAAAGTGGTGATAAAGTTACAAGATCAAGAAATTCACAGCTACCATGTGTGCCTAATGTCAATGCTTCCATGTCTATTCATTTAAGAATTGTAGAGAATAGAGTTGCCAGTAACCAAAATAACAATGCATTTCCTAATAACATGGACCAAAATGACATCTCTGATCACCATGTTGAGTCATTAAATGTTACAGCAACACCTTTTGATGGGCTAGGTAATCATTTCATTAATATCATTGCATTTATAGTACTGCATTTAATGATATATAATTTTCCATATATATTTTATCCTTTATGAATGAATGCTTAGGTCAAAAACATTGATCACGTGGCTGAACACAATGTTTGAAAGTATAGAAAAGAAAGCCCGACGATCCAATTCCCATTGAGAAAAATCGATTTGGACAACCACTAGGTGAAAACCAATATCACTTATCAAGTTTTCTGACAACCATTGCAAGAGATCCCAATCTTTGTCCACTAAACTACAAGGAATGGACACAATTTCCAGCAAATAAAAAAGATTCTATATGGAATTTTGTGAAGGTGCATTATTACATTTTATATTTAAATGGTTAAATGAAGCTTCTAATTGATATCCTTTATGTCAGTAGAGTAAATTCACAATGGATTCAGATCTAAAGGAGTGGACAATGAAGAGACTAGGAAAGAAATGGAAGGACCACATGTGGGAGTTAAGGAGACTATACTTCCTAGAAGATAGTCCATACAAACAACAACTTGAACAAGTTGTTCCCCGTGTGGACAAGTCTCATTGGAAATTTCTTGTGGATGATTAGAGGAGTAATATAGGAAAGGTAATATTTTTTTTTCTATTCATTGATACTTAAAGTACCTCACAGATAATTACTATGCATAATACTGCAATGTTTTCCACAGAGGAAGTCTATAACTAACAAGACAAGAAGAAAATTTCAAAAGGTTAGCTACACAATAGGAACCAAGTCATTTGCATGTCTGAAATATGATGTAAGTTAGTAATTTTTGTGATCCATTTAGTCAATTTTATGGCATCCATTTATTTGATGTTTACAATAACCTTGTTTGAATGATAAAGATGGAGAAGGAAACAGGCAGAGAAGTGGATCCCATAATATTTTTTGAGAAAACTCATCGTAAAAAAGATGAGAACATAATAATGTTGAATCCGCCAAAATTTTGGTACAACACTTCCTATCCTATAGTATTATGTTACATATACTAATTTCAAAGAGGTATATATTTGGTATAAAATGCATCTCCTCTGATTTGTTGTATGTAGGAAAAATTTTCTGAGGTAGGAGAAGAGCTGTGAAGAAAATAACCTGATGTTACTTCAGATGAAATTTATAAGTATGTTATGGGAGAAGAGAGACCATGATATGTTCATGGTTATGGACCTGGACCATCACCTTCTGATATCTGGGGCAAGAATTGTAAATCCCTAGAAGCTGAAGAAGTGCAAAGGAAGCATTTCCAGGATAAGCTTGAAGAACAATAGTTGGAATTTGATGCAAAAATTCAAGAACAAAAGGATGAATTCAACCAAAAATTAGAGGAGTTACTTGCCTTAACTAGAGCGGGAAACAATCAAGCACAACATGTTGGCACTGACCATGTATGAATACATTTTATACAAGATGTGTGGTATCAATTATTTTCCATGTTGACTTTTATGGACATGAAAAAAATAAAATAATTGTGCAGACAAACTTATCAATGCAAACTCCACTCCATATAAGACATTCATCATTTAAGAAGGGACAAGTATGTTTGAATTTGTGTAAATTGAACTTCATTTTATGTTTATATAAATTTGTTATGTAAACTTTATTTTGTTTCTAGGATGTGTATCTGCTGAGTTTTATAGATCCAGATGCTAGAATTGCATTCGGTCGAGTATCTGAGTTGACCCCATGAAAAGGGTGGGAGGTGCAATTTTAGGCTCATCATTTGTTGCTATTTTTGTAGAGGTTGCTTTTTTGGGCAACGATCCTCTAGTGACACCTTATTATCAATATCAATCTATTGATGATGTTGCTGGCAATGTCATAGCATGGCTGAAAACACATATGTTGCTAAGGTGAGCATAAGTTATTGCTTATACTATTACATAATTGAAAACAAAAGTAGTATCAAAAGTAGTTTGCATTTGTTGCATGACATTAAGTTTAAAGCTAATTGCATTCTTGGATACTATCTAAAATGAGGAGAGCTATAGTTGTTTTTATTTAATACAATTTTTTATTTGTACATGACGATCCAAATAATGGTGTTTCATGTCCATTGTCATAGACAATGTTGCCAAATAAATATCCTATTTTGTTTTGATCTGCTTTTAATTTTGTTATGGAGAATCTTAGTATTATGGACGATACACGTACTATGATTGGTTTCTAGTTTTTATCTATGAGCAGTGCTTTAGCTTATTGTTTGTGAGATTTATAAATGGTTGCATTTGTGATGGATCATCTATGCATTTGTTCTTACTATGGATTAATAACTTCGTGATATATATGAATGTTTCATCTTAGTATATTCAAGATCTGATTTGGAGCTTAGAAATTGGTCCTTGAGATTCATTCTTCTATTTAGCTGAATTGGTTATGCTGGCATAAGGCCCTTCAAGATCTAACTATTTTATCTATATCACTTGAGATGTAGAAAGCTTCCAGATCTAGATATTTTATTTATATCACTTGAGATGTAGAAAGCTTCCTGATCTATCTATTTGGGAGGAATATTGAAATAGGATGTACATCAAAACAATTTTGTCAGTTGATATTCCCACATCTTGAGGTCTCACATCACTTGAGGTCTCACATCTTACCTTCTGGGTAATTCATTTGAGTTTTTCTTGTATGTCGATGCTTAACTTATTTATTAGCTGAAGCATCTGAATCAATAACTCATAAGGTAATAGTTTTTCCCTTTCTCGCCATAATTATTTTTCACACAAAGAGCTTAATAATTCAAATATGAGTAGTGAAGATTGCTTGAAGGTTACAACTGTTCAGATAGATCCCAAATTTAATACCACCTTCTTAATCATCACTATTATACATCTATACATATGAAGGTTGAATGGTAGTACTGCAATTTATGTCTTCCATCTCTGTGCATATAGGTCCAATTTATGGATGGCAAATGGGCTCTTTAAATGAAAACTCAGTAGAGAAATCTGACGATTGTCCTTCAGGTTGGTCAACCACAAAGAATTGAAATTACTAATTTTCTTTATTTGCACCCTGTAGCATTTCATTCTTTCTTCATTTCTTACTTTTTAAAGCTAATTTTAGACTTTATGTAACTAGGTTAACCTCAATGATTTTGATGAATAATTCACGATTGTAGAAGTCTCTTGTTGTACTAAAACCTCTAGAGCATGTTATCATCATATATAATAAAGAAGGTAAATGTAAGTTCTACTCTAGAAATCTGTAGTTGCATTTGTATTTATATCTTGAAGAATAAACTAAACATGAACTGTATAGATAGTTTTTATTATATTTCCATAAGTGAACAAGGATATAAACCAAGTGGAATGTCTATATATACAAAGATGGAACATCCCTACTCTTAGAAGTATTACCTTTAAGAACTCTAAATAAATTTACAAGTTTGAATATTATCTGAAATGCAAATTTTCATCTACATTGTAACTTAGAAGTATTACCTTTAAGAACTCTAAATAAATTCCCCCTGTCTGCAATAACAATTGCGGTGGCAAGCTACTTGATGCCACTTTGCAGTTGAGCAGTAACAAAATAAGTAGTAGCTAACTTTGTATGAGTTTTTCTTGAATTCAAAGGTGCATTTTGATTTTGCACTTTTGTTAATATACCCCTTTTAGACGTGCTTATCTACACTAACACACAATGGTGGTTCGGAAGAGGCTTCATTAAGTAAATAGTAAACCCATGGATAACAAAAGGAAAATCTAATATTGTAATAATGTATAAGTAAGGGGTCTATTGGTGCACAATTTAACATAATCTAAGTCTCTTGAACAAGTTGCAGATCAAACACCATGCCCTAAGAAGAGTGACCGTAGTCTGGATAGGACATATATTATTACTGTTATGGATTTAAATCTGTATCTCTACTTGCCATGTTTCTATTGTATAGTATGACATGATTTTTGTATGTTTTCCATATCGAATACGAATTTTGATGACAGTTGCATCAAGTGTTGGGGAGAGAAGGAAAAGGCTAGTGGTGGATTGGCTTCCATGCCCACACCATATTCTACCTAGAATGGATATATTTGAAATCCTTAGGCTCCATTGGGGTGAGAGTGAGTATTTTGTAGGCTAGGGCAATCTGTAGCTTCTATATCTTCTTTAGATTACACTTAATGTGTTTACACTTCACATGAACATATGTTTATTGACATCCACCTTTTTTATATGATCCATACCCATTTACTTAGCCTTTTTAGTTGCCCTTGTTCAAGGTCTCACTGACCAAAAATCTATTGCTTCATAGACCAGACCTAGATGACCACGAGTGCACTTGATAAAGAAGACCAGGGTTAGGAAGTGGTATGGATACAACTTGATCCAAGGAAGGAAATGTATTGCAACCTTAGATTTCTTCATTGAGGATAAGTCTCATGCACAATACAATAAATTATATGTAGCAGCAAACCTGCATATGGTGATAGTTTTGGCTCAAGGATTAGGAATGCTAGCCTTACAAATGGGCTATAAGTTGCAGGAATGAAGCTACAATGTCAAATGATTGTATTGTTGCTGGTTGGCTTTTAGCAAGTACTTATATATGCCTCATATTATTAGGTAGTCTATTTATCACAGTGTTAGTGATCTGTCACCAGGTGCTTCCTATTTGTTGCAGCCCTGCTCACCCTTGTATAGAAAACCCTACAAGATGATTATCAATTTCCTGAATTTGCTTGTTGTAAGTAATGACCGTACAACTTGTGTACATGTGAAGTAGAAACATTGATTCCTTTGATACTATAAACTTTAGAGTAGATTGCTTAATGGTGGTCCAAAAGAATTGTTTTGAAGTCTGTATTCCTCTCTGCAAAGTCATATGAATTGTTGGTTTTGTTATGCAAGCCTCTGTTTCTTTTTTACCTTTTTTCATTACATTCACACCAGTCAGCTAAAATCTGTCTCTTGCTTTTTTTATGAGGTGGTTAATTTGACCCTATTTTGTCATCTTTAGGTACTTTCTTAATTGCTTGTGAGAATTTAAATCTGTTGCATGTGCTTGCCTTGTATTGATATTTCCTATGAAGTGAAAACATTGAACTGCTAAGGCTTGTAGGTGATGTATTGAAGAAGATGTTGGAATTTTTTGAAGCTGATGCTATCTATGTCAGAGTGGTTATCTAACAAAGACTATGCATGGCATCATGACCATATCCAATGGGCATTTGTAGGTATGAACAAACATGTGGTATGGTATTTTTTATATGTACATGGTTTTTATTGCAAGTTAATTGACTTAAAACTCTAGACTTGCAAACATATTCGATTTGAATGGCATTATTCATTAAATGAAACTACATTGGAGATTATTAGCCAAAATACCTTTCATATTCAAAGGGGTGCATGTTCACCTCTGAATCAAACCACAAATGAATTGTAAATATTTAACAATGCACATTGGAGACATTTTATCATGTGTGATTATGGTCAGCTAGTGCTATTTGAACTATTGGTGGTTCAATACTAACGATTATTATGATTAGCTACAGAGTTTCTAGTCTGTTGCCTTACTATTTTCAACAACCTCAACTTCCATCCTATTGCATATTCACCCTATTCAGTTCTCAACCTTTTTAATTGTTTTGCAGTTGCGTGGTTATATTAATTTCTAATTGTCTTATAGTTTATTATAGGGAACCACGATTGCTTCTGAGGAACTGAAACACTGAGTCTTTGAGGCTTCTCTATCTGATCTGCAACAAGATGAAGATCAATCATATAGGAACCATCTAAGGGCCGAGGATGTCTAAGGGAAAAATGTTCTCACCAATTTTTGGGGCATGGATTTTACCACTGACAAGCTCATATCTCTAGTCTGCAAGTGGCATACTCTTATTGAGACCCATGTTGATGTCAAGACTACTGATAATTACACCCTCAGGTTTTTCTGTGTAGGTTTCACCAGGAGAAGGCCTAATCAAGTAAAGAGAACCTCTTATGCCCAGTCTAGTCAAATTAGATAGATCTATAAAAAGATGATTGAGATCATGGTCAACCAAGCATGTTCTTGGGATATTAAGGAGCTTGTCTTGAAATTCATCCCGGAGGTTATTGGCAAAGAAATTGAGAAGGCAACGTCTGGCATCTACCCTCTTCAAAATGTCTTCATCCGCAAAGTAAAGATCTTGAAGGCCACAAAGTTTGACCTTGGGAAACTAATGGAGGTGCATGGTGATTATTCTGAAGACGCTGGCATCAAGGTGGATCGCCCCGCCAAAGAGGTAGTTGAACCAGAGCCTGAGGTCGTAGGGGCTTAAATGTGTCATTATTGTAGTGTTCTCTCCCATCTTAGTGGCTGTATGAGAGAATTATCAACTAGTAAAGTTTTGTAAGGATGTTTGTTAATTTATTTAGAAGCAATTTGTTTGTAGAAAAAAATAGAAAAATGTTGTATGAAAGTATATCAATGGTGTTGTATTTAATATAAGGGGCAAGGTAAAATGTCCTCCCCATGTAATTATCATTTGATTATAAATAAAAAATATTCATACTTTTGGAAAATTGAGTTCTGCTGTAATTGGCATTCAATTAGAAAACTTGATAATGAACTAAAAATTGAATGACTAAAAGACATAAAAATGTAGTAATAAAGAACTAGTATGTCATTAGTGGCTTTTTTATATGCCATTAAACTAATAAATAATCGTTTCATACACCAACAAAATACAAAATAGTGGCATTTGTATAAAAGCCAATTGATGGATAATGACTTTTTTATAAATGCCAAATGATGTTTTAGTGGCCTTTATTTGGCATTTATTGGAATCCACTAAAGACAAATGTTTAGTGGCATTTACAACTTACGCCACTATATTTATAGTGGCATTGGTACTAGAGGCATTTTTGTAAGTGTCAACAAATGCCACTAAACATGTTTAGTGGCGTTTATTTTTTTTCAGTGGCATTTCTAAAAGGCCACTAATGTGAATGTTTGATGTAGTATAGTATTCTTTTCATACCTTATCTTGTCAATGTTGTGATGTGAGATTCAAATATATTGTTTCAATGTTTTGTTCCAAGTTATGATGTAGTAAATCTTAACTTTAACCTACCCAAAAAACCACCCTTAAAATGTAATTAGGTGTTTAAATGATAGAGATAATTACAACAAATCTAAAACAAAAATCTCAAAATAAGAAATTCAAACCCTATGACATGATGCCAAATAACCTTTCATGGTGTTGTTCTTCTTTATAGCATTAGCTAAACCATATACTATGCTAACAACCAAGGATAATGTTGGTGGGTGTATGGGAGAATGTGACCCAGGCGCCCTTTCTCTCTCTGGGTTAGATTGACAATTTTGGATGCTTGCACCTTATTGACCACGACTAAACACATATAAGAGGAAAAGGTCACCAATATAATCATGAGTGATAAAATTTAATTGTTTATTGAGCCTACTAATAGATGAAATGCAAAATAAGAGTTTTAGTTTCACCCAACCAACTGACATATTAGTAGTTTAAATTCTATGTTATTATATATTATTCATTGTAAAACATATTTTGCACTCTAACTTCACCCTACCTAACATGCCCTAAGTAAAGTTCACTCTATTTGATCACATAGCTCATACCCTTGATAAGTTTCTCAAAACATTAAATCAATTCTTAGTAGGAGAAGATGTATGTTTAGAGTCTAACCTTAGAAATGTATGCCTAAGAGAATGAAGAGGGCAAAATTTTAATTATATAGTTCAAGTACTCTTTATTTCCTACCTAATAAATGTAAGAAATGGTCTTTAATGACAATTATTATAAACAAAATGTGAAGATTTGAGAAGTACCAGATGTTATGTTTAGAAGACAACAATAAAAGAGAAAGTATTACGATTCAGGACACCAAGGTTTTAGGTCATGCAAATTTTGCATATGGCATGATGATTTTTATGAAGGATAAGCCCAATATTCTTATCAACCTTGTATGATCACTAATGAGTTTGTAGTGCAAATAGGCTAATCCAAAAATGAGAATAAGACCTAGATTTCCATATAAAAATTAAAGTAAAGACAGTTAGCACCACCATGGGTATGACGGTGGGCACTCTACCTACTCGAAAGTTGGACTTCCTCTTCTAGGTTAAAATATAAAAATTGTGAACTTCACGGAATGCACATACAAACTTGATGAGATACATTATAAGATGACCTTCAATTAAGCATCCATGAAAGGAGGGGTTTTCCTTGTGAAATTAACAGATGAAGTCTTCTAATTATCTAGGTACAAAAAGGGAAAATACTTCAAGTCATGCTAGATAGAATAGAGATAACCATATCTAACTTCTTATCAATAGTACAAGAACCACACAATAAATATTCTAGGTAGGTGTTATGAAAGGATAATTGAGGTGTAACATTGAGAATCCATACTCTGATAGCCTAGTGAGGCACTATAAATAGAATAGTGAATCTATAAACCTTAAACTCGGTCTGGTCAAGGTGGATTAGAGAATGTTATCGATGTTGTTTGGACTATAACCTAAGATGAGGGAGTGGTATTTGAGAGTTATAAGTTTTGTGAATACTATGGTTTAGAATGTAAATATTGATATTAGATATTATTTGTCCTAGAAAGAACATTTGGGACATATCAAGAATAGAGGTGATGCAAATTATGTTATCAAATTAACTTGGTATAGTTTGGAGGTGCCGAATTGAAGTTGCCATGTTTTGAAATTAATACAAATCCATATGATAAACAAAGTTAGCAAGAAAGAGGAATAGTTTCATGCACAACTATTTACAAGTCTCACATTCATCAAACAAGTGTGGCATAATGCCGTGAAGACAAAGGAATGGAAGACCAATTTGCAGGAGAGTCCAAATACAATTGTCAATATGTA
The DNA here is from genome assembly GCA_963693085.1 of Alisma plantago-aquatica. Classification (NCBI taxonomy): domain Eukaryota; kingdom Viridiplantae; phylum Streptophyta; class Magnoliopsida; order Alismatales; family Alismataceae; genus Alisma; species Alisma plantago-aquatica. The sequence goes on from OY856415.1 coordinate 209,491,853, forward strand.
TGGGAGTATTGATGGAAATTCAAAGAAAATTTTACCTTAACTTAGTCATGAAATAACAAGAAAAATGTAATATCCATTAGAGTATATCTAAGAATATTATGAAATACATGATATTTAAATTTCATATGGTGTAGATAACAACATTTTTAGCGTTGAGTTTTATAAACTATAGTTGACTATCTACAATGGTTGTTTCTTTTTAAGCGATTTTATGATAATACTTACTTATATCAGTATAGATACATGTATATATATGTGTGTGTAAGAGAGAGGCTTAGGCCACTACCTATGGGGGTTGCTACCAAATGGTAGCTGGCTGACTAATTGGGGTATGAACAACTTCCTAATAGACAATTATGTAAAAGTTATTACATTCAACTTAATTTATACATAATTACATATATAGATATGTGAGATCATTTTGATGAATCATACAATATCTAAATCCTAGTACGAGTTGTGAAAACCTTAGAGATGATCATATACAATTTTTTTTGAAATGAGGACAAATTGAAGATGAATGGTAACTTCAGACGTCACTGTCTATAGCAAGCATCTAACATCGATCTCTCTTGTTTTCTCTACTAGGTTAGCATTAATTTTATGAAGTTGAAGCATTTGTTTGACCGACATTAGGTTTGATAGTTTGAAAATATCTTATGTATTTTAGTTAAATCACTAAAAATAATCAAATGAATATGAAAATTGACTTGAAAGCTGAATTTACCATTAAGAAAATGAATTTAGCAATGATCTATGTTTTGAGAATATATCTTTGGTATTTTGGAAAACACTAGTTTCTTATAATTATCCTTACATCTATTATTACACTCCACTATATCTTCAATATTTATCATATAAGTCCAAATTATTATTATCTACCAAGAAAAGAGTTATCCGATAAATTACAAACAAGGTATCATTTCCAATTTGGTATTCAAGTACACTTATATAATTATTTCTTAAATACATTATTTCGTTTTTATGATATTGGAATTAAAAATTGATTTATATTCATATGTTTAGGTCATTTCCAACTTATATCTAATATCCATGCACAATTGTTCACATGTTATTAACCTTATTAATGTCAATACATGCAAATGAGTGAAGCATGAGACATGTAGTACATACTATATAGAATTAATGTCACATAGTAAGTCATATGTGGTTACTAGGATCTATCAAAGTATGCATTTAGATGAATGTATACATTTCTAAAAGTAAGTTCATTACAAGCTCAAATAATTTTCTTTATGAGTGTACTCTAGGGTTAGTGAACTATGAAATATGTTTTGGGTCTAGCTAAATGTTATGCATGAATTTATTGATATTCTAACATAATGTGTATGCTACACTTTACAGATCCAATTTTTCATTAGTCATGGTTTGTCGTATCCTAGAAAGGGTTTCTATAGGATGTTCCAAGAGTTAGAGTTAACTACATAGTCATAATATATGTACATTTGTTAATATAATGAAAACTTATGTGCATTGGTGTATATTAGTTCAGTAATGTTTATTTTCAAGTACATAGAATCATGTATTTCAAAGTATTATTTGGTTCATTATTAAAGGAATCATCACTTAATTCATAAAATTAGGGTTTCCAGTATCTATTTTGTAGTGAAATTTTGATACATTAAAACCGTTCAACCATTAAAGAGGACTTTGTCCTTGATATATTCTCCTCTACAACCTAATATACCTTTACTTTTAGCATTGTAGTAGATTACATTTCTTAACTTATTCATGGGGTTTTAGATAACTAAGAGGATTACGAAATTGATCTCTATTTTTATATAAAAACCACATCTGCATCTATTTTCTATTCTCCAAATGTCATCCATATTACTTCACCCATGATGTCTTTATTAATGTTCTCATTCTAGCGAGTTAGCTAAAGACATTATTTAAGGCTTGTGACTTCTATCATATTTGCACTTACCTAGGTTACCTATCAATCCCCATTGGTACCTTTTCATGTAGTTTGTTACAATAATTAATATTATTTTCATTTATGGGGTATGTAACTCAATAAATCTAATTATCATGATTAATTTGATTCTGATAGTGTTCAAGTACATGATCTAGTGTTTCTTTAAACAAATTCAGTGTAAGATTCAAATTTTTTTTGTCAATACGACCAAGTTAAGATTCTTATTAGTTCTTAAGCTTTTTAATATCAGATGGGATCATGACATACAGTTATCAAGAGTTTTGAACGTAGTATAAACCATATCCTATATTTTTTCTATTAGTCATTCCAGTTACATTAATTGTGTCGATTAATGTATAGAGTGATATAAACTTATACATTTCTCAACACATAGGAATGATGCTTACATCTTTAGGCATGTATTCTAACATGATTCATCAATTGAGTTAGTTAGATCATGTTTTATGATTATGATATCAAATTTAACATACTACATTTATGAATTATGGTTATTAATAAAAACAAGTTTCATCTAGAAATACATATTATTATCAACATATGAGTTAGTTCATCTCTTATGATTGCAATCTAAAATTCAATATATGGAATATATATTATGGTTACTAATATAAATAGCGTGTATATAGAAATACATATTATTATCAACATATCAGCATGTAGTTTTGAATATGAAATCATTATTTTTCAAATACAATTCTATAGTCCCATCTCACAAATGATATGAAAATATTTATAGAATCGGGTTATGAGTAGGGTTTAGTTATTTCATTTTCACTTCAGTTTGTTAATATAACCTAAGGAAATAATGTGACTTCATTATCTTTAACATTTCTAATTAGTTAAGTTTATTAACTAGATTACTTTATCCACATAATTTATTTTAAAGCCAACTAGGGTAGAACTGCTTACTATTAGTTTCTTTTCTATTGGCTAGGGATTCATCCAATACTCACTAAATGAGTTCACCATTAAAATATACAAACCTAGGTTGAATTAAACATCTAGAAACTAATATGGTACAATTATCCACCCCATTAAAGAACTAACATACAACCAAACTACAACCTACAGAGGTAGATACATAGGTCCACTTATTTTGTTTGTATTCTGTCTAAATATCACTCTATACAATTTTAGGGTTTAAAAATGATCAACCAATCATGTTGTTGTTCTCTCTTTTGAGTCTTACAATTCCTCACTTCATCACTTGACTTGATTTAAGAATCATCAATAAATTCCAACATGCATATATGGTTTTTTGATAGAAAATGAATTTTAGAAGGAAATTTTTTTCAAAAACATGTCTTTCTTCTCCTGTAATATGAACCTTCTCTCTTTATTTGTGACCTATCTCACTTAATTTGATTTTAGTTAAATACCATGAGTGATTTGATGCTTACTTTTAGTCACATTGCTATTATTTCCCAATATGTGACATTAATTTACATGTTTAAAATAGGTTACAAGCCTTTAATGTATCATGCGTTAACAACCAAAATTGAACTCTAAGATTTGTTACCACTATAGTATATGTCATCGTGCACATTAATCACAACAATAGTAGCTTAAAATAAAATGTTATGGCATTTTGAATATCCCTATTTCAATCATTAATTTCATTGATTTTGATCCTTGTTGGGCCCAATGTAGGTGAACCGACCGGTCTAGGTGGGCATCCCCCTTCACTCACCAAGTTAGCAATCCGCACCTTGCTTATGTTTTGGACAACCCCAACCATCAGACTTGTGTCCACAGATGTCACCCCAACCCCAAATCTGACGATTCTCGGTCATCTTTAGGCTTGGTTCACACACTATAAAAGTGTACCACCTAGCTTGATGCCTAATTCTCCTTTATCACCCCTCTAGAAAAATTGAAGCCTTCACTCACTTATTTTCTCCTTTCTATCTTATTTCCCCCTTCTACCTCTTTCTTGTGCTCTAAAACACCTTCATCCCTTCTATTCTAACTAGGGTTGGGTGGTAGCACCAACCACCACAAACTTAGGTGCCCCCTGCTACATCTTGGGTGATAGAAAGGACACTTTCATGCATGAACATGCAAGATGGAGGTGGTTGGACCTCACTGGAGGTCCTCATGCCTTTCTCCACTCACCCTTACCAGCTCTGGTGACATGGGGTCACGATGTCGCCACACCTAAGCCATTTTGGCGTGAGGTTGTGAGTGACAACAACCACATGATCTAATTTGATGATGGCCCAATATCAAAAGGCCACTATTGCATAGAAAACCCCTTCCATGATATCATGTCCTAGCCCAAGGAGTGGAGAAGAGCCACTACATCAACATTGAAGGGAAGAGATGCATCATCAAATATATCACTGTAATGCAACCCTTTCCCTATAGTGATTTTACAAAACTTCTAAAAATAGTATCTCAGTCATTCTTTAACCAAAATATACAAACTTATATACCAAATTCATCATCTCTACGAGATCCACATAGTGGATATACTTTGATACCCTAAATTTACTTCAAATCTACTTGTGGTGCTTAAAATATGGTCCTTGACTATGTTTGACTACATTTAATGCATGATCATGATAAAATTTGAGTTTTTAATGCACCTCTACCCTTCTAAACACAAACACAGTAACTTTTGTACATTCTTGAACACTTATAATGACCTAATCACCTTCCTTTCTCTTATCTTAACCTTTGTGCACATTTATGACAAGTTTCAAACTTTAATGATGGACTTTTCCCTAAATTACTAATCATGCTTATAAATGATATCAAATCCTATTATATCTTGAAATTGATAGCTTTTTGCCATCCATGACTCCAATATCACCCCTTAATACCCCTATGTTCGTGGTTGGTCTATATGACATGATATGCAAGAATGTGACTCCATTATGGTGAGGCATGTTGTACTTTAATCAAGTGATCATTTTGACAACTTTTATGCACCCAACTCTTTTCAATCTCTAAAATAAGTAAATTTATGATGTTTTATGATCAAAATGTCTAGGGAAAACTCCTTTTGTTACGTGATGGGGTTCACAACCTTACATTCTCTAGTCCTTCCCATGTGTGACTTCTATAGCTTGCTTTCCTTTATTGTACCCTAATATTGATATGGATCTTAATATTATGCTCTCTATCTCTCTCTCTCAAATAGGAGTTGATCATAATATTTATGGCCCCTTTGATGTGGATGTCCACTTAAGTCTGTTTCGACCCCTAATGACATATACAAACTATGTTTATAATTGAATGTTTGATGATATGTTGATACCAAGATTGAACAATGATGCCTATAACTTAGGGAACATCCACCTATCTTTGAGTAGGTTTCACATGTCTATTCCTTGCTGAAATAATATCATATCTTATCTAAACCTCATGATTTGATGCACCTTAGTCTCTTTTCCCCTATTATGAGTCTTTTGACCCAAAAGCGTATAAGTGACTTAAACCTTAAATTGTAATAGCTCAAAATTAGATTATTTCTAGACCACAAACTACTCATCATCATTATTCTAAATCTCATCGCATATTGATAACTTAAGAATTATCATTCGATTATTTGAATTAGACAATAATAAACACTTACTTGAATCAATGTGTCTTAAGTCTGGCTTGAAAGTTTGAACATTAATAAAAGAAACAGTTGAAAAAATGCAAGGTAGAAGCATCCCATACTCAAAGACATGAGTATTTAATTTATTGAAAGAATTGTACTTGATATTTTGCTAAGCTTATTTTTCATTCTTGCAGACCATTAAATTATGAATCCAAAGTAAAATGAATGGATGAAAACTAAGGTTAAATGAGAAAGTTATTGCATTTTCAATATGCATGTATAAAACAACCATCAGTTGACAAAGTGAACACCATGTAGAGAGAGGTGCCACTGTTAAGCACCAGTCACAAATAATGACATATACAATTTTGTATACTTGATAGATATTGATGAAATTTAGTTCTACAGATTGTATTATCATCCTCTATACAACTAAAATAGAAACATAAGCTTTGGATTTCTGTAGGGCATCTTCTATGGAGACGAAGGGGGAACCTTGGTAAAGAGGGATGAACAAAGTTGTTTTCTCATGGTTTTCAACTGAAGAATTGAGATCTTCTTTCCTTTTCTCAAATTAAGTAACGTTGGTTTTTCCCAATTTTTTTTAGATACTAATTTCACTTCACCTTACCTTTGTTTGATTTGTTTATAGAGTAAAATGTTGGTGTGTTTATTCTCATCTTTGTTATTTTCTTCATGATTTTTTTCTGAATTAAAGAGGATTGATTTGAGAGAAAAAATTGCTGGAAGAAAGTTTTATCATGATTTTCTTCATAGATTTCGAATTTTACTCTAATAAAGCAATGTGAGTAGATACATATTTTTACTGCTTGTGCTACAACTTTCTTCTTCCACCTTGTATGCTCAAAACACCTTACTTCTAGAATACATATAAATAGATCATAAGGAAAATATGAAATCAGACCTTCTATGATTTGTATCTTTTTTTGTGCTTTATAAAAGTTGCAAAATGATAAATGATGAACAAAATTTGACGGATTTGACTATACATACATTTGATTACTTTTTATTTTACTAAATGTAATCATAACATGAATTTATTATTCATCTGCTTCTAAATCAGAATTTTAGAAAACATATTAAACTCATGAAATGTATAAGAACATGACATGGATAATTCTTTATTTGTTTTCATAAGTGAATTATTTATATTCATGATATTAATCTCATCTTCTGGAGAAATTATGACTGAAAGAAAACCTATGGATTGCCTAAAATGAAATTAAATCATGTAAAAGAATTTTGTTTGTTGAATACAATTTTTTTACTTATATGACATTTGTGGTAGAAATAGTCTATGAAGGCATTTTGGAAGAAGGTTTGCATCAATACTTGAGGCCTTGGAAGTAGGCTAAATATTAATATGACAAATTTGTGGAATGTTGTGACTTAAATACATCTGACTGCTCTAGATGAAGGTTGGATATTTCTATAATAATTTTGTAGCCTATTAATGCTCAAATGTAGTTGATTTCCTTAAAAGAAGGCTTAATATTTTTCTAATAGTCTTGTGGCCTATTAAGGGTTGAATGCAACTGAATGATACTAAAATGATTCTTTCTAAACAATTATGTATTTACTTATTATAATGCTATGCTTTGCATGTAATAATAAGGAAGATGATGTTGGGCCCAATCTGAAGATGAAGGAAGGAGGTAAATATATGTCTAGAAGGGGAATGGTCTTGGAATTTTGTTTAAATGTCCAGAGGAGAGGAGGACTCTAGACTTCTGGTTATATGTCCAAAGAGGGGAGGATCCTGGACTTGTATTTATGTGTCTAGAGGGTGGGAGGATCCCAGACTTGTGTTTATATGTCCAAAGGAGGGGAGGATCCTAGACTTGTGTTTATATGTCCAGAGGGTGGGAGGATCTTTGACTTGTTTTATTTTTCCAAGGGGGATCTTGGACTTGTTATGAATTAATGTTTTCTATAAATTTCTCTTATATTGCTTATTATGCCTACATGATGTGGTGCTCATACTATTCAACTATTGTTTGTCAAACCAGTGTAAGATGTAAAAAGGTTGGAGCAATGCATAATACTTATGTGTCTGATCACTTAGACATCGAATAATAAACCAATAGATATTTTTTAGGTCTTGAAGGAAAGGTTCCAACTGGCCAACCCACTTTTCCATTTGGGTAGTTACTCAGATAGGTCAAGTCATTATCTGATGTGCGACATCCAAACTATTCTTGTATTGGGGTAATGAGTCAAACCTCTAGTTTTCCTTGTATTTTATAGCTTAGCATGGCATTAGAAAGCAAAGTATTGTATATAAGCTAAAATATTTGTCTACTTATGAACCTTGTAAATATAATTATCAATGAATAAATGAAATCATGCTAGTTGAACTTTAATGATCAATGATAAATGATATATATGCCAAACTATTTAGTAAATTGCTCTCTAATTGAAAACGTTACTCTATTGATATCATTATGTTTGTTGTTTGAGGTTTAATGCATTCTAAACCTCACAATCCATTTTTAGTAATCAATGTTTGGTTGGTTATTGGGATCGAGTCCCAACAACATGGTATTAGAGTGTAAGGTTCTAAGTCACTATAGGAACATATGACTTGTTGAGACTTATCTAAATATGTGTTTTACAACTATGGTTGCAAGAAGAGGAGATCATGCCTTAGACTTAACACTTGGTGTGAATGGAGCTCAAGTAGCTCCTAAAAGACATGTACAAAATGAACCTCATTCACCACCTCCTTCATCATTTAGGGCTGAGTTAGTTCATGGTGTGGAGCATGTACCTGATGTGGAATAAGAAGTGAGTCGTCAATGCCATCCTCATGCTCTTGGTAGATAGTTTTCATGTGAAATGCTAGCAATGGTACAAGGTTTTATGGATGCAATTACTCAAGAAGGAGGTTCTAGAGAACATGCATCACGACCAAAAACTATCAGAGAATTAAGTAGATTATATGAAAAGCTAAGAAAGACTGGGGCTTATGATGTCACAGGTAATTCATACCCTTAGGATGCTGATGCATGGTTATATAGGACAGAAAAGATCTTTCAGTTAGAACATGTGTTAGGGAGCAAAAAGTAGAACATGTTGTGTACATGTTAAAAGGCAGTGCTAGCCACTAGTGGGGGCTAGAGTAGATGCAAGGAGCTAGAGACAATATGATAAGGACTGAATTTAGGAGATGCTTTGAGTCGAAATATTATCCCGAGACATATATGCATGACAAGATTAGGCAGTTTGAGACACTAAAGCTAATGAATTTGCCAGTGACAAAATATGAGTTCTTGTTCTTAGACCTATTAAGGTTTTGTCCTCAGCTTTGTGTGACTAATGAGGAAAAGATTAAAAGGTTTGCAAGTGGGTTGAGTCCATGGATGCAAGAAATGGTGGCTATCAAAAGGTTTCTCAGTTTTGAATGCCTTTGTATATGCATCAAGGAAAGTTAAAAAAGCTAGTCAAAGTAAAAGGGAAATTGAGGGGTGAAAGAGAGTGGGCACCAAAATGTTTAAACCAAGTTCTAGCAATTAGACAAGGACTGGTAAACCACCACCATATAGAAGGGCATCATCTTCATTTTTTGCACTGCCCAGACATCAACAAGGTAGAGGTAGAGGCAATAGAGGTCATGGTAGAAGATACCAGCCTCAAAAAGTCAATAATGAATAATATTATGTAATTTTGATCCCTCAAGACTGTAGATAACCTAGTTATGCTTCAACACCGCAACAATGTACAACATGTGGATGTGCACTTAGGGGTCAGTGTTGGTATTCCAATTCAACCACATGTTATAAGTGTGGGAAACATGGGCATATTTCCAGATAATGTCCATAAGGAGAACAACAACCACAATCAATACAAGGATCGAGGGGTCAAAATCATCTAACCCAATAGACACAACATAATGGAATTAGAGGTACAATTTCTCAAGTGGGATCTGGTGCACAAAAAGCTATATCATAAAGTGATAATGGTATAGGAAAAGGGAAAGCACACATGAGTAGTCCGGCTTATGCTATGAATCAACAAGAAGGAGTGGTATCTCAACAAGTAGGGATTTGTCAAATGCGATACTAATGTCATTACTCCCATATTTGTTCTAACTGATCTTGGTGGCACTCACTTTTTTGTGACTAGAGTTGTGATAACCAAAAGTAATATGTTAGCAATCCCATTATCTTATGATTTTGTTCTAGAAATCCCTATAGTAGAACATATGTGTATTGATTATATATGTCTAGTATGTTTTATTTGAAGAGTCTCATAAAATTGAAGTGGATCTATTTCCACTTAGAATGCATGAATTCTTTGGATCAATATAAAGAAAAATAAGATTACTTTACCAAAGCGGTGTAGTTTTTTAATAAAGAAAGAACTTGGACTTTTGTTGGGGTTAGAAGAGTCTTACCAACATGTATGATCTCAGTGATGTCTTCTTGAAAGATGTTGTGAAATGGATGTCATGGATATCTAGGACATGTAATAGATACTCGTGTTGAGATTTATAGATTATCAAATGTACCTGTGACACTAAAATTTACTGTCATGTTTCCTCAGGAATTACCAGGATTACTTCCACATAGGGAGTTTGATCTTGAGATCTACCCAGTGCATAGTACCGTACCAATATCTTTATCACCTTATCATATGGAACCATCATAACTTATAGAGCTTAAAACACATCTATAATACTTTCTAGATAAAGGTTTTGTACATCCAAATATTTTACCCTAGGGAGCACCTATTATGTTTGTGAAAAAGAAATACCGACCAATGAGATTGTGCATTGACTACAAATATTTAAATACAATCACTATCAAGAATATATACCCCTTACCTAGGATTGATGACCAATTTAATCAGCTAAGAGGAGCTACTATTTTTTCTAAGATATACATGAGATCATGTCATCATAAGTTAAGGATTAAGACATAGGATGTGCCAAAGACAACATTTTGCACATGATATGGACACTATGAGTTTTTGTTATGTCATTTGGACTAACCAATGCTCCAATAGCATTTATGGATTTAATGAACAAAGTGTTTAGACAATTCTTGGATCAATTTATTATTATATGCATAGATGATATTATGATATATTCTAAAAATGTTGAGCAACATGAACATCATTTATGAATTTCTTTGCATCTACTAAGATGACATCATTGTATGGAAAGTTTAGTAAATGTGATTTTTGGCTTTCAATCATTTTCATTATAGGCCATGTAATTTCTAGACAAGGGATTTGTGTAGACCCTAAGAAGGTTGACTCAGTATTATAGTGGGAACAACCTAAGACTCTATCTGAATTCCATAGTGTTCTCTGATTGGAACGATAGTATAAACACTTTATACATGATTAGTGTTATATACATGTTGTTAACAAGCTTAACGAGGAAAGAAACACCTTTTATGTGGATAAATGAATGTGAGAATAGTTTCCAAGTTTTAAAGGAAAGATTGACAACATCATCAGTTTTGTCATTACCTGAGAATGGTAAAGGATTCATAACTTTTTGTGATACTTAAAGGAAGGGTTTGAGATGTGCGCTTATGCGGGATGGCAAAATTAATTGCCTATGCTTCTAGACAATTGAAGAATCATGAGGAAAATTTACTCAACTTATGACTTAGAATTAGCTGAGTGGTGTTAGCCTTAAAGACTTGGTAACAATATCTCTACAGAGATTCATGTCATATTTTTACAGAGAATAAGAGACAAAAGTATATTGGCCTGAATTTGAGATAGCATAGATAGCTTCAACTGATTAAATATTATGAGTGTACTATTTATTATCACCCTAGTGCGGCCAATGTGGTTGCAGACGCATTGAATTGTAAATCATCATCTTCATCTATAGCTAGAGTGTATCATCTAGCATGTAAAACAAGGGTTATATTTTTAGATTTAGAAGGATGAATACTCAGTTGAGTGTATCACATGAGGGAACACTTTTGGCTCAATTACATATTAAATCAACTTTAGAACAAATTTGTTTACTACAATAATGATAGATTCTGAGATTTGAAGATCAAGTATGGATGATAAAAGGAAAGGGTGATGGATTTCACTTTTTAGATAATAACCTTCTGTGGTTTAAAGGAAAGTTGTGTAACCAAATCATGTAGAGTTAAGAAAGATAGTTTTAGTGGTGGCACATAATTCTATGTATGCTATGCAACTAGGAAGTACAAAGATGTATTGATTTTTAAAATTTGTATTGGTGTTCAGGAATGAAAAATGATGTGGTAGAATTTGTGGCACACTTTGGAGTGTGTCAACAAGTTAAGAACGAACATCAAAAACCAGTAGGGATGCTACAACCCTTACCTATTATGGAATGGGACCATGCCACAATGGACTTTGTGTTAGGATTACCACGTATACCATGAGGTTTTGACTCTTTATTGGTTGTCATTGTATGATTGAACAAATTAGCTCATTTTCTACCACTAAAAACTACATAAATAGCTGATAGACTAGCATAGATTTACATTAAATAGTTAGACTAGATGGAATTTCTTTGACAATATTGACAAATAGGGGACCACAATTTACATATAAATTTTGTGATATACAATATTCTTGTATGAGTAAGCTTAACTTTACTATGAATTTTCAACAACATACTGATGGACAATCAGAATGGACAATTCAGACACGAGATAATATGGTAAGAGCATGCATTTTACAATTTATAGCAAGTCAACATGTATATGTAAGCTTAATCAAATTTACCTACATAAAATTTTCCAATCCATATAGGAATGACACCTTATGAGGCATCATATGACAAAAAGTGTAGATCACCAATATGTTGGTATGCAGTGGATGGAAACAACTAATGTATCCTGAGATAATCCAACAAACTACATAAAAGATTGAGGTGATCAAACAACAGTTAAAAGCTACACAAGTCAGATAGAAAAGTTATGCTTATAAAAGGAATAGGCCTTTGGAACTTGAAATTAGTCATAAAGTTTTCTAGATTGTTTCTCCATCGAAGGGTGTTATTAGATTTGGAAACAAGGTTTAGTTGACACCTAAAGTATATATGTCCTTATCCTATTATAGTGAAGATATGCAAGGTTGCCTATAGAGTGGAGTTACCACTTGAACTATAACATTTACATGACATATTTCATGTTGTAATGCTAAGATAATGTCAGAAACAACTCTAATTTTGAAAGATATAGACGTACATATAAATGATGATGTCACCTACGAAGAGGGGCTAGTTCAAATTATGTCATAAATATTCAAAAACTTAAAAATCATAAAATAGCTATGGTTAAAGTGCTTTGGAAACACCACAATGTCGAAAACGTGATATGGGAGCTTGATATTGAGATGAGGAAAACTCATCCTAAGTTGTTCTGAATTTTAGAGTGGAAATTTTGATGGGGAGAGATTTGTAACAACCCAAATTCATGTTATTTCTAAATATTATACTACTCACCCTGATTAATCTAAATCTCATCTCAAATTGTTAAGTTAAAAACTATGTGCTGATGATGTGAATCAATAAGTAATAAACACTTACTTGAATGAATGTGTCTTATGTATGACTTGAAAGTTGGAACCATAATAAAGGAAAAAGAAGAACAAACTCAATACAAAAGCATCCCTTACTCAAAGACTTGAGTTTTTAATCTTTAGAAGAATTGGTATCCAATATTTCATTAAGATTATATTGCATTTGTTTTACAAAATTAGATTATGAATCCAATGAAAAAAGAATGGATGAAAATGGAGTCAAAATGAATAATTTATTTAAATTTTTTATATGCATGTATTAAACAACCAACATTTGGCATGTGAACAACATGTGGTGAGTGACATCGCTATTCGGGATCAATAATAAAAAAATGGCATAACATTTTATATATTTGATTGATTTTGATAAAATTGGTTTTTCCAATTTGTATTTTCATCCTCTATCAGAATAAATTGAAAACAAAAGTTTTGAAGGTCTATAGGGTAACTTTCATGGAGGACAAGGGGGGACCTTGGTTAGGAGGGATGAATAGAGTTGTTTTCTTATGGATTTCAGCTGAAGACTTTCGATCTTCTTTCCTTTTCTCGGATGTAAGGTTGGTTTTTCCCCAAGTCTTAAATTACATACCAATTTAAATTCATCTTCCCTCCATTCAATTTGTGTATTGAGTAAAATGTGGATGTGTGTAATCTCTTCTCTATTCTTTACTTCATTGTTGTTTTCTGAATGAAAGAGGATGAATTTGAGAACATAACTTGCTAGAAGAATGTTTGATCGTGCTTTTCTTGATATATTTTAACTTTTACTCTTCTAAATCAAGATGAGTAGGTACATATTCATACTACTTGCGCTAAACCATTCTTATTCCTCTTAGTATGTGTAAAACACCTTACTGTTGGAATACATATTAAGAGGATCACAAGAAAATTATGAAATCAGACTTGCTATGGGTCTGTTGTGCTTGATGTAAGTTCCAAAATGATAAAACATGAACAAAATTTGAGGACTTTAACTATGCACATATTTGATTGTTTCTGGTTTTGATAAAAGTGACCACAATATGAATATATTATTCATCTACATTCTAAATCAGACTATTAGAAAAATATATACCTTTGAAATGTATAAGACTATGAAATGGATAAATCTTTGTTGTTGTCAGAAGTGAATTATTTATTTTCATGATATTAATCTCTTGTTCATGAGAAGTTATTATTGAAAGAAAGCTAATGCAAAGCCTTAAATGAATTTATAGTTTCTTGAATACAATTTTGTACTTATATGACATTTGTGCATTAATAATCAATGAAAGTCTAATGGAATAAGGGTTGGATAAGTACTTGATGCCTTGGATGTAGGTTGGATATTTATGTGATAATTTTGTTGGATGTTAATACTTGAATATACCTAATTTATACAGAAGAAGGTCATATAATTATGCAATAGTTTTGTGGGTTGTTAAGGATTAAATGCAATCAATTGCCTAGGAATAAGGCATAATATTATAATGATAGTCTTGGGAAATGTTAAGGCTTGAATGAATCTGAGTGCTATTAAAATGATTCTTTCTAAACTACTATTTATTAATCTATCATGACAATATGCTTTACATGTAATAATTTGGAAGAAACAAAATATATGTCCTGAGGGGGGAAGGGTCCTAGACTTGTGTTTATGTATCTAGAGGAAGGGAGAATCCTAGATTTGTGTTTATATGTCAATGGGGGATCATGGGCTTGTGTTTATACGTACAGAGTGGTGGGGATCTTGGACTTGTGTTTATATGTCAAGAGGGGGGTAGGATCCTGGACTTATGTTTATATGTCCAGAGGGGGGGGGAAGGATCTTGGACTAGTTTATTTTTCTAAAGCTGGGAGGATGCTAGACTTGTTATGAATTTTAATGTATTCTATAGAATTCTATTATACTGATTGTTATGCCTAATTGATGTGTTGCTCATATTATTCAACTATTAATTGTTAAACTAGTGTAATAATAAGAAAGTTGAATCATTTTATTGTACTTATGTATCTTCTCACTTAGACATTAGATAATAAACCAATGAAACTCTTTTAGGTCTTGAAGGCAACGTTCTGGATGACTCTCTTCTCTAGCCGAGTAGTTACTTAGATAGGTGAAGTCCTTTTCTGTGTGACATCTAGATTGTTCATGTATTGGGGTCATGGGTAGAACCTACATCTTTTTTTGCATTTTTGTATCTTAGCATGATGTTAGAAAATAAAGTCTTAAATGTAAGCCAATTAGTCTATATTTCTATAAACATTGTAAATATCATTATCAAGGGCTAAATGAAATCATGCTAGTTCCACTTTGATGATCAATGAGAAATGATATACATGATAAACTATTTTAGTAAATTGCTCTCTGATTGAAAATGTTACTCCATTGTTGTCTGTTACCTTTCCTATTTGCGGTTTAATCTATCTTAAACCTTGGCGTTGAATAGTGTTTGGTTGGTTATTGGGACTGAGTCCCAAAAAAAATCATATAAAATGAATTCAACACTAAATGACTTCAAACTTAGACATAACCTTCATTATGGACCTTAAATCAGTATAAGATCACTGAATATGATACTAAACAACCCCGAATTCAATTCAGCCAAAACCCTAAAATGGAGATACTAATGGTTAGTGATGAAAATATAATACACACATGTAGTCTTACCTTAATTGAGTGTAGCATGTGATCTAGATGGACATGGATATACTAGGAACCTATGAACTCAGATATGAGACTGAATAATTATTTGATTATAGTTTTCTTGAAACCTTGATATATATATGTATATGTATATATGTATATGTATATATATGTATATGTATATATGTATATGTATATATATATATACATACACATACACACACACACACACACACACACACACACACATATATATATATATAATGTTGTTCACATGTGTCTCCATAGAAGTGCTTCTATAGTGGGTGTATGTGTGGTTATCATGAAGTAATCATTGGATGCTTGTGCATGTTTGTATGGTTTATGTCTCTTCAACTTGGTTTGCAAGCAGAACCTCCTCTTTCTATATAAATGTAAATAATTGATAAAGCTCTATTCTCCCCTCAAGTGCAACTTGAGCTATTTACCTCATACAATTTAATAAGTACATTGGAATAGCATTAGTTTACATTTCTAGAAAGATAAGAGGTTCTTACTAGTCAAGATGACTGACTGGAGGTCGACTCGATTGACTAAAGGTACCAGTAGACCGAAGATACCAGCTGATCAGAGGTTTCTATTGACTGATAGAAGAACCAACCGATCGACTAGAACAAGAGTCATTCATCCAACCGGAGGCCCAATCGACCGCCAGGAAGAGTCTAGCCAACAACTTGATCTACAAACCATTCACTAATTGATAGGATATTCAACTTATGGACTAGAAAAGTACAATCAACTAATTGGCATGTTTCTAAAACAAACTTTTTCAATATAGGTTGCTACATGTGATGTATGACCTTAGATGGACAATAATTCTTGGTGGCTCCAAAGAGTTGCATTAGAGTGGATATAACCATTACTCTTATTTTGTGATTGCATGTTTAGTTTATGTATATAGTATGTATGTGATACATATTATAAGTATGTAGTGATTGGATATGTATATGTGTTTATATATAAAATCCCTCAATAACTAATATGTCTTATATGCTTTCCAAGCAACACACATGAAAAGCTTGAGTAAATAAGCATAGGTAATGTCAAAGTGTGTTGTGTTGTCTATATCATGATTGTGACAGTAGATATGTGGGTCTACCAAAGAAGGGTGCATATTTTGCCATGTAGGGTTTTAGGTCAGGCTTAACTAGCTGAATTTAATGGGAATAAGTGCCTAGACACATATAGATGGAAT
The DNA here is from genome assembly GCA_963693085.1 of Alisma plantago-aquatica. NCBI lineage: Eukaryota > Viridiplantae > Streptophyta > Magnoliopsida > Alismatales > Alismataceae > Alisma > Alisma plantago-aquatica. The sequence continues at coordinate 209,508,771 of OY856415.1, forward strand.
ATGACAAGGAGTTTTGCACAACATCTGTCAAAAGATGCATTGGATGTAATTGGCAAAAGTCGCTACCTAAATGATTAAGTTGTGGGTGATCAACCAAAGCTAATTCATAATTTCATGAAATATAGATCTACACCCACTAAAAGATTGTAAAATCTACACAAAATAATAGTGAAGGTTGTTGATTTGAAGAAAATAGTGGGAGTGATAATTAAATTAAGGCCTAATTAATATGTAAATATTTTATGAATAAAATCAAGTCAAAAATGTTTTGATAAAATCCAACACTTCTTTTGTAGAAACAAATGGAAAATACAAACACCTTTCATTGCAATATGTAACATATTAGATTTTCACATTGAATTTAATTTTTTATCTATGATACATAATCAACCAAAATTAAATTTCCCTTTAACCAATTTTACATTTCTAATTAAATTCATTAAAATTTCATAAAATTTGAGGAACAAAATATAATAATAATTATTTTATTTATTCCTCCCATGTGGGGTCCATAAATGAAGGGTTGGACTCTAGGATAAATTATTGGCTTTCGAATAACCTAAGAAGACATTTTTGATTTTCAGATATTCATAATTAAACTCATTATGAGAGTAATAAATTTATCCATCTTTGACTCATGAACTGAGGGAGTTGGGATTTTTCATAATTAAATTAATGGCCATTGAACCCATGTTAAAAATATCAAAGAATATTGAAGAAGGGATTAAGAGATATAAAATTTTAGAGTAAATGGGAAATCACAACAAAAGAGAATTACATTTTTTAGTTTTAATCACGGTCAAGAATCTTGTTGACTACCTTCCCTAACCTAGATCATGACTGGATTCTCCTTCCCTATGTGACAATTACTATCCTTAGGGTAACAGCATGCTATTCCCCATCATCTTAGTTGTTTCTTACTCCCTTCCAATCAGATCACCTGCACCAATTCCCCTCTCCCCCACAACAATCTAAGAAACCCTGATCTGTCATCATATTTGACTTACTAACCCTACATCATCCCACTAGATACAACATCATTGACACATCCTCACCATCAAAAACCTACAAAACTGTAGACTCCTATGCACCACAAGAATTGTCGCCTACCCCAGACCTCCTCATATCCAATGCCAGATCAATGTCCCCTCCCTAGTTGATTAGTGGTGATCTGGATCATGATTCATTATTTCCAATGCCACCTGCAACCACCTCGTTGTCAGTCATCATTTCCAGTAGCACCCTCTACAACACCAACGACCTACAACACTTAGTTGACTACATGCAAATGATGGAGCAAGCCCATGTTTACAGGAATCCATTCACCTCCTACAACATCACAGTTCTATGATCATATGATTTTCCACTCCCTCAAAGGTTCTTTAACCATGATATCTAATCACCTCATCGGATCCATGTCTTGATGACCTGCTGACTCTACATTGTTTTTATTGATGATGGTTATCAGATCTGCACATCACTCTCCCCTTATTGAGAAGAAATACATTCTGGGATTTCAACCTCTTCATCTACAACTCCATTGTCACCTCACCCCAAACAAGAATCCTCACCTGACTACATGATCTCCTAAAATTAGTTCCAACATATGTGTTAGCCTATGAAGTACTTGTTAAGTCTCCTCAAGCCACTAGCCATGGTAAAAGTGTAGATCTCAATACCAGGAGGGTGAGATGGGGATAGAGAATGTCTACGAATGGTAGTCAAGGAGCCATCAATGCCTCAATAGATGACCAACAACCGAATCATATGGGATCAATTGCCTCACATTCAGAAATAAGTAACTGATAATCTTACTATTATATGTCTACAGTTCCCATAAAATTATATGGATGGTTCAGTTAACATACAATCTTATTAATACAAATCATAATTTTTTTGTATCAATTAATATAAATTAATCAATTAGATCTATGGAATACTTAGCTATGTATATATATGTGTGTGTTGGTAAGCTAATAAGTTATGGACGAGTAATTTTTGTTGTATTTTGTTATAAGTTCAAATCTTAGATATATATATGACAGGATATGGTTATATACAACATTCTAATCATGAAACCCTTGCAACCTAGATCAACATATTTATAATGGAAACTTAGAGAAAATATAAAGAAGAATGTTATTGACATTATACAATATCATATTGCAGAATAAAACTTGTGATGGAACTTAATTAACAAGATTTTCCTCCCTTGATATATATATATATATATATATATATATATATATATATATATATATATATATATATATATATATATATATATATATATATATATATTTGCGGCCTAACTTTACCACTTTTATTAATCATTCAAATCCTTTTCGACATGGCTGATTAAAAAAGATGGGAAGGAAGAGATGGTGCTAAACATAACAATACTCGAGACAGCCCTTCGGGCAAGCAGATGAGCTAGACCATTACCTTGCCTCCTATAGTAACAAAACGTTACACTAGGGAAAGAAGAGAATAAAAGAAATATGTTATCTAAGTAGGTTCCCAGAAGGTCCTTGCTCCTAGTTGATGATTTGATCAGGTTGATCACTACCTCCGAATCCGATTCCACCACTAGTTTGTTAATGCCCATTTTTTTTGCTCTTTTGAGTCCTTCAAAGATGGCCCACACTTCTGCACAATGTGATTTGAGAAGGGAAGGTTTTCTCATGCCTGCAATCCTTTGAACCTTTCCATTTCTATCTCTCCAAATCATGTCTTCTCCGTCGAAGTTCTGTATTACCACCGCTGCATCACAGTTAAGCTTGATGGCTTCTGACGGCGGGGGTGTCCACCCTACAGCAGGTGCTACCGCTGGTATCTGGATGATGCTTGTTGCTCTGGCTCTATGATGGTCTCTGATCAGCTGCACATGTGTTTGTTGGATAATGGAGGGAGGCCGAGATTTGTTGTCAAAGATTATCTCATTTCGTCTAGTCCAAATAGTCCAAAGTGTTGCTATCATTTCTTCGTCTTTCTCTTTTGCTCCTATCCATGTCACCACAAGTATTGCATCAGTTTCCCTTGCTCCTCGCACCTCCCTTACCCTGGCTTGTTGCTCCGGTGAAGACTCTCTCCATACCTCCCATGTGTTGCCATGTAGTATTGTTCTCTATCTTTTGTCTCATTCATTTTATAACTTGAATATATAATATATATCTCAATTATACAAACATTGTGGACCTATCTGTATTCTCGAGCTAAGAACATAAGATTGGGCCTCCTACTTGAGTTCACAAGCTATACTGACCATATTGATATATAGGGTTAGCTAATAGGTTTGATCCATAAACACCCTCACTGACTACTTTTGATGGGAATTTGGTAAAAGTCCTTATGTTACATGATATTGTTTGTATAATGGAGTTAATTAAATAAAAAATGGGCTTTAGTTTTGCTAACTATCAAATCCTTCAATCTTGTTCGTTTACTTCTTCCAATCATTTCAAATTATAAAAACTTAGATATGTGTATCTTTTTGCCCTGTACTCATCACCTTGTGCATTATTCTGCTAGTTTCTAGTATATTTTGGGTTTGGATATATTTTGGGAGTTGATGGCTTGTGAAAAAGTGCTCTGGTTGTACTTGTGATAAGATCCCAAAAAATGTACAAGACTAAACTTATGTAATTTTCCCTTAAATGTGTAACTGAAATTTTGTAATGAGTCATGTTGTATATAATATTGTTTTGACTTTTAAGATTTTTTAATGGATGCTTCTAGTTATTTTTCATGTATGCTAAGGTTTTATAGTTTTGCATCCATGCTTTGATATTACCATGCTAGGGATAGATGCTTGAGTCCTTTCACAATTCACTTTCTAGTCAACTGGATTAAGATTTGGGTAATAAACAATTTTGTGACAAATGGTATTAGAGAAAGAATAATAGGTGCACCAATCATTTTCTCACATGATCACAAATTAAACTCAAGATTACATCTGAATCTTGAAACTTAATAAGTCATTATTTGAGGACTTTGATTGAATTAGCATCTAGGTTAGAACCAAGATGTTCTAGAACTAGGTGTAAACTTGTGTTATTCTAGCTAGAAGCCTTTATTTTCTCCTCTTCTATCTTGTAGTACAACTTGTAGGTTCTTGAGTGTGCGAAGGAGAGATTCTATATATGTAAATGCTAAACATATGTTTGTGGCATGTTCTTAGGGTAGTTACACAAGTGTGCACCATGTTCTTGTTAGTTCTCTAGGTGTCATGGTACTAGACTTCCTAATAAGTGAAGTAACTTATTCTGGATGTGGTTTTATTCGAACGGAGTATGTTGGACTCCATCACACATTTCAACTTTGAACAATTTTTTTTCAAGTGTTAATATATAACACATAGAATGTAAGTGAGTGTCTATGTAACCTAAGACAATGAGATGTACTATTAGTCTAGATCAGTTTGTTAAGATGACAATTGTCGTCTCTAGTTATGTCAAGAACCCTACTAAAGGATAGGCTAGTAGTAGCATAGACGGTTGATGCATTGATTGGTAGTTGCTTTGAACAAGCTATTTTGTGTGCATTAATTGCATATTTGTTCATTTTGAAACATATTTAAGCATTGTTTCTCATTATTAGCATGTGAATAAATATTGCATCATTTTTCAAGTATTTCTACTGAATATTGCTAAACTATCATTTATATTTATAAGACAGCTCGGTGCTAGAAACCAATGTGTCAGTGGTACTGACAAGGTATGAAGTTTCAACAGGGAAATCTAGAAATCTTGGTGCTACTGAGATGTCTCTTGGTGCTACCAAGGATAACGTCGATGATACTGAAACTAGGAGTCAGTGCTACCACCCTGAGAGCATCAAATGTTAGGAATATTTTTCTTAGTACCACTGACTCACTTTTCGGTGGTACCGACTTCAACAACCAATTTACATCATAACTCTCAAAAAGCAACTTGGTGATATCAACACTCATGTTGGTGCTAGTGTAGTTTTAGGGTTACAAGTCAGCCGACAACTCAGTGACACAGACACCCTACCAGTGTTACCAACATTACACAATCAGTTTAGATCTACCATTAAGTCAAACCCAATGGTTGCAACTTAATAATCAAAGCCCCACTTATGACCTAAAGAGAATGAAACCAAAAGGGAGGAGGATCATGTCTAGTCACATTGCAATAAAACACAAAACTGTGAGATGAGGAGTCAAAGGAGATTGCCAAAGACTAAACATTCCAATCAATTCTATAGGACAAATTTGTGATAGGAACATTACAGTTAAAGGTGTTCAATATAGGGGATCACCGAGATGACTTCTCTAGGGGTTTTTACATTGGTTTTCTAATGTTTAGTCTATTTTATCCATCTTCCTCACTTTGTATTATGATAGAAATCTTGTGGGACTAAACCTCATATTTATTTGGACCAGATACTGGCCTGGTATTTCTTTCTATTAGGATTCTATGAATTAATAATCTATTTCCTTCATTTTGGACGTGAATTTATGATCTCATCTAGATTTGTTTATTGTTGATCACAATAATCAAAGTAATAGATCGCTAATTCCTTTGAGAGAGGGAATAGGGGTTTGACAAAATCATAGATCCACATAGCCTACATCATGGCTCGGGAGAGGGCTTATGTCTATGAAAGAAAAACCAAAAGATATCATCAATGCACCTAACTAATTCCTAAACTACTAGAGAAGTGGCGTGTGTTTTAGTATATGTAGTGTATTATTCTGTAGGAGTGGGTATTACTTGCTATAGGTCTTTAGCCTATAGTTAAGTGTCAAATGTTATCAATGAAATGGAATTTGAATGCGGTACATGTCATGGTGAAACCATAGTCCCAAGAAATCCATCCATTTTTATCACAATAATTTAATTTAGATTTAATTCTTTGTTCTTAGTTTTAAAACAACCAATCAATCATTTTTCCTAGTACTAGTTGATTAGGTTTCTGTTAGTAGTAGTCTTTGGTGAATGTTTCTCTGAGTTCGATGCTCAGGCCTCACATGCTTGTATTACATGATGCGTACACTTGCCTTTTACTCACATAGGTTTAGTGTGTTAAGTTTTTTGCACCATTTCCTAGGAAACAAGAACTCCAACACTAACAGTGTTGCGACTAGACATTCTAGGCCACTTCCTATATTTTTTATTTAAATTGTTTCCTTTTCTTTTAAAAAAGCATAATTGAATAAAAATATTTTGTCAATTCCCTAGAATTTTGTGTTTCATATTGACATTTATTTTTAGGTACTAGAGTATGGTTCACACTTGAATCATGGATTATGGAGATCTACTCCAACCAATGTAGATCGGGAGGGTATTTTTTGTAAGGCATGAGAGTTTGGAGCTTCAAATGAGAAGCTCATCCAAACTCCACCACCACAGGAAGGGAAGTGATAGATGATTGACATGGAAATACATTTGAGGGCATAGCATATAGCAATCATCAAGTAGTGATATAGTGAACATGATTAAAACATTAAACTTGAAACGATAATGTCTACTTTATACTTAACATGCCAACAACCATAAATAATTGTGATCAGCAACATGACCCATTTACCTTGGAGCAATGTAGATCCTAAGATTGTATCTCAGATCCTTGAGGTAGCGCCTGGATGTGATTTACAAGAAAATAGGCTAGTCTACTTGGAGTGAAGTTGATTCTAAGATGGTCTTTCTAATTTTTGAGGCAGTGCTTAGATGTCACTAGTACATAACCGAAATTTAGTGTCGGTTTATAAGAGACACCTATGTGGGCGACGCTAAAAGCCCAGCCGTTACGCATTGGTTCAAAAACCGACGCCAAAACCCTTCGCGCACCACTGAAAACGCGCCATCAGGGCACTATCAGTGTCGGTTATTAGGTAAGAAATCGATGCCATATACCTTCGCGCCACAGAAGGGCGCCATCTTGGGCACTATCAGCGTCGGTTATTAAATAAGAACCGACGTCATATAAACCCCAAAACGGCCATGCTGGGCAGCACGGCCGTGGTGTCTGGTCCGCTGCCACGACCGTGCACTCCCAACACAACCGTGCTGGCCAGCACGACCGTGGTGTCTAGTCCGCCGCCACGGTCGTGCTGGCCAGCACGGCCATGGTGTTAAGGAAATAGACGTCGGTTACTATTAGAAACTGACACTGTAACGATGTGGCTTCGGTTTTATACAAATAACCGATGCCTATTTTTGTTTTTTTTTATCAGTCTGCAGACCTGCTGTATGGCTGGTCGCAGGATGAGAAACCTACAGTTCAGTTATGAACTGTAGGTTTTACGACATCCATTGATATCAGCCAACAACAGGCCACAAACCTGCAACATTAACAACAAAAATATTCACACATTTAGCAATGCAACCTACAGTTCCATTTGATTTTCACACATTTAGAAACATTCATGTAGCTAGCAATCTGTAGTTCCATTCATTTTCACATTCACACATATAGAAACATTCATATAGCAACCAACAGTTTCATTCATTTTCACTCAGACACATGTAGAAACATTCATACATATATTATAATTCAGAAATTCATTTACAAAATATCATTCTTTAGTCATTATTCGCTATCAACATCCCAATTATATCTAAAATCCCCCACTACTTGTATGGTTGTTGCCCATTTTTCTCTTACTTCATTTAATTCTCCCGTCGTATAGGGAGCATGTACATCTGGTAAGGCCGTTCCTGTAGTGTGGTCAGTTTTAAACACCTGTAAAGAGAATGATGTATATATATAATTAATGACCTATAAATAAGATTGATATATTTCATATTATATATCTAATGAGACTATATAATACCTCAGCAATACAATCGATGTCCATTACGGCATATTTGATAATCATGTGCATAAATCGCATCACATAGTATCCACATGCCCATCTGTTGTCTTGTATAGCACACTATACATTCAAACATACAAAATATTAAAAAATACAACTAATTAAGAATTGTTCACATAAATAATATATACATATATTGCAGTCGGGAACTTACTTTCATGTTCTCCCAAATTATTGGCTGGTTCTTTTTCATGGGGACCTTTCCTCCAGCCTTTTTGAACTCATCAAAACCCCTACATGTTAATGTAACACAGTACACTGCATAATTAAATAGTAATGTAATAACATATGTTAACAGATATGAAAATGAAATATTTCTCACCGGAATAATGCCATTTTCATTATGTGTCCATATTTTGTATTAAATTTACTCCCCTTAGGATCTAGATAATAGACAGTGAACGTCTCTGGGACAATAACCAGTAACTCCCAATGCATACCACTAGAGGTAAAAAAGTTAAAAATTAATAACTCAAAATCCACCATAAAAATGTAATTTTCTTAAGTCCAAATTATAATAAGCAAAGTAAACTTACTCTACATTGAATGGAGCCATTATCATCGTCTTCTTATTTTGAGCAAAAATTGTAAAAGCCCCACAACAGTATTGTTGAACTGACGGAGGGTCTTTAGCTACTAGACTAATTAAAGATGGAATAAAAAATCCTACATGTTCGAATGCAAAATCTGTACATATCTTGTCTAAGTAGCTGCAAAATATGTATTAATTATGCAAGCATTAATAAATAAGAAACCAGATCACCAGATCCTATACAAGGTATATGGATGTATAAAGAAGATCTCACCTTATCCATAGCTCTATCACAGATGTATTTAGCCAATCATATCGAAACAACTCCAAAATATCTTGTATAAATAGTTTGCTTTGGTATGATTGACCTGCAACATCTGAATCTATAGAAATAGTTATAGGGCAATTTATATCATGTTCGCCTAACCATATTGCCATACCCCTACAGTTAGGACCTAACGGGATAGGTAGGTCCTGTGGAACCCAACTGGGTAATGTAGGAGGTGGAAGTGGAGGCCTAGATGCTGTGGGTGTCTTCTTTTTAACCTGTATATATATATAATAATTTCAGATCAACTGACATCATATACACACACGAATAATTTAACGTAATGTAAATGTACCATACAATTTCAGTAAAGATGACATCCGCTTTTAGCCACAATATCACTCCGCCTTCTGCCTCACCAAGCGTTTCACAATCTGGGTGGGCATATGGAAATGGAAGATCCATCCACTTGGGGAATATATGTACCAGGCTTACACGAATCCAACCAGCTGGTAATGGAGACCCGTGAAACATATCCCCTGGTAGGGATGGGTAAGCCGACGCCTCTGCAACGACATATTCATTAACTTTTAGACGACATGGCTTCAACCCCTACAAATGTTTGTGTAAAGAATGTTATATACATATATACATATCATCTTTTTTTGAAATGACTACAATTTCATATATACATATCATCTTGAATTAAAAAAATAGTTACTATGTCATAAAAATACTTACAGCGGATTTTCTAGGTGGTGGGTCTATAGGATTACTCCCAACCTCTGCCGTAGGAGTAGAGCCTGCAGTAGGAGACACCATAGGTACTGTCTGGTAAGTGGCAATCTCAGATGCCTGCCACTTTTTCATTGCTTCTTCGAGTTTCCTATCAAATAGCTTATCTACCTATACATGGATAAAAGAAACGTCAAATTCTAATTATTGAATTCTCTTTTACAGTAACATCTATAAGGAAAAAATATGTTACCTCTTCTTGTGAAAGTCCCACTTTTGGGACATGTTTGCGCTGAGATGGCCCAAAAAAAGCTTTGATGCCCACACCAGCGCCCGCAACCCTAACACGTCCAGGATGCTCTGGGTTACCCAAAGCAATTGTCAATTCATCCTTTGTGCCCTCAGGGATGAACTTGCCTTGTTTCCTCAGCTCGTGCAGCTCCCGCTAATCGCCAAAATAAAATTTTGTAATTAAGTAAACACCACAAATAATCAATATTTGAACAATTGTTGTAAGAGTTGTATTTTACCATTTTTGCAGCCGCCTCAGCAGTTGCGGGCTTCCTTATTTCTCCCTTCTTATTTTGTCTCCCAGCTATCCAGATATCATGGCGAGGCAGAGGTGTTCTACCTATAGTGGAGGACTCCTGAGTAGCAGTAGACTGATCAGTAGCCTCAGACTATAGTCTTTGGCGAATGCCTGCATACCCCTTTGGACCCATTGTGTGGTCATGCACATTCAGTGCACGCTTTGATCTTTGTGCCTCACTTAGGGCCTAGTTAGTATGCACATTAATGATTTGGTTAGTAAAAGTAAATGTTAATCTTGAATAGGTGAATACAACATATATTAATGAGATTGGGACTGATGCCTAATACCTTGAATTCATCTGTTTGTCTTGAAGAAACAAACACGTCCCATTCTTCTTTGTCCAGGAAGTTCCACTGTTCAGTGGTTGTCTTCTTCCTCTTGTCAGCTTCTTTTATGTATTCTTGGGTGAGATTTGTCCTATAGTTCCTTAGGACTCTCCCACAGCGTTGCATCATGCATTTACGATACATCTTTTCATCCAATTCAAATATACTCTGCAAATTAGAATTGCTATTAACTAGTATCCAAAAAATTAGTAATCTACAAAATAGAATTGCAAATTAATAATAACTCACGCATAAATCCTTCCATATTACGTCTTTCTTCTCCTTAGAAACTTTATGCCAAGAATCTATCTTACAACCGCAATGGCTACGAGTAACATACCCAAGATATGAAACAAATGAATTGCGATTCACACCAGATGCATTTCTTGCATTATCAAAATCCACAACAAGTTTGGGTCCATTGCCCTTTTGCGCTATTAACTTCTTCATCATAGTGATGCCCCTTCTCCTGTCAACTTTTTGGTGTTGTTGATCAAGTGCCTCAAGTGCTTCAGATGGTACATGTGCATCATCAACCTAAAATTTGACAAAATAAACACATTTACAAGATATAACTATAAATGGACATATAGATATAAATAGATGATATATTTTTAAAACTTACATTGTGAGGTGGCACATTGATGTCCTCACCCTCACGGTAATCATCAGCACGGCCATCAGGAGAATGCTCAGCCATCTAAAAATTCACATTCACATTGTAAAGTTCACATTGTAAAGTAATTCACATTGTAAAGTAATTCACATTATAAAGTAATTCACATTGTAAAGTTCACATTCACATTATAAAGTAATTCACATTGTAAAGTTCACATTCACATTGTAAAGTTCACATTCATATAAAGCTCAATGTCCCATACGGATTCATCCCATCTGTACAAAGCCCAAGTCTTAGATTCCTGACTTCTTCACCAAATTCAGGGTACAATAGATCAATCTTCTTCCACTGTGGGGAATCAGACACATGTCGTAGGATCCCATCATTATTTTTCTTAACATATGCAAGCCATATCAAATTCTTCACATCTTTCGGATTGGCAAATAAGCGTTGAAACCGTGATATTATAGGTAGATACCAAATCACCTTGGCAGGAGAACCAGTTTTGGACTCCCCCGAAGTCGTCAATTTATACCGTGACGCACCACATTTTGGACAATCTTTCAAATCCACATAGTCCTTTTGAAATAATACACAATCATTCAGGCATGCGTGTATCTTGTTGGCATCCATTCCCATTGGGCACAACAATTTCTTTACCTGGTATGTTGAGATTGGAAGCTCATTTCCTTCAGGAAGCATTTCTTTCAACAAAGTCAACAATGAAGTGAAGCTTTTGTTGCTCCATCTATTGTTAGGTTTCAACTTATACAATCTCAACACAGCGCTAAGCTTTGTAAACTTAGTACAACCTGTGTATAACGATATCTCAGCATCATGCACAATGTTTCTAAAAATTGGAGGTGGATCGGTGTGCTCTACCCCACAACTATCCAGCATTGCATCAACGATGTCTACTGGAACTAGTTCATTCACATCTACGTCATCGTAGGCAATTTCTTCTTCCACACAAGCACTGCTATCGACATCCACTGGTTTCGGGTTTGAAATCTCTCCATGCCAGTGCCATTCTGTATAGCCTTGTATAATCCCGTTGCACATGACATAACTTTTGATTTTGTCACCAGTGCTGACTTTCAAGTTGTTACCGCAATGCCTACATGAACAGTAGAACCTATCTCTAGGTTTTTTCCTATGTTCCTCGGAAAATCTAATAAACTGGTCGAGACCAGAAATAAACTCTGGGGTGCAGCGATTGCGAATGGACATCCATGATCTATCCATTCTATGATCAAAGAGAAATCAAATATACATTACAACAAGATTAGGGTCTAGGGTTAACAGATTAGAGTTTTTGCATGGTTAATTAAAACTTTAGGCCAACAAATACATGTGTTGTCATTCATATATATAATAACTGTGTACCACCTATCCCATTCTTGAACACCTAATCTCACTAATAAGTGTATAATGTGTATTGGGTTTTCAAGAAAATTTCGGCAGCATTTCCCCACTGTTCTCTAAGTACATATGTACTTAGAGAACAAACGGGGAAATGCAGTCGAAATTTTCTTGAAAACCAAATACACATTATACACTTACATCCTAAGTGAGATTAGGTGTTCAAAAACAGTCCCAAACCGGGGACTATCCAAGATTTACTCCTAATGAGTATATCTTGGATGGGTTTCTAGGCCAAAAAATACATGTGATGTCATTCTTATATATAATAAATGTGTACCACCTATCCCATTCTTGAACACCTAATCTCACTATTAAGTGTATAATGTGTATTGGGTTTTCAAGAAAATTTCGGCAGCATTTCCCTGCTGTTCTCTAAGTACATATGTACTTAGAGAACAAACAGGGAAATGCTACTAAAATTTTCTCGAAAACCCAATACACATTATACACTTACATCCTAAGTGAGATTAGGTGTTCAAGAATAGTCCCAAACCGGAGACTATCCAAGATTTACTCCTAATGAGTAAATCTTGGATGGGTTTCTAGGCTAATGAGTACTATTTTCTCACTTACATTGCATCACTCACAATTAGAGCATTATTAAATAATAAATCAAGAATTCAATAGTTTCAAACATGCAATAATTCACAATTAGAGCGATAAGATTCACTTTGTACAAACATACATGGCATAATTCAGGCACAATAGCAGGTGTGGTCATTGACCCGATTCAACAATATAAGAATAATTTTAGAAGAGTAATGTAGCACAACATTATAGGCTATCCGATTATAATTGAGAAATATTGCACAAAATCAACCAACATGGCCGTGCTACCAACACAGCTGTGCTGCCCAGCACGACCGTGCTACCAACACGGCCATGCTGCCCAACATGACCGTGCCAACCTGTGATTTCACACACCTCGACAGAGGAAGAAGAGGAGGAAAAAGAGCAGAGTAGGTACCTTCGGCGGTGTTGGCAGGGAGAGTAGCAACAGCGAGCAGCAGGGGTAGGAGAGCAGGCCGCCGGAGCAAGATAGAAGGTCACCGGAGAAGGAGAGAAGGCCATCAGAGCTGGGGCAGAGGGCAAGCGGCGGCGGAGGTGGGCAGAGGACCACCTAAGAGAGCGGAGAAGCGCGCGGCTGGAGTAAACGGCGGCAGAGGAGAAATCACCGAAAATTGTCAAACCCTGAAGTAGCAGTTGCGCGAGACAATGAATGAAATAGAGAAAGGGGAAGAGTCGGGCTCGCGGGTGTTGTTAAGTTATCAATCGGCGTCGGTTATTGAAAACAACCGACACTTAAACCTAAAGGTGTCGGTTCTACAAACTAACCGACACCTATGCTTAACTATAGTCGTCAATTTTTACTAGAAACCAACCGACGTCTATATACATACGCCGATTAAAAAAATTGTTCTCGATTAATGACCATAGTCGTCGGTTTCTTTCTAAAACCGACGCTCATAGGGGTGTGAAAATTTTCTCGGGAAAATGTGTGAAAACCCATAAGCATCGGTTCGTGTATTACAACCGACGACCAAAATGTTCCCAATTTTTGTATCGCGAATAACCTTTCGTCGTCGGTTTGTTAGTAAATAACCGATGCCAAATGTCAAATTTTAGAGGTAATTTTTTTCACGCGAAATTTGGGATTTGGCGGTTAATTTTAGGCGTCGGCTATTTATTCGAGAATCGACACTAAATAGAAAGTGATACCCGTGTCTGGCCACTCCTCTCCGATATATATCGGTTTGTGTTTTAAACCGACGCTGTAGGTTTTAGGCGTCGGTTCTTCGTTAATAACCGACGACTGGAAAGTGACTTCATAAGCCATTTCTGTAGTAGTGTGTGATTTGTAAGAACGTAGGCTAGTGTGCTTTTCCTTGGTATGCTAGGATCATGGGGGTCCCTTTTATAGCTGTTAGGGGTCTAGAACTATCTAGTCCAAGTGGATTTAAATTTTTTAATATCTTTTGTCCTTTAATTAAACATTGGCATTATCTTAACTCCAATATATGAATAGGTAAGAATATGTGAAAAACATTTTTCTCTTTGTTAATTACTGAAGTCCAACTTTGTGGTTAAACTAATTATCTTTTGTTTGCAAATTTCCTTTCTTATCTTTCATATCTTTTGTATGAGATATTTAAGAGAAAATGTATTATTGTTTGCTTTTATTTGTTTATGAAAAATATTACATTAAATAAATTACCATTACATTTTATTTTTAATCACAAAGAAAGAGAGAAAATGTGAGAGTTATACCATTCCATACATAATTACCATAATGTCTTATTTCCATGTAACTAAGGCTGAGACACATTATTTCATTTTATAAAAAAAATCACAAAATGGAGGAAAGAGAAAAATAACTTTATTTTACATCTATATGCACTAGTGGTATAGCAAGAGTATATAATGTGATTTCAATGTGTTAATTAAAAATTGTTGACTGCAATTGCTCGTTCCCATATAATTCATAGTTGTTTCAAATAATGTTATAACTATGTAACAATAAACCACTTTTAATCGTCCATAAATTTTATAACCTCTTATCATCCATAATGACATTTCTATTTTCATATCACGCTTCGTAGCTGTGTTGGAAAGGTGATGGGTCAAAACCCACATTTTTGTAGTCTCAAATTAATATATTTATCACATTGTATTTAATTATTTGAACTTTGGATTCTTAAAAGAAAGAAAACAATCAAACTCTCCTTTTAGATTCTCATCTACGATTTTAAATATGTGGTCTCATGTCGACTAATTTTGACCAACAATTAATTAATGTTTACATTGCATGTGTTAAATAGATTGACATTGTGATTTATATTTATTTGAGAGGTCAAACGAATTTGAACCAAAACAAAATTTGGACCACACGTTAATTACATACTCTAGATCCTTCATAGTCAATAAAATTTGAGTTTTGAATACCTTTTATTCACAATGTACATATTTGTTATTTACTTCATTTTCATGCATTAAAAGGTGAGATAATGTTAAAAGATTCTCCTTAATTATTTCTTTGACTTTAAAAATGAGAAGATCCATATTTATTCACATTTAAGTCGATTATGCCTTTATGGAAAATTTTATTGAATAAAGAGACTCGAGAGAAGATAATGTTACATGTATTTAGTAGGGAAAAGCCAATAATATCCACGTCATGTGATTGATAAATATTCTTTTCCATGCATCCAAAATTAATTTATTAATTACATTGAATTTTTCTTTGTCTTTTGCGTATTCCAAAGAAGAGAGAGAAATAGTGACTTATATTT
The DNA here is from genome assembly GCA_963693085.1 of Alisma plantago-aquatica. Taxonomy (NCBI): domain Eukaryota; kingdom Viridiplantae; phylum Streptophyta; class Magnoliopsida; order Alismatales; family Alismataceae; genus Alisma; species Alisma plantago-aquatica. The sequence goes on from OY856415.1 coordinate 209,524,401, forward strand.
CATCCCTTTTATTTTAAAAGATATAAAAGAAATAAAACTTCTTGTTCAAGTTATATGTTTATCATTTTGAATTCAACTTCTTTTATTTTCCAATTTTATTTCTTTTAAACATTTTCAAGGACGAGAGGGAGAAAAAGAGAACGGAAATCATTCATTCAACATTTTAAGTTAATTGCAATACGTGATGGCATATGTATAAGAGAAAGTGTATTTTTAGTATTATTTTTTTCTTATTTGTTTTAATTTATTTTTTTCTATAAGGAATGTCATTCCATGAACTTTTTACATTAAGCCCTTCAACTATTATAATTTTAATAAAATTCATTTTCTATTTTTTTTGGTTGTGAAAAAATTGGGGTGTTACAATTCTACCCACCTTAAAAATAAATTTCATCCTCGAAATTTTTTACGGTGCTACCCACCTTAGCGTTTAGCATATTCTATGTACACTAAATTTTGATTTCATTTTAAGGTCTCATTCTCATGGTAAAACACTATATAAAACTCATTATTAAAACCAACATGTGGGTAATACATTTCACATCATCATTGATATGGTAAAGGACATTTTCTCGAGGGGTTCTAATTCTTGGTTATCTATGTCAAATATCTACTCTTCGAATGCATGCTTGGTTCCACAATGAATCTAATTGGGTTTAGGTGACTATAAATCTCTAGCTTTTGATGTCAACTCTTATTTTATTTGTCACGTTTGAATACATGACGGCTGCTCATATATTCAAAGATGAGATGATTTATCACACTTGTCTCAGCACATCTCTCATGCACATATCTCATACTATATGCACTAGAAAGGACTAGACAAATATGATTATGCACATTACATTCCCTCTACAAAATCCCATAAGCATGTGTCCCATACCACAAATACATGAGAAAAAGAAAGAGTATGTTATATACAATTCTAGAGTTAGACACAAAAATCCAAAACATTTGGGCACATAACCCTAGTCCTTATTTGAGATAGACCTCTACTTTGATTTCTAATACCACATACTTAAATTTTATATACCTAGGGTTAGAACATACGAATCATATTGATTCTTGGTGGCCATCCATTTATCTACTCGGATACCATTAATGTAACATTCCTCCATTAGACATATATCATAATTGAGCGGAAGCTTTTATCTTGAAGGAGGAATGTCACATTTATGAAATCATAGCAAATAAATACATAAATCACCATTGAGATTCATACATTGTTCTTTCCATAGGAAACTATGGTTGATCTCTATAACATGTCCAAACATTTCTAAGCATGGAAACCTAAACATAAAAGTAAGCATCTTTATAACATTGGATCGCCTAGTATGGATGGCACCCAAACAGTTAGCTCTTCAAGGTCTTCTAGTCCTTGCTTGATTCTTTTGAGCCCTTACTTGCTCCAATTCCTGGGGACATCACATCCACAATAATGCGAAGGAGAAAAATAACACATCAGTAAACGATACTGGCACTTTATAATAAGAGAAAAGTAAATATACTTGACATGTAAGAAAACTTGACATGAATTAACTATAAGTATTTCTGAATAACATTATTAACATGAAGAATTGAAAAGAAAATGTATGCATCCCTCTATGACGCCCCTTTAGGGGCACATGATTGTTAGGAAAGCCCTTGACGACCCTTTGAGATCCATGATTCGGGAGCATATAAAAACTATTTCAATTCCAATTAACTTGATCATTAACATGACATTAACATTAACGTAATCATAATTCTTGAACTTAACATCATGGGATTTCTCCCTTAAACATGATCTCTTAAACACGATGGGGTCTCTCCCGCTTGATCATTAACATGATTTTCATGAGTCATTAATGATAAGCCATAACCATAGTGAACATTATAGATATAGGACATAGCATATAGCAATCATCAAACAGTGATATAGTGAACATGATTAAAACATTAAACTTGAAATGATAATGTCTACTTTATACTTAACATGCAAACATCCATAAATAATTGTGCTCAATAGCATGACCCATTTACCTTGGAACAATGTAGATCCTAAAATTGTATCTCTGATCCTTGAGATAGCGCCTGGATGTGATTTACAAGAAAAAAGGCTAGTCTGCTTGGAGCGAAGTTGATCCTAAGATGGTCTTTCTAATCTTTGAGGCAATGCTTGGATATGATTTGTAAGAACATAGCCAAGTGTGCTATTCCTTAGTATGCTAGGATAATGGGGGTCCCTTTTATAGGTGTTAGGGGTCTAGAACTTTCAAGTCCAAGTGGACTTAAAAATTTTAATATCTTTTGTCCTTTAATTAAACATAGGCATTATCTTAACTCCAATATATGAAAAGGTAAGAATATGTGAAAAACGTCTTTCTCTTTGTTAATTACTAAAGTCCAACTTTGTGGTTAAACTAATTATATTTTGTTTGTGAATTTCCTTTATTATCTTTCATATGTTTTGTATGAGATATTTAAGAGAAAATGTATTATTCTTTGCCTTTATTTGTTAATAAAAATATTACATTAACCAAATTACCATTACATTTTATTTGTAATCACAAAGAAAGAGAGAAAATGTGAGAGTTGTACCATTCCTTACATAATCACCATAATGTCTTATTTCCATGTAACTAAGGTCGAGACACATTATTTCATTTTATAAAAAAAATCACAACATGGAGGAAAGAGAAAAAGAACATTATTTTACATCTATATGCACTGGTTGAATAGCAAGAGTATACAATGTGAATTCAATGTGTTAATTAAAAATTGTTAACTACAATTGCTCGTTCCCATATAATTCATAGTTGTTTAAAATAATGTTATAACTATGTAACAATAAACCATTTTTAATCATCCATAAATTTTATAACCTCTTATCATTCATAATGACATTTCTATTTTCATATTACGCTTCGTAGTTGTGTTGGAAAGGTGATGGGTCAAAACCCACATATTTGTAGTCTCAAATTAATATATTTATCACATTGTATTCCATAATTTGAACTTTGGAATGTTAAAAGAAAGAAAATAATCAAACTCTCCTTCTACATTCTCTTCTACCATTTTAAATATGTGGTCTAATGTCGACTAATTTTGATCATCAATTAATTAATGTTGACATTGCATTTGTTAAATGGATTGACATTGTGATTTATATTTATTTGAGAGGTCAAATGAATTTGAACTGAAACAAAATTTGGACCACACGTTAATTACATACTATAGATCCTTCAGAGTTAATAAAATTTGAGTTTTGAATATCATTTATTCACAATGTCCATATTTGTTATTTACTTCATTTTGATGCATTAAAATGTGAGATAATGTTAAAAGATTCTCCTAACTTATTTCTTTGACTCTAAAAATGAGAAGATCAATATTTATTCACATTTAAGTCTATTATGCCTTTATGGAAAATTTTATTGAAGAAAGAGACTCGAGAGAAGATAATGTTACATGTATTTAGTAGGGGAAAGCAAGTAATATCCACACCATGTGATTGATAAATTTTCTTTTCTATGCATCCAAAATTAAGCTTTTAATTGCATTGAACTTTTCTTTGTCTTTTGCATATTCCAAAGAGGAGAGAGAAATAGAGAATTATATCTTATCCCTTTTATTTTAAAAGATATAAAAGAAAGTAAACTTCTTGTTCAATTTATATGTATCATTTTGAATTCAACTTCTTTTATTTTCAAATTTTATTTCTTTTCAACATTTTCAAGGACAAGAGGGAGAAAAAGAAAACAGAAATCATTCATTCCATATTTTAAGTTAATTGCAATACATGATGGCATATGTATAAGAGAAAGTGTATTTTTAGTATTATTTTTTTCTTATTTGTCTGACTTTATTTTTTTCTATAAGGAATATCATTCCATGAACTTTTTACATTAAACCTTTCAACTATGATTATATTAATAAAATACATTTTATAAATTTTTTTGTTGTGAAAAAATTGGGGTGTTACAATTCTAGCCACCATAAAAATAAAAATTTTCCTCGAAATTTTCTACGGTGTGAACCACCTTAGAGTTTAACATATTCTAGGTACACTAAATTTTGATTTCATTTTAAGGTCTCATTCTCATGGTAAAACACTATCTAAAACTCATTATTAAAACCAACATGTGGGTAATACATTTCACATCATCATTGATATGGTAAAGGACCTTTTCTCTAGGGGTTCTGATTCTTGCTTATCTATGTGAAATATCTACTCTTCAAATGCATGCTTGGTTCGACAATAAATCTAATTGGGTTTAGGTGACTATAAGTCTCAAGTTTTTGATGTCAACACTTATTTTATTTGTCACCTTTGAATACACGTCGGATGCTCATATATTCAAAGATGACATGATTTATCACAATTGTCGCAACACATCTCTAATGCACATGTCGCATACCACATGCACTAGAAAGGACAAGACAAATATGATTATGCACATATCATTCCATCTACAAAATCCCATAAGCATGTGTCTCATACCATAAACACATGAGAAAAAGAGAGAGTATGTTATATACAATTATAGAGTTAGACAAAAAAATCCAAAATTTCTGGGCACATAACCCTAGTCCTTATTTGAGCTATACCTCTACTTTGATTTCTAAGATCACACACTTAAATTTTATATACCTAGGGTAAGAACATACGAATCATATTGGTTCTTGGTGGCCATCCATTTATATTCTCTGATACCATTAATGTAACACCCCTCCATTAGACATATATCATAATTGAGTGGAAGCTTTTATCTTGAAGGAGGAATGTCACATTTATGAAATTATAGCAAACAAATACATAAATCACCATTGAGATTTATAAATTGTTCTTTACATAGGAAACTATGGTTGAGCTTTATAACATGTCCAAACATTTCTAAGCATGTAAACCTAAACATAAAAGTAAACATCTTTATAACAATGGATCGCCTAGCATGGATGGCACCCCAACAGTTAGCTCTTCAAGGTCTTCTAGTCCTTGCTTGATTCTTTTGAGTCCTTAGTTGCTCCAATTTCTGGGGACATCGCGTCCCCAATCATGTGAAGAGGAAAAATAACACATCAGTAAATGGTACTGAGACTTTATAATAAGAGAAAAGTAAATATCCTTGTCATGTAAGAAAACTTGACATGAATTAACTATAAGTATTCTTGAATATCATTATTAACATGAAGAATTGAAAAGAAAATGTATGCACCCCTCTATGATGCCCCCTTAGGAGCACATGATTGTTAGGAAAGCCCTTGATGCTAGGAAATCCCTTGACAACCCTTTGAGGTCCATAATTCGGGAGCATATAAAGACTATTTCAATTCCAATTAAGTTGATCATTAACACGACATTAACATTAACATTAACATAATCATGATTCTTGAACTTAACATGATGGGATTTCTCCCTTAAACATGATGAGATCTCTCCCTCTTGATCATTAACATGATTTTCATGAGTCATTAATGATAAGCCATAACCATAGTGAACATTATAGACATAGGACATAACATATAGCAATCATCAAGCAATGATATAGTGAACATGATTAAAAAATTAAACTTGAAATGATAATGTCTAATTTATGCTTAACATGCAAACATCCATAAATAATTGTGCTTAGCAGCATGACCCATTTACCTTGGAGCAATGTAGATCCTAAGATTCTATCTCTGATCCTTGAGGTAGCACTGGGATGTGATTTATAAGAAAATAGGCTAGTCTGCTTGGAGTGAAATTGATCCTAAAATGGTATTTCTAATCTTTGAGGCAGTGCTTGAATGTGATTTGTAAGAACATAGGTTAGTGTGCTTTTCCTTGGTATGCTAGTATCATGGGGGTCCCTTTTATAGGTGTTAGGGGTCTAGAACTTTCTAATCCAAGTGGACTTAATTTTTTTAATATCTTTTGTCCTTTAATTAAACATTGGCATTATCTTAACTCCAATATATGAAAAGGTAAGAATATGTGAAAAACGTCTTTCTCTTTGTTAATTACTAAAGTCCAAATTTGTGGTTCAACTAATTATCTTTTGTTTGTGAATATCTTTCATATTTTTTGTATGAGATATTCAAGAGAAAATGTATTATTGTTTGCTTTTATTTGTTTATCAAAAATATTACATTAACTAAATTACCATTACATTTTATTTGTAATCACAAGGAAAGAGAGAAAACATGAGAGTTGCACTATTCTTTACATAATTACCATAATGTCTTATTTCCATGTAACTAAGGCCGAAACACATTATTTTATTTTATAAAAAAGATCACAAAATGGAGGAAAGAGAAAAAGAATTTTATTTTACATCTATATGCATTAGTTGTAGAGAAAGAGTATACAATGTGATTTCAATGTGTTAATTAAAAATTTTTGACTACAATTGCTCGTTCCCATATAAATCATAGTTGTTTAAAATAATGTTATAACTATGTAACAATAAACCATTTTTAATCGTCCATAAATTTTATAACCTCTTATCATCCATAATGACATTTCTATTTTCATATCATGCTTCGTAGTTGTGTTGGGAAGGTGATGGGTCAAAACCCACATTTTTGTAGTCTCAAATTAATATATTTATCACAGTGTATTCAATTATTTGAACTTTGGAATGTTGAAAGAAAGAAAAAAATCAAACTCTCCTTCTATATTCTCTTCTACCATTTTAAATATGTGGTCTCATGTCGACTAATTTTGATCAACAATTAATTAATGTTTACATTGCATGTGTTAAATGGATTGACAATGTGATTTATATTTATTTGAGAGGTCAAACAAATTTGAACCAAAACAAAATTTGGACCACACGTTAATTACATACTCTAGATCCTTCAGAGTCTAAAATTGATTTTGAAAATTCTCCTTAAAATTTGAGTTTTGAATATATTTTATTCACAATGTCCATATTTGTTATTTACTTCATTTTCATGCATTAAAAGGTGAGGTAATGTTAAAAGATTCTCCGTAATTATTTATTTGACTCTAAAAATGAGAAGATCAATATTTATTCACATTTAAGTCTATTACGCCTTTATGGAAAATTTTATTGAAGAAATAGACTCGAGAGAAGATAATGTTACATGTATTTAGTAGGGGAAAGCAAGTAATATCGACATCATGTGATTGATAAATATTCTTTTCCATGCATCTAAAATTTAGCTATTAATTGCATTGAATTTTTCTTTGTGTTTTGCATATTGTAAAGAGGAGAGAGAAATAGTGAATTATATTTTATCCCTTTTATTTTAAAAGATATAAAAGAAAGTAAACTTCTTGTTCAAGTTATATGTTTATCATTTTGAATTCAACTTCTTTTATTTTCCAATTTTATTTCTTTTACACATTTTCAAGGATGAGAGGGAGAAAAAGAGAATGGAAATCATTCATTCAACATTTTAAGTTAATTGCAATACATGATGGCATATGTATAAGAGAAAGTGTATTTTTAGTTTTTTTTTCTTATTTGTCTTACTTTATTTTTTTTCTATAAGGAATATCATTCCATGAACTTTTTACATTAAGCCCTTCAACAATTATTATTTTAACAAAATTCATTTTATAAATTTTTTGTTGTGAAAAAATTGGGGTGTTACAATATGTTACTGAGGAGACACCAAATCAACACACTCCAAAGCCTGAATGTATGTATGCGCTAAAAGTTTCATTTCCCACTCCTATTCAGAAGACTCGGGTGATGTCGAATGCTAGTGCATTATTTGCACACATGCACCTCAATCAATGCAATGTCTACATGAAGCAACAAGGACACCCCATCTGCACAAATTTTGCAAGACAAGGAACTTCATGGTTCCACCAATGCTATGTCCACTCTTCTAGTTCTAGAAAAGGTGCCCATGCAAAAAGAATAAGTGAAGGCTCTAGTTCATAGTGGAACAGTCACAGTCGAAAAGAAGGAACCCACAATCGATAAGAAGAAGACATAAGTCACCCCATCCACAGGAGACATACCTGATTCTTTCCTAAGAGTTTGCGTTTATGCAAACTTAGGGGAGGAGGTCCATAATGTGTGATACATTCCTCCACACAAGTGTTCAGAGGAGACACATATGCCATTCTCAAATAATATAAAGTCAAGAAAGGAGGATAAGAATCTATGAAATTCCTAGACATAACTACTATATAATATGCATACGAAGTCAGTTATTTTAGGCATTTAACGTTAGTTCTTAACCAAAGACCAAGTGGGAGATGCTAAAAATGAACCATTCTTTGCAAGTTAAATAGACCGACGACAAAAAATTTCATAGTCGGTTCTTTTTTACATAGAAACCAATGACCTAACTCCCGACGAGTATTGCTTTGAACTTTCCTCGTTAGTTTGTTAATGTCAAATAACCAACACCGAATAAACTTATTGACAATTTTATTAGTGATAGAACAATGAAAATTTTAGGTAAATCCTTTCTATTATTTATAAATACTGACATAGAAATTATATGTTGTTAGTTATTTACAAATAACTGATGAGAAATGTGTATGTTTTTATGATATAGAAGGTCTGTAGACCTATTGTCTAGCCTGATAGCCTGTCTGGAGCTTGCTGTTCTTTAGAATTGAAATTTTTGAAGAACAACAAGCTCTCTGCAAGCATCATGGCTTAACAACAGGCCAACACACCTACAAGAAAAAGATCAATTTATAAAAGTAGGCACAACCACATTTTATCAAAATTTTCACTTCAAATGCACACAAATCCATGAACTCATAGCTCAATTGTTTCATTTCTCATCCACACTTCAATTTCATACATATGTGCACAAATAAACATCATTCTCTTGCTCATGCCTTCACATTCAAATTCAGACACGCATATGCACTTAACATTCAAATCACACTTACAAATACATATCAACATCAGCTGCCATCTTAGATGTTTAAGTCACAATATAATTATATAACAAATACATATAAACGTTCAATTCACACTCACAAATACATATAAAAAATATGACATCAAAGTTCGAACTACCAAAAAATTATTAATCAACCGTCAATTTTTTTGTTCAAGTTCATATTTTCAAAGAAGTAGCATGCCCGCAGTTCACATATGTCATTCATCTACTCCAATGTATAGGGTTTAGTACTCAGAAAAAACTACAAAGAGAATGAGACTTCTAATTAGAGTTGCTTGTTTGTATTATCAAATAAGACTACTTCATTAATATGATCCAAGACTAATAAGGTAAATTTCGAGAATTCTCTTTTTTCCCTAGAGAAACTGTCATTTCATCATGTGTTCCCTGAGGGGTGAGCTTTCCTCCTTTGCTTGGGCAGCTACCTCCAACTAATTATCATCAAAAATTTACTAATCAATAAAACTTAACAATCTAATGAATAAAGAACATGGTCATTACTGTGAAACCAATAAATTTACCATTTTTGAAGCCACTTGCTATGTTGCTTGGATAGAGATTTCTATGGCTTTGTTTCTCCTCACATCTATCCACTCAATATAGCAAGACAACTGTGCATAAGCACTAGAAGACTTGATAGTAGAATGAGTATAAGTAGAAGGCCCTTGCTGTTGACCTTGCTCTTTCCCTTGCTCTTCCCCTTGCTTTTGCTATTGTTGTAGCTCTCTCATCTGGAGGTGTTTTCGATAACCACCTGAACCTGACCAGTGGTTGTACACATTCTTGTCACGCCTGTGTTTTTGAGCTTTGTGAAGGGCCTGATTAATTCATACAAGTGGTATTGTTAAGTAACTATAAGAAATCATAAAAAGTGTAATTAATTCAATACCTGGAACACATATGTTTGTCTCCACCGAACAAACTCCTTCCAATCATCTTTACCAATATAGTACCATATAAGCCACAGTTCCTTCTTTTCTCCAAAGACACAGTCTCCTATGAGTATTGTTTGCCAATATCTATGTCTTCTCCCCACAAGCTACATAACATACTTGTGATGTAGCTTTTCATCGAGTTCATACCAACCCTAAAAAGGTTCAACATTCAACAATGTTTAGAAATGTTAAAGAAAGAATAGGAAAAACACTATAAAAAGGAAAGTGCATTTATCTCACCTCGAACTCCCTCCAGATGAGGTCTTTATGGATTGTACTAACTTGTCTCCAATCCTCAACAAGGTGAGGACTTTTCTTCAACAAAGGACCCCACAATAGCTAACAAACACTTTAGTAAGCGGCATGCCTACTATGACAAAGTGGATTTTAGCATTATATGTGACAAAGTGGATTTTAGCATTATAGTAAAGTAATTACTCTTTCACCCTCATTATATCCATTGATGCACCTAAATCATTTTTCTTGGCTTCATAATCATTGTGGAGACTCAAATCCAAGATATGGTGAACAATGTGGATTTTGTACAAATTATAACACTTCAAATTGGATTCATTCATCACTTTGTCCAAAGAATCAAATTGGTCAATCAAACTTTTTCTTTTGATTCTCAAACATTTTCTAGATATCCTCCACATTATTTTTAAGCTTTTATCCAAATTTCATCTCATTTGGACATTCCTACAACTGTGTACAAATTTTTGACATTTTGCATCTAAAGACCCTTTTTATTGCCTTTATTTGCCCTTTTATTGGCTAATCCAAGTCAGCAATTCGCAGGATGCTTGAAGGGAGGGACCATGACCCTCGGATCAGGCTCCCACGGATCAGGGAGCTGATTGAGTGGTCAGGTAGTCATATCCTACCTCTTGCTGATTGCGGGGAGGAGTAATAACGCCCGAGAATGAGATATCCCGCCTACGGCCATGAAACAAAATTATGAGCGAGCCAAATTGCTCCTCTCATGATTTTGAACTTGTAAAACACTAGTTTGACCACCATTCGTGCTCTATCCAGCCGTTAAAACAAGCTCTTTGCTCCCCCATCTCAGTCTGGCGGCCATGGCCATTTTTGAATCTCGATCTAGCCCTAAACCCTATTCAAACACTATAAAGGGAGCCCCCAAGGTCCGCAACAAAGACATCTTGCTTAGAGCCATGCTCTTGCTCACTCCCTCGGCCCTGAATGACCCTTTTTCTCCTCGCCACCTCCTGCTGCCATAGCAGCGCCACCACACAGCTTGAGTTGGGCGCCCATGCTCCTCGCCTCCTCGCTCCAATTTCCTATCACGAACCAATCTGTGAGGCCATGGCTAGTTTAGGCGGTCATCTCACTACCTCCAATGGCCCCTCCTACTCCCAAACAACATCCACTCTGGAAAGCTCCTCCGCCTGCCTTTGTGGCTCACGCGAGGCCTAAACGAGGAGGAGATGTCCCTGAACCGCTCGGTTCAAGAGGGACCAGGGACCCAGTAAACCACAAAATGAACCGACTAAATAGAAGAGTGAACCAGACAAATCAGAATTGAACCCAACCTCTGGGCTAGAAAACCCCATCGCCTTTGTGGCTCGATCATAGCCATCCAACGATTAGCCTTATTTTGCAAATTAAGGTATTTTGCTCATCTCTTACAAATAAGCATTTAAAAATCCATGATGTTGTTTAAATTGTATCTAATGCATCTGAAATCCAAAAATGATGAACAAGTAGTCCATTTTGATCAGAAAACTCCAGTGAATACATTAAAAATACTTTTGAAACCTAATTCCAAAATATGATCACTGATATTATTAAATCTTGATATCTTGCTTATTTAATGACTCTATTTTAGTGATCTTGATCTATCTGGATTCAATCTTGATTATAATGAATATGAGTAATCTTGATATTGATCTTAATCTTGCTAAAAACTTGATATACTTTGACCCATCAACCTGATCTAGAATTCCAATGACGCTAAGTATCATGATGATGATCTAGAAACTTGAATGATGACTCAAATATTGATGATAATAATTAGGGTTAACACATATAATCCTAGAAAACCTAGTTAAGTCATTCACACTCGAATATATTGTATACTTGAAATAATATTGGACATATTGGAATATTGATTATAAGTGAATGACCCAACCCTAAGGTTGACATAGGAAAAGTGTAGCCCTAATCTCAAATATTAAAACATGATTTTTAGAACATCATGATCTTGACCTTTGATCCAATCTTGATGATTTAGGATCTGACTCGAAGGGTTGACATATTGATTCAAATATTGATCATACTCAAAATCTTTGGTGAAAGGTACGCTATTATATAACTCCTCATTGACTGTATTGAAGATACTTTTATGTATCTCTTGATTGTATACTTGGCTATTTACTTGGATGAGCTATTGTTCCCTATGATTAGTCTTCTTTTTTTCTATACTATATTTTGAAAAACATGAAAACATAAATTGCATGCCCATTATGACTGCCCGTATATTGATAATGATGATGATATTGATAATGTTAATAATGTTGATATTGAGTACAACAACCCCCTCATTTGGAGGTGGGACTTGTACATTGGCCTCCTATGTTTCTATGGTGAGAAGGAGCCCAGTGACTTACCCCATCACGTTGGGGTAATAAAGTCACACAAAATATATAAGCATGCTTCTCGAATTACAGCATAATGGGAACTCGTAATAAAAATTGAATTGTTGAATAACAACCTCTTTGTCGAATGATATTGAATGTTTGGAAATCATTTGTTATACTTAAAAATATAAGTCCTGCCAAGTATACTTAATTTCTTATAAACTGTTTTACTTGATTTTGATAGCGTACCGTGCAATTGCATGATTGTGTCTCGATTTTCTTGATTTTAGGAATTACAAATGGAATATTGAATAAGATCGCTTCCACACTCATACACTCTGATGACAAAGATAAATCAGGTATATCTCCATATTGGGTTAGTTTGTTCTTTAATTATCCAGTTTTGAGTTATTTATTTCTTATTGTATATGCCAGTGTGATTGATCCTATTGGGCCACTAATGACTTCAAAATCCCAAAATTTGAAAATTTTGAAATGATGACTATTTTGACCCTCTCGATTTATGACTTAGGGTTTAACTCTCATTAGGACTAGGGTGGGACCTTCCCATTGATTTTGAGATCAAAATAATGATATTGAAAGTGTGATATTGTCTAGATATGTTGAAATATGAAATCTCAAATCATGGATGTATAACCCCACCTAGGCCAATGGAGAAGCTTGGACCCTGAGATATTGGGATTGAAAGTCACCTTGTACACTTGAACTCTATTTGTTTGACCTAAAATATGATCCCTTTGAATTTGTGATCAATAGGATGCCTTTCATATAAGTGATTCATATGATGACTTTGAATAATATATGCATTGACCTTGATACTCAATTGCTCGATGATGAAATGATGTTAAATACCAGTTGATTATGATATGGAGCATGGAATCCTAATTATGATTATTGTAATACTTGAACTTTGATGATGTGGTTTTGATTGTATAGTTGAGGATACGCCAGTATTTGAGGACATGATCTAGTTTTTGAATAGGCTTAGTTTTGAGGATGTTTTTGAATTTTGGGGACAAAATTCCTTTTTAAGGAGGGAAGGATGTGACAGAGTGGATTTTAGCATTATAGTAAAGTAATTACTCTTTCACCATCATTATATCCATTGATGGCCCTAAATCATTTTTCTTGGCTTCATAATCATTGTGGAGACTCAAATCTAAGATATGGTGAAGAATGTGGATTTTGTACACATTATAACACTTCAAATTAGATTCATTCATCACTTTGTCCAAAGAATCAAATTGGTCAATAAAACTTTGTCTTTTGATTCTCAAACATTTTCTAGATATCCTCCACATTATTTTGAAGCTTTTGTCCAAATTTCATCTCATTTGGACATTCCTACAGTTGTGTACAAATTCTTGAAGTTTTGCATCTAAATACCCTTTTTATTGCCTTTATTTGCCCTTTTATTGGCTAATCCAAGTCAGCAATCTGCGGTTTGCTTGAAGGGAGGGACCCTGACCCTCAGATCAGGCTCCCACGGATCAAGGAGCTGATCGAGTGGTCATGTAGTCATCTCCTACCTCCAGCTGATTGTGGGGAGGAGTAATGACACCTGAGAATGAGATATCCCTCCTACGACCACGAAACAAAATTATGAGCGAGACAAAATGCTCCTCTCACGATTTTGAGCTTGTAAAGCACTAGTTTGACCACCATTCATGCTCTGTCCATCTGTTAGAACGAGCTCTTTGCTCCCCCATCTCAGTCCAGTGGCCATGGCCATTTTTGAATCTCGATCTAGCCCTAAACTCTAGCCCAGCACTATAAAAGGACCCCCCAAGGTCCGCATCAAAGACATCTTGCTTAGAGCCATGCTCTTGCTCACTCCCTCGGCCCTGAACATCCCTTTTTCTCCTCGCCACCTCCTGCTGCCATAGCAGCGCCGCCACACATCTTGAGTTGGGCGCCCATGCTCCTCGCCTCCTCGCTCCAATTTCCTATCACCAACCAATCTGTGAGGCCATGGCTAGTTTAGGCGGTCATCTCGCTACCTCCACCGACCCCTCCTTCTCCCAAACAACATCCACTCAGGCGAGCTCCTCCGCCTGCCTTTGTGGCTCGTGCGAGGCTTGAACAAGGAGGAGATGTCCCCAAACTGCTCGGTTCAAGAGGGACTAGGGACCCAGTAGACCACAAAATGAACAAGCTAAATAGAAGAGTGAACCAGACAAATCAGAATTGAACCCGACCTCTGGGCTAGAAAACCCCATCGCCTTTGTGGCTCGATCATATCCATCCAATCGACATCCAACGATCAACCTTATTTTGCAAATTAAGGTATTTTGCTCATCTCTTACAAATAAGCATATAAAAATCCCTAATTTTGTTTAAATCGTATCTAATGCATCTGAACTCCAAAAATGATGAAAAAGTAGTCCATTTTGATCAAAAAATCCAGTGAATACATTAAAAATACTTTTGAAACCTGATTCCAAACTATGATCACCGATATGATTAAATCTTGATATCTTGCTTATTTAATGACTCTATTTTAGTGATCTTGATCTATCTGGATTCAATCTTGATTATAATGAATATGAGTAATCTTGATATTGATCTTAATCTTGCTAAACACTTGATATACTTTGACCCATCAACCTGATCTGGAATTCCAATGATGCTAAGTATCATGATGATGATCTAGAAACTAGAATGATGACTCAAATATTGATGATAATAATTAGGGTTAACACATATAATCCTAGAAAACCTAGTTAAGTCATTCACACTCGAATATATTGTATACTTGAAATAATGTTGGACATATTGGAATATTGATTATAAGTGAATGACCCAACCCTAAGGTTGACATAGGAAAAGTGTAACCCTAATCTCAAATATTAAAACATGATTTTCTGAACATCATGATCTTGACCTTTGATCCAATCTTGATGATTTAGGATCTGACTCGAAGGGTTGACATATTGATTCAAATATTGATCATACTCAAAATCTTTGGTGAAAGGTATGATATTATATAACTCCTCATTGATTGTATTGAAGATACTTTTATGTATCTCTGGATTGTATACTTGGCTATTTACTTGGATGAGCTAATAAAAGGGCAAATAAAGGCAATAAAAAGGGTCTTTAGATGCAAAACTTCAAGAATTTGTACACAGTTGTACAAATGTCCAAATGAGATGAAATTTGGATAAAAGCTTCAAAATAATGCGGAGGATATCTAGAAAATGTTTGAGAATCAAAAGACTAAGTTTGATTGACCAATTTGATTCTTTGGACAATGTGATGAATGAATCCAATTTGAATTGTTATAATGTGTACAAAATCCACATTGTTCACCATATCTTGGATTTGAGTGTCCACAACGATTATGAAGCCAAGAAAAATGATTTAGGGCCATCAATGGATATAATGAGGATGAAAGAGTAATTACTTTACTATAATGCTAAAATCCACTTTGTCACACCTACTTCATTGAATTGAATGACACCCTTCCTCCCTTGCCTATTTGTGGCATCTTTCATCACAATTATCCCTCTAACTCCCTTACGCTTTGGTTTATCAACACCATCAGAACCCTAGTTAGAATGCTGAACATCCTCACCCTAGTCAAGATGCTCAACACCCTCACACTCATGATCACTATGCTCCTGGTTAGATGTCATCTTTAAAATTAAAAGTAAACACAAGAAAAAAGTCAGATCACATATAAAAAGTCAGATCACAAATAAAAGTCATATCATCACATATAAAAAGTTAGATCATCACAAATAAAAATTCAGATAAAATATAAACAAACAAACATGCTATATAATGCAAAAAAATTCAAATCACATAGGATAAATATACCTTAAACTAATATTCCTTCGGTGTGATCTTCACATGTTTAGTCATCAGTGTTAGATTCAACATTATTACTTGGTAAGAGAACAAAAAGTGGACTAGAGTCATCATACTTGTCATATTACTCTTCTTAGTCAATAGGATTTGAGATGAATTGTCTTTCTCCATGAAGAACGATAGACCAATTTTATTTTCTAGGATCTCTGATATAGAATAGTTGTTTTTCCTAAGATGCCATTATGATGTGTTCATCCTTCTCATATGTCCACTCAAAATTCACTATTGTGAAACGGAGATCGTCAACTACAACGCCTTTGTTGTTATCAACCCATTTACACCTAAATGATGTAACTCTAAACTATGTGTATTCAATTTCCCATATATCTGCAATGACACCATAATATGACATCTTTCCTTCATGTAGACTCTTATCCTTGGCACTAGAAAAATACAATGAAGATGCCTGAAGGGTGACCCCAATATTTTGGACAACACTTTTATCATCTTGACATTTTGTGTAGTATGAAAATCCACTAATGTCAAACACTTTGTAAGATGTAACATGAGTCTTTGGCTTATGCAAGAGCCGTTTGATAGTTTTTTTAACATTATTTGGTGTTTGAGATAGTTCATTAAATACTTTCTTTTCGAACCACCTATTAAATGTCCGATTAGGCTCTCTACAAAGCCACATTGAACTCACTCAGGGATAATTTCTCTTGAGCTCATTGGTGAGTTCGGTGATATAGATACCCACATCGTCAATGTTGTCTAAAATATACAAGTGTGCTGGTTCCCACTGCTCACTACTAATACTTATATGTCTTTCTCCCAAGATACATTTTCTAGAATAAACATCAGGGTTCGCAACATTAGTAGGAGTCTTGTTGTAACTTAAAAAGTCATTGTAAAAGTTCATAACCTCCCTAGAAATATAGCTCTCAATGATACTCCCTTTGGGAAGACAATGGTTTCAAACATCACCTTTAAGAACATTCATGTACCATTCAAAAGGATACATCCAATGTAAGGAAAGTGGACCCAACATTTTCACTTCCTTAGTCAAATGGACAACTATATATACCATGATATCATAAATGAAGGGGGAAAATATTGCTCACGTTGACACAGGGTAAAGACCACTTGTCTTTGCAACTTATCTAGAATCTCCAGAATCAATTACTTTTCTGCATAGAGTGTTGAAAAGAAGCAAAACCTAGTGATTGCAAACCTTCCATGATTAGGAAGGATAGATTGAATAGCCACAGGAAATATATGTTGCATTAGAGTGTGACAAACATGAGATTTATGATGTATCAACTTCATATTCTTCATTGATACCAATCTATGGATATTGGCTGAGTATCCCTGTGCTACCTTAACATTGCGTAAGCACTAACAATAAGTTATCTTCTCCTTTATAGAAAAGGTGTAACAAGAAGGAGGTAGATATGTGCAGTGACCTTAAATAACTTCTTTTGTTTATTCTTTCCTTATACCCATTTCTTGTAGGTCCATTCTATATTGGATGCCATCTTTAGTCTTTCTGGTTATATTCAATAGAAGGCTAATAATGTTTATCACAAACATTTTTTTCAACATGCATGACATTGTTACAATGTCAAAATGTCAAAGAACTGAAATAAGGAAGATCCAATAATATTGATGTATTTTTGAATAAAGACTTCTCATCTATGGGAGTAGTACACAGTCTCTTACCAAGATGATTTACAATGTTTTTTTCTTTTTCATAAACATCCTCCCCTAACATAGGCTTAGGGGCACTCTCCATTCCTCAGTTGATTCATTTAATGTTTTACACAACTTTTGGTAAGGATGCACCTTTGGAAGAAACCTCTGATGACTAAGATATATAGTCTTACCACCATGTTTTAGTCTAATAGAATCTATATTTTCCTCACATATAGGACATGCCTTGGTTCCTTTGACGATGTAGCTAGACAAGTTCCCATATGCAGGAAAGTCACTAATATGCAAAACAACATAGTACGTAAATTAAACATCTCTCTATGTAAAGAATCATAAATCATCACACCTTCTCTCCAAAGTTTATTTAGGTCATCAATTAGAGTTTCAAGGTGAAACATCAATATCATTGCCAGGTTGTTTGGGGCCCTATATTAGCAATGATGACATGACATACTTATTCTTCATATACAACCATAGAGGAAGATTGTATACAATAATCATGATAAGTCAAGTACTATGTTGGCTGCCTAATGTTCCATATGGAATCATCATGTCAGTACAAAGTCTAAGTCTTAAATTCTTAACTTCATTGTCAAATTTAGTATACAATAAATAAATCTTCTTCCATTGTGGGGAATCAGATGCATGTCATAACATACCATCATTATTTTTCTTTACCTCTGCATGCCAAGATAAATTTTGTGCATCTACGACATTAGTAAAGAAACATTGAAACAAGGGTACTATAGGCAGATACCACATCACCCTGATAGGAGACTCGATTTTGGTCCTACCCGATGTTGTCCTTTTGTACCTAGACGACCCAAATTTCATACATTCTTGCATTTTGATATAATCCTCTTGAAACAACACATAGTCATTTGGGCATGCATATATCTTCTTAACCTCCATTCCCATAGGCCAAACCATCTTTTTGATTTTGTATGTTGAGATTGGAAGCTCGTTGCCTTCAGGGAGAATTATTTCAACAAAGAAGTGAAACTTTTATCACTCCATATAATGTTAGCCTTCAGAGTATACAATATCAACATGTCTCTCTTCATAAACTTAGCACAACCAAAGCATAATGGTTTCTTTGCATTGTGCATAATGTTTCTGAATAAGGGAGGTGGGTCTATAACATTTACCCTACAACTATGTAGTATCACATCAACCATGTATGTTGGAATTGGTTCATTCTCATCAACATCATCAACCATTTCTTCTTAGATATAACTACCACTACCAACATCTCCTGATAAGAATCTCTCCACGCTAATACCAATCTGCATAGCCCCGTACAATCCCATTGCACATGACATGATCTTTGATAGTGTCAATAGTGTCAACTTTCAGGAAGTTGTTACAATTCCTATAGGGGCAATAGTACCAATCTCCAGGTTGTTTTCTATGTTCCTCTACATATCTTACAAACTAATCGTGACCATTAATAAACTTCAGAGTACAGCAATTTGGTTTAGACATCTATGATTGATTGTTTCTATATAGTCAGATGGGAGATGAGAAACTCATCAAGTTCTAGTAGATAAGTCAATTTTAGGATAAAATATGTTTGAATAATTGAGCCCTAATCATCTAGTAACATTCATAGTCATGAATGTGTACCACCTATCCCATTCTTGAGCACTTCGTCTCACTACTGCATGAAAGTGTATAATGTATGTTCAATTTCAATAAATTTCAGCAACATTTCTCCACAGTTCTCCAATTACACCAATGTAGATGGGAAAATACCCACCTACATATGTACCTAGAGAACAAAGGTGAAATGTTTTTGAAATTTATTGAAATCGAACACACATTATACACATACATCCCAAGTGAGATGAAGTACTCAAGAACAATCCCAAATCAGGGACAATCAAATGTTTACTGCTAATGAGTAAATCTCAAAGGGGTTTCTAGGGCAACGACACACATTAGAAATTAGGGCCTTGAATATAGGGTTTATGTGTAACATTTATATATTACAATTTGCCTATTAGGGATTATTCGCAAATTAGGGTTTATTTACATATTTGAATTCACAAATTGGGGTTTCTTCACAAATTGGGGTTTATTCACATATTAGTTTCAATATATAAAACTAGGCCATGCATGTTCATTACCATGTTACATCATACAACATGCATTCATTTAGACTTAGTGTGACACATCACAATTGAATCAAGGATCTAATTATTAGGATATTTACATAAAAAATGGGAAATCATATGATTCGAGCAAGATAGTCAACATAAACATAGACATGGTCAATTCAAGTTAACCTAGAGTCATTTTCATGCAAGCATAATCTTTAGCATAGATGATATCCACTTGAAGGTGATTTATTGGTACTAATAAGCTAACATTATCATTATCCATCATACTAGCATAATTGTTAACAATTAGCATTATTTTATGTCTCCATCTCCCTTCCCCCTCTCCTCCTTTCTCCTCTCTCCTTATTCCCCAACCCCTTAATAATTTCTTCTCAATATTGAGAAGAAATCATAGGGCATGGGAAGGAGGAGAGAGGAGGAAGGAGGAGGGGGAAGGAAGATGGAGAACTAAGGCAAGAGATAAGAAGAGAAGAAGGAGGCCACCTATGGCTAGCATCAGAGGAGAACGGCCAAAGAACGAGGAAGTAGTGGTGTCTTCAGTGAAGGAGCATGACAAGAGGAGGAAATAGTGGTGTCATTAGTGAGTAGAACGGCTGGAGAAGCAGTGGCACCGTCAGTTGGAGCAGTGGCTGGAGGATGCATAATCACCGATACAGTATCAATCACCAATGGACACAATCAATGGAGGTAGAATATGAGGGAAATTGTTATAAAATTACTGAAGGAAGATATGTAGAGAAACATGGGTAGGGTAAAAGAGTTTCTCATAGGGTTATGTAAGACAAAATTGTTTGCCATGGGAACATATTTCTCGTTGGACACTATGAAAAAAACTAATGAGAAAATGCAATTGTTTCCCATGGGAGAGATGGCACATGCACCTCTTTATCCCATTAGTTATATATAAAAGAATCAATGGTGTAGGGTTTTTGGAGGTAAATGAAACGCTCAAAAAAATTTACACAAAAATTTATTTTCACGGGTGATATATAGTGTTAGTTGCATTGAGTAGAAACCGATAGTAAAAAATAAGTGCAACCCATGTTTTCTCAGTTCGTCAATCCACAACGGTTGTCTACTTAAAACCGATTCTATAGATAATACTATCAATTTTCCATGAGAAAAGACCTGACACAATATGTCATATCTGTAGTAGTGGTAGCAATCATTCTCCAAGCTAAAGGAATTCCATCAAACTAAGGCAATTCATGCATCTTCTGAAAGCTCCACATTAACATCCCACTTGTGAAGGCAATAAAACATATCCCTATTTATGGAAGTTTTTTGAAGGATATCGTCAACAAAAAAAGACATGTAAAGGATAAAAATGTCTTGCATGTTGATGAAGTAGTTAGTGCTTTGATCCAAGGAAGGCTTCCAACCAAGAGAAAGGATCCAAGATGTTTATACATCCCTTATTTCATAGGCAGCAAACATTTCCAACAAGCACAATGGGAGTCTAGGGTGAGCATAAATCTTATGCCTCTCTCTACCTTTTGGAAAGGGGGATTGATGAAACCAATAAAGGCGTCCATGACAATCAATTTGGAGGATGAAACAATTGTGAGGCCTTACAGGATATATGATGATGTTTTAGTCAAAGCTGTCAAATTTATCTATCATTTCAACTTTGTGGTCATGGATATGCAAGAAATGTGAGGATCTAAGATGATGTTAGGAAGGCCATTCAAGCTACAAATGTTGTGATCATTACCATGGGTAGAGGCTACTTGACACTGGGGATAGATGATGATAAAGTGGAGTTCAGACTGCCTGATGAGTCTTCACAACCATCCGAGGACAACCCATGCAGAAGAAAATCATCTTATCTAGCCTAGGACATTAACCGAGGGTGCTTGAGGGAGGCAACCCATTTTCATTTCTATTATTTACTTTTTATTAGGTCTTTTCATTAGTTACAGTTCTTGTGTGTTATAATTGATGATTTTTTAATGAAATAAACGTACATTGATGTGTTCTATGTGCTATGTAAGTTTTGGCAATGTCAGTACTGCTAACACACTTGTAAGTACAACCAACACCCCTATTAGTACCACTGACACATCAATTATAGATCAACAAGTCAAGTCATGAAATATCTCAGTACCGCTGACACTCCTATCCTTACCAGGTAGTGATTTGTTTAGACATTCATGTCAATAACACCAACACCGATGGTGATAGAAAAAAAACTAATTCAAGAAGAAATCATAGAGCTACAAGAAAAGATTGTGGAATCCATTGAGAGGATTCTCAATGGTACCGACCAATCTAGATCAAAGAAGACAAAGGATGACACATCTCAGTACCATAAATAGATATGTTGGTGGCACCAACATTGAAGGCCAGAGTGTTGGTAAGGTATGCCAATAGAGCAAATCATATGATGATTGAGATGGAATAATTATCTAAAAGTTTTTGATTAATAATAACATATATGAAGGCAAGCTTCAAATTCACCTGTTTCACTCAGTTATGGGATAATGAGGATACAAAGTGAATGTCTAGAGAATTATATTACTCAATGTCATATGTTGTCAAGTTCCTACCCTTGTGATGAGATCATACAGATGTTAAGAGTATATATACATATTCTCAATATGTCCATGATCAGTTGTTATTGAGGAAGGTTGATAGACAATAATAACACATAAGATCAGAGTGTGAGTTGGCTGCTAACAAAATCTCATTAGTCATGATATGACAATATCAAACCAATAACACAAACACATGTTAGAGAAAAGTGTATCAGATAGAGTCACCTTCAGAGTGACACATGGTTTTTTGGTCATAGTCATCTCTCACAGTGAAGGTGGTGATTGTGACTCTTAGACTTGAAATCACTACACTCCTCACATGTCATTGGGTTTGCTTTGATATCATCAAATGCAGTCCTGAAACATGGGTTGTTGTAATGGTGATGATTGGGTGACTTTGACACATGGGGATAGACTATGAGTGATAAATATGGGATTTGTCCCTCCTATTGGAGTATGATATCCTAACCAATTGATTAGTAAGACAGAGAACTACATGCGCATGCGCATGCACATGTGAATCAATATATGATATTGAGGTCAAATTATCTTAGATAGTATGATCTTGATCCAATAAATATGGATTGAATCTTGAGAGGATGACCAACCATGCCCCGAGTTCATCCTTGATATCAGATACAAAGAAATTATACAATTGTTGCAAAACCTTTCACATATTGTAGGTTGAAGTTGTTCTCCAACAATCCATTTCATTTGGGTAGCAAGATGTGTGACTAGGCACCACTCTCTACTTGTGATGCCATAAGCTAGTTATGGACATTCACTGCCAATGTGACATGGGACCTATAGGGTCACACACATAGGAACTCATCTAGAAGAGGAGTTTGATCTTGAATGACAATTGAATTGATTACTAAAGTGTTTAGGTATTCAATTCACACAACTGATTTGTTGAATGGCTAACTAGGTCTACCAAACGACCGTCTCACTGAGTGAGACAACTATTTGGGAAGCAAGACAGGCGTCTCAAATAGGTGAGATGACTGTTTGGGGGTCAGGTTGATCGAAGATCGATTTGGCTAAGTTCAACCCTTGAACTAATAGGTTCAATATGATTGAACCGATCGGCTCATCTCAACTCACCAGACGACCATCTGGGAGAGTGAGATGGGCATCTCACTTGGATGACATGTCCTAGTTGGGTCGAACAAAGGTTGAGGATGTTTCCCGAATAGTTTTGGTTTTTCTTTACATGAGGAACAAGAAATTAAAATGTGATATTAATTGAATTCGAAATAGACAAATTCGATTCAGACTGGAACTATAAAATGACCACTTGGCAGTGTGAGATGACCATCTCACCAACAAGACGATCATCTAGATGTGTGAAACGGCCATTTTGACTGTCGCAGATTGCAAATGGTTGTGAAAAGTCAAGATCTCTTAGTCATTTCCAATCCCACTTTTAGTCCCGCATTTACTAAGGACTAGGAACCCTTACCCCAACCCCTCCTATAAATAGATGGGTACTAGGTTCTTCCTAAGATACAACAACTACAAAAACAATAGAGAATCAATTGCTCTGACAAGTGTTGCCTCCCTAATTGTGGAAACTAGGAGAGCCCAAGCAAGTCCTGCCTGACTAGGGAGGAAAAGCCATGAGAGAGAACAACTGAGGGTTGTCGTAGTGGTAGAGCAGGTTGGTGACTAGTACACCACTGGGGAGGACAACTCCTTCTTGTCTGTTCTTGGTGAATGACATGAGTTCTAGTTGGTTCGTGTGGACTACTCTAGAGGCAGGAGTTCTTGGGGTGCTGCTTGGAGAGCAAAGTCAACCTACAGTCCATGGCGAGACCACATGAGTCATTGTAGAGGTTGCACATACATTGTTCGTGGTGAAGACCAGGTGCTGCACAACCACCACGTAAGAGAAACTTGTCAGCAGTTTTAAAGAAGCAAGTTTTGTTGCTAGACTTCCTCCAGGTCCAGGTATAACTTGCTAAAACCATCCTTCCTATTTCATAGTAGTTGACGCGATCTTGCTTTATTAGGGAATACAAATAGATAATTTTTTTTTCCACTGCTATATTTTGTGCCCGTATTTCCTAACAGTGGTATCATAGCCACATCAATTTACTATGTTTTAGAATAATCGATATGATCGGAATTTGGTTTTATCATTTATTTTTTGCATACGATGCAAATATTTAAATTAATCTCATATGAGTATTTGATCAAATACCACACAATCCCAAACTAATATATATATATATATATATATAAATATATATATATATATATATATATATATAGAGAGAGAGAGAGAGAGAGATAGAGAGAGAGAAAGAGAGAGAGAGTATGGCAAGAATACACTTGAGTGTATTCAGAGCGGAATACACTCAAGTAGTTTTTCATGATGCAATTTTTTTTCAAAAATCTAATCCATTGATCTTCTTAAACATCTTGTGAATATCTCATATACAAAATTTGAGCACATTTATACATTTATAGGTCATGTTATAAAGACCGCAAAAATTATGCATACATTGTTCGTGGTGAAAACCAGGTGCTGCACAACCACCACCCAAGAGCAACTTGTCAGTAGTTGTAAAGAAGCAAGTTTTGTCGCTAGACTTTCTCTAGGACCAGGTATAACTTTCTAAAACCATCCTTCCTATTTCATAGTACTTGACTCGATCTTGTTGTATTAGGGAATACAAATAGATACTTTTTCTTTCCACTGCTATATTTTGTGCCCATATTTCCTAACAGTGGTATCAGAGCCATGCCAATTTACTATGTTTTAGAATAATCGATATGATCGGAATTTGGTTTTATCATTTATTTTTTGCATACGATGCAGATATTTAAATTAATCTTGTATGAGTATTTGATAAAACACCACACAATCCCAAACTAATATATATATATATATATATATATATATATATAGAGAGAGAGAGAGAGAGAGAGAGAGAGTCAGGCTAGAATACACTCAAGTAGTTTTTCATGATGAAGTTTTTTTTTCAAAAATCTAATCCAGTGATCTTCTTAAACATCTTGTGAATATCTCATATACAAATTTTGAGCACATTTGGACATTTATAGGTCATGTTATAAAGACCACAAAAATTATGCATTTCAAATTAGTTTTGCACGTCGATTTTGTTGCCCTTGGATGAGTGACTTACACTCATCAAATTCGCTAAAAATTTGTAAATAGCCTAGTTATAATATGACAATAAAGGTCAATGGTTTTTGCAAAAAAATAGTCTTGATATGAAAACACACTTGAGTGTATTCGTGTGATCTATACACTCGAGTGTATTCTAGCCTGACTATATATATATATATATATATATATATATATATATATATATATATATATATATATATATATACAATTTACACACGTCACCTTATAAGAGGTTTTAATGGTGGATATGTAGCATGGTTGTGGCGTAAACTCTATATCTGTGTATGGTTTGATGGTTTGGTTCTTGTTTATCTTGGTCTGCGTACTAGAACCTCTACCTCCCTCTTCCAATGTAAACTTAATGCTTTCCTATCTTTGCTCCCCTCAAATATAACTTGAGGTTTCCCTCATTCAATGTAATAAAGTAGCAATAGGATCATTTCTTTTCAATGACATTGAAGATGTTCATCGCCTGTTGAGATGACTAGTTCGTGAGACAAGCCAATTGTCAGAGGATCAAGGGGGAAAAAAGATGAAGGAACCAGACAACTGCCCGATGTGACCAACCAACTGTTTGAAAGGATTCCAGACATCGGTTGGATAGGAGGTCATAAAACTGTCCCTGGAGACCCAATTGACAGTTTGGAAGGAGTCCAAACATCGGTTGGATAGGAGGACCAACCGGCCGGCCAAGAAGCAAGTCAACAGGCTCAAAGGTTGAACCGATCTACCCAAATTGGAATGCACATATCTACATCAACTGAAGGTTCAAACATGTAATGTGATGATTGACCTAGGTGGTAGTAATTCCTTGTGGCTCCAAGGAATTACAAGTAGACATGACCATAACCATCACTTTTTTTATATTGCATGTTTACATTATGGGATATAGAATTTATATGATACATACTATATATGTGGTGATTGGATACAATATATGTATATATATATCTGATATTTATAAAACCCCTCAATAAAATATATATTAAGTCTTAGATGCTTTCTAATAGCAATACACATGAAAAACGTGCTCGACCAACCACAAATTTGCACAAAGCATGGTGCATCATCTACCTCGTGGAAGTATGATGGTAGATAAGTATATTTGCACAAATCATGGTGCATATCTATCATATTGGCTATTGGGTCAGGCTTAATTGGTGACCTAGAGAACCTAGGCCAAGATTCATGCAGATTATCATGGCAAGGTGTTGCACATATCATCTATCCAAGAGTTGTGTATGATGCAATTGGCAAGTTGGCCTACCTAAATAGTCAGGCTGTGGGCGATCGACAAAAGTTGACTCAAAACTTGATGAAATATGGATCTTGGCTCATTACAAAATTGTACATTACAATTTTCCAAATTAATACTTGAAGGTTGTCAATTTGGACAAAATAATGAGAATGATAATTAATTAAAGACCTAATTGTTATCGCCCAAATTTTAATCAAATCAAAAATGAGATTTTGACAAAATTGCAAATTCTTTTGTAGAATCAAATGGCCACACCGAACAATCACTTTCTCTACAATCGGTCCTTGAGAAGGATAGACTTGTTGGGAACAACTTCCGCAACTGGTTTAGGACACTGAGAATTATTCTCACATAGGAGCACAAGCTCTATGTCCTGGAAACACCAGAACTAGAGGAACCACCTCAAAATGCTCCAAGGGCTGATAAGGATGCTTATAAGAAGCATACTGAAGACACCGTGGATGTCAAGTGTCTGATGCTTGGTTCAATGAACCACGAGCTACAAAGGCAACATGAGAAAATGGGGGTGTTTGAGATGGTCACACATCTCAAGAACATGTATGAAGATCAGGCAAGACAAGAGAGGTTTGATGTCTCTAAGGCACTATTCAAATGTCACATGGAAGAAGGAGATCTAGTAGGTCCTCATGTTCTCAAGATGATTGGGTATGTGGAGAATCTAACCAGACTAGGATTCCCCTTGGGCCATGAGTTGGCCACTGACATGATTTTGTAGGCTATTCTAGAGTCATATAGTTAGTTTGTCATGAACTACAACATGAACGACTTTGACAAGCCATCAACAAAGTTGTTGGGCATGTTGAGAACAACTGAGAAACAAATGCAACAGGACAAGCCCAAGTCTGTGATGATGATCAGAAAGACAAAGGGGAAGTCTAAAAGTAAAGGAAAAGCTAAGAAAGGTTCTAGAGCTAGCCACAAGCGCAAGTCTTCAGATCTCAAGGCAGCTAGTAGAATAAAGAAACAAAGAGGCGATTGTCACCATTGTCACCAGCCTGGACATTGGAAGAGAAATTGCCCACTCAGGTTAGAGGAACTAAAGAAGAAGAATGATGGCACTGAGGCCTCCACTTCAGGTATAAACAAAATATGTAAATTTTATTACTTCTTTATTTTGGTATGTGATACCAAATAGAGATCCAACATACTAATGTGCAGGATCTGGCAAGAAGTAAAGGCCTTCAAGGAAGGATGAAGATGGACAAGGCAGAGAAAATGTAGTGTAAGCCAGAGTTTGCATTTAAATTTATCTTAGCCCAATGGGCATGTAATAGAGTTACTAGAACTGCTATTTCATTATGCCATTAGAATAGAAACATTTTCTTTATGCATCTTGTATGGTCAAGGATGATTATCAATAAAGAGTTGTTGGTGTTTCTGTTTGAAAGATATGATCATACATGGCATTGGCCCAAAAACATATTGTGATATTTATGTGAAATGATCCAAAGATGAATGTTTATACCAAAAAGGAATTTAATTGATAACTCAATATTATCATTAGCATTAGTAATCTTATATGTACACATAATAAATGCATACCTAGAATACATATTGATGTTGATCTAGATACTCTTGGTTATTAAACCCAAGGAAATATGCAAGTCTTATTCAAACATAATATAACATGACATCCTTCACTAATGTAGTGGGAGGATAAAGCTTTCACTACACTTATTCATATGATGCATGAAGCTCTTATGGAATGAACACTATAGATAAATAATTAATACTTCATTTTGATATACTGGTAATATGATGATATGTACCAAATGAAATGAAAGCATCAATCTCTTGAAAATGTTCAAGGTGATTGTAAATGAAGTATACCATTGATGAAAGTATTAAAATACTTTGATATGAGCAAATATTGAAATACTTTATATCAATACCTTGGGTACCTTCAGGAATGAACTATGATAATGTATCACATGACAATCTGTCTGAACATGACGATGTGTTAGAATGAAAGATTTATACCATGGTGAGTCATGATATAATTATCAACTAATCTAATCTTCTTACATCCTCAAAAATATATATACCTATCACTCAATAATGTACCATCTCAATGGTTTAAAAGGACATCATGTATGATATGATTTGGGAATGTCCCAATAGGTTTAAAGTAACCTTGAGAAAGTAGTTTCTTGAGAAGGTTTATTCATAAACCATGATAGTTGAATATTACTATTAATCTCAATCCAACAAAAAATTGTTTTTTTAATAGGATAACCGAGATCTTAAAAGATTTAGCGGGAGTAAAAGTAACACTCATAGTGTTTGAGGTCAACAATATGGGTGCAATGAGAACAATGAGAATTACAAGTTGTTGTGGAATCTCAGGTTCATCATATAACACATAATAAAATATTCTAATAGAACACATCTGAGATCGAAGGATTGTAAATCCAACTAATCTGATGGGTTGGTCATATAGGATGAGCCAACTAGTAAACTAAAAGCTATTTCTGAGTAATATGGGATCCATGTAAGCTAACAAGGAATAACCTTGATAGCGCCACCTTAAAGGGTAACACCTAAAGGGTGAAATAGGGTCTTGTTTCAAATACCTACATGGATAACATGAAAGGACAAATTGAATAAAGCAAGTTCAAGTTGTTGGACATGATAGAAATTCATTTACCAATTGCCATGCTTGTTTTTTTAGTTATAATAGACTATGATATTTTGCATATGAAGATGGAAGCCAAATTCCTTAAGGGAATGCATCATAGGATGTGTACGTGACACAACCTAAAAGGTTTCATAACTTCAAGAATGAAAATGAAGTCTATAAACTACAAAGTTCAATCCAGGATTGAAACAAGCAACTCAAAATTAGGATCTTTTGACTTAATAAGATAGTCAAAGAGTTTGACTTGAATCATGACAATAGAAGAAATTTGTGTTTACAAAATATTTAGTGGGAGAAAATATGAATATTCCACATATGATGACGAATGACATCTCAATATTGTGAATATTGAGAATTGGCATAAGAAACCCCTTTAGCAGTAAAGGATAAGGTGAAATGTATTATGAGATAAGGACCAAGACCTATGAGATAGTTCTTGAATGTTTTACAATGGAAGTTTGTGTACAATAGCAATATGTTGAAAGAGTTCAACATGGAAGGATTTATTGAGAGAGAATTCGGATTAGTCTCTCATTAACCCTATATTCTAATTCTTGTGATGAATGGAAGTATCATAAATAAGATTCCATGGGCCAGCCCAATAGTAGATCTATCATTTAAGCTATTAACAAGAATATGACATATGATCTTGTATGTATTAGACATGACAAGATGATATAAATTCCAATAAGGGTTATTGCAAAGTCATTAAAGATATCCATTAGTATTTGAGTAGTGACTAAGGATAGATTGTTAGTCAATGATGATCGCAATAAAAGGGAAGAGTTGGATGTAAAGGGTTACATCGATGCAAGCTTCCATAAATGACAAAGTTGATCACAAAATAGAATATGTTTTGATTATAGAAGAGAAAAGATGTAATTAGTTGGAAAGGTTCCGAACTAATAGACATTAATACTATTTTACATTAGAAGTTGAGTGTACTTGTATTATGAACACAAAGTGATACTATATGGACCTAAAGGTTCATTGGATGAACTTATAGATGTTCCAACCATTGATGACTAAGTAGAAATACTGTGACAATAATGGAGCTAATTGTTAGGCAAGTAATTTGAGATATCATATTATGGAAGTTTCATCTTAGAGCGAAGATATAGGAAAAATGCAATATACTGAAAAATGTTAGGCAAGTAATTTGAGATATCATATTATGGAAGTTTCATCCTTGAGAAAATATGCTACACGGCTGATTACATTTTTCAATCATACTTATTCCCTAAGGAGATGAGGTATACCACTCATTCTCCAACTGATCACGATTAAGTAAAGCATCGGTACCATACATAGGTCAATGGAAGAGCCAGACTCCATTACCTCATCTATCTCGGTCAGTACGAGATCATATGCAGGAAATTTTGTGTCTTTGCTAAATAGCTTTCCAGGGTATATTGGAATCTTCACTATAGAGTTATAGCCCATAGCATATACACTTTTTAGGATATGGCCCATAGCCAATGCCTGGTATTGTGGAGTTATGACCCATAGTCATACTCTTATTGGGATATGGTCCATAACCATTCCTGTGCATAGGATATGACCCTCAGTCATTCGTATGAGGCGTAAGGATATTTTCACCCATTACCCCCACATATTCAAAATATGCATTCCAAGAATTCCCATAGGAAAACCTGTTTCACCATCACCAATTACTCACGATGATGGATCTATGGTCAGGGCTCTACATGATAAGATTTCACTTGATTAATTAAGTGTATTACATATTATTTTAGCATCAGACAAGTTTCCAAACATAAATTATTATGACATAAGCTACAAAGAATGTGTAAAACTTCTATTAAGTACTTTTCAAACTTTACAAAACATTGGGATATCAATCCCTTATCTAATCATGTCATTCTCATCACTTATCATCTCATCAAAATGATTATGAAATATGGGTATTCAAACACTTAGTTCATCAAAGAACACTTGTTACCACTTATCAGGTAACTAAAACACCTTCAGGTCATCTGACCAAGGTAAACATGATACTTGCTACACAAGCATCTCACATGGCTCTCAAAGACCATTTAATCTCTTATTACCTCTTACTAGGCAACAAACATATAATGGCTCACAAGGCCCATAAAACAATTTCAAGTAAATAACACATCATATCTCATACCTGGCTATGCTCATCTTCTCATGGTATCTGCAAGGTTAGTACATATGAAAACAGTTATATCAATTACATATCAACCCTAAGTAATGTAAGAGTAGCATCACTATTCACCCATTAGGGTTAGGGTTTCCCAAATTCATGTCAATTAGAAATACTCATCCCATCACCCAAAATTAAGGTTAGGGTTTATCATCATATTACCCAACATTAGGGTTTCATGCCCTATAATTCAAAATTAGGATTTTACATATCTTTAACCTATATCAGGATTAGAATTTCATAATGAATTACATAGCAATCCTGAATTAGAGTTTCACATTACATTTCTATGGTAAGGTTTCACTTGACATCACCCTTGATTAGGGTTTCACATCACATCTTTGGATTAGCGATTCTCATAACATCACCCTTAATTAAGGTTTCACATGAAAACATCCTTAATTAGGGTTTATAATAACTTTTCCCCCAAATTAGGGTTTTATGTAACTTTACCCGAAATTAGGGTTTCATGAAGCATCCACTTAAATAGGATTTCTCATATCATCATCCTAGATTAGGGTTACATCATTACCCGAGATTAGGGTTACATCATTACCCCAGATTAGGGTTACATCATTACCCTAGATTAGGGTTACATCATTACCCTAGATTAGGGTTACATCTATCATTGTCCTTAAATTATGATTAATTGATCTTTCATGGCTTTGAGACTATTAGGTCTGCAAATGGTTTTTAACACTTTTAAACCTTCAAACGATTTTGACCTCCTTGACCTTCAAATGGTCTTAGAGTCTCTTGACCTTTAAACGGTCTTGAATACCGTTTGACCTTAAACGGTCTTGGTTCAATAGTAACTCAAATCAACCTATTCAGTCTTGAAATTGAATCAACCCATTCAGTCTAGAAACCGAACCAATCATTCGATCATGAGACTGATTTCATCCATTCGGTCTTGAAACCAAATTCTCATCAATTGTTTTGAAACCGAATGGACTATCCAACATTGAGATTGATTGAACCTCAAACGGTTTGAGACCATTTGATCCTAAACGGTCTCAAGAGCATTTGGTCCAAACCACCTTGAAACTGAATGGACCAATTAGGGTTTCCTCCAATCAATCAATTGGTTTTAGGGTTTGTTTTATTGAATCACACATTAATTGGACCATTGAAAGTACATCAAATCATAGTCCTTGGACTTCAACCATCCATCACAGCCCTTGATCTCCAAAACGATCAACACATCCATACGATCAACCTATTCAAACAGTTTTGAAACAGTTTCAACATCAAACAGTCAACTCCTCCCAAACGGTCAACTCCTCCATACAGTCAACACCTCCATACGGTCAACACCTCCATACGGTCAACACTTCCATACGGTCAACACTTCCATACAGTCAACCTATTCAAACGGTTTGAAACCGTTTCAACATCAATTAGAGTTTTGAACCCAATTGAATTAGGGTTTGAAATTAAGGGACCATCATTGTTGAATCCTTTTTATCTTAATCATTTGTAACCATTAGATCTTCATCCAATCATAACATAACTTGACCACAAATGGTCTTGAGCCCCTTTTGACCTTAAACGGTCTTGAGACCATTTTCTCTCAAACGGTCTTAAAACTGTTTGATCACCAAAAATCAAAACCATATACATATGTATTATGTTGAGGTGTGTGCTTAGGATGACATCATCATCTTCAAGCTTGAAACCTTCAAAAGTTGTTGTGATTCTTATGGTGATTTCAACAACTAATCAAAAGGAAATTAGGATAAAAGAAAGGTTCAACATATAATGAACAAATTGCAATCAATAATGACATTTAAGGGTTCAAGTTATATAACCCACCTTCAAAAATGAATCCAAGCTTCAAGCTTCACATCTTCAATGGTGAATGAACCTTTCTCAACTGACCAAGGTCTGTTCTCAAGTCTTTGAGTGAAAGTATTAGCTACAGTTGAAGATTGAATGGAGAGAAGAAGAAATTAAGCATTGAATTTCAATTTCCACCATGAAATCAAGGTTGAAGATGACTATGGAGCTTACCTTCAGGTTGGGGCACGTCCTCCTGTTGCTCCTAAGCTCCCTTGTGTTCAACCAAAACAAGGAAAGAAAGAAGGGTCAAAAAAGCCTTTCATTTGAGTTGGAAATGAGATGTTTATAAGACAATGTCAATGAGGAGAAAGTGATATAATAATCCTTCAACTCCCAAATTTTATGCCACATGCTTCCCTCAATCCCTTGCATACGAAGTTATCTTCCCCACCTTCTAATTCCTCTTCATTATCCATGACATTAGTAAAGAAATAGAATGAAGGCCATGACTGCACTCACATATAAGGACTGAATTCATGACATTGAGGGAACCATACAATTATTATATTTATTTTTGCATTAATTTGAATTAGGGTTTCAATTATGCTTAAATATTGATTATTTTAATATCAAGATTCTCTCTCCTACAAAGTGATTCAAATGAGATGCCCCTCTCATTTTCTTTTCTCCACATGATGCCAAGAAACATAAGGGACTCTCTAGAGGTGTTATTTTGCATATTGAACCCTAGGTTTTGGGTAAATTGCACATTACACCAAAACTAGGTTTTAATGCATAAACATTACTTTATAAGCTCTTTCTTGGTGCTCAGGCTACCCCAAGCTATACCTCTGCATCATTCTCATTCTCATGATGCTTCAACACTTGAGGAACATTTATCATGTGATATTTGCAAGTTAACTCCTCAACTTGGGTAATTTGCACTTTAGTCCAAAACAGACAAAACATAGTTTCAACATTGTTCAGAAAAAACTAAAATTGAAACATAAGTTCCTCTTGACCCTTAATTACTTTTCAAAAGGTAAGAGAAAGCATATAATTAACTTTATTAAACAAAACATCTAAGGTTAAAGCATAACCCAGGTCAGGGATGTTACAAATTATCCACCCCTAACAGGTATTTCATCCCCGAAATCATCAAGAGAAAAGAGAAGGGTATTGATAACACCCAAATTAGTGCATATTCTATATGTATTTTATCTATAGTTTTGTGCCACTTTAGTATTAATATGCACTCTTTTGCTCATGTTTTATGTTTTCTGTCTCTCATTAGATAAAAGTAGTTAGAATAGCCAATAATGTAGCTAATTAGCCAATTTTTGACTTACAGGCACCGAAACTAGCCAATTTTGGGACTCTCAAGTACCGAACCTGAAAAGACAAGAATTCCAACAGTTGGATGATATGGTCTAGCCGATATGGCTACCCGATATGGTTGCCTGATATGGCCTACCCGATATGGCTTCCCGATACGGCCTGCCCGATACAGCTGCCCGACACGGTCGTCAGGCGACAATCATATTGGCCCACCCGATGCCTCAAGATCGAAGCCACGAATGAAGGACATGTGGACCAATAAAAGCTACAACTCCCATCAGCTCGCTGCTTATAAATAGCAGCTACCAACCTACAAATAGCGGAGGAGCCGAAGGGAGGACCTATCAAGAGCTAGTACCTAGACCAAGGAGCTAGTGTGTCGAGTTCCCCAAAAGTCTACTTCCTGATACAGTCTGCCCGATACGGTTGCCTGATACGGTCTGCCCGATAGGATCTACCCGATACGGTCTAGAGAGAGAGAGTCGAGGAGTCCATACGGACGAAGAGAAGACCCAAGGGGCGAGATCCGACCTACATAGAGGCCAAGGAGTGAGAGCCACCTCTCCTCTATGGTCTATATCTCTTCCCTCTTCTCTTTCATTCTACTACATTCCTTTGTTTCTTGTACAAACGATGTTCATCCATCCTTGTTCGGTGCCAGCTATGCTTGCCTATGGCTACTTAGCTCCTTCTTGGCTATGTAGCCTGATCTGGGCATGTATATGTACTTTTACCTTAAGCTAGTAGATTCATATCAAATTTAGTATGATGCATGTTCTATTTTCTCTTTCTAAGTTATGATTGCTAGTTTGGTTGATCTCTTACTCGCTTGAACTACTATTTCTTCCTGTATCGAGAGATCCGTTGTAGGAATAGCTAAGAGACGATAGTTTGGATCTGAACCTGAGAGGAGGACGATCCAAGGTATTCTGTTCCTAACACCCCAGAATATCCTAAGACCCAAGAGGGAACTTAGTGTATTCTGAGGTGTTGATATGTCATTCCTCAAGAGAGGGTCATTGACATATTGTTGATGGTTTTAGTCACGCATCGCGAGAGCGAGTGGGATGACCCCACAAGACAGATGCCACTGTGCGTACTAGATGCTTGCTTGGGTGTTCAAGGGTTGTCTACACCCGAGAACGAGTGCATAGACTGCCACATTTGTGGTTACATAGCCAGGAACTGTCATTCTTTGATTAGTAGAATCACGAGCTCTGTTTTGTTTTGTTTTGTTTTCTTTGTTTTGTTTTATATCGTGACAACCTGCTAGACTAGTTCTAGGAATTACTTTTCATCGACTATCGTCTTGGCTTATCTGACTCAAGAATGAGATCTGTGGCATCCTAAACGTCACCACATCCCTGTGTTCGACCCCGTATAACTACTTCGACCCCGTAATAAAGTTGTGAGGGCCTAGAAGGTTTTGAGTTATAAATTTCAAGCTTGATTCTTTCCTTTGTCCCGCGTTCATTTTTGGACGCAAGAAAAAGGCCGATCAACTTTTGGTGTCGTTGCCGGGGACAGGGTTTTCCACGTTTACATGCCTAGTAGATTTTTGTTCTGTCACTATAAGCCTATATATACATGCATAGTTTTCCCCTTGCATTACACATACTTGCTCATATATACTAAATCACTTTTCTTTTTCTCATACCTTTTTCAGCCATGGACCTTGCTTCCGCAAGACAAGTCATCTTGTCCACCTGTCCTCCCGAGTTTTTCTGCAATTCCGACTGTTGGCAAATAATTGAAGGTCATGCTCTACAACTAGTCGAGTTATACTTACCTCCACCATCGTCACATGTCGAGATTCCAACAACAGAGACTTCCAGTCAGCCCTCGACCCCCATTCTATCATGGGATCAAGAACTGATTAAGGAAGTGGAGTTGGCTAGGGAAAATATTCAAGCACTCACCTCCTTAGCCCCTCATCTCCAAGAAGATGTCGATCTAATGCAACAACTACTAGAAGAGCAGGATCGTCATCTCAAAGTAGCCACTGATGCTGCAGACCGCAGTAGTAGTATACTTCAAACTGTTGAACAAGGATTCATCCTAAAGCATTAGTTTGATATAGTGGGTTCCCCTTATATGTGCATGGCAGAATCGACAGATCTCGAAAGCATTGCTGCTCAAGTACAACAACTTCATGATAAAGATGTTGAACAAGGCGGGAGGCTCCAAGAGCTCATCGATTTGGTTACAATTCGATTACAACTACCATCACAAGACAATAAAGACATTAGTCATCAATACCATTCCATTGGGTCTAAAGTGGAGTACGCACCATCATCCTATTCAGACCATCAACTGGATTCACTTGGATTTTTCTGTGAAGACCAACCCACTTGGGGAATCCCTTCATTCTATCCAGATGACCCAACTGATGAACCAATGGAAGAAATGAGTCATAGACATGAATGGGTCTATGATGACGATGATGAAGACTCGAAAAGCCAATTGACATCACAACCAGAAGGTTGGTTTGAGGAACCAGAGTCAGATATTGAACCAGGCCAGAGTGACATTTCTCATATTGAGACTTGTCATTTCACTTTGAGCAGTACGACAACCATGGTTTGGAACAATTTGTTCGGTGACGACGATGAAGAAAGTTGCTTGACATGGAGCAGTGAGTATAGTAATGAAGACGAGTTGGAGCAGTATGCGCCATCATTCACCACCATCCCTTTACAAGTCTTGGTGGACGTCAAGGAGGTAGGATGGACGGTTCACTACAACATGGCTGTTGAGCATGAAGAAACCCCTGACTCCACACCAGGTGATAAGCTTGGGATGGTATGACCACAAACAGATTTATCAAGGGGTACATTTTTCTCAGAAGATGATTGGATGACTCAAACGGTACATGAAGATTTATCTGAGCATCCAACCTCAAGTGCAGAGATGGAGAGAGAAGACATGAGTCCTCAAGATAATGTCCAACCTCTCTCATCTATCTCATCCTATGTCCACATCCCATGGCCTTCATTTTCAGAATCATATAATGAAAGGTACCCTGAGGATGATATGCCGAAGAATTCAACCAGTGCAGTTCACGCAACTTCTAGCACAAAGATGACTTCACCGAGTCGCCAAATTTCACTCCTCTACTTCAGACTCGGGAGGGCATGCATCTCTGCCTATTCTACTCATACTATGTGGTGGAACCTATCGGAAAGACACAGGTGACACTGGTCCCAAAACTTAGGATTTGGGATCCCAGTTTCGGTATCGGGGGGCAACCACCCCCTTTTTCTCTTACCCACCCTCCCACCCTTTTATTACAATAAATTTTGTTTTTCATGTTCCTATTAGTTAGTTTCTTTCTTCTAATTGTTTTTATATCCTTGCACCCATGCATCATCTTTAGAAATTCAATAACTACCGTTAAAATCATGCATTCCTGCCTCACTATCTCAAGTTTAAAGTCTTGCTCAAGGACGAGCAAAAATTTTAAGCTTGGGGTAGTAGGCTTCACCCTTCTTTCTCTTCACCCTTCTTGCATGCATGTCTATTTCTTGCATTTAGTCTTAAATTTTCAAAATTTTCAACTTTTTAGCTTTGCAATTATGGCTATATGGTGCAAATCTAATAGATAAATGCTTGACTATATGCCTAGATGCACAATTTTCATCTTAAAAATTGCTTGACCTTTTGCTTGACTTGCTCTTTGACTCTTTCCTTGAGTTTGGAAATAAATCTAAGGTTATGTCCCTTTTTCATAGCTTAAAGCTAAATTCCCTTGATCTATGTCGTGAATGGAAAATCCATGGTAAAGGACCATTATAATGAGATAAATCACGATTAAAGTCTCCTAGCTGCGAATTTCACAACCTTGTCTCTATTCTAAGGATTCTTGAATCATAATTGCAACTTTTCACATAGGTGTCAAGTGAATCATGACAAGTTTTGAGCTATGATAAAAATGAAGTGTTTTCCTTGATGGACTACGTGCCTTCTCACATTAGATTGAGTCAAAAAGATGAAAAATATAAAAATGTGCAAAAGAGGCTTGGCTGCCTACAAAATCCCAAAATATCTATATAGTTCTCACCCAAGCCTACAAATAGAATGCAGATGATAAAAGCCTGAGTGTGAACAATAAATGAGTGTTGTTTTCACTTTTAGGAGAGTTGAGGATGGTGCCCAGTCGGTGTATGACTACGCTCATGAGCGCAGATATGTCGTGCCTGGTAGTACCACTCTAAAAGCTAATTAGAGAGTCACTAGGAACCCCCTAGGTGACCTATGAGACAATCTCAGTAGCAGGGTTGGTTCGGGCACAGTACGAGGAGTTTGTCTCACTACTTTGGACCAACTGGTTCAGACTGTAGGAACTGTTGCTCGCTACATGGACTAACCTGACACAGATCGGGATGCTCAGAAGTCATTAGAGTCTTTTTTCTTTGTTTCTTAGGACATGAACAAGTGAGAGGCGTGGTATTCCTGATTGGTTTGCATGGATTCATGGTGATGGCTCATTGCTCATCACCCGCGTGATCACCTGTGTGACAACTCTTTCATGTTTAAATAATTATGGTTCAAACCCTCATGAATATCGATAGGTTGTAGTGAATTTGCTTAATCTTGCCTGGAAACTCTTTGATCTTGCTTTGGCAGGATTGTGCCTTACAGGTGGGGGTTTGTTCTGAAACGACATGGATCAGGAGAATTGATGTTTTAAGCTATTTTTCTTAACCTTAGCATTTATTTCCAAGCTTAATTTCGATGTTATCTTTTTGTTCTTTGAGCATAGCCGTGCTTGAGGACAAGCAAGTTTTAAGCTTGGGGTAGTTGATAACACCCAAATTAGTGCATATTCTCTATGCATTTTATCTATAGTTTTATGTCACTTTAGTCTTAATATGCACTCTTTTGCTCATATTTTATGTTTTCTGTCTCTCATTAGATAAAAGTAGTTAGAATAGCCAATAATGTAGCTAATTAGCCAATTTTTGACTTACAGGCACCAAAACTAGCCAATTTTGGGACTCTCAAGTACCGAACCTGAAAAGACAAGAATTCCAGCAGCTGGCTGATATGTTCTGGCCGATATGGCTACCCTATACAGTTGCCCGATATGGCTTGCCCGATACGGCCTGCCTGACACTCCCCCTTCCCAACACGTTCGTCGCGCGACAGTCATATTGGCCCACCTGATGCCTCAAGATCGAAGCCACAAATGAAGGACATGTGGACGAATAACAACTACAACTCCCATCAGCTCACTGCCTATAAATAGCAGCTGCCAACCTACAAAGAGCGGAGCAGCCCGAGGGAAGACCTGGCAAGAGATAGTACCTAGACCAAGGAGCTAGTTTGTGGAGTTCCCCAAAAGTCTACTTCCTGATACGGTTGCCCGATACGGTCTACCTGATACGGTCGCCCGATACAGTCTAGAGAGAGAGAGAGACGAGGAGTCCAGAGGGATGAAGAGAAGACCCAACAGGTGATATCTAGCCTGCATAGAGGCCAAGGAGCGAGAGCCACCTCTCCTCTATGGGCTATATCTCTTCCCTCTTCTCTTTCATCATATTGCATTCCTTTGTTTCTTATACAAACGATGTCCATCCATCCTTGTACAGTGCCAGCTATGCTTGTCTATGGCTGGTTAGCTCCTTCTTGGCTATGTAGCCCGATCGGGGCATGTATATGTACTTTTTCCTTAAGCAAGTAGATTCATATAAGATCTAGTGTGTTGCATGTTCTATTTTCATTTTCTAAGTTATGATTGCTAGTTTGGTTCATCTCTTACTCCCTTGAACTGCTATTTCTTCATGTATCGACAAATCCGTTGTAAGAATAGCTAAGAGACGATAGTTTGGATCTGAACCCGAGAGGAGGACGATCCAAGGTATTTTGTTCCTAACACCCCAGAATATCCTAAGACCTGAGAGGGAACTTAGTGTATTCTGAGGTGTTGATATGTCATTCCTCGAGAGAGGGTCATTGACATATTGTTGATGGTTTTAGTCACACATTGTGAGAGCGAGTGGGATGACCCCACAGGACAGATGCCACCGTGCGTACTAGATGCATGCTTGGGTGTTCAAGGGTTGTCTATGCTGGAGAATGAGTGCATAGACTGCCCTGTTTGTGGTTACATAGCTAGGAACTCTCTTTCTCTGATTAATAGAATCACGAGCTCTATTTTGTTTTGTTTTGTTTTCTTTGTTTTTTTTATATCGTGACAACCTGCTAGACTAGTTCTAGCAATTACTTTTCATCGACTATCATCTTGGCTTATCTGACTCAAGAATGTGATCTGTGGTGACCTAAACGTCACCACGTCCCTGTGTTCGACCCCGTATATCTACTTTGACCCCGTAATAAAGTTGTGGGGGCCTATAATATTTCGGGTTATAAATTTAAAGCTTGATTCCTTCCTTTGTCCCTCGTTCATTTCCAGATGCGAGAAAAAGGTCGATAAGGTATTTCCTCCTCATCTCTTCCTCATGCTCCCACGTAACTTCTTCAATGCCATGATAATGACAAAGAACTTTCACAAGGCATATGTCTTTCTTTTTTAGCTTTTTAATAATTTTATTACAGATCATCACAAGTCCTTCAACATATGATATATCATCATTTAGTTCTACCTCCACAGGTTGTAGAAGTAACTCTGTGTCAGGATGACACTGTCTCAACATGGAGATATGGAATACTGGATGCAACTTATGCAGTGCAGGTGGCAATTCCAGCTTATAGGCTACCTTTCCAATCCGTTCAATGATTGGATAAGGCTCCATAAATCTAGGAGCTAACTTTCCCTTCTTCCCAAATCTAAGAACACCTTTCCAATGTGAGACCTTGAGATACACTCTATCTCCAACTTGGAATTCTAAAGGTCTTCTCCATTTGCTGGTGTACGACTTCTGTCTATCCTGTGTAGTCTTTAATTGTTGTTGTATTACTTTAATCTTCTCAGTTGTCTGCTGCACTAGCTCAGGACCCAAAAGTTGATACTCTCCTATTTCATACCAACATAAAGGAGATCTACAACATCTACCATATAATGCTTCATATGGTGCCATATCAATATTGTGTTGATAGATATTATTGTAGGAAAATTTTATCAAGCTCAGGTGTAGATCCCAACTTCCTACAAACTGAAGGACACATGCTCTAAGCAAATCCTCCAAAGTTTGTATGGTCCTCTCAGATTATCCATCTGTCTATGGGTGAAAAGCATTACTAAACCTTAACGGCATACCCAAAGCTTTATGTATTCGTTCCCAAAAATGACTTGTGAACTGGGGACCTCTATTAGAAACAATCGTAGCTGAAACCCCGTGCAACAACACTATCTCATCTATATATATCTGTGCAAGCTTCTCAGTAGTGTAGGTTGTTTTGATAGGAAGGAAATGTGTTGTCTTAGTCAACCTATCAACTATCACCCATATGGAATCATGACCTTTGGTTGTTCTAGGCAAACCAACCACAAAGTTCATTGTCACATTATCCCATTTCCACTGCAGTATAGGAAAAGGTTGCATTGTTCCTGCGGGCTTTTGATGTTCATCTTTAACCTACTGACATACCGGACACTGCATAACAAACTTAGCTACATCCTTCTTCAATCGTGGCCACCAATACATATCCTTCAAGTTATGATACATTTTGGTGCTCCCTGGATGCATTGCATACATCGAAGAATGAGCTTCCTCCAAGACTAACTTCCTTAAGTCATTAGCATTAGGTACTACCATCCTACCATGGTAACAGACTATCTGCTCCTCTGACTCATGAAAGCCATCCCATTTCTCACTACCATACTCTAGCCTAATCTGCTGAACCACAACATCAGCTTTTTGTGCTTCTTTAATCTGCTATCTCAGAGTAGGTTTCACTTGCATCTCAGCTAAAAGTCCGGCTAACAATGATACCTTAAGTTGTATATTGTTTTGCCTCAAGGAGATAAACATATCTCTTTTAAAGTACACTACAGAGTTCAATTGTCCTTTATCTAAGGCTGGTAATGATTATTTCCTACTTAGTGCATCAGCCACTACATTAGCTTTCCTTGGATGATAATCAAGTATACAATCGCAGTCCTTGATTAACTCCATCCAGTGGCGTTGTCTCATGTTTAACTCATGTTGTGAGAAGATATATTTTAAATTCTTATGGTCTGTGAAAATCTGAAATGTTTCTCCATAGAGATAATGTCTCCATATTTTAAAATCATGGACCACAACAGCTAGTTCTAGATCATGTGTCAGATAATTCTCCTCGTGTTTCTTAAGCTATCGAGAGGCAAAAGAAATCACTTGATTATCCTGCATCAACACACATCCAAGACCATTCTTAGATGCATCACAGAAAACTATGTACCCCTTCCCTTGCTCAGGTAACACCAACAAAGGTGCACTTGTTAACCTTTCTTTCAACAGCTAGAAAGAATGTTGACACTTGTCATTCCAGACAAAAGAAACCTCCTTCTTGGTCAACTTGGTTAGGGGTAAGGCTATATAACTGAAGTTCTTAATGAACCTCCTATAATAGCATGCCAGTCCTAAGAAACTACATATCTTCATCATTGTCTTTGGTTGTTCCCATTACAGAACAAATTCTACCTTCTTAGGATCAACACAGATACCTGAGGCAGATATTACATGTCCTAGAAAAGAAACTTCTAGTAGCCAGAACTCACATTTTCTAAACTTAGCATATAACTTATTCTCTCTTAGCAAAGTTAAAGCCTGACGGAGGTGCTACTCATGCTGTTGAGCATCTCTACTGTATATCAAGATGTCATATATGAAGACTATGATGAATTGATCAATAAAAGGTTGAAAGATTCTATTCATGAGTTCCATGAATGCAGCTGGTGCATTAGTTAGTCCAAAGGACATAACTATGAACTCATAGTGACCATACCTTCGCAGACTTAGGTATGTCAGTCTCCTTGATACATAGCTGATGATATCCTGACCTCAGATCTATCTAAGAAAAGATAGTTTCTCCATGCAACTGATCAAACAAGTCATCGATCCTCAATAGAGGATACTTGTTCTTTATGGTTACTTTATTCAATTGTCTGTAATCAATGCATAGCCGCATCGATCCATCCTTCTTCTTAACAAAGAGATCTGGAGCACCCCATGGTGAAGTACTCAGTCGGACAAAACCTTTCTCAAGTAACTCTTGTAACTATTTCTTGAGCTCTGCCATCTCAGCAGGTGCCATTCTATACAATGTTTGTGCTATTGGTTGCGTGCCCGGGATTAGATTAATCTCAAAATCAATCTCTCGGGGTCGAGGTACACCTGGAAGTTCCTCAGGGAACACATCTTTAGATTCCCTAACTATCGGAACTTCAGAAGGATTAGAACTTTCCATAGAGATGTCTACCACATGTGCCAAGAATGCAAAGCATCCTTGTCTCATCAGCTTTTCAGCTACCATAGCTGACACAAGACAGGTTGGAAGAATCTTTCTATCTCCCTAAAAGATCCATGTGTCACCATCATTTGTGAACACAGCCTGCTTGGAAACACAATCCAAGACAAACTTATATTTTTCTAGGGTGTCCATCCCAAGGATTATATCAAACCCATGC
The DNA here is from genome assembly GCA_963693085.1 of Alisma plantago-aquatica. Lineage (NCBI taxonomy): Eukaryota > Viridiplantae > Streptophyta > Magnoliopsida > Alismatales > Alismataceae > Alisma > Alisma plantago-aquatica. The sequence goes on from OY856415.1 coordinate 209,568,961, forward strand.
ATTTCAAGTGGTGTAAGATCCACATAAATGTGATGTTTAGAAAAGGAAAGAATGCAAGGAGAACACACCTCCCGCAACACAACAGATCCCAACAAAGGGGTTTCTAATAACAAACTATCTGCTCTATGATTGACAGTCATGTTGCAGTCATGAATCACTCTTCGAATGATAAAGGAATGCATAGCACCCAGATCAATCAAAATAGATATGAAGAAGGATGAAGACATATCAAAATGAAATAGTTCCATCTGACCTATCACAAATCGAGGGTTGACTACTTCTTCAGGTTGATTCATGCATAGAATCTCTTCGTTGCTTGCTGTTGACTGTGTGATCAGTTGTTGGGTGCTGACAAACCAGCTTGGGATGCTTGTCCACGTCCTCTAGTGTTACTCAAAAACCGTCACCTCTGAGATCCTTGCTGACTCTACCTCAGAGGTTGAGTCACCACTATGTTTCCAACTGGACAATCCCTCACTGAATGTCCTACCTGTCTACACTGGTGACATGTTCTATTCTCTTGTTATGGTCTAAAAGGTCCAGTTGCTGACATTGATGCTATATTGGGAGCTCTATTTGGTGGTAAACTATGACCTCTACCCTTGTTGGGTGTCCACTGTGTCTAGGTGTTGAACCTTGGTGGTGTTGTTGGTGTAGAAAAGCTTGGTTTCTCAAAACTTCTGGACCTTTGTCCGTGGAACTATGTATACACCTTCTTACTGTGAGCCTGACGCATCTCAGTCACGGACCTTTCTATCTGTCTCACGGACTCCACAAAGGTGGCAAACCTCTCCTTGTTTTCTATGGCAGACACATGAGTGGTCAATTCAGTATTCAACCCCTTCTCAAAATGCCAAATTCTCTCTTTATCAGTAGTTGCCATATGCAGACATAACTACAAAAGCTCCATGAAATTAGCTTCATACTCGCTAATGTTCATTGGTCCTTGCCTTAACCTCTCAAACGGAGAGATCTTCTCATCTAGAAACATCATGGGAAAGTATCTATTGACGAATTCTTGTCAAAATAATTCCCATCCAATCTCAACACCTGGCCTCTTGCCCTCTTCTATTGTCCACCAGTGGCCAAAACTCCCTTTCAGAAGGTGCACCGCATGCCTCACCTTCTTAGATTTTGGGATATTAATGATTCTGAAGGCCTTCTCCAGTTCATCCAGCCACATGTCCGCATCTGCTGGGTCAACTCTACCAGCATATTCTATAGCTCCAACCTGGTGAAGTCATTTGAAATTCTTGCCGGCTCCTTATCCTTCATGATGAGCTGGTGCCCTAGGTACAGGTGGTGGCATCCTATCCGCCATATGCATCATGGTTTCCATGAACTGCCCAAACTAATCATGGAAGGCTGGGTTTTCTAGTGTAGCTTGATTAAGCTAGGGATGTTTAGGTGCTGGTTCCTCCCTATCCTGATCCCTTGCACCACTTCTTGGTGCAGTAATGCTGCTCTCAGTAGCATGTTCTTCGTGTGATTCAGACATCTTTAAGTTCTTCTTCTCCTCCTATATGAGCAGAAGACACTATCAGATATACTGGAAGACACTAGAACAAACTCAACAACCTTAATCCTATGTCTCTATAGACTCAGTGAACCTAGAGCTCTGATACCACTAATTTGTGATGACAAATCCCAAATATCGGATAAAGACAAATGTGGAAGCGGTCATTAATAGTGGATTACTAAAAATCACTAAAAATTAAAACCATTTACAAAGAGATCCATTTCGGAGAAACTCTTATAACAAGAACCAAAATATTATGTACACATACATTCTGGTTCCCAAAGTACATATCATGTACCATCCCTTCTCGAGGGTTACAAGTATCAACTACTCTATTGAAAGCTATACACAGGAAGCATAAGAACCTCAAGGCATCAAGCCAAAATCTCAGATTGATCATAAAAGCACTAAATACTAACTCCTAGGACCTGAGAGTACAAAGACGACTCATAGGATTCATATCTACATGGCATGACAGACAATATCTCCACCTGAGATATTACTGCTGTCCATGTTGCTACTGTCCTTCCCTTGTTGTAGGGTTTCTACCTCCTCGTCCTCATCCACCTAAAAAGGTTGGATTCCATGGGGGTGAGACAATTGAAAATTGTCCTAGCGAGAGATATAACTCTCAGCCAGAAACGTTATTATTGCAGATGAACAGTAATACAATGAACAGAGGAATCTTTAATAAACATCATGATTTAATCATTATTAAGCAGAATAGAGCAATGTCACCTCTTAAAGAATGACAACTATAAAATGATAAGCAGTAGATCATCTATTCTTTTAATAAGGAATATGGAGAACATGTATAATATTTATCCATTATAGGATACCATAAGCAATGTAACATCAACCAATGATTTTCATATTTCATCCTTGAGCAAATACGCTACACGACTGATTACATTTTAAAATCATACTTATTCCCTGAGGAGATGAGGTATACCCCTCATGCTCCAACTGATCATGATTAAGTAAAGCATCGGTACCATACATAGGTCAATGGAAGAGCCGGACTCCATTACCTCATCTATCTCAGTCAGTATGATATCATATGCAAGACATTTTGTGTCTTTCCTAAATAGCTTTCTAGGGTATACTGACATCTTCACTATACAGTTATAGCCCGTAGAATATACTATTTTCAGGATATGGCCCGTAGCCAATGCCTGGTATTGTAGAGTTATGACCCATAGCCATACTCTTATTGGGATATGGTCCATAACCATTCCTGCGCATAGGATATGGCCCTCAGTCATTCCTATGAGGCGTAAGGATATTTTCACCCATTACCCCCACATATTCAAAATATGCATTCCAGGAATTCCCATAGGAAAACCTGTTTCACCATTACCAATTACTGACGATGATGGATCTATGGTCAAGACTCTACATGATAAGATTTCACTTGATTAATTAAGTGTATTACATATTCTTTTAGCATCAGACAAGTTTCCAAACATCAATTATTATGACATAAGCTACAAAGAATGTGTAACACTTATATTAAGTACTTTTCAAACTTTATAGCACATTGGGATCTCAATCCCTTATCTCACCATGTCATTTTCATCACTTATCATCTCATCAAAATGATTATGAAATAAGGGTATTCAAACTGTTAGTTCATCAAAGAACACTTGTTACCACTTATCAGGTAACTAAAACACCTTCAGGTCATCTGACCAAGGTAAACATGATACTTTCTACACAATCATCTCACATGGCTAAGGAGTGAGAGAAATCTCACTTCCATAGGCTAAATCTCACAAGCTATTGTTTCAGTGCCAAATATGCTTTCCTATGGGTAGTTGAGCTCCTTCTTTGCTAGGTGACCAGTTTTGGCATGTTTATGTACTTTTACCTTAAGAAAGTAATTTTATACCAAATCTAGTACATTTTTTGTTCTATCTTCTCTTTTTTTAGTCATGATTGTTGGTTTGGTTGATCTCTTTCCTTTTTCAACTATTGGATTTTCTTAACTGACATAAGAATGGGATTTTAGGCATCCTAAACATCTCCACATCCTTGTGTTTGACCCTATATTGAGTTGTGGGTTTTTTTAAAGGTTTCAAGTTATAAATTTAAAGTATGATCCTTCTAAATCTGCCTCTCTTTAGATGCATGATTCGGACCAGATCAACTTTTAGCTCCGTTGCCAAGGACATAGTTTTCCATGTTTAAACACCCAAAAGATTTTATTCCGTCAGCATAAGCATGTATATATATGCATAGTTCTTATTTTTTTGTATATACTTGTTCATATGCACTTAAATACTTTTCTTTTTATTAAACCATTTTCATCCATGCATCTTTTTTCTACGAGGCAGGTTATCTTGGCAACTTGTTCTCCCAATTTTTTCCGTAGTCCCAACTACTGGAAAATAATTGAAAGTCATACACTTCAGCTAGTCAAGCTATATTCACCCCCACTGTCATCATATGTAGACATTTCAACAAAGGAGATTGTAGATCAGCCCTCAACCTTTGCTTCATCATGGGATCAAGAATTGATCATAGTATTGGCACTACTAAGAGAAAGTGACAATACACTCATCTCCTCCTTAGCACCACATCTTCAGGACCAAGTCGACCCACTTTAATAGCTACTAGAAAGGCAAGATCATCATGTACAGGTAGCAACTAAACTTGTAACCCTCAGCAGAAGCCTGCATTGAAATGTGGCACAAGGAGACACATCAGTTTGAAGAATTCAAGCTCCAAGAACCATACATGGCAACAATGGCTAGTCTTGAAAGTGTTTCATCTCAAGTATAACAAATTCAGAATAAGGTCGCTAACTAGAATAGGATACTTCAAGACCTAGTTGGTTAAGTTATCACTCAATTGTAAGAGCCAAGTATGATAATTAGGATGTCATACATAAAAAAAAATTCATTGACACTAATAAGAAAAACATGTCATCTTCCTATTTAGAAAATCAATTAGAATCCTTAAAAGTTGTGAAGACTCCCCCATCCATGGAAGACCTTCATTTTATCTGGATGATTTAACTAAGTAACAAAAGGAGGGTACACATTTCCTGTAAGAATGGTTTGATGATAATCACTTTTACTCTCCTTAGAGAAGCCAAAAAATCTCATGATATGACTACAGATCCATTGGACATGAGTCCCTGCATGAGGCTAGAGCCCTTATGGAGATCGAAGCTGAGGAAGAGGAGTTTGAGGAGATTTGGGTCAATTTACCTAAGAGAGACCCATCTATAGTAGATATCATATTTATGCACATCTGTAAAAGGTGACCTGACTACAAAGTCTTTGGGTGTGATGACCAGGATTTCCCGTTGAAGAAGGAAGTACCTATCCCAATATCCAAACCAAAAACCCAACAGAGAATGGTGGTGAACAAGAAGAAGAATATTTCAAGTGTAAGCGTGAATACTACCATAGACCAAGATGAAGTTCCTGTTAGCAAAAAAATTGGGAATTTGGTTAATGAGGAAGACAAAGAGTCTAAGTAAGCATCAAACAAATCATCTGATCATAAAGTCTCTAGAATTCCTATTAACGAGAATGAGACTAATCAAGATAAGGAGGAGGAGTTCAATAGGACTCCTAGTTCGAAGAAAACCAATAGCAAAGCTACTAGGATAGATGAGTCATGTAGAACATGATCTTCCAATAGGGGTTATTAATGATAATTATTATGACCAAAATGTGTGGTTTTGGGAAACCATGGAAGAAGTGGGAAGTTAGGAGATCGATTATGGAGGCCCAAGCTACAATTATTGTGCTAGTGGAAACAAAGATCAAGAGTAACTTGAAAAATATATATGTAAAGATGATACCTAGTGGTTGGAAGTGGTCTTCAAACCATTAATAAGATGATAATGGTTAGATATGTGTTGTATGGAATCTGAAAACCTAGGATGTTACATACTTTGACATGGATGGTCAATAGGGCTTTATGAAATGCACTAATAAGGTTCTAACTTATTCTAAACATTATTGTTGTCTATGCCAGGAACCAAGCTCAACAATGTTCTAGATTTTGGGAAGCTTTACAAAAGCTTTATACATGTATTCATGATCATTGTCTAGTGGTGGGTGACTTCAACAACATAAGAAAGAGGGAAGAGAAGTCGGGTGTTAGAGAAGTTCCATCATATATTCTCAGCACTTTCTACACTATAATTCATAACTCTAGTCTAAATGAAAACCCATCAATTGGGAATGAAATTTACACCTAACACAAGCAAGGTGTTTCCAAAGAATAACATGTAAACTAGATAGCACCCTAGTGAATGATGAGTGGATTGACACATTTCACAGAACTAAGATGAAAATTGTCTCCTATGAATTCTTTGATCACTCAATCATTAACGTCAATTTGAAATAGATGATAAAGAATAGGAGACTGTTCCATTTTCTCAAATTTTAGATGGACTGGCCATGATAGAAGAAGTCATCAATAGAGCATGGATGACACAATGCAAAGATATTCCTCTTTTCCTTTTCTCACAGAAGCTAAAATAGATTAAAACCAATATTAAGATATGGGCAAAGAAATACATTAATATGAAGAATTTGTTTGCAAAAGAAAGAATGAAAATAGACGATATCTTAGGTGTTCTTAGAAGAAACCCTTAGTAATATGACCTCATTAATGTTGAAAAAATCACATATGAATGATTGGCTTCATTATCCAAAGTTGAAGAACTATTCTATTAGAAAAGGAGTAGACTAGACTAGATTGCTAACGGTGACAAGAACATCAAGTTATATCAATTTGTTGTTAGTAGACGTGATATTGTTAACTCTACTACTAAACTATTTGATGCAGAAGATAATAGTTTAGAAGATGGTGACTATAACAACCCCACCTCCTGGAAACCCCCAATTAAGGAAGGCCAACAAGCTAGAACCATATCCCAAACAAGATCATATGGTTTTGTAATAATAAAAATTATTATTAAATTCTACTACAACTAAGCCTAATGTAGGATAAAAATAATTTCTTTTAACATACCTTTCAAAAATTAGGATTTCAAAACTTTGCCCAAGGAGATAACATGCTAACTATATTCCTCCAAACATTATTTAGCCTTTTTCTTTTTCATTGTCACCTTCTATTGAACATCCACTTACCATTAAACTTGTGGACGTAACTGCATATTACCCTGAAACGTGGATTAAAAAACATCGTTCAATATAAAAAATTATACTGGTATGTGGGGGAAACCAAAAGCATGCATATAATTCTAACAACATAACCAAAACAACTATTTGTTACAAAACAAATTTACTTTTTTTTTCATAACTTCTCGACCATTTTTACCCACCCTATGGTATACCCTCTCTTAGGGTTTTGTCCCTCCAATGGGCAATAAGCTACCTCTCAATCTGGATCTATGTACCTCATTGGCCACCTCTTAGTCTGGAGCTGGGTACCATTAGGTCTTCCCAACCAGGGGCTTAACCATTTATGACCTTCCCAACCTAGGGCTTGGTCTGACTTTCCCAACTTGTGGCTTGGTCCCTTAGTTATCTCCATGATTTTACTCATATTTTCATGTATAATTCCCAGAGGTGGTATGTGGGTTTGAGGAAGTTATAAGATCTATAAGGTGATGGTCACAATCACTTTATAGATTTCAAAAATTAAAGTTCATCTAAGCATTTAGTTTCAAGAAATCATTAAAATGTCAGAAATCATCGTGAAACTATAGAGATTCACCAAAAGTGTAACCACATACCTAATTTGGTAGTCTCAGAACCAAGCAAGGTAGATAATAATCCAATCAAAAAGTCCAATCAACAAAGACAAGCAATAAATCAAGCAACTTGATCCTGAAAAGTATTTAACACATCTAATTGTTTGGATCCAAACAACTTTCATTGACTTGGGATTCCATTCTAGGGTTTTTGATCCTTATTAGGGTTTCCTTAGGGTTTCTTGGTTTCCAAGCCTCAGGTTGGTCAACAAATCGAGAAGCACTTTTCCACTCATAAAAACCCTAATTACTCAAATTATTGAAATTAAGGGTCTTTGTCCACAAATTAGTTCAAGAACATCATTTTCATATCTTCTTCATTGATTTCCACAGTTAAATCCATTAAACCTCATAACTATCAAAATTAGGGTTTTTGAGTTCATTAATGCACTTTTATAATCATGGAACCCTAATTAAGAAAATCAAATATCATGAAGTTAGATCTAATCCATCCTTTTTAGTCAAAAGTCTAAACTTTTCTCATAAAAGTCAGGGAACATCACTAGATCCTTTAATCTTAAAAACTTAGGGTTTTAAATTAATTAAAACCATTAAAGGTTGCACCTTTACATACTTTTCGAATAACAAGCATATTTAGGCCATAAACTCATTTTAATGGATTCTATGTATTTTCTCATCAAGAACCATATATAATTCGTCATCATCTAATTACCCTACTAATTAGTAAAAAAATTTGAAATAAAGTCTTATGGGCCAATCATGGGCCACCACCTAGTCTGGTCCCTCTCATGACATCTATATTATAAGGAGAGAAAAAAGGGGGTGAAAGGGTGTTAATGCCCTTACAATTTATAGAGGCGATACGAGAAAAGGAGTACTTTACTTTCCTCCCTTCTTGTACCTCTCGACGGTCAACCTTATATCTAGATGAGTCAACTATGGAGTTGACTCTAGAGAATAGAGACCTAAAGAAGCTAGAAAATGTGCTGCCTCCTCTGCACTAACCTACCAGACTCCTCTCTAGGCTTCAATTGCTCGTAAGTGGTATTGGAAGAGGTGGAATGGGAAAATGGGGGTTGAGGATGTAATTAAAGGGAGGGGTGACTTTGTTCGATCATGTGGGTGCTTACGAAAGAATTTGTGTGTTCACAGAGGGGCTATACCCCTATATTTATACCCAACTTAACCAATAGGGTCGCCTGCAAAGGTAGATTTAGGGAAACCTTCTTGAAACATCAAACCTAGGTAAAACCTAGAGTGGGTCGATTCAGATTGGCCTCACAAAGCCAAGGAAATGATTTCAAACTTTCTAATTCAATGATCAATGAGAAATTTGATCCAACAAACTCCAGTTCCCTCTTTCCTTTTCAAACCAAGCATGAGCTGGTGATGATGGGTCCACTGTTTGATCTGTGATCCTACGACTGACATCGCATGTGCCAAATAATTACATTTCCAATACAAATCAAACATTTAACCCTAGATGGTTTGCTAATAAAGTGAAATTATATGCTTGCTCTTATCTCTTGAAAAGTAATTAAGGCTCAAGAGGAACTTATGTTTCAATTGTAGTCCTTTTTGAATAATGTTGAAACAATGTTTTGTCTGTTTTGGACTAAAGTGCAAATTACCCAAGTTGAGGGGTTAACTTGCAAATTGTACATGATAAAATGTTCCTCAGATGTTGAAACATCATCAGAATGAGAATGATGCAGAGGTATGGCTTGTGATAGCCTGAGCACCAAGAAAGGGCTTGTTGAGCAATGTTTGTGCATTAAAATCTAGTTTTGGTGTAATGTGAAATTTACCTAAAACCTAGGGTTCAAAATGCAAAATACCACCTCTAGAGGGTCCCTCATGTTTCTTGACATCATGTAGAGAAAATAAAATGAGAGGGGCATCTCATTTGAATCACTTTGGAGGAGAGAGAATCTTGATATTAAATAATCAAGATTTAAGCATAATTGGAAACATAATTCAATTTAATGAAAAAATAAATATATTAATGGGAGTGCCTTCAAACAAATATGTGAAGGTTGAATTTGAATAAGAGTTTACATCCTTGTTCCTTGCAAAGGCAACAAAATATCCTAAGTGAGTGGAGAGCCCACTCACATTAGTTAACTAAAAAGTAATATCACTAAAAATTGGATATTAGTATTATATGAATTAAGGTGCTTAATTGCTTTTCCTTTAATTCATGGATAATGAAGAGGAATTTGAAGGTGTGGAATATGGATTTTCATTCAAGGAATTTAGGGGGATATGTGGCACCAATTTTGGGAATTAAAAGATTATTAAAAGACTTTCTCTCTCTTGAAATTCCCTTATATATACCTCATTTTCCACCACATAAGGACTCTTTTTTGGATTTTCTTTCTCTCCTTGATTTGGCCGAGAATAAGGGATCTTAGGAGAAATAGGAGGACTGACACCAACCTATGGGTAAGCTCGTTAATCATCTTCAACCTTGATTTCATGGTGGAAATCGAAAATCAATGCTTGATTTCTTCTTTTCTCCATTCAATCTTCAACCCTAGCCATTCACTTCACTCAAAGACTTGAGGAAGAGCCTTGTGAAGTTGAGAAAGCTTCATTCACCATTGAGGACATGAAGGTTGAAGATTGGATTCAATTTTGAAGGTGGGTTATATAACTTAAACCCTTAAATGTTATTATTACATTCATTTCTTCATGACTTGTTGATCATTTTGTTCTTCTTGAAATTCGTTTGAATAATTGATAGAATTTCCATAAGAATGGTAGTAGATTTTGAAGGATCGAAGCTTGATGATGATGACATCATCATAAGCACACACATCAATGAATATCTTGGGCAAATAGTTTCAATAGTTGGAACCAATCAGTTTCAAGATCGATTGAAACCAAACGGTCTCAAGACCATTTGGGAGTAAACGGTCATAACACCGCTTGAGATCAAATGGTCTCAAACCGTTTGGAGGATCAATGATGATGTGGATGGATGATGATCTAATGATACCAAATGATTCGATTTTAAAGGCTCCATGTATGGATGATCCACTTATTGCAAATCCTAATCGATTGAATTGAGTGAAACCCTAGTTGAGGGAATCAGTTTTTCGGTGGTTTGACCCAAACGGTCTCAAGACTGTTTGGAGGTCAATGGTTGATTGTGGTGGATGGTTGGAGATCCAAGGGATACAATCTGATGTACCTTCAATAGTTCAATCGATTAATGATTCAATGAGTATAAACACTAAATCAATTTGATTGGAAGAACCCTAAGTGGTCCATTCGGTTTCAAGGTAGTTTGGACCTAACGGTCTTGAGACCATTTGAGTCTAAATAGTCTTGAGACCATTTGGAGAGTAAACGATCTCAAACCTTTTGAATTGTGCAATCGGTTTCAACACCCAGTCGGATTCTATGTCAAGATGTCCATTTGGTTTCAATGCAAAGGTTGATGATTCTATTTCAAGACCGAATGGAGGATTCTGTTCCAAGACCGAATGGAGGAATTGGTTTCAAAGACGGAATGGATGATTTGGTTTCATCATCAAATGGATTTGATTTCAAGATTGAATGAAGGATTCAATTTCAAGATCAAATGAAGGATTTTATTTCAAGACTGAATGAATTGATTTGGTTTCAAAACCAAATGAGTTGACTCAAATTACAATTGATCTTAGAACTAAATGGGTACTATTAAAGTAACTCAAGATTGAATATAATTGTTGTACCTCTAAAAGTACTTAGCTGATTAGTACCTTTAGAGTGATTAACCTTCATGCTTATGGAAGCAATGACTTGATATACTATGTCAATTCTTCATTCAAGTTGATTCAATCTGATTAGGATTTGAGTAATTAACCTCCTATAGAGGATGAGAGAGAGGAATATATACATAAGTGATAATCATGTAGTGATTAATCCTCAAACACTTTCAATATGAATAAAATATGTAATTAGGGTTTGATCCATGATGATGAGATCATGAAACCCTAATCGAGAAGGTTGATGAGTCTTAACCCTAATTTAGGGCAATGCCTTGTAAAACCCTAATCTAGGGTGATGGTGTAACCCTAATTTAGGGTAATGATATGAGAAACCCTAATTTAGGGTACTTTAATTAAAAATCCTAATTAAAGGGAATGCTTCATAAAAACCCTAATCTTGGGTGAAGCTACATGAAATCCCTAATTTTGGGTAATGAGATGATTAACCATAGCCCTAATGATGGATGATGGGACAAGTATCTCTAATTGATATGAATTGGGAAACCCTAACCCTAATAAGGGTATAAGAGGTGTTACTTTGTATAGCATGGTGCTAAAATGTAATTGATATAACTGTTATCAAGTGTACTAACCATGCAGGTATCACGAGATGATGAGCATAGCCAGGTATGATCTATGATGTTTCATTTATTATTGTTAATGGGCCTTGTGAGCCATAACATGCTTTGTTGCCTAGTGAGTGGTAACAAGAGATGAAATGGGCCTTGTAAACCATAACATGCTTTGTTGCCTAGTGAGTGGTAACAAGAGATGAAATGGGCCATGTGAGCCGTGTGAGATGCTTGTGTAGCAAGTATCATGTTTACCTTGGTCAAATGACATGAAAGTATTAGTTACCTAATAAATGGTAACAAGTGTTCCTTGATAAACTAAGGGTTTGAATACCCATTTTCTATAATTATGATGATGAGTTTGTGAAAGTATGAGAATGCTCCTGATGAGATGAGGGATTGAGATCCCAATGCTTTATTAAAGATTTGAACAATACTTGATGAAAGTATTACACATTCTTTGTTACAATTGTTAAAATAATTGATGTTTGGAAACTTGTTTGATGCTAAAAGAATATGGTAATACACTTAATTAATGAAGTGATATCATATAATTTAGTTGCCCTGATCACAGATCCATCAGCGTCAGAATTTGCTGAATTGGTGAAACGAGTTAAACTCAGAGCGCATATTTTTGAATATGTGGGGGTAATTGGGAAATTATATCCTCATTCCCCATAGCAATGGATGTGGGCTATATCCTATGTATGGGATTGGTTATAGACCATACCCCAGTTTGCATATGGCTACGGGACATAACTCCATGTTGTGATACCAGACATTGGCTACAGGCCATAACCCTGAAGAGAGTATATGTTGCAGGCTATAACTCTATGGCGAAGATGCCACTATACCCTGGAAAGCTAATTGTAGTTTGACACGTGATGTCTCTGCCTTATTATCTCGTACTGACCGAGAAGGTTGAGGTCTTGGAGTCCGGCTCTTCCATTGACCTTGTGTGGTACCGATGCTTAACATAATCATGGTCAGTTGGAGCATGAACGGTATACTTCGTCTCTACAGGGCATTACGCATGATTGTAAAATGTAATCAACCGTGTAGCATATTTTCTTAAGGTTGAAATACGAGAATCACTGGTTGATGTTATCTTTCTTAGTATATCAGATAAAAATTATGCATGTTCTTCATATTCCTTATTGGAATAAGTCACATGCTACTTTATCAAGTCATAGCTGAAATGCTTTGAATAAGAATAGTTCCCTAACATGTTTAGACATTGATTTAACTGTCGTTGAATATATATATGATTCCTCTGCTAAGTTTTATTCTAATAAACTGCAATAATAATATTTTTGGTGAAGAGATATGTCTCTCGCTGGGACAATTTCAATTGTCTCACCCCTGTGGGGTCCAACTTTTTAGGTAGACGCGGAAGAAGAAACAGAAACCCTATAGTAAGGGAAGAGCAGCAGCAACAGCAGGGACAATGGTGACACTTAGGTGGAGGCACTGGCTATCATGTCTTGTATATAGAGTCCTATGTGTCGTGTCTGTACTCTCAAGTCCTTAGAGTTAGTAGTTAGTTTAATAAATCGATATGACATTTTGGCTTGATGCTTCAATGTTTTTATGTTGCCTGTGTATAGTTTTAAATAGGGTAGTTGATAATTGTAATCCTCGAGAAGGAATGGTACATGAGATGTACTTGTGAATCAGAATGTAATTGAATTACTTTGGTTCTTTTTGAAAGAGTTTTCTAGTGTGTGGATATCTTTGTAAATGGTTTTAATTTTTAGTGATTTTTAGTAATTCCGTTGTGAATGAACGCTTCCACTTAAAGTAAATCATGCTTCTGTGATTTGTATGCCACAAGTTGGTTGGTATCAAAGCTCTAGGTTTGCTTTGTCTACAAAGACATAGGATTGAGTCATTGAGTTTGTTCTAGTATCTTCCAGTTTATCTGATAGTGACTTCTGCTCATATAGGAGGACAAGAAGAACTTGAAGATGTCTGGATCACACGAAGAACATGCTTCTGAGAGTAGTGTTGCTGCACCAGGAGGAGGTGCAAGGGACCAGACTAGGGAGGAACATGTACCTGAACAACCCCAATTTGACCTAGCCATGATAGAGAATCCAACTTTCAATGCTCTATTTGGGCAATTCATGGTAGTTATGATGCACATGACAGATAGGATGCCACCACCTACACCTAGGGCACCAATTCATAATGAGGGACAGGGAGCTGGTAAAACTTTTGAGAGGCTTCTCCGGGTAGGAGCCACAGAGTATGCTGGTACAACTGACCCAACAGATGCAGACTTATGGTTGACTAAACTGGAGATGGCTTTCAACATCCTCAATATTCCTGAAGCTGAAAAGGTGAGGCATGCTGTGTACCTACTGAAAGGGAGTGTTGGTCACTGGTGGACTATTGAAGAAGGCAAAAAGCCAGGTGTCGAGGTCGGATGGGAAGAATTCTTATGAGAATTCGTCATTAGGTACTTCCCCAAGACTTACCTAGATGAAAAGATATCTCAGTTTGAGAAGATAAGACAAGGACCGATGAACATTAGCGAGTATGAGGCTAAGTTCAAGGAGCTTTTGTGGTTCTGTCTGCATATGGCAGCTACTGATGAGGAAAGAATTCAACATTTTGAGAAGGGATTGAATACTAAATTGACCACTCCTATGTCTACTTTAGAGAACATGGAAAGGTTTTCCATGTTTGTAGAGTCTGTTAGACATATAGAGAGGTCTGTGATCGAGAAGCGACATACTAGTGGTAAGAAGGTGTACACACAATTTCAAGGACAAAGGTCTGATGGCTTTAAGAAGCCAAGGTTTTTTGCAGTGACAACACCATCTTGATTCAATACCCAGACACAACATACGTCAAGTAGGGGTAGGGGCCATAGTTTTGTTCCAAATAGAGCCCCCATCACAGCATCAACATCGGTGACTGGACCCCATAGACTCTATCTTGAGACCAGGATTTGTCATCAGTGCAGACAAGTGGGACATCTGGAAAAGGATTGTCCAGTCAGGAACACAATGGTGGCTCAACCCCAGAGGCAGAGTCAACAAGTCTCTCAGAGGAGGTAGTTTTTGAATGGTACTCGAGGACGTGGGCAAGCGTCCCAAGCTGGTTCGTCGGCTCCTAACAACCGATCACCGGGTCAACAACAAGCAATGGCTAGATTTTATGTGATGAATCAACCTCAAGCAGTAGTTAACCCATGGGTTGTGACAGGTCAGATGGAACTATTTTATTCTGATATGTCCTCATCTTGCTTCATATATATTTTAATTGATTCGGGTGCTACACATTCCTTCATCACTAGAAAAGTGATTCTGGACTACGATATGACAATTGGTCATAGGGCAGACAATTTGTTATTAGAAACCCCTTTGTTGGGATCTACAGTGCTGCGGGAGGTGTGTTCTCCCTACACTCTTTCCTTTTCTGAACATTGCATTCAGGTGGATCTTATTCCACTTGAGATGCACGGGTTCAATATAATTCTTGGGATGTACATCCTAGAAAAGTATAAGGTTTTCTTGAATTGTGTTTCCAAGCAGGTTTTTTTCATAAATGATAGTGACACATGGATCTTTCAGGGAGACAGAAAGATTCTTCCAACCTATCTTGTATAAGCTCTGGTAGCTGAGAAGCTGATGAGACAAGGATGTTTTGTATTCTTGGCACATGTGGTAGACACCACAATTGATAGCTCTAATCTTTCTGAAGTTTTGATAGTTAGGGAGTTTGAAGATGTGTTTCCTAAGGAACTTCCAGGTGTACCTCCGCCCCGAGAGATTGATTTTGAGATTAATCTAATCTCGGGCATGCAACCAATAGCACAAACACCGTATAGAATGGCACCTGCTGAGATGGCAGAGCTTAAGAAACAACTGTAGGAGTTGCTTGAGAAGGGTTTTATCTGACCGAGTACTTCACCATGGGGTGTTCTGGTTCTCTTTGTTAAGAAGAAGGACATATCAATGTGGTTATGCATTGATTACAGACAGTTGAATAAAGTAACCATAAAGAACAAGTATCCTCTACTAAGGATCAATGACTTGTTTGATCAGTTGTATGGTGCAACTAACTTTTCTAAGATAGATCTGAGGTCAGGATATCATCAGTTACGTATTAAGGAGAGTGACATACCTAAGTCTGCCTGTAGGACAAGATATGGTCACTATGAATTCATAGTTATGTCATTTGGACTAACTAATGCACCGACTGCATTCATGGAACTCATGAATAGAATCTTTTGAGCTTTTCTTGATCATTTCATAGTAGTCTTCATAGATGACATCTTGATATATAGTAGAGATGCTCAACAACATGAGCAGCACCTCCGTCAGGCCTTAACTTTGCTAAGAATGCATAAGCTGTATGCTAAGTTTAACAAGTGTGAGTTCTAGTTATCAGAAGTTTCTTTTCTAGGATACATAATATCCACTTCAGGTATATGTGTTGATCCTAAGAAGGTGGAATATGTTCTGCAATGGGAACAACCAAAGACACCAACAAAGATTTATAGTTTCCTTGGACTGGTAGGCTACTACAGGAGGTTCATTAAGAACTTCAGTTCTATAGCTTTACCCCTAACCAAGTTGACCGGGAAGGAGGTTCCTTTTGTCTGGAATGACAAGTGTCAGCATTTTCTCTAGCTGTTGAAAGAAAGGTTAACAAGTGTACATGTGCTAGTGTTACCTGAACAAGGGAAGGGGTACATAGTTTTCTATGATGCATCTAAGAATGGTTTAGGAAGTGTGTTGATGCAGGATAAGCAAGTGATTTCTTTTGCCTCTCAATAGCTTAAGAAACATGAGGAGAATTATCCAACACATGATCTAGAGATAGTTGTTGTGGTCCATGCTTTGAAGATCTGGATACATTATCTCTATGGAGAAACATTCCAGATTTTCACAGACCATAAGAATCTAAAATTAATTTTCTCACAACATGAGTTGAACATGAGACAACGTCGTTGGATGGAGTTAATCAAGGACTACGATTGTACAATTGATTATCATCCAGTGAAGGATAATGTAATGGATGATGCACTAAGTAGGAAATCATCATCACCAACCTTAGATAAAGCACAATTGAACTCCTTAATGTGCTTTAAAAGAGATATGCTTATCTCCTTGAGGAAAGACAATATACAACTTAAAGTATCATTGTTAGCTGGGTTGTTAGCTGAGATGCAAGTGAAACCTACTCTGAGACAACAGATTAAAGAAGCACAACAAGTTGATATTGTGGTTCAGCAGATCAGGTCAGAGTATGGTAGTGAGAAACATGATGTCTTTCATGAATTAGAAGATTAGGTAGTCTGTAACCATGGTAGGATGGTAGTACCTGATGCCAATGACTTAAGGAAGTTAGTTTTGGAAGAATCTCATTCTTCGATGTATGCAATGCATCTAGGGAGCACCAAAATGTATCATAACTTGACAGATATATACTGGTGGCCTAGTTTGAAGAAAGATGTTGCTGAGTTTGTTATGCGGTGTCTAGTGTGTCTGTAGGTTAAAGATAAACATCAGAAGCCCGCAGGAATAATGCAACCTTTGCCTATACTGCAATGGAAATGGGATCATGTAACTATGGACTTTGTCGTTGGTTTACCCATAACAGCCAAAAGTCATGATTCCATTTGGGTGATAGTTGATAGGTTGACCAAGACAACACATTTTCTTCCTGTCAAAACAACCTACACTGCTGAGAAGCTGGCACAGATATATATATAGATGAGATAGTGCGGTTTCATAGGGTTCGAGCTACTATTATTTCTGATAGAGGTCCCCAGTTCACGAGTCATTTTTGGGAAAGATTACATAAAGCTTTGGGTACACAGTTAAGGTTTAGTACTGCCTTTCACCCATAGACAAATGGACAATCTGATAGGACCATACAAACCTTGGAGGATTTGCTTAGGGCATGTATCGTTCGGGTTTGTAGGAAGTTGGGATCTACACCTGTGCTTAATAGAATTTGCTTATAATAATAGCTATCAACACAGTATTGATATGGCACCATATGGAGCTTTATATGGTAGACATTGTAGATCTCCTTTATGTTGGTATGAAATTGTAGAATATCAACTTTTAGGTCCATAGCTAGTGCAGAAGACAACTGAGAAGATTAAAGTAATCCAACAATAGTTAAAGGCTGCACAAGATAGACAGAAGTCGTATGCCGATAAATGGTGAAGACCTTTAGAATTCCAAGTTGGAGACAGAGTGTATCTCAAGGTCTCACCTTGGAAGGGTGTTCTTAGATTTGGAAAGAAGGGAAAGTTAGCTCCTAGATTTATTGGGCCTTATCCAATCATTGAACGGATTGGAAAGGTAGCCTATAAGATAGAATTTCCACCTGAGATGCATAAGTTGCATCCAATGTTCCATATCTCCATGCTGAGAAAGTGTCATCTTGACACAAAGTTAGTTCTGTAACCTATGGAGGTAGAACTAAATGATGATATATCATATGTTGAAGGACCTGTGATGATCCTTGATAAAAGAATTTAAAAGCTGAAAAAGAAAGACATATGCCTTGTGAAAGTTCTCTGGCATCATCATGGCATGGAAGAAGCTACATGGGAGCTAGAGGAAGAGATGAGGAGGAAATACCCTTTTCTCGTGATGATTTCGGGGGTGAAATCCCTGTTAGGGGTGGATAATTTGTAACATCCCTGACCTGGGCTATGCCTTAACCCTAGATGTTTTGCTAATAAAGTTAAATTATATGCTTGCTCTTTTCTTGTGAAAAGTAATTAAGGCTCAAGAGGAACTTATGTTTCAATTTTAGTCCTTTTTGAATAATGTTGAAACAATGTTTTGTCTGTTTTGGACTAAAGTGCAAATTACCCAAGTTGAGGGGTTAACTTGCAAATTGTACATGATAAAATGTTCCTCAGATGTTGAAACATCATAATAATGAGAATGATGTAGAGGTATGGCTTGTGATAGCCTCAGCACCAAGAAAGAGCTTGTTGAGCAATGTTTGTGCATTAAAACCTAGTTTTGGAGTAATGTGCAATTTACCCGAAACCTAGGGTTCAATATGCAAAATACCACATCTAGAGAGTCCCTCATGTTTATTGACATCATGTAAAGAAAATAAAATGAGAGGGGCGTCTCATTTGAATCACTTTGGAGGAGAGATAATCTTGATATTAAAATAATCAAGATTTAAGCATAATTGGAAACATAATTCAATTTCATGCAAAAATAAATATATTAATGGGAGTTCCCTTCAACCAAATATATGAAGGTTGAATTTGAATAATAGTGGACGTTCTTGTCCCTTGCAAAGTCAACAAAATATCCTAAGTGAGTGGAGAGCCCACTCACATTAGTTAACTAAAAAGTAATATCCACTAAAAATGGGATATTGGTATTATATGAATTAAGGTGCTTAATTGTTTTTCCTTTAATTCATGGATAATGAAGAGGAAGTCGAAGGTGGGGAAGATGTCTTTGCATGCAAGTAGTTGAGGGGGATATGTGGCACCAATTTTGGGAATTAAAAGATTATTAAAAGACTTTCTCTCTTTTGAAATTCCCTTATATATATACCTCATTTTCCACCACATAAGGACTCTTTTTTGGATTTTATTTCTCTCCTTGCTTTGTCTGAGCAAAAGTGAGAATAGGAGCAACAGGAGGACGAACAAAAACCTGTAGGTAAGCTCCTTAATCATCTTCAACCTTGATTTCATGGTGAAAATTGAAAATCAATGCTTGATTTCTTCTTTTCTCCATTCAATCTTCAACCCTAGCCATTCACTTCATTCAAAGACTTGAGGATGAGCATTGTGAAGTTGAGAAATCTTCATTCACCATTGAGGATGTGAAGGTTGAATCTTGTATTCAATTTTTAAGGCGGGTTATATAACTTAAACCCTTAAATGTTATTATTACATTTAATTCTTCATCACTTGTTGATCATTTTGTTCTTCTTGAAATTCCTTTGAATAATTGATAGAATTTACATAAGAATGGTAGTAGATTTTGAAGGATCAAAGCTTGATGATGATGACATCATCATAAGCACACACCTCAATGAATATCTTAGGCAAATGGTTTCAACATTTGGAGCCAATCGGTTTCAAGATCGATTGAAACCAAACGGTCTAAAGACCATTTGGGAGTAAACGGTCTGAAGACCATTTCAGATCAAACGCTCTCAAACCATTTAGAGGATCAATGCTGATGTGGATGGATGATGATCCAATGATACCAAGTGATTCAATTTTAAAGGCTCCATGTATGGATGATCCACTAATTTCAAATCCTAATCCATTGAATTGAGTGAAACCCTAGTTGAGGGAATCAATTTTGAGGTGGTTTGACCCAAACGGTCTCAAGATCATTTGGAAGTCAAACGGTCTCAAGACCATTTGAGACCAAATGGTCTCAAGACCATTTGGAGGTTAATGGTTGATTGTGGTGGATGGTTGGAGATCCAAGGGCTACAATCTGATGTACCTTCAATAGTTCAATTCATTGATGATTCAATGAGTACAAACCCTAAATCAATTTGATTGGAAGAAACCTAAGTGGTCCATTCGGTTTCAAGGTAGTTTGGACCAAACGGTTTTGAAACCATTTGAGTCCAAATGGTCTTGAGACCGTTTGGAGAGTAAACAATCTCAAACCTTTTGAATTGTCCAATCGGTTTCAACACTCAATTGGTTTCTATGTCAAGATGTCCATTCCGTTTGAATGCAAAAGTTGATGATTCGTTTTCAAGACCGAATGGAGGATTCAGTTTCAAGACCGAATGGAGGAATTAGTTTCAAAGACCAAATGGATGATTTGGTTTCAAGATCGAATGGATTTGATTTCAAGATCGAATGAAGGATTCAGTTTCAAGACTGAATGAAGGATTTTGTTTCAAGACCGAATGAATTGATTCGGTTTCAAAACCGAATGAGTTGACTCAAATTAAAATTGATCTTAGAACTAAATGGATACTATTAAAGTAACTCAAGATTGATTATAACGGTTGTACCTCTAAAAGTACTTAGGTGATTAGTACCTTTAGAGTGATTAACCTTGATTCTTATGGAAGTAATGACTCAATATACTATGTCAATTCTTCATTCAAGTGGATTCAATCTAATCAAGATTTGAGTAATTAACCTCCTAGTCAGGATGAGAGAGAGGAATATATACATGAGTGATAATCATGTAGTGATTAATCCTCAAACACTTTCAATATGAATAAAATATGTAATTAGGGTTTGATCCATGATGATGAGATCATGAAACCCTAATCGAAAGGTGGATGAGCCTTAACCCTAATTTATGGCAATGCCTTGTGAAACCCTAGTCTAGGGTGATGGTGTAACCCTAATTTAGGGTAATGATATGAGAACCCTAATTTATGGTACTTTAATGAAAAACCCTAATTAAAGGGAATGCTTCATAAAAACCCTAATCTTGGGTGAAGCTACATGAAATCCCTAATTTTGGGCAATGTGATGATTAACCATAGCCATAATGATGGATGATGGGATGAGTATCTCTAATTGATATAAATTGGGAAACCCTAACCCTAATAAGGGTATAAGAGGTGTTACTTTGTATGGCATGGTGCTAAAATGTAATCGATATAATTGTTATCAAGTGTACTAACCATGCAGGTATCATGAGATGATGAGAATAGCCAGGTATGAGCTATGATGTTTCATTTATTATTGTTAATGGGCCTTGTGTGCCGTAACATGCTTTGTTGCCTAGTGAGTGGTAACAAGAGATGAAATGGGCCTTGTGAACCATAACATGCTTTGTTGCCTAGTGAGTAGTAACAAGAGATGAAATGGGCCATGTGAGCCATGTGAGATGCTTGTGTAGCAAGTATCATGTTTACCTTGGTCAAATGACCTGAAAGTATTAGTTACCTGATAAATGGTAACAAGTGTTCCTTCATAAACTGAGGGTTTGAATACCCATTTTCTATAATTATGATGATGAGTTTGTGAAAGTATGAGAATGCTCCTAATGAGATGAGGGATTGAGATCCCAATGCTGTATTAAACTTTTGAACAGTACTTGATGAAAGTATAACACAATCTTTGTAGCAATTGTTAAAATAATTGATGTTTGGAAACTTGTTTGATGCTAAAAGAATATGGTAATACACTTAATTAATCAAGTGATATCATATAATGTAGTTTCCCTGACCACTGATCCATTAGCGTCAGAATTTGCTGAATTGGTGAACGAGTTAAACTCAGAGCGCATATTTTTTAATATGTGGGGGTAATTGGGGAATTATATGCTCAGGCCCCATAGGAATGGCTGCAGGCTATATCCTATGTACGGGATTGGTTACAGACCATACCCCTATTTGAGTATGGCTACGAGCCATAACTCCATGATATGATACCAGGCATTGGCTATGGGCCATTACTCTGAAGAGAGTATATGTTGCGGGCTATAACTCTATAGTGAAGATGCCACTGTACCCTGGCAAGCTAATTGCAGTTTCACACGTAATATCTCTACCTTATAATCTCATACTAACTGAGAAGGTTGAGGTCTTTGAGTCCAGCTCTTCCATTGACCTTGTGTGGTACTGATGCTTAACGTAATCATGGTCGGTTGGAGCATGAACGGTATACTTCATCTCTTCAGGGCATTAGATATGATTTTAAAATGTAATCAACAGTGTAGCGTATTTGCTTAAGGTTGAAATACCATAATCACTAGTTGATGTTATCTTGGTTAGTATATCGGATAAAAGTTATACATGTTCTTCATATTCCTTATTGGAATAAGTCACATGTTGCTTTATCAAGTCATTGTTGAAATGCTTTGAATAAGAATATTGCCCTAACCTGTTTAGACATTGATTTAATTGCTGTTGAATATATATATGATTCCTCTGCTCAGTTTTATTCTAATAAACTACAATAATAATGTTTTTGGAGAAGAGTTATATCTCTCGCTGGGACAATTTCAATTGTCTCACCCCAGTGGGATCCAACTTTTTAGGTAGACACGGAAGAAGAAATAGAAACCGTACAGTAAGGGAAGAGTAGTAGCATTAGCAGGGACAACAGTGACACTCGAGTGGAGGCACTGGCTGTCATGTCTTGTATATAGAGTCATATGTATCATCTCTGTACTCTCAGGCCCTCGGAGTTAGTAGTTAGTTTAATGAATTGATATGAGATTTTGACTTGATGCCTCAATGTTTTTATGCTGCCTGTGTATAGTTTTAAATAGGGCAGTTGATGTTTGTAATCTTCGAGAAGGAATGGTACATGAGATGTACTTGTGAACCAGAATGTAATTGAATTACTTTGGTTCTTTTTGAAAGAGTTTTCCAGTGTGTGGATCTCTTTGTAAATGGTTTTAATTTTTAGTGATTTTTAGTAATTCTGCTGCGAATGAATGCTTCCGCTTAAAGTAAATCATGCTTTTGTGATTTGTATTCCACAAAGGTGAAGTTCCTCACTCCATACTCTATCACATAAAGATAGAGCTAAGTGACTTCTTATTGTGTAATTCTTTACATCCGACTAGTTGTACTAGTTTGGCCTAACCTAAGAAGGAAGTTGGCCTTAACTTGAAAAAGCTTGCAGATTTGGCTGAGTTTCACAAGATGAAAGGAATGAAGAATGTTATTTGAAGAATCTCCCTAGAGTTCTTGGATGGGGATAAGGTATGGCTCAAATTTTAGTGTGCCACATAGTTGGGTTTCTATACTGCATGGAGAAGAATGGTTGATGTATGTCCTAGGTTTCTGAATGCTAAAGATTCTGCAATATGAGAGTCATGCATACCTAAACAAGTAGAATATAAAGTATTTGACTACTTGTGGCTCATGATTCACCAATTAAGATGGACCTCACTACTTTCAAGTGAATTAAAAATCTCTTGTCTACTATGGATAATATATGTAAATAGAGAGCCAACACCGATTCTATTTGTTTCCTTTGCAAAACTGATTCTAAATTTGTTGATCACATCTTCATTACATGTTCCTATTGGAAGTATTTATGGGGCCACGCCTAACAGAAGGCCATATTCCCTGCACCTTTTCCTGATGGAGATAGGTGGAAAATTCAAACTCGTGGCACCCTGGAGCTATGGGCAATCACATATTGTCTCCAAATTTTATGGCATGAATGTAACTATCACAAAACTGTTCTTACCCCAATCGCAATCCCACTGCCTTGACAATGGTAAAGGGATTGAAGCGCCCATCTCTGAGTGGCCCAAAAGGATTTCACACAGTAGCATATACAATAAGAAATAATAAATCATAAAATAAGAGATTTAATGAACTAGCCAACCCAAATTATGATTTTGCAAATTTGTCCTTGTCATAAATGTTTGTGAAGAGAGGAAGCGATCTAGTCAATTCTTCATAATGATCCATCTCGTTTGCCTAAAATTAGGTAAATTGAGACACAATCAATGTAATTGCATCAGTATGTTTTGAGAAGAACATATATTGTGAAATTGAAAACATTTATAGCAAAATACAACACTTAGCTGGACTTATAAGCAAAATAATCAACAAGCAATTTTCAAAACAACAATTATCCAAATAGATTTTTATTACAAGTTTCCCATTATGCTGATATTGAGAAACATGCTTATATATGTATGTGGCTCCATCACCCCAACGAGATGGGGAAGGTCGCCTGGCTCAATCTCTCCATATGAGTTAGGAAGTCAATTGACACGTACAAGTTTGAGATCAATCGACATGTACAAGTTCCACCCTCTGAGTGAGGAGGTCGCTTGTACTCAATATCAACAAGTATTACTAGAAGTCATAATGAGAAATATCATTTATGATTTCAAGTTTGTTGAAAAGTATAATATAGAAAATTAGAAGACTACTCAGTTGGGAATGTTGTAGCTCAAACAAATGCATAGCTAAGATTTTCAAGAGGTAGATACAACTATCATTCAATACCACAAGTCTATTCTAGCAAGAATTAATACAAAAGCAAACCTTCTTGGTTGATTTTCATAGTAAAAAATCTCGACAAGTAATAGCTCAACCCCCAGAGTAAAATCCTTAATCAACACGATTTGGAGGGTCAAGATCATGATATTTGGAGATCAGGACCTTCTATACAACAAGCACCAATCTAGGCCTAGTTTTCAGACGTCTAGGGGTAACCTAGAGGTTAGGTTAGATCTGGTCTCTAAAACATGACTAATCTAACCGTAAAGATTATTAATTTCAACGTTCTTTATTTTCTTTTTGAGTTTCATAATGAGAAAATTCTAGGCTTTCATATTGTTCATGCTCTGATACCACTTGTGACAAACCCAGATTTTCTAAAACTTAATCTGATGTGTGACGTACAAATTGAAACCTTACCTCAGGGAGAATTCCATCTAAGACACCACACACTAGGCTAAGAAGAAGAAAATCATAAGGAAAGAACTGTAGCACATGCACATGAATGAAAACAAATCCATACAACACATGTTCACCATTCAACAAATAATTACAAAATGAATTGTTAAAACATTTAATATTACACATTGAAAGGTAAACTTTTACATATGCATGTACTACATATACAATAGGAACTTTTATACAATAGGTCCACCTATACATCAGCTCGCCACACAACTCTCAACTATCCTGGTCCTTCAAGATCACATGTTGACATCACCTAAACAAAAGATTCCATGTGGTACATGTCAACACAATATTCAAGAATATTTTACTGAGTACGTCTATGTGTCTTTTTATATACCTCTTTTTACTAAGACTTGGAAATAAGATAAAACTGATACTTGGTAGTAATAAAAGGTAACAAAAGCATACTTGAACAAGAATGTTTATTAATAAATGAGTACACCTCTTTTAGGCACATTTTCCATTATATGTCAAGTTGATCAACCACTTGCACCATTCTACCAAAGAGATTTAGTGCTCACATGCATTATTCTACCAAAGAGATTTAGTACTTTCATAAATGCACTATTCTGTAAAAGAGATTTAGTGCTCACATGTGCTATTCTGCCAAAGACATTTAGTACTTTCATCAATACACTATTCTACCAAAGAGATTTAGGAGTATCATATAATGAATCTGATATCTTATGTTTCATGTGTTCATAGACATATAAGGGACCGTTTGGGTGCAGTATTTTGGGACGGTATTGTAGTTGGTTGAGGGATTTCAACTGCAGCAATTGCAATTACACCGTTGGGCTACCTATACGTGATTTGATGAAATCGGCGGTTCAAAAGCGGCATTCTCACCCACTCCATTTTGACAGACTTCCCAAAGTACACCAATTTTGATGAGATTTATAATCACCGAAAGAGGGGTTTCGACCCCGATCGCCCCCGACACCCCCGAAGCCCCCCCGACTCCCGCGGCACCCCTCAGTCATTTCCTCGTTCGACTCCGCCTTCCAAGCATCTCCTCCCCCGACCATCGCTGCGCTCCCTTCCGCTCAACTCCTCTCCTCCTTCCTTACGCCAGATCCTCTCTGGATCTTGGGTTTCAGCCATCGACTCTTTTCCCCTCATCTCCTCCTCCCTCGACTACAACCCACTGCCGGTTGTCTCATCCCTGAAGATCACCCCGTCGCCGGTTCATCTCGCTGCTACCCAAAGGTGCAGACACCTACCCCAACTCGTCGCCGACTGGGGACGAACCTCGACTCACCGCCGACTGGGGCCGAACCTGACGAACCCGCACCTACCTGGACTCGCTGTCGGTGGATCTATAGAGAGATGGGAGGCGGAGTGCCTAGGACCATCGCTGGTGTGGCCGTGTTGGCACAGTTCACGCCAGAGGGTTGCGGTTCCGGGGATGAGCTGCTCGTCTGTCGTGGACTAGCCCAACAGCCCACCTCCTATTCGCTCCTTGAGGAGTAATATTCATCTTCAGGTTGTCAACATCCGGAGGTATCCATTTGATCATCTTTATCTTCTTCATTCTCGTGATGGGATCATCAATATGCAACTCATCGAGCGCCATATAAAAATCAGCATCTTCTTCATTCTCGTGATGGGATCATCAATATGCAACTCACGAAGCATTTTCTTCCTGCCATCAAATCTCGCAGTGCATCGGTGCTTCCATATCTGCCAAGGAATAAGGACTGCGAGACCATCCCTTTCGGGGCTCCATACTATCCTATCTTCTGTGTCAGTAACCGAAACCTTCGTGTTTCTGATCAACCAAAGTTCATGACCATCAAGGATATTAGCTAGGACATCCCAATCCCAGCCTCTCACTGGGATCCAGAAGTCATGAAAAACAGAAGAAACATCAATTGGGGTTAGAGCAGCAAGCAACACCATTTTATTGAACTGTTATCCAATGAGAGAGTTTGATTGTTGTTCATAACAAATCGTGGTTGTAATGTGAGACAATGTGCTAGTTGTAATTTGAGACAATTGAGATCTAATTCTGCCTTTGGGTTTTTTTTGTCGTTGACATTGTGGTGGCTGTAGTATGTGCTGCCTTTTCTTAAGTAAGCAAGGAACCATTTGAATATTGTGGGGTGTTAAATGCAATTGTTCAGTTACTGTATTAAGTTGGTGAAATTTCAGACGTTTGTGAAATTTGGTTGTGTATTCTCAAGGTGCAATATTATTTGTAGAGATTCATATTAATTAAGTATACAAACGATGATAATAATGTAAATGCAGAATTCTGAATACATGTTTACCAAACAATGTGATTTAAATGGCAGTATTGTTAATTGCTTTATTTCTAAATCCTGAGTGATCCAAACGTTGCAATTAGGAACTGCGAGATTTGTTAATTAGGTAGTCCAAATCTCATTAGTTGTTAAATGCCACAGTAGTTACAAATGGGCCACCCAAACGGCCCCTAAGTATGGAAAATATAATAAAATATCATACAATCATTTCATTCAATACCACATGCCAAGTATTTTGATACACATAATAAAACCATACTACATAGTAGGTGAAGTAAGAGGTATGGGAGTACCTTGATCAAGATAATTTAACTATCACACATTTGATATAGACTATGTCCTTATCAACCCTGATTAAGACAAGGTCATGTACTATCATAAAATTTTCATCATGTTAACCCTACTATGTCCATTTTAGGGTTTAGCTTAGCCATTAGGATATGTGCATCATTACATATCTCTTCTTAATGTGTTTACCTTCTTATATTATAATCAAATAATGTTCTAGATTACTATATATCATCTGAATATTATGTTGCATATAAGTATGTGTACATATTAACCTTAGGTTACATGTTATAATCAAGTTAGGTTTTTCTCATCATTTTAGGGTCTTTAACATGTAACAAGATTCATATGTATATTATTGATATCATATATACATATTAGCTTCCAATTATTGATATTAGCTAACTTTGTAATTTCTAGGGTTTCTTGGGTGTATTTGTAATTATTGCACAATAATTAGGGATATTAACCTATTTAGCCACATTCAAAAAATTATACGATTTCATGTTTAACCATCATAATATCTGACATCAATTGGATTATATATCATATTTAGGAGTTACTAGTGCATCATCCTAATTTTAGACCATCATTTGATATTTATTGCACATGATACGAGTATTTCACAACTTTGATTACATTCCTTATATTATTGCATCAAAATCCTAATTTTGATATCTCATTATGTTCTATATATTGTTATGAGAATTTTGGTACTTTTTTTTATTTTTTGGGGAAGCCAGGAGGCTATTTTATTCATCTTGCCCTCCTCTTACAAGACAATACGGGAAAAAATACATTCTACTTGGTTAATGCGGGAAATAAACTTGGAAGTACTACTTCCATTACACTTCTCTTTGATTAGAATGTTTTCAATACAATCGGGAGGTCTAGGCAGATCAAAAGACCCTGTAGGTAACTTATGGTACCTTTTGACCAGAGTGTCGGCCATGAGGTTGCTCTGTCATGGTCTGAAGTCAATTCTCCAGCCTCGGTTTCTTGCTAAACCTTGTTTGATTCTATCCAATAGTCTCACAAACCTTGGAAACTCACCCCCATCTGAGTGAATCATGTCAACCAAACTCTTGTAGTATGTTTCTATTATGAGATGTACAACACCATTTCTTTCATCCATAACAAGAGCAATATCGACTCCTATAATTTCAGCATGAGTGGCTGACTCCGCCGCAATGCTTCTGACATGTCCATCGATCCAACAACCTTCATGATCCCGTGCTATAATAGCGGCAGTGGCTTTATCACGCTTCCACGCTGCATCAGTGTTCATTTTGATACTTCCTTGTGGGGGAGCTCTCCAACATTCATTATTAGTCACATACTATTATTTCGAATCTCTGCTCCAGGCTTTTTCGACTATGTGAAGATCGTTTAGTATCTCCTTTACTTGTCTCTCCGCAGTAGTCTGTTGGTTATCGAACACATGCATGTTTCAAGTTTCCCATATGTTCCGACAAGTGACTAATAATAGTTTCCTCCATGCAGCTTCTTGCTTCATTTGCTTGCTCAACCAGCATCATTCCTCTTGTTGGGTGAAAACGGCGAGTTTACCTCCATTCATAAGCTTGCTCCAGATCTCCTTAGCAAACACACAGTCTCTAAGTGCATTAGTTAGTGTTTCCTCATTAGCTTGACGTCTAGAACATGTTTTTTCACTAGCCATTTGTCTTCTAACTCTTTTGCTATTAGTGAAGATAGCATTATGCATAAGCAGCCAGCCAAAGAATTTGAACTTCACTGATAAATTAGTCTTCCACAACTTTCCCCATTCCCCCTCCACGGTGATATCTCGGTCCTTCCTCAGGATATTGTATGCTGACTTCGTGGTAAAATTCCCATGTAGGGTACCGGTCCATACTTTCACATCAGATCTTGTATCAGCAAGTGGTTGTTCGATCTACGTGATTTTCCTAACCAACTGCTTGGGAAGCCAATCTTCTAGAAAATCCCTATCCCACTTCCCATTGTCAAGCACCACCGTCCATACGCTCATTTCTTTGATAGACTCAGGTACATCCCGCAAGGTAGCATTAGCCAATTTAAAATTAGGGTTCACCCATTCATCCTCCCAGAAAAGGATGTTATTACCATTCATACGAAGTAAGTATGAATTCTCTGAGACCAGGTTCTTGCACTTGAACATGGCTGCTGCCAATCTGGATAGATTAGAGGTTTTTCCGCCCATGTACTTATTGTATTTTTCTCTAATGAACTTGCACCAACTGGTCTTTCTGTTAGATGATAGATCCCATGCGTTCTTAGCCATCAAGGTTGTGTTCCACTCCCTCATAGACTTGAGATCGAGCCCTCCTTCTTCTTTCTGGCTAGTAACCTTTTTCCAGGCGACGAGAGACAATGGGTTGGCCTTCTGTCCTCCTCCCCAGAGAAATCTTACGTGGCTTATATTATGACACTAACAAACTCACTTAGGGTTGAAATCCCTAAGTTTTTAACCAAAACAACGTGTAATAATACCACCCGCAAGTGGACGGGTCTTATCGCAGTAAAGTTGAGGATCGAATCCCAAGGGACAATGTTTTTAAGAATCTTTCTCTAGTCAAATCTAGTTGAATCAAGACTAATATTTAGAACAAGGTTGGTTGATTTGAGTTTAATTAAACTAAAATCAAGGAAAGTAAAAGAGAAGGATTAAAGGTTGGTTTAAGATTAATGATGGAAATCGCTGGGATGGTCCCGGGTTTCACCACCACTACTCGTGCAAACACATCCAAACATCAAACATCCAGGCAAGATATAACCATTCAAATAGAGCTGCTACAAAACCCCCCATACGGGCGTCAGGTTCGCGTAAGCATCACCTTAGGTATCAGATGTCTCATCACCATCCAGATCACATACTTACAGCTCCGAAGATACAGAAATCCAAATGAAGCTGTGGGCCCCCTATACGGGCGTCAAGCACACAGAAGCTTCACCGTGGGCTAGATGGCTTGTCACCACACGGATCATACACTTACGACCTCAAGGAATCCCATTCTATTTCTAGTTTGGGAGTCAACCGCATTAATCGACATTCCAAACCTACGCATTGAAGTTCTCACAACATAGGAAACAAACAAGATAAATGCAAGCAGGTGATCAATCCACAAGCACACAGCGATGATTAACAATGATATGAAATATTATATACATGCCATAGAATGTTTAACAAAAAGATATGAAAGCATGGGCAATGGGTCTAGTCCCTGCACCCCAGTGAAAGTAAACTACTCGCTCATGGAGAGAGGAAATCGAATAACAAGAGAGAGAGAAGTTTCTGCCATGAGCATGGTGAAGAAGATGATCGCAACTCAGTGGAGAAATGATGTTCTACACAACGTCAGAGCAGATCTAGAAGGAGAGAGAAGAACACCATGACAGACGGGGCAGATCTTCTCTCTCCACCTTCTTCTTCTTCTCGTAATCCTCACTCGTAGTAGGAGGAGCATCTTGTGGATGAGATGGTGGCGTAGAAATGGCGTAGATACAGCAGAACTAGATCCAGATCTAGATCTAGATCTGGACGAGGTGGTTTGCAGATCTAAATCTTCACTCCAGATCTGGGTGAATAGGCCGCAAAACCACCACGGGGGTAGGTTCTTGGCTATGGAGATCATCTCCTTAGGCCCAGGACAGACTTGTAGCCTAACACCATCTGGAGATCATCCTTTGACGGGATGGAGTTGCATACTATTTATAGGCAGATTCACACCGACTTAAAATCATGACCTTTGTAATTTTACAGCAGGTCATGACTTTTCGAATGATGCCGCTGTCGCGGCTTTTTGCATGGTCGCGATTTATTGTTTTGCAGGTCGTGATCTTTTGCATGATCACGATCTTTTTCACGGGTCGTTCCCTTACTGGTCGCGTTTATGCAAACTTCGACTGCGGTTGTGGGGAAGATTGGTCACATGTTCTTATCCGCAGGTTGCGATTCTTCCTTTGGGTCACAGTCTGTAGACATCACTTGGCCCTGGTGCAAGCGTAGGCATGAGGGCGGATGCTAAGATGAAGAAGGAGGTGAGGCTGGTACCATCGGCGAGGTAGCAGCAGTGGGTACTTGCTTGTTGCTGTGAGTGAAGGGGATGGTCGGTGAGAGGTTGCAGGGGCCATCGTGGGTGGGTATGGAGGGAGGTCATGACTGGAGGTCAGGAGTGGATGATCGCAGGAAAGGGAAAGAAGCTGCGACCGCGGTTAAGGTTGTGAGGGGAATCGCGATCGCGACACTTGGGGGAGATAGGTCACGATTCTGGAGTGGTGGTCGTGGTATGAGCACAGGAGATGCAGGAGCAGGTCACAGTCCCTTTGGAAGATGATCGTGGACAACAAACCACGACCGCGGTAGTCATAGCCAGATCGTGATGTCTCCCTCAGCTAGGTCACAGTTAAGTAGAGGGGAGGTAGTGTTTTGGAGGGAGCGGTAGGTCATGGCCACAGGCAAATGACCTGGTCACAATGTAGCAGAGCTCCCTTGGTCGCGGCTTTTTTGGATGTGGTTGGATAGTTGTGAGCTCGGTCGGGATCTGCATATGCTGACGTAGGCTCCTAGTCACGACATTAGATGAAGGGGTCGTGATTGTGGGTCGGCGCAACCGCTGACTTGGGAAGCAGATTCGCGGGTCACGATTCTGAGGAAGCGGCAGGTCGTTGTTATGGGCAGGTAACCTGGTCGTGATCATGAGGAACTACAGCCATGAGGAGGAGAGGCAATGGTAGGTGAGGTAGCAGTGGCATTGCTTGATCTCTCTGCGGTGATGGTGAGTCGTGATGGAGAATGGAGGCAGAGGTCGTGGACAACTTGATCTCTGGAGCAGGCTGCGGGTGAAGGGAGGCAGACCGTGGGCATGAGTTGCTGGCGCGGGTGTGGCTAGTTGCAGGTTGCAGTTCTGGATAGGAGACACCGTGTGCGTGGTGTCGCTGGTTGAGGGAACCGCAGTTGAGAAAGGCAAGGAAGACCGCAGATAGGTGGTTAGAAAAGATCGCGACCAGGATCTATGAATCGCGATCGCGATTAGGTTTAGCTAGTAGGGAAGGGTCGCGTATGAGGAAAAGGAGGGAGGGCCTGCGTTGACCAGCCATTGACCAGGCTAAACAAAGCCCAAAATAGAGAAATGGACTAGAACTTGGGCCTAATGCCCAAATTGACCTGTCAAAAATGATGTAAAAATAGAATAAAATTCGTGATAAATTTGATGGAACCAAGATAAGTTGCATATAAGAAGATATGGCCAATAAAAACTCAATAAAGCAGTTAATCCAAGTCATCTCGCATATAAGAAGATAGCGCTAGTAAAACCGAATAATCAGTGCAAAATTGGGCCAAACGAGGCGATTAGACTCAGATGAATATGCATTCATCAAAATACCCTGAACTTAAATGTTGCTCATCCTAGAGTAACACAAAATCTAAAACAATCACCAAATGAATACTTTCAACTCGTGCGATTGCTTCATCTTCACATCACGATTGTTTCTTTTCTGCTCGGTATGACTAAGTGTCTCAACATCCTGAGATCACAGAACACATTTTACCATATCTTTGTTCCCCAGTTCACTTCCCAATATCACTTCCTCTCTACTTTGTCCAAAATCAAGCATGTTAGAGAGTTTCGTAAGAGTCCAGAGAAACCCGCAGAACAACAAGTGTGCACCTGATCTGACACTGGTGTTTTTAGGATGTTGGTGAGCATAGGCATTCATTATTCCAGTAGGTGGAAAAGGGAGTGAAGGGTGGTATGAAATGAAGAAATAAATCTCTCCTCTATTCGACTCGAGATTTTTATTATGTGATTTGCAATTTCATGGATTGCATTTTTTTGTGTGCGAATCTCTACTCTATTCGACTCAAGATTGCATTTCTTTTTGTGTGCACTTAGGCATCTATTCTTGGTGATATGTTCCTATTTCGTAGAGAGGGGTATGGAAGAAGCGTAAAGAGAGAGAGTGTGCCACCACAATCTTAGGGTTTGGCACTATATTAGCTATTTTGTTTGTTTTTGATGAACAGAGGGGTAAGAAGATGATGGAAGAAGTGTTGAAGAGAGTTCAGATCAGAATGCAACTTGATTTACAATTCAGTGCACCGAGTTGTCCTCCTTATCATACTTCGCTCAAATAATGACTTGATATGGGTCTGGTGGAGATTCCATGCTATTGTTCCACTAGTCAGATAGGAAGCACAACGTGTTTGATCCCTCTCAGTTTGACAGATACTTGCCATATCTACTGATCATGATGTTAGGATTCATAAGCTTCACACGATAATTTCTAACCATTTGCTAGTTTCAGAAATTGTCCCCCTTGAGGTTTTGCTTCGAGTAAGGAAGGTATAATGATTCAAAACTGCATGGAAAATTTTGAAAATTTTTGAAACATTTGCTCAAAATTGCAACAAAATTTCAACGATGAAATCTTAAGTCTGAAAAAAATAGGAGTGGGTGGAAAGTAGAGTACGTACCACCCACCCTCCACCCCAAACTTAGAAATTTGCTCATCGCAAGCAAACTCTAAATCCGAGATGGAGGGAAAAACTCATGCCGGTTGGTCCACTATGTAACATCCCTGACCTGGGTTATGTGTTAAACCTAGATGTTTTGTCTAATAAGGTTGAGTAGATGCTTAATCTTATCTCGGGAAACGTAATTAGGGCCCATGAGAAACTTATGTTTCAATTTTGGTCTTGTTTGAACAATGTTGAAGCAATGATTGCTTATTTTGGACTAAAGTGCAAATTACCCAAGTTGAGGGGTTAACTTGCAAATTGCACATGATAAGATGTTCCTCTGATGTTGAGACATCATAAGGATGAATATGATGTAGTAGTATGGTTTCTACAAGCCTGGACACCAAGATAGAGCTTGTTGGACAATGTTGTGCATTAAAACCTAGTTTTGGAGTAAAGTGCAATTTACCCAAAATCTAGGGTTCAATATGCAAATTACCACTTCAATAAGGTCCTTAATGTTTCTTGGAATCATGTATAGCAAATAAAATGAGAGGGACTCCTCATTTGAACTAAGTTGGAGGAGAGAGAATCTTGATATTAAAATAATCAAGATTTAATCATAAGTGAAACCCTAATTCAATTTAGGGAAAAAATGAATGTATTAATTAAAGGTCTTTCAACCAAAATGTTATTGGTTGATTTCGAATAAGGATGGACGTTCCTTTGCCAAGATAAGGAACGAAAATATCTAAAGGAGGTGAAATTCCACTCACCTTATTATAAGTTAAAGAATTCCCACTCAAAAAGATATATTCGTATTATAATGGATTAAGGTGCTTATTTTCTTTTCCCTTAATCCATGGATAATGGAAGAGATTTCGGTGGTTTTGAGTTGCCTTTGTACACAAGAAAACCAAGGAGGAAGAGGTGGTACTATTTTTGGGATTAAATGCATTTTAATAAGGCATTTTCTCTCTCTTCAATTTCCTTATAAAAGTGCCATTTCCAAGCCCAAACCAAGGCCTTTTTCGGATTTGCTTCTTCCCCTTGCTTGAAAAACCGACCAAGGAGATAGGGAGGAGCAAGGAGCACGTCCCCAACCTGTGGGTAAGCCCTTGACCTTCGTTCTCCTTGATTTCATGGTGGAAATAAAAAATAAATTATGGATTCCTTCTTATTTCGATCTCCTCTTCAACCCTAGCCAACTTTTGCAATCAAAAGCTTGAGGACGAGCCTAGGGGGAGTTGCTAGAGCTTCATCCACCATTTATTGCATGATCTTGGAGCTTTGGAGCTCAATTGAAGGCGGGTTTTATAACTTAAACCCTCAAACATTGCTATTGCATCAATCTTCTATGCTTTGTTGATTGATTTCTTCAATTTTATACACTTTTGTTTCTTTGCTGCAAATTCCATCAAGAACGGTTGCTGTTATTGGGTTCACGAAGGAAGATGATGATGAAATCATCATAATCAAGAACCTCACCAAATATCTTGGGAGCAAACGATCTCAAAAGTTGAGACCAAATGGTTTCACCAAAACCGTTTGGTGACCAAATGGGTTGCAAACCGTTTGGTGGCAAATGGGTTCAAACCCGTTTGAAGGAGTTGACCAAGCATTGACCGTTTGGGAATCTCGTTCCTAATTATGTATTATAATGACCCTCAAAATTTGAGGGGTTAAATCCAAAGGAATCATAGGTTGAAGGCCAATCAATTAGACAAATCGAATTGAATTAAGTGCTGATTTTCAACCTGATTAACTTGACCTGCTTGGGAAAACGGGTTCAAGACCGTCTGAGTGAGTTGACCAAGCGTTGACCGTTTTGGATTACTGTTCATAATTATGTTTTTTAATGACCCTCCAAATTTTAGGGGTTAACTCAAAAGGAATCATAGGTTGAAGGCTAATCAATTAGGAAAACCTAATTGGATTAAGTGCTGATGTTCAACCTGATTAACTTGACCTGCTTGGGAAAACGGGTTCAAGACCGTTTGAGTGAGTTGACAAAGCGTTGACCGTTTGGGATTCCTGTTCATAATTATGTTGGTTAATGACTCTCCAAATTTTAGGGGTTAACTCCAAAGGAATCGTGAGTTGAAGGCTATTCAATTAGGAAAACCCTAATTGAAAACAGTGCTGAAATTCCAATGAGTTAAGTTGAGATTTTGGGTTGATTAGCCCAAACGGGTTCAAGACCGTTTGGGGATCATCCAAACGGGTTCAAGACCGTTTGGGGGTCACCCCAAGACCGTTTGGAGGTCTGGGGTCAAGTATAGTTGACCGATTGAAGGTCCAAAGGTACTAATCATATTGCAATGTAGTGCTGATTTGTTGATCAACTCGATAGACCAATCCATGATGATGTTTCACTAGAATCCAAAGGTTGGATGGGCCAAACGGTCTCAAGACCGTTTGGAGCTCATCCAAACGGTCTCAATACCGTTTGGTGGTCACCCAAGACCGTTTGGAGGTCTAGGGTTGAGTATGGTTAGGTGTTTGAAGGCCTAAAGGTACGAAGTTGATCTGCAATAAATTGCTGAATTGGTGAGCACTTCAATGATCCAAACCCTACTTGGATGGCTTGGTTTTGAGTGATTTGATGGGAAAACGGTATCAAGACCATTTGGAGGTCATCCAAACGACCTCAAGACCGTTTGGGGTCATGTCATACCCAATTTGGATGATGGTTCAATGGTTTCAAAGTAACTAGTCTTACATTGATTAGTGTTGTTGAATCATCGATTCTAAACCCTAATTCAATTGAATCAAACCATAATTGATGACCAATTGAGGGTCAATTGAGGGTCAAATCAGTTGAAGGTTGACCTATTTAACTCAATTGAAGTATGAGTATAGGTCCAATTGATGATTGGTTCCATGAATTCAATGATTGAAGGAATCAACATTGAAAATCCTAATTCAATTGGGTATCTTATGTAATGGAGGTCCAATGTGATTGAATCTCTTGAGATTTAAGATGATGAATGATCCATTGATCCGATTATGATTATTAATGATTATCAATGAAGGTACAAAGGTTGAAACCCTAATAGTACCTAAGAGATTAGTGCCAATTAAGGTATGAATCCCTAATTGCTTATAGGATCAATGACTTGATACACTATGTTAATCATAGTTGTATGTACTCGAATGAAGGGTTGATATGACCTAATCAAGTTGAGAAGTGGATAGCATGAATTCATACATGAATATGATTCATGTGGTGGTTAGGGGTTATGATCCTTAAGTAAAGAGATCATGAAACCCTAAACATGAACATAAACCCTAATCGACAGGGTTATTGAGTTGAAACCCTAGTTGAAGGTGTATCCTTGTGAAACCCTAGTTGAGGGCGTATCCTTATAAACCCTGGTTGAAGGTGTATCCTTGTGAAACCCTAGTGGAGGGTGTATCATTGTGAACCCTGGTTGAGGGTGTAACCTTGTGAAACCCTAGTGGAGGGTGTATCATTGTGAATCATGGTTGAGGGTGTAACCTTGTGAAACCCTAGTGGAGGGTGTATCATTGTGAACCCTGGTTGAGGGTGTATCCTTGTGAAACCCTAGTTGAGGCCGTATCATTGCAATTTTTTATAGGCAACTTTATAATAAAGTTATTCCTTAAACTAAGATAAGTCCATATCATGTGAGATAGATGGACAATTCTAATGTGTGGCCTATGCATTATATGCTAAGGGTGAGTATTCTGTGATGGAATGTATTAAGAGGGGAAATACCTTAATACAAGATAAAGTTGGTTAACTCAAGAGGGTCTGAATTAATGAGAAATGGGGAACCCTAACCCTAATTTGGGAAAAAGGGAATGATAAGCCCTGTTTGATAGTGAACCCTAATTCCTGGTTAAGGAATGATGGTGTTACTATTGTATCACATGATGTGATGAATATCTTGTATGACTGTTATCATGCCTAATAACCATGCAGGTATGATGAGATGATGAATATAGCCAAGTTTGGGCTGTGACATTTATATAATAAATGTTGATTGGCTTTTTGTGCGTTAATGTTGTTGTTGCTTAATAAAAGTAACAATGTGTACGGATTTTATGAACCATGTGAATAAGTTGTTGCCTAGTGAGAGGTGACAAGATGTGAATGGTCTTATGAACCATGTGAATAAGTTGTTGCCTAGTGAGAGGTGACAAGATGTGAATGGCCTTGTGAGCCATGTGAATAAGTTGTTGCCTAGTGAGAGGTGACAAGATGTGAATGGCCTTGTGAGCCATGTGAATAATTTGTTGCCTAGTGAGAGGTGACAAGATGTTAATGGCCTTATAAACCATGTGAATAAGTTTTTGCCTAGTGAGAGGTGACAAGATGTGAATGGCCTTGTGAGCCATGTGAATAAGTTATTTCCTAGTGAGAGGTGACAAGATATGAATGGCCTTGTGAGCCTTGTGTGATGCTTGGGTAACAAGTATCATGTTTCTTTGTAGCATTCGTGTTAATAAGTTATGCTAGAGAACTTGGCTGATGTTACATTTCTATTATATATCTATAGTTCATTGATGATTATTCATATCTGTTGTATTCATTACAAGTAGATGGATGAACTATGAGTCTACCATGGGTACATGCAATGCTCTTATTAAAAATGGAGATTTTCTTATTCTGTTCTATGAAGAATAATTCTGCCTATTAATGTAAAAGTAACCCCTTCTCAGTTTAATTTCATAATCTGCTATAACAATGTTTCTGGCGGAGAGTTATATCTCTCGCTGGGGCAATTTACAATTGTCTCACCCCCGTGGGAAACATTTTTAGGTATGCATGAAAGGTAGAGCAGAAACCCTAGAACAGGGAAAGAGCAGCAGCAACAGCAACAGCAGGGACAACAATAAGATCTCAGGTGGAGATATTATCTGTCTAGTCATATAGATAGTAGTCCTATGTGTCATCTCTGTACTCTCAGGTCCTCGGAGTTTTTAGTCAATGTTTTTGATATATCAGTCTAAGGTATTGGCTTGATGCCTCAAGATTTGTATGCTGCTTGCATATATGTTTATAAGGCAGCTGATGATGTAGTCTCTGGAAAGAGATGGTACAGGATATGTACATTTGAAACAGAATGTATATGATATACAATGGCAATTGTTGGAAAAGATTTCCTATGTGTGGATCTCTTTGCAAAAAGTTTTAAATTTTTAGTGATTTTCGCTAATCCGCTGCTTGATGAACGCTTCCGCATTAGTTAATCTTGTTTTCGCGAGACGGTCGTCTCACACTAGATGTGGTTGCATTCCTTTCGACGACACATCCTCCATCTGAAATCTCAAAAATGGAAACTATCAGAACTTAAAACTCCATCTTGTGATGCATTGTCTACCAGGTGCAGAATTTTCTAAAAGAAAAACTAAAAGTAAAAGCTAAGTTAAAGATCATGTTGCCTCCCGACAAGCGCCTTTGTTTTACCTCGATGGCTCAACGTGATTTCTTCAGCTTTCTGGTAGGTATGTCAGTTTGGACAAATTCATCAATTCATTAGTGCTAGTATCATCTATGGTGAAATATCTCTTCAAGCATTGGCCATTTGCCACAAAATTACCTGACTTCTCACTCCATAAACTAAAAGCACCATGTGGGTGGATGCTCTTGACAATGTATGGTCCAGGCCATCGAGAATAGAGTTTTCCTGGGAATAACTTCAGTCTTGAGTTGAACCGTAGAACTTGGTCTCCCACTTGAATGTCCTTTCTCTTCAGATGACCGTCGTGTCAAAGTTTGGTGCATTCTTTGTAGATTCATGCATTCTCATAAGCTGTCATCCGGAGTTCTTCTAGCTCTTGAAGTTGTAGAATCCTAGCTTCGCCAGCTTTCTTAACGTCAAAACTTAGTTGTTTTATTGCCCACCATGCTTTATGTTCTAGTTCCATGGTCAAGTGACATGATTTTCCATAGATAAGTCTGAAGGGTGTTGTTCCAAGAGGAGTTTTGAACGCGGTTCAGTAGGCCCATAAAGCATCATTGATTTTCACTGACCAATCCTTTCGGTTGCGTCCTACCGTCTTTTCCAGGATAACTTTGAGTTGATGGTTCGAAACCTCTACCTGCCCACTTATTTGTGGGTGGTAGGGGGAAGCTACCTTGTGTGTTACACCATATCTTCTCAACAATGCTTCAAAGCTTCTTTCCAGAAAATGAGAACCTCCGTCGGATATCACCGTTCGTGGGATTCCAAAATGGGGAAAATAATATCTTTGAACATTTTAATGACGAGTTTTGAATCACTAGCGACGGTTGGTATGGCCTCTACCCATTTGGAGACATAATCCACTACAACTAGGATGTAGGAAAATCCATGTGAGGATGGGAATGTGCCCATGTAGTCCACTCCCCAAACATCAAAAATCTCGACTTCTTGCCATATCTTAAGTGGCATCTCATCTCTTTCTGTAATGTTTCCCGTTCTCTGACACTTGTCACATGACAACATAAAGTTATAAGCATCTCTGGGTATGGTTGGCCAAAAGAAACCGCATTGCAAAACCTTCAAAGAAGTTTTCTTAGAACTCATATGGCCTCTGACTGGGCCTGCGTGGCATTGCTCTAAAATAAGTTGGGCTTCATCCTCAGCGATACAAAGTCTGTAGAGACCATCAACACAGAGCTTGAAGGAGGTACGGATCATCCCAATGATATTGCCTCACATCATGCATGAATTTCTTTAGAGAACCGCCAGTACACTCAGGGTGGATGACACCAGTGGCGAGGTAGTTTACATAGTCCGAGTACCAAGGAGTAGCTTCTGAGACTTTAATAAGTTGGTCATCTGGAAGAGAGTCATTAATTGGGATCTTCTCAATTTTCAGAGTGTGGATACGACTTAAGTGGTCTGCCACAACATTTTATGTGCCTCTCTTACCTCTAATCTCAAGATCAAATTCTTTCAATAGGAGAATCCATCTTATTAGCCTTGGTTTTGCATCTTTCTTTTTTAGAGGATAATGAATAGAAGTGTGATCGGTGTAGACAATCACCTTTGAACCAATGAGGTAGGATCCAAACTTATCAAAGGCATATATGACTGCTAGGAGTTCCTGCTCAGTAGTTGT
This sequence comes from Alisma plantago-aquatica, assembly GCA_963693085.1. Taxonomy (NCBI): domain Eukaryota; kingdom Viridiplantae; phylum Streptophyta; class Magnoliopsida; order Alismatales; family Alismataceae; genus Alisma; species Alisma plantago-aquatica. The sequence continues at coordinate 209,609,995 of OY856415.1, forward strand.
ATAGTTCCTCTAAGCTTTGTCAAGGGTTTTCGATGCATAATAGATGACATGATGTTTCTTCTCTATACATTAGCCCAGAACGGCACCTACATCGTAATCACCGACATCACACATAATTTTGAATGGGTGATCCCAATCTGGGGCTCGAATGATGGGTGGTTTTGTAAGGGCATGCTTTAGATTGTTGAAACTCTTGATACATTCTTCCTCAAATTGGAAGTCAGCATCCTTCAACAACAAGTTTTTCATGGGCTTGGTTATCTTGGAGAAATCCTTGATAAACCTTGTGTAGAATCCCGCATGACCAAGGAATGCGCAGACTTCTCTTACATTGGTAGGGATAGACAGTTTGAAGATCACTTCGATCTTGGCCTTGCCCACTTCGATTCCTCGATTACTGACCCTATGGCCAAGGACAATGCCTTCTTTTACCATAAAGTGACATTTCTCACAATTTAGCACAAGATGTGCTTCTTCACATCGTTTCAGGACCAGGAAGAGGTGCTTCAGGCATGAGTCGTACGAATCTCCATATATAGAGAAATCATCCATAAAAACTTCCATAATGGTTTTGGTTAAACCAACAAATATGGATTCCATGCAGTGTTGGAAGGTTGTAGGCGCATTACATAGCCCGAATGGCATCCTTCTAAAGGTGTATGTTCCAAAGGGGCAAGTAAAATTAGTTATCTCTTGATCATCTAGGTGTATAGGAATTTGATAGAATCCAGAGTAACCATCGAGATAGTAGAAATATTCTTGGTGAGCCAATCACTCTAAGACTTGATCTAGGAAAGGCATCGGGAAATGATCCTTGCGTGTGGCCTTGTTCAACTTCCTGTAATCGATGCACATCCTCCACGCAGTTACTGTTCGAGTGGGGATGAGTTCATTATCTTCATTTCGTATCACAGTAGTGCCACCTTTCTTTGGAATAACATGTACAGGACTCACCCACGGTGAGTCAGATATCGGATAGATGATTCTGGTAGTGAGCAACTTGATGACTTCGTGACATACTACTTCCTTCATATTAGGATTCGACTTCCATTGATGCTCAACAGTCAGCTTGTGGTCTTCCACCATAGGGATTTTGTGCATGCAAAGCGCTTGACTGACACCGGTGAGATCGCTCATCTTGTAGCTGATAGATTTCTTTCTTTCCTATAATTCGTTCAGGAGTTTATCTTCTTGTTCAGTCATTAGATCGGAATTTATAATAATTGGAAAAACCCTGAGATCATCCAAAAACACGTACTTCAGTCCCTCAAGCAGGGGATTCATTTTAGGGGCTTCTGGCTTCTCGCATGGCTCTTCAGTTACATTCACAAGATTGAGTTCCTCGACCATATCTTCAGGATCTTCTTCTACAGAGTCGAGGTGAAGGATACAATCCTTAACTTGTTCGCTGATGGAATTATCAATAGATGGGTTTGTTAGAGCCACTTCTAAAGAGTCATCTTGTTCATATTCCTCTTGTGTGAGGAGCGACATTTTCTCAATGCAATCAATCAAATAGACTTCTTCCTGAATTCTCGGTCTTCACATGCTTTCAAAAACTTTGAACTTGAGGGTTTCTTTCCCAGTCTGAGAAGCAAGGTCCCTGCTTCAACATCAATCAAAGCTCTTGCAGTGGTGAGGAATGGACGGCCAAAGATAAGAGGGTATCTGTCATCTTCCTTTATGTCCATGATGACAAAGTCACATGGGACATAAGAGTCTTTTCCAACCTTGACAAGGACATTTTCAATGATTCCTAAGGGAAGAGTCATAGAGTTATCTGCAAGTTGTATGGTCATTCCCATTGGGAGGAGTTCTGTAAACCCTAACCTCTTACAAAGGCTAAGTGGAATGATATAGATGCTAGCACTTAGATCGGACAACCCCTTCTTACATGAAGAGTCACCGATATGGCATGAAATCCCAAAGGATCCCGTGCCTTTCTGTTTCTTGGGCATTTTGCTCTAAATAATATCAGAGGTAGTCATTTCTAACTTCACCGTCTCATATTCTTTGGTTATATATTTCCTTGTGAGAAGTGACTTCAAGTACTTCGTCCAGGATGATATCTCAACCAGGGCATCAAGGAAGGGTATATCAACATGAAGCTTCTTCATGGCTTCCTTGAACTTATTGAAATGGATATCAAGCTTTGTCTGCTTCAAACAAGTTGGGAAAGGAGTACGAGGCTTGTATACTGGCACATATGACTCAGGTGTGTCTTCTGCCTCTGCAGCCAATGGTTCCTCCAATCTTGCTTTATCAATCTTATCAGCAGTTGGTAGTTCCTTCAGTTGAGACTCAAGTATTGTAGAGTCTTGGATATTCACAAAGTCATCATTGTTTGTTGCCACCATTGGTGCCTTAATAGGGGGGTTAGAATAGTCATTTCCAGACCTTGTGGTGATAGCCTTCAGTTGCTCTGGATGTTTAGGATTGTTTTCGGGTTGTCCAGGAAAGGCTCCAACAGGTGGCTTCATGCTAGCTGCAAGTTGAGCTAGTTGAGATGCAATAGCCTTCTGATGGGCTTGCTAGTTAGCTATCATAGTCTGCTGCGACTGCATCATCTTCTCAATAGCTAACAATTTGTCATCAGGAGAGATGGGACCGACTTGTTGCTTGTGTTGTTACTGTTGATAGGGAACTTGGTTGGGGTTCTGAAACTGAGAATTGTTCAAATAATTTTTGTATTTTCTATTCTGGTAGTTTCCTCTAAAGTTCCCTTGGTTCCCGAAATTTGGTTGTTGGTTATACTGGAATCTTGGCGGGCATATTTGTTGAGTATTTGAACCAAGTTGTCGTGAGTTTTCCGCTCCAGAAGGATTTCCATATTGAAAACATGGATGGTTCCTATTCTGATTCGGATTATAGTACCCTTGACTAGGGATGGTGTTGACAACATTTAGATTTTCCATTTGACCATTATCTCCTTGGGCACAAGTATTGCTCAAAACAACAACATAGAGAATGTTACATGCTAGAGTAGAATGATCAGTTCCTTTGCATGCTTAACAGAAGAGTGAAGCTGACTTAACTTGTTCTTATTATTGAGGGGGTGAGCGTCTTCTTTCATAGGTGGAAAAAGATGTTTCAAGTTGGTCTTTCTTGTCTACTAGAAGATTAAGAGACTCCACAATAGACTTGTACTGAGGAGTAGCTTCTGCCATAGTAACCTTCAGCACTCCTTTACTTATGGGTCTACCCCAATTGGCTTGATTTTCAGCTCTAAGGGTGACAACCTTCCATCCACTATCATAGCTTTGACGCATGAAGTTTCCTCTGGATGAGGAATCCAAAAACTTCTTGATGTCATCATCCACCCCCCTATAAAAGATTTGGATGAGTTGATTTTTAGGAATGCCATGATGTGGACACTTGCACAGGAGCTCTTTGTATCTTTCCCATGCTTCAGCTAGGGATTCTCCAGGGACCTATGTGATTTGCGTTATTCAGCCCCTGATTTCATAGGTGAGAGAAGGTGGATAATTTTTTTCTAGAAAAACAATTTGAAGTTGTTCCCAAGTGGTGATCAGTCCGCATTGCAAGGAGTTATACCAACTCATGGCTCTATCGGCAAGAGAGTATTTGATGAGACGGAGTCTGATGGCATCATCTGTGACTCTGTTTTGCTTTGTCATTACACATAGATCTATAAACCTTAGAAGATGTTCTTGACTATCTTCTCCTTGCTTACCATAGAAAGGACTATTTTGAAGCAACGTGATCCAATGTGCACATATCTCAAAGTTGGGAGTGTTGATTGGAGGAGGTTGCACTGGGTGATGAACGTTCGCAGCTTTAGGGATTGAGAAATCTCTAAGGTCTTTTTGTAGCTCAGCTTGTTGAGATACTGCTTGAGCTGCTTGGATTTCTTCTTGAACTGCGGCTCGGGCTTCTTGCATAAGCCTATCTCTTTGTGCATTAAGGGCTTGGGTTCGAGAAATTTCCTCCTCTTGATCCATTCTTGCTTGGTTGTCTCTGTACTGACGGCGAAAGGTTCTGTCTATCTCAGGGTCAATGCTAGCAGAGAGTACGGGACTGTCTGAGCGACACATACACTAGACTTTGTGGGTACCTAGGATGAGAAGATCTCTCACTAGTAAGATGGATGAAGTAGAACTGAATTCAAGTTTATATGATCGATAGTATCAAAAGTAAAAGAAAAACCTAAATTAGTCTCAAAAGAACTAGATTTAACTAGACGATTCCGTTGTCCCCGACAACGGTGCCAGAATTTGACGTGGCTTATATTATTGCACTAACAAACTCACTTAGGGTTGAAATCACTAAGTTTTTAACCAAAACAACATGCAATAATACCACCCGTAAGCAGACGAGTCTTATCGCAGTATAGTTGAGGATCGAATCCCAAGGGACAATGTTTTTAAGAATCTTTCTCTTGTCGAATCTAGTTGAATCAAGACTAATATTTAGAACAAGGTTGGTTGATTTGAGTTTAATTAAACTAAAAGAAACAAAAGTAAAAGAGCAGGATTAAAGGTTGGTTTAAGATTAATGATGGAAATTGTTGGGATGGTCCCGACTTTCACCACCACTACTCATGCAATCACATCCAAACATCAAACATCTAGGAAAGATATAACCATTCAAATAGAGCTGCTGCAAAACCCCCCATACGGGAGTCGTGTTCGCGTAAGCATCACCTTAGGTATCAGATGTCTCGTCACCATCTAGATCACATACTTATATCTCCGAAGATACATAAATCCAAATGAAGTTGTGGGCCCCCTATACAGGCGTCAGGCACACAGAAGCGTCATCGTGGGCTAGATCGCTCGTCACCACACGGATCATACACTTACATCCTCAAGGAATCCCATTCTATTTCTAGTTTGGGAGTCAACCACATCAATCGACATTCAAAACCTATGCATTGAAGTTCTCGCAACATAGGAAACGAACAAGATAAATGCAAGCAGGTGATCAATCCACAAGCACACATCGACGATTAACAACGATATGAAAGATTATATACATGCCATAGAATGTTTAAGAAAAAGATATGCAAGCATGGGTTGCGGGGCTAGTCCTCGCACCCCAGCAAAAGTAAATTACTCGCTCATGGTGAGAGGAACTTGAATAATAAGAGAGAGAGAAGTTTCTGCCATGAGCATGGTGAAGAAGATGATCACAGCTCAGTAGAGAAACAATCTTCTACACAATGTCAGAGCATATCTGGAAGGACATAGAAGAACACCACGACAGACGGGGCATATATTCTCTCTCCACCTTCTTCTTCTTCTCCTCGTAATCCTCACTCGTAGTAGGAGGAGCAGCTTGTGGATGAGATGGTGGCGTAGAAATGGCATAGATGCAGCAGATCTACATCCAGATCTATATCTAGATCTAGACAAGGTGGTTTGTAGATCTGAGTCTTCACTCCAGATCTGGGTGAACAGGCCGCAAAACCACCATGGGGGCAGGTTCTTGGCTATGGAGATCATCTCCTTAGGCCCAGGATAGACATACAGCCTAATGGCATCTGGAGATCATCCTTTGATGGGCTGGAGTCACATTCTATTTATAGGCAGATTCACACCGAATTAAATTTGTGACCTTTGTAATTTTGCAGCAGGTCGCGGTTTTTCGAATGATGCCGCGGTCACGGCTTTTTCCATGGTCGCGGATTTTTGAACGGTCACGATTTATCGTTCTGCAGGTCCCAATCTTTTGCACGATCGCGATCTTTTTCACGGGTCGTTCCCTTACTGGTCGCGATTATGCAAACTTTGACCGCCGTTGTGGGGAAGATTGGTTGCGGGTTCTTATCCACAGCTCGTGATTCTTCCTTTGGGTAAGGGTCTGTAGACATCACTTGGCCCTAGTGCAAGCAGAGGCATGAGGGTGGCTGCTGAGATGAAGAAGGAGGTGAGGCTGGTACCATCGGCGAGGTAGCAACAACGGGTGCTTGCTTGTTGATGTGAGTGAAGGCGATGGTCTGTGAGAGGTTGCAGGGGCCATCGGGGGTGGGTATGGAGGGATTTCACGACCGGAGGTCGGGAGAGGATGATCAAGGGCAGGGGAAATAAGTCGCGACCATGGTTAAGGTTGTGAGGGGAATCACGATCGTGACACTTAGGGGAGATAGGTCGCGATTCTGGAGTGGTGTTCGTGGTATGAGGATAGGAGATCCAGAAGCAGGTTGCAGTCCCTTTGGCGATTGATCACAGACAAAAAACTGCGATCGCGGTAGTCATGGCCAGGTCGCAATGTCGCCCTCAGCTAGGTCATGGTTAAGCGGTGGGGAAGTCGCGATTCTGAGGGAGCGGCAGGTCATGGCCACGGGAAAATGACCTTGTCGCGATGTAGTAAAGCTCCCTTGGTCGCGGCTTTTTTGGATGTAGTTGGATAGATGTGAGCTCGGTCGAGATCTGCATATGGTGGCGTAGGCTCCTAGTCGCGACGTTGGATGCAGGGGTCGTGATTGTGGGTCGGTGTAGCCACTGACTTGGGAAGCAGAACTGCGGGTCGCAATTCTGAGGAAGTGGCAGGTTGTGGTTATGGGCAGGTAACCTGGTCGCGATCATGAGGAACTGCAACCATGAGGAGGAGAGGTAATGGTTGGTGAGGTAGCAGTGGCGTTGCTTGATCTCTTCATGGTGATGGTGAGTCACGATGGAGAATCGAGGTAGAGGTCGTGGACAACTTGATCTCTGAAGCAGGCTGCGGGTGAAGGGAGGCAGACCACGGGCATGAGTTGCTACCGCGGGAGCGGCTATTTGCAGGTCGCGGTTCTGAATAGGAGAGACCGCAGGCGTGGTGTCACTGGTTGAGGGAATCATGGTCGAGAAAGGCAAGGAAGACCGTAGACAGGTGGTTAGAAAAGATCGTGACCAGGATCTATGAATCGTGATCGCGATTAGGTTTAGTTGGTAGGGAACGGTCACGTGTGAGGGAAAAGGAGGGAGGGCCTGCGTTGACCGGCTGTTGACTAGGCTAAACAAAGCCCAAAATAGAGAAATGGACTAGAGCTTGGGCCCAATGCCCAAATGGACCTGTAAAAAATGATGCAAAAATACAATTAAATTTGTGATAAATTTGGTTGAACCAAGATAAGTTGCATATAAGAAGATATGGCCAATAAAAGCTCAATAAAGAAGTTAAGCCAAGTCATCTCATATATAAGAAGATAAAGCTAGTAAAAGTGAATAATTAGGGCAAAATTGGGCCAAACGAGGCGATTAGACTCAGATGAATATGCATTCATCAAAATCTACATATACATCGATCGATTATGTCACATAAGCCCAGAGGTAGCACCACCATTTGCATGGTATAGGTGGGAATGCTCTCCAGAAATGATTTCGCTAGACAACATCTTCCCGCAAGAGATAGGCACCTTGCCACCCACCCATTGACTTTGGAATCTATTCTTGTCAGGATATCTGAGTATGTTTCTTTAGTGATCTTCTTGTGTATGATAGGAACTCCCAGGTATCTCCCTAAATCATCAGTTTCCCTGAATCTTCCTATTATGTTAATCTTTCTTCTAGTTGTTTGGGGTACACTAGCTGTGAAGTAGACCTGAGTCTTAGTAATTGATATCATCTGGCCTTAGGCCTCTTCGAACATCTTAAAGCATCGCTTAATATTCTTCATTTGGTTTCTCGATGCCTCCCCAAATAGGAGCAGGTCATCGGCGAAGCATAAGTGTGAAATCATGCCTCCACTTCATCCCAGTTTGATAGGCTTCCATTCACCTTCTCATACAGACATATGAACTAGCTGGCTTAATCTTTAAATACACATGACAAAGAGATATGGTGAAAGAGGGTCGCCTTGTCTGAGTCCTCAACTCAGTTTGAACGGCTTGGTTGTATGCTCATTCCAAAAAATGGAACACTCCCCCGTGCTAATAGAGTTCATGATATAGGCTATTATGGGCTTTGGAAGCTTAATCTTATCAAGAGTATCAGGAATGAACTCCCAAGAAAGCCTATCGTAAGCCTTGGCAAGATCAATCTTAATGGCCATGGTCTTCGTAGTTGTCCTCTTCCTCATCATATAGATGACCTCTTGGGCAATTACGATGTTATCTGTAATGCATCTTCTAGGTACAAAAGCACTCTGTGATTCATATATCCAATCAGGAAAATAGGTCTTGAGCCTTTCCACCACCACTTTAGAAATCATTTTTAGGAAGAAGTTGTTTAAGGAAATCAACCTAAACTGATTGAAGTGCGTAGGAGTTTGTACTTTAGGAATAAGGATTACGGTCGAGTCACACATATCTTTATTTAGGGCCTTTCTTGCTAGGGCGCTTCTAGCAGTGATCGGAATGGATTTCTTCAAAGTATCCCACTGTTTCTGTATGAAAAGGCCATTGATTTCATCAGGTTCGGTGGCTTTATATGGATTCATGGCTTTAACCACCTTATGACATTCATCTTCTGACGGTTTCTTGCCATGCTTTGCATTTGTACAGGGGAGAGATGATTGAAAGCAACAGGAATGTTCCTCATAGCCTCCGCTTGTGGTACACCTGTCCGGGTTAATAAGGACTCAAAATGAGTTCTCACCATGTCTTCCAACTCGACTCCCTCTCGTACCCAATTGCCATCTCTATCTTTGATCATGGTGATGGTATTGGACCTTCGCCTTTTCTTGACATAAGCACTGTAAAATCTGGTATTGCTATCTCCATTGCGGAACCAATTATTATGGCTTTTTAGACGCCACTCCTCTTCCTCTTCCTTTAGGATATCATCCAGTGCAACTTTCATATCAATATAAATTTCATCAGTAATCGAGTTATAGTTAGCGGCCAACTCTTTTTCAAGTTTCTTGATGTTTCTCACGAGTCGAGCTTTGTTTTTCCTTTGGTTATTTGTATGGTCCCGGTCCCAACTAGTGATATCGTTCTTGGATTCATTAAGGGCTCCATAGAAGTCAGATCTTTGGTTCCATTTCTCAGCAAGCATGAATTTGAAATCCTCATCCGTCGCCCACCTCGCCTTCACCACAAATCTCCTCGGGGCAGCTGACACAAGATTGCTTTTAACCAAGATAGGGTTGTGATCTGATTGAACTCTAGGAAAGTGTTTGAAACAGAACTGTTGGTACTTTTGTATGAAGGCATTGTTGGCAACCGCTCGATCGATTCTTTGTTGTAGAGTCCCCCTTTTGAAGGTGAATTTGGGCCCAGAGAAACCCAAGTCACTGAGACCTACTGTTATTAAAGTTTCATGGAAAGTTGCTACCTCTGCATGATTGTAGTTTGGGCTATCATACCTTTTTGTAGGATAGCAGGTTGTGTTGAAATCGCCAAGGACAATATAAGGTTTTTTGAAGGATTCCCCCATCTTAACAATGTGCTTCCAAAGGAGTTTTCTAACAACTACAAGTGGGTTTGCGTAGACAAAAGTAACGAATGTAGAATGATTAACGCAGTAAGTAACAAATTGTCTATGGTAGTTAATGATCTATACATGAAAATCATATGCCTTCAAACAGACCCATATACCTCCCACATAACCTTGGGTTTCAATTCTAAAGGATCGAGTGAACCCCAAGTTCTTGATAGTGCTAGTGGCTCTGGTACCACTCAACCAAGGATCTATAATGGTGACAATCTTTGGTTTATGAACAGACATAAGTTCTTTGAGGTTGTGTTGTGTTTCCTTCTTTCCTATTACGTGAATGTTCCAACACATGATGTCCAACATTAAGAACTTGATATAATTTGTGGTTCACAATTCGCTCCTGCCTCTGGTTCAACATTCTCTTTATCCTCCTTGAGGTTCCCATCTTTTGTAACAATGGCTCTATCTTCTGTGATAGTGTTGTTATTCCCCAGATCTTCAGGTGTCTCACTAGAAGTTATTCTTGGGTCTTTCCTTTATGGACTTCATCTTCTGGTGTCAGATGATAGATAGGATCGTTCTTTTCTCTTTCACTTCATTTTGGTTCTGCTGCTTTTGCTTTTCCTTCCCCCCACATTCGTCTGAGCACTAGCTAGGACTTCGTTAATGGACTGAATGGTCTGTGGCGACACATTTTCCTTCTTTTCCTCCATAATGGCCATCGTATCCATCAGTTCCCCTTCTAATGCGTCTTCCATTACTGCAAACACCTCCACCACTTCGTCAATTTCTGGGTTTGTAATAACATGATCTTCCTTACTTTGACCGACCTTACTGGCCTCGTTTCTTGCTCAATTTGTGATATTCATCAAGATATCTTTATCTGCTTCCTCGATGATCATTGTTGTTATAGCTTTCTTCTTTATCCTCCAAAACTTGGCTGTCTTTCTACTGTGATCTATAGATTTAGGTTGCTCTTCTCTATTTTCCACCGAGGGTCTTTCTTCAGCTACCTCCTCCAGTTCACCTTCAAGGGACCAAAATCTATTAGTGGAACATGTTTCATAACCATGTTCCTGATTTCTATTGTTTTTCCTGGCGCTTCCTTTTCTTCTCTTATTTTGCTAATCCTCTTGTTGTTGTCTATGATTCTGCAGATTCACACTTCCAACGTTTTGTACCTTGTCTTCTATGTCTCCCTCATTAGATTGTTGCTGATCTTACAGTGTTTTGAAATGTGTCCCGCATCCCAACAAATAGAACATACTCGTGGAATCCCCTCATATTCAATCTCATACTCGACTCCATTAATGAATATGTAAGAGCATAGCTCCTTTTTGGTATCAAGTTCTATGGCCAAGCAGGCAAACTTGCTTCTCGTCCTGCTAACTGTGTGGCTGTCTACCTTAATTAGCCTTCCCAGTGCTAGTCCGATGTAATCAAACATGGTTGACACATAAAGGTGAAGCAGAAGATTCAAGATACGAACCCATGAAATGATCAGTTCAGGATATTCTTCTATAGGCTTGAAAGTTGGATACCACTCCCATACAAGGAGATTTAGGCCGAAGATTTTCCATGGTCCTCCCGTTAGTGCTTCCTCAAAATCTCGTCTACAGGACAGTTGTATAACAAACTGTCTGAGTTCCATTTATTACATGTGAAACCTTCCACAAATCTTCCACATAAGTTTTAATGTATCCCTAAGTGTCATATACCCAATATCAGCTCCTAGCAATATGACCATGATGGCATACTGCCTTGGCTTTGCCAGTCTCTCCTCTGCTTCCGGCACAACTGAGATGGTCAGTCTGTTGTCAATCTCGCCCAGGGTGACCTTTCCCACAGAGAGTCCTTCTTCAAAGAGCTTTTCCAGAAAGGCATCGCTACTGCTACCCTCGTTATATCCTCTGACTGTATCGCTAAAGGATTGTGCCGTCTGTTCCACTCCCTTGGCGTTTCCGGTCTTTGGCCCAGCCGTTTGCCCCATGGTTGTTTTTGCTTCATTCAAGCCCCTTTCAATACTTTCTGAGCTAGCCGGAGGAGGTATTAGAATCCCGTCATTGCCAGCCATGCTTCATCCTCCTGCATAGTTGAACTACATGCCTATTGTTGGTATTACGAATCCATTGGACACTTGGTTCGTTCCCGGGTTAACTTCCCTTTCCACAGTTGCCTCTGTAGACTTGGTAGTCTCCTCTCCATCCTGATGATTCATTCCTCCACCATGATCCACTTCAAGATGAGGGATTCCTCTTCCGCCACCCGCGCATCCATACCCCCTCCGTCCCCTAGGTATTCCCATCACTTCTTTATGATATTAGAGAATTTTGGTACATATTTTGTAATTTTTGGACAAAAGAACTAATTTTTGTGAATTATACAAGATCTGAGATTTAGTGAAGATAATTACCTTTTTGGGCCTATGGGATGTTGCCACGTGTACACCAAGTGGTGTGGCTCATTCAACTAATTCAACTCACAGACCCTTCTACTTCAGTATCGAGTCAGCTAGTTCAAGGTGATTGGTCCAGGTCTGGGAATCATCTGGTTCAGGGTCTCTTCCCTTTCTCTCTGCAATCAAAGTGTGAGTCCACTGAGTAGATTTGTTATGTCATGAAATGCCTCCGTACATGAGCTCTGCATCAATGATAAGAATGTGTCGATCTCCTCCTCCTCATGAATTGAAAATAGTTCCAAAGTCTTCAGTGGACCACCTACTACTCCGGCGTCCACTCATTCTTGGTTGGAAAGACCTGGAACATGAGTCCTCACAATTTCTGGCTCTTCTCAGTGGTACATAGGAGAGGTAGAGAGAACCTTGTAATCCTCATACCTCGTCACCTTCTATTCCTTCTTCTCCAAGGATCAACATCATGTATAGCCCTCAATGACTACACAGATCATCATTTGAGGCTCTACAACTGTGCTTCCATGAACATCCTATCATGGTTGCTTCCAGGATGGAGCAAAAGGGGCTTCTTTTCTGATGAGCTCCTTCTCCAAAACCATAACCTTGGGGAGCTCCTTCAGTTCCAGAGAACTCACCAAGATCCAAAACCTAATTGGAGAAGCTCCATGCCATGTTCTTTGAAACTATTTTCATCTCTGGAAACTCATGGTTCACAATCACTTTCCACTGTTCCATGATCCAAATTCAATCTTGCATTCTCTCTACAAACTCTCATGGATTGATTTCCACCACCAATCCCTCTTCCAGGGCCTATTGTTCTTATTTTATTACTTGACCATTGGTGTATGTGTGTTGTAGTGGAGAAGCAACTTTTGGGGGGAATTAGAGATCTCTCCTCTCTTCATGAAATGACCCAAATGAAGGCACAATCAATTTCTGGAGGGGAGAAGGAGTCATTTTGTTGCACCAAATTGTGTGCATCCACATGTTCAACCACAAACCTAGCAACCACGTTGCTGCCTTAAACCACCCATGACTATCTTCTAACTCCAATGTAGAAGATAATGTCAGGAGCGTCTGATCTCACCCAGTTGTGGTTGTGATAGCATCAAGGTATGCAATCCGTGGGACAAGCCCACTGACTAGGCCATGTGACACTCAAATATCAGGACATAGGTGAATAATCAGAACCTCATTCATCAAATACATCAAAATACCATATAATTTCATCATTTTCCAACCCAAATAGCTTCCTCTAGGATCCTCTAAACTTCATGAAAGTTTACCCATAGGTTTATCACAACTCAAGCTACATCCTTTCCAACTTTGGAGCCAAAACTCACTTATTGGACCATTCAATTCAATACCTCAAAAAGGCATGAACATAAGGATTTTACATGATATCAACATGCATCACCATCCAAACTTTAACAAAGCACATGGAACTATTCAAAATAACAAAAAATTCATGAATTCACTTATGTCATTAATAATTCAAGGATTCTAAAAGTTCAGTATATCGTAGTAACATAGCCCAGAACTCTTTCTCCTGATAAGTAGGATTTGAAAGACTCTATTTTATTTACCTTCTTTTGGTTTTCTTTGTATCATTTTGCAAGACTCATTCTAGTTCTATACATATATCAAATATTGGTTTTCCTTAACTAACATAACAACATGATCTTAGGTGTTCTGTATGTCCCCACGTTCCTTTGTTTGACCCCATATTGAGTTGTGGGGGTCTTTTAAGGTTTTTTGTTATAAATTTAATATTTGATCCTTCTGAATCTACTTTTTAGATGTGTGTCTTGGCCTAGATCATACTTTCATTGAATGCCCTTTGGACTATGCAATGCACTCACCACATTCCATAATTTTGATTCTGCTACCTTTGTTGGCCTTACTAAGAAAATAATGAAAATCTTCACAAATGACTTATGAGTCTACGAAAATTCTTTTGAATCATATCAATACCACAATTCCATGCTCCTATACTATTGTAAATAAGCACAACTAGTGCTTAATTGGGAAAATGCCACATCATGGTGAAGGAAGGCATTGTGTCATTTCAAGGAGGTAGACAAGACAAAGAGCAAAGTGATTGCAAATATATCTCCTCCAATCATTGTTAAAGAAGTTTGTGCATTTATAGGACATGCTAGATTCCATACGAGGTTCATATGTGATTTCAACATGATTACCAAACCTCTTACACTATTCTTTGGAAGCATATGGTATTCATCTTTGACTTTGACAACATGAAGAGATTCAATGCTCTGAAGGAAGCTCTCATCTCTACCTTAATCCTTTGTGCCTCAAATTGGTCCCTTACTTTTCAATATCATTTTTGAAGCTAGTGACTATGCAGTGGACATAGTTCTAGGGAAGCACATTGACCAAAAGCATCAAATCATTACAATGCAAGAATGATGCTAGATGCCACTTAAAGGAATTATGCAACCATAGAAAAGAAAATTCTCAACATAGTCTATGTGTTTGAGAAATTCTGCTCCAATCTCATAGGTCTACATGTGATAGTCTACACATGCCATGCAAGCGTCAAGAATCAGATGTAAAAGAATGATGCAAAGCCAAGGCTAATTAGATGGATCCTATTGTTTCTATAGTTTAACTTAGAGATTAGGGACTAATAGGGAACTAAAAATATTGTCAAGGGTCATCTTATCCACCTAGACATCTAAGACAACAATCCCAACCCTATAAATTATTTCCTTTCAGGTGACTAGTTGGTGAAGGTGACCACATTTACCTTATGGTATGATGACTTGAATAGTTATCTATCTATGAGAGTCCTCCATCCATATTGCAAATTGGAATATAAGAAGAAGTTCATGTTGATTATTCAAACTACTGGGATGAACCTTATCACTTTCGATTATGTTCTTATAGCCCCTACCTCCAGTGCATCTTCGTCGATGAAGATCCTCTCATTCTGGAATAATGTTATTCTAACCTAATTAAGGGCTACATGAGCTCTAAGAAGATTGCATTCTAGGTCATGGAATGTGAGTTCTTTTGGTGCTCTATATTTAAGGAAGCTCATAGTTATGTCAAGTGTTGTGAACAATTTTATTGATCTGGTAATATTTCTAAGAAGGACAATATGCCACTTAATCTTTATCAAAAAGTGGAGATCTTTGACGTTTGGGATATGGACTACATGGGTCCATTACCCTCCTCTTCTAGATTCTCTTATATCTTAGTAAACATTGATTATTTTTTAAAATAGGTTGAATCCATCCCAACAAATTCATATGACTCCAATCCAATGATAATGATTTTTAAGGACATTATCTTTCCACTCTTTGGAGTCCTCTGAACCATCATTTCGAATAGAGGAATAATTTCCTTGAGTGCAACTTTGAAGCACTCCTTCACTAGTATGGTGTATCCCACTGAATTGATACTCCATATAGTCCTCAGACCAGTGGTCATGTGGAGGTTTCCAACCATCAAATAAATGCTACTTTGGTGACAATAGTTTCTAGGAGAAGGCAAGACTGGGATCACAAACTGGAGGATGAACTTTGGGCTTATTGAACTACTTATGAGACTCCCCTAGGCACTACACCTTTATGTGTTATCTATGAGAAGTCCTATCACCTTCCAGTGGAGCTTGAACACAAGGCTCTATGGGCTATCAAGTAGCTCAACTTTGACCTCTGTGTAGCAAAGGAAAATCTTATACTTCAACTAGAAGATCTAGAAGAATTACCACTAACAACTTATGAAAACACACATGTATAAGGAGCAAACAAAGTTGTGGCATGATTTCCACCTGAAGAGAAAAGATCTTCAAGTAGGAGATCAACTGTCACTACAAAACTCTTATTTCCATGTCTTTCCAGAAAAGCTCAAGACACATGGTCAAGTCCACAGATCATAAATCATATCTTCTCTCATGGAGTTGTTCTACTTTGGAGAGAGAAAAATAGAGAATTTGAAGTTAGTGACCAACATCTCAAAAAGTACATCAAAATATAGGATATGCAAGCCAACCAACAACTTTCATTCCATCCCCTGACATACATGATTGAGCTTTAGGTGACTAGCCTTTGATGTTAAACAAAGGTGCTTCTCAGGAGGCAACTCTAATCTTACTTTCATTTTCAGCAATTTTTTAATTTCAACTCATAGTTGAATTTCATTAAATAGTACATCTCATGAAAAGATCATTTGTTCTGAAACTAACACTTTGATAGTATTTGAATAACATTTGGTGAACTAAGAGAAACCAAAACTCATGGACCAACCAGCAAAGTTCTTCCCCTCTGTCTTGGATTTAGTGTTTGCTCGGGGACTAGAAAATATCTCAGTTTTAGGTGGAGGATGTGCGGTCCATATTCTTCTCTCTACCCACACTAATGTTTTGTATCTTATGATTTCACCGTCACATTTAGACATTTCATTTAGATTATATTTCTTTAAAAAAAAACTACAGTAATCAAATACATTATCTACCTTGCTTAGATTCAATCTCTTCTTGACCCATGCATGTTTAATCATTTAACTTCCCTTACCATAAGATAAACCTCATAATGATCTAAATTTGAAATAATGAATGGATAGAAATTAATTGTATCCTAGGAACTCAAATATCATGTTACCCTAGAAAAGATGGAAAGTATTTAAGAAACTAAGAGTTATCAAACACTTCGTTATTTTAATTGAGTAGTGAAAAGAATTAATGGATTGATCATTTTTCCTTATCATGTCACTACTTGAGATAATGGGACTATGAGAACAACCCAGTGAACTGAACTATAAATCAAGTTGCATAATAATCTCACCCCACTTGTACATATCTTCTTCCATCTTCATACCATCCATCCATCCATCCAAAAGAGAATAAAAATCCACAAAGAGTGTCAAACTCCAACTTTGAGGAGGTGAACCCCTCCTTACCTTATCTGCTTCTTTTTTAATTCTCTCTATGTATTAGAAGCACACCATCAAATAGAAAAGATGCCAATGTGCACAAGAAAAACATGTTGTAATATATGTATTTGCACAAATAAATGCAATCCCAAGTCAAATAGAGGAGAGTTTTGCATCTTCCTTCTGCATCCCTCTTATCTCATTCCTCCACTTATATATACAATGAACGTCTCATGTTGATATCATTTTCAAACAACCCAGTGTTAATTCATAGGCATACATGTTTTTCTATGAGTTTCCCTAAACATTCATGAAAACTCTTCAATGTGCCTCATATTGGGGATAGAGTGAAGTAGTTTTTTTGGGAAGAAAAAATTTAAACTAAGAAATAGAAAGATTTGTTCTATGATCTCAAGAAGTTGTGAAACATGGCCATATCAATTGTAGGTAAATGAGAATGATGTGAAGATTAGGAAATCACATGGGTTGAACATATTCATTTGAAATTTTTTTTGTATTTTATGTAACTCAGAGATGGTCAACTTTTATGTTTGGGGTTATTTTGATGAATCCATATTCATCCCAATTGCTATCACATTCTCATCTTAGTTTTGCAACCAATTCCCTCATAATACCGAAGAAATAGTGTTGCATTTAGGCTTTCTGATTTCATGATTGTTTGTAGGATTTTGATCTAATTATTTTATTTCCATGATAGTTTCAAACCTCATATCATGTGCACTAGATAAGGTGGCATTTGGTTTTTCAAAATCTTCATCAACATAATATATAAACCATACTCTAGTAGACCTCCCACACCCCCCCCTCTGAGGATGGGTTTGCATCTTCTAGGAACCATATTGGTTTGGTGAGAAGTCAGAATAATGCTCGGCCCAATGTCGAGCATCTGTGGTAGACTCTCTAATGAAAAGACATGCATGATGACTAACAATCCTCTTGACTTTCCATGGGTCAATGTCTGATGGAAAGCATGTTTGATGCTGACCTATTGTGACCATTGATAGATTTGAAGACTTTACCAACTGATGACCATTGTACACCTGTGTTATGATGTCTATTTAAGTAAAGCTCTCCATTGAAGACACTAATCCACACTAGAAAAGAACCTACACATGTTCTTTGGTGGCTAGAAAAACCCAGTGCATTGATGGCCAACCTACAATCAACCCTTCGATGAAGTTCCTATAAGACCATATCCTATGATTAGACTCCTACCTACTATAGGGAAATATGACATCATATATGGAAGCGGAAACAAACTTTTTACCACCATATTCCCCTTAAACAGTAGATCGCGTCAACAACTATGTAGTGTGAAAGAGGGTTGCAAGAGATATACTTGGGCCTAGAGCAAGTCCATCGAGCATCACTTGTTGTAGCATGCTTCTTTCTTCAACTTGAACTTGTAGGGTCGTGAACAGTGGCATCTTTATGTATCACCACAGATGATGGTTAACGATGTCACTCTAAGAGGTGGCAAAGACCTCCAGGCCTTTGCATAGTCCATTTGGACCACCGGGAACTTAATGTTGCGCTACCAGAGCCAATGGGAAGGAGTTGTCCCTTAAAAAATCAACCTTCTAGGGTCGATTTTCTCTCCCATGTTGTCTCTCCATTGCTATCCCTCCCTTATATGGGTAGGACTTGGTTGGGCTCTCTAGTTTCCACAACTTGATAGAAAAACTCTTGTCAGAGAGAATTGTTGTATCTCTAGAAAGCCTTGACTACCCATCTATTTATATGAGGGTCAAGGTCATGATTTCTAGTTTGAGCGAGAGTTGAAGAGATGGAATATCATGAATTTTCTAGAACCTACAAACCATGAACCACTCGGTTCACCAATGAACTAGTCAATTCATATATGAGATGAACAGTTCAACACTTGAACTAGTTGTTTCACTAGGTTTCCTATTCTCAATTGAATTGGAATTCAATATTCAATTAAAGCACAACATTACATCAACATCAATCCTTAATCTAGTCATACTGATTATTGAAACGGTCGTTTCACATCTGAAATAGTTGTTTCACACTTTGAAACTGGCATTTCATGTTTGAACATGGGATTTCAAATTCCAGTTCAGCCAATATACAACCCATGCAGTTTAAATTGAATACCTAAACACTTTTGTACTCATGTTAATCCACATTCATAAGTAAACTCCAATTCCAAGTGTGTCCTATTCTTGTGACATTATAGTACCAAATTATGTTAGTAGTGAATGTTATAACCAATTTTATGACATCACAATAATTGAGCAGTGTCTAGAACCACATATTGCTACTCAAATAATTAGAAAGTTGGCAAACAACTTCACCCTACACTCTGTGTTCATTGTTATCATTATCATATAGTTCATTTGTCTCTGATATCTAGATTGAACTTGAGGGATGTTATCCTCTTCAACATTCAATCCATGTTCCTTAAACTAGAGCAGACTGTCAGAGATGGCTCACATATCACATATTGATTCACATGAGTATGGCCATACATTTCTCAATCTCTCTTATCAAGTGGTGTGGATATCAATATCATGTAGGAAGGAGAAATCCCATCATCATCACTCATGTTCAATCCTCGTGTGTCACAATGCACCTGAGTATCACCTTTATGGAACCCTTATTCAATGTCATGTTGGATGATGTCAATATACATTGAACAACATGTCATGAATGTAGTGGCTTTAGGTCTAAGAATCACAAGCACCACTAGCACTATGAGAGATGATTCTGCTTACCATTCCATGGTCTCCATGTATCACTCCCAAGGTGGTTCTTCCTGGTACATTGTTCTCTAACAAGTACCTAGGCCTTTGGTTTGATATCACATATCATGACTGATGATATTTTGTCGTCAACCAACACACACTCTAGTCTTATGTATTAATTTTTTCTATTTTGCTTCCACAATATATCTGACCAGGGATAAAACAAGAATGTATGTACTCTTATCATACATATGATCTCATTATTCAGGTCCTCAACTTGAAGACATATGTCATCAAGTAACATCATTCATCAGACATCTACCATGTTTGTGTCATAATCTCATGATTGAAACAAACATGGTAGATGGAATTAACTTTATCATTAACATACTAAAACTATCATAATCCTATTTAACAGATTTTATTATAATAGGAAAACCTCTATTTACATTCGAGGGGAGCATAGGATGTACATAAATTAATACTTTTGCATATCGAAAAGGAGAGAGAGACTCGGTATGCAAATGGGATATAAACTAGAATAATAAACAAACAATGAAGCACAAGGATCTAGGGGTAATTGTCTATAACTGTCATGGAACCGTTCTTACCTCAATCCCAATCCCACTGCCGTGATAGTGGAAGAAGGATTGAAGTGCCCATCTTTGAGTGGTCTGAAAGGATCTCACACGCAGGCATATACAATAAGAAATGACAATTCAAAAATAGGAGATTTAAATAGAAAACTAACCCAAATAGGATATTTTTCAAATTTATCCTTGTCATCATTGTATATCGAGTGCGGATGCAGTCTAGTCAATGTTCCACTTATTTTTCCAAAAATCAAGAAAATCAAGATAGAATCATGCAATTGCATAATACACTATCAAAATTAAGTAAAATAGTTGATGGCAAAATAGTACACTTCGCAAGACTTGTATTCAAGAAATATAACAAGTGATTCTCCAAAACCAATATTTATTTGACAAGATGTTTATTTTAACAATTCAATTTTTATTATGAGTTCGCATTATGATGATTTGAGAAGCATGCTTATATATTTTGTGTGGTTCCATCACCCCATTGTGATGGGGGAGGTTACCAGGATCCTTCTCTAAATATGAGGTAGGAGGTCAATGTACAAGTTCCACCCTTTGAATGAGGAGGTCTCTTGCTCTCAATATCGACATTATCATCATCAATATACAGGCACTCATACTGTGAAATATCATTTATGTTTTCAATTTTGTCTCAAAATATAATATAGGAAAAATGGAAGACTAATTAGTAGGGAAAAGTGTTTCAACCAAGTATATAGCTAAGTTTACAATCAAGAGATATATAAAAGTTATCTTTAATACAACCAACGGGGAGATATAATAGCGTACCTTTCGCTGAAGATTTAGAGTATATATTTCAACAGTAATAGGGCAACCCTTTCAGATGCTAAATAAAGAATATTTGGATCAAGGGTCAAGATCATGATATTTAGAAGATCATGTTTCAATATTAAACATTAGGGTTACACTTTCCTATGTCAACCTTAGGTTTGCGCAATCCACTTATAATCAACCAATATTTAAATATGTTCAATATTATTCAACTGTCAAGAATATCTCAAGTGGGAATGACCTACCTAGTTATTTTAGGAACATATGCTAACCCTAATTTTATGATCATTATTGTTACACCCCGATATCACAATTTCCTCAAATCATGAGATTAGGGCATAAGATAGGATTTATATGTAACACAAAGAACACCCTTAACTTTTTTTTTCTTTTCTTTAAAACTCTTGTTTCCCCGCATTGAACCACATAACATCTTAACAAAGGAATCTGAACATTTCTTTTACTAATCAGACTTCAATAGTAAAGGTACATGTATAAACATTCATGATGTCTCTCACACCTTATGCACATAAAACTTGCTAATTAGCCTACATATCAAAGAGGAACAATATTACACATCATAATTACAACTCTCTCTCTTATCTCTTACTGAGGACCTAGAGTGACAAGGACCGACTGACTCAACTAATCTTGTACTTAACTCTTGTGGAAGATCTACGCTGATGCTCTGACCATCTTCAAGTCCACGCGGTTAACCCTAAAATGTTTGAGTAGAGGGGTGAGCCTACTCGCTCAGTGAATGAGTACTTCAAGGAAACAGTCTAAGGCACTAATGTGATTACAGATATAACTTTGAATAAACGTTATGAAATTTAACAACAATAAATACTACACTGAGCAATTCTAAAACAATATAATTGAAATAACAAAGAATGTAAATATTTCATCCAAAGAATAACTACTAGAAGACTATGCTCTAGTCTACCTTAACTCTTTCATTTATAAGGAACGTTGTGAACCTATATGGTCATATTTTAACTTATGCCCTGATCTATGCAGTGTACTCTGCATAGAGACTCGCAGTGCACTACGGCCACACCGTACAAGACTTAGCGACACACCCGGGAAATGCTAAGTCTGACGCCAGCCCTGTTCTGCCACAGGACCACAGGCTCTCCGGCCTCAATGCACTACTCTAAGTGCTCTAGACTCCTCCTCTAACCTGAGCATATAGGCGGAGAGTCTCACGGGGTTACCTCCATGACTCCGCACGGATCTTGTTGCAATAACCCCTATTTTCTCCAGTAGAACCGTGACTCCGCACAGATTATTGTTGAACACTGTCTCTCTGTCCTCGTGCCACCATGACTCCGCACGGTTAATGTTGCAACACGAGTTTCACCCCTAAGAAGCAGATCTCTCGAAGGGGTTCTACGGTGTTCAGGGCACCTAAGTCTAACATTAATATTATAGATACATGTAAAACAGAAATCATAACTCATTTTACATTTCTCACAAGGCTCACACGGCCTACCATATCATATCATATAAAACATCATAGCTCATGTATTCAACATATACCATGTCTCAGTAACATCCCTTTCTAGGGATGTCATATCTCATCACCTACAATTTACGAGATATGTATTGAAATATAAGAAGCCCTACAATATGTAGATATCAACTCAGAGAGAACAAGCATATAAAGTTAAATGCACTAGAAACATACAATTCAACAGTTAAGTATCACCACATCTCATATCGAGATCTTTCATGTCACCATAACATGATTCATTGAACACCCTATCCTTAGGGTTTCATTTGCCTTATTCATTCATCACATGCCAACACCCTACTCTTAGGGTTTCATTCGCCTCATTCACCTTTTCATTTACCTCATTCACTTGTCACATGGCTCTCATAAGGATTTCATAGGATATAATCATTCACTAAATAAAGATTGTTTTCAACAAATCATATACAATCGATATATGTATGAAACCATGGAAATTGAACTAAATTTAGGTTTCCATGCTATTCACTGAGAAATCATGCACCAAGGATAAAGTTCAAATAAGGTAATCCATGAGGTACATCCTAACCACTTATAAGTTTACTAGTCCTTTTCAATAAGGTTGAAACTCTAGAGATATCTCAATTAGGTTAAACCCTAATTACATCATATGGTATAAATCTGAAAAAGAATTCTTTCTAGGATGTGTTGTATACGTTTCTGATGTGAATCTACCATCAAGGAGTCATTCAAACAGAGAAGGAATCCATATCATATCAAATTGCAACAACTTAAATCATACGGACATGTCAGGGTTTAGAATCACATACTAAGCATTTAGGGATTTGGATGCTATAATCAAATTTCGTGCATTATACTGTTTAAAGGAAGAACCCACTCACCCTAAGGTTTGGAAACACCTCAAAACTGCATCTCAACTCAGGGAATCTCGAACTCATATCAAATCCCTACCAAATCTCCCAATTCTTCTTCCATTCAACTCAGAAACCTTGAAAATGAGGGATTATGAAGAAAGAGTGAGAAAAGGGAAAATTTTGATACCATTTCGGATCAAATCAGGGGAGGGACGGAATCTTGACATGTGAGAGAAGATTCACCATGAAAGGCTATACAAAGAAGCTAAACTTACTTGATTTCACCATTCCTCGGACCGCAAAACCCTAATTCAGCAATTCCACCACTTTCTCCTCTCAAACCCTAACTCTCCCTCTCTCTCTAGGAGCTCATTTCTCTGGAATGAATTGCGAATTATGAGAGCTGCTAGTGTGTGTGTTCGAACATATAGAGAAATTGAGCTGCTTGGGTCAATTGCATATTGACCCTACACTCAACTTTTATTATATTGGCTGAATATTCAGTTATACAAAAGTTACTGTAATTTGTTTATTTCAGAGATCAAACCTTCTCCAAAAATTATGAAAATTTAGCACTTTGTTTATAATTTATCTATAAAGCTTCAGTTAAAATTTGAGATCATGTGAAGTTACCAATAAATAATTAAAAATAGACCCCTCTGGTTCTTAGAAAGATGGTGAGGCGAGGGCGAGGCGGCAGAGGGCGTGGTAGAGGGCGACACCCTAGCGGCGGCGCAGAGGATGGGAGAGAGGACGCTCCAGAGTCGAATCCGACTACTCCGACTGGCTCAAGAGAGGCTAACGGAGCGAGCGCGGCTTCTTCCTCTCAGATTCCTGCGGATCCAAAAGGGGCGACATCTGTTAGCGATCGTCCTCTACCCCCCTCCTCTCCAACTCACCCGGCAGAGAAGGGTGGTGATCCCTCCGATTCTCCTCCTGATTGGATTCGGTCCAGTCGTCTAGGTCGAGTGAGCGTCGAAACCCCCACCCTCAAGTTCGTGGAGCCAACCATCAAGGAAGGCAAGAAGGTTTTCTCGCTCTCCAGTCGGAAGGACCCTGAATCCAGCTGGAAGGAGTTTGTCTCCCTCTGGTTTACAGGAAGAAATCCCTTCAGGGGCCAAGTGCACGGATGGATCAAGAGGCGTTGGAGGCCGAGTGCGGGATTCCAGATCGTGGCTGAGGAAGTCGAGGGCTTCGTCATCAAGCTCCCGACCGATACAGAGCGAGAAAGGATTCTCAACGAAGCTCCCTGGATGCTTGATGGGGCTCTCGTCATCGTGCATCCGTGGGCTCCCGGCGAACCCCTCCAACCCCTATTATTTGCTAAACTTCCTGTATGGTCCAAGATCGCTAATCCAGGGGTCCCCTGGACACTGGACCGTATAGAAGGTGTAGCTAGTCTCCTTGGGCGTCCGGTAGATTTCAACGAGGCGGCGCTTTCAGCTAACTGCCTCAAGGAGGCTGCAGTGTGCATGGAGCTTGAATCCAGTGCTGGCTTCCCCAAGGATATCTTGATCGAGGTTGACGAGATCCCGAAGAAGCTTGGCGTGGAATTCATATCCAGGCCCCTTGTCTATTCCAAGTGCAAGCACTTTGGGCATAGGTTCTCCTCTTGTCCCCTTAAGCCCAGGCGGAAGATGATGGGCAGTGATTTGCAGATCCGGTAAGGGAGACCTGGAGGCCCCCCACCTGTTCAACAGAATGATGCCAAGAGTACCCTTAGCTCAACCAATGAGATCACTGGGAGTCCAAGCAAGGCCCAGATACCTATTGAAGAACCGGATATGCAATGCGACCCAGTCTGCCCCCCAGCAGCAGGTGTTTTAGATTTAGAATGGGAACTCGCCCTCTCTAATCTAAATATTACTCCGCAATGTAACAGGCTTCTTCAGGCATCTGGGATTGCGTTTGGTTATCGCAAAGGGTGTGAACCCATGTCTGAAGCTGAATCTATCAGTTCTTATGAACCCGACCCTGAGGTCCTGGATTTTAAACTCAGTGATAGTCCGAAGGTAAGAAAGAAAAAGAAGAAGTTAAGGAGAGTTAGACAAGACGAGATACCCTGGATTGATGACTCTATCTAATCCTCTAACTTTCTTCTACTATGTTCTTCTAAGTTGACGATGGTATGCCTTAAGTTCGTTGCCTTGCTCTGGTTGATTGTTATTGATTTGAGGACAGTTTCTGCTCCCAGCCTCGAGGGCTTCCTTGGCTACCGCTCGATCCGCCACATTCTCAGAAGTGAATTTAATGCTATTTGGCTGGTGAGAGTGGACGTCTAAATGTCACCTTGGAATCTGAGAGTTTTGATCCCTGTTCTCTTGGCTATTTCAGTCTGCCAAAGCCAATACTTACGTCTTCCCTGCGACTGGGTCTTTCTACCCTGTATGGAAGGACCTAGTTTTATGTTGTTCTTTGTTTTGAGTGCGGGACTTTGAAGACTAGCCGTCTTTCATCAAGACAGTCCTCAATCATTGACCTAAGGGGCTCTACATCAGCTGCAAAGGAGGCACATTTTCTGGGATGGTTCTAATGTTAGTGTCTCTCTTGCCGTTGTTACTAGTGTTTCGATGATGGTGGTTTTGTGTCTGTCTTTGATTGATCGGTCTAGCCCCTAACTTTTCCTTGCTCCTAGTTTAGAGAGTATGATGCAAGCCCTGCGTGGTTATGCATTCATAAATCAGGTTCTTCTTGTAGGGGTTTATCCATTGTAATTAAGCCCAAAGTTTTTTTGGTTAATATAGCAACAGGAGTTTTCGCCGACCAAAAAAAAAAAAAGAAATCTACAGAAATGTCATTTGAAGCAAAAATGCCTCAGAACGGCCGTGCAAGATGGACCTAGCATGGCCGTGCTACCTACCACGGCCGTGGTGCATTGTTTTCAGCAGATTTGAGTATAAAAGTTGGTTAATAGTTCAATTCTTTCAAAACGACCGTGTGGCCTTGCATGCCCGTGCTACCAATGACCTAGCATGACCGTGCTACCCACCATGGCCGTGCTACCTAAGCATCCAACTATCATTTCTATTTTTCTATGCCTAACTCTATCATTCCTTCCCAAATGAGCTTATTTGTTGAAAACCCTAATTCAACCGACTAGAGATTATATATCTCAAACCCTAATTATACAAAGAGATAGCATGCTTGGGGTTCTCATTAGGTTTAACATATTATAATTGAGATATCATCATTAATTAGATTTAAGCAATGATCAATCCAATTAAATATGTAATCATCCAGGTAAACCCTAGTTTACCAATTAAGCTCAGATGGGGTCGTAACAACTCTTCCCCCCTTAGAATGTTTCGTCCTCGAAACATAAACCTACAAGAAAGATACATTCAAGGTTATTCTAAGCTTCTAAAGCCTTCCATGTCATTATATTCTTGTATTTCATACCTGAATGTAGTTTTCAACATTAGATCTTTTAATTCTTAACTAAATCACAACATATTTCAAATAGTTCTCAATGATATCAAGCAAATTCTTTATGCCACAGTCAAACATAGAATGCAAAGATAAACCACCACGCTTTCGCTGTGCAACTCTGATACTCTGATACAACTATCTCAACTTATGCGGCTCAGAACGTTCTATTGTTCTGTATCACCTTTAAGTGACAAAAGCGAGTTCACCATGCTATTTTAAAACTTTAATAAAGTGCTATTCAAATAGCAAAACAGTCTTGAATTAAAAGACTAGATTCAACAATCAATTGCACAATACTTACTCTTGGCATCCCCATTGGGTCATGGATGCATGAGGTGAAGCATTACCACCTCATTCCATACTATCCTGTTTCGATCCTGGGACCTGTGGGTTATGGGCCCACACACAATTCAAAGTGTAACCATCGTATTATATCATTTTAGGGTTTCAACCACAGTAATAAGGTAATCCACAATTGTATCAGTCATTCAAGCATTAATCATACTCAATTACCATCACCAGTTATATTAGAGCTAGGTATAACAAGCTACACCTCATTAGGGTTACTTGTCCAGACAATCTGATTATCATCCCTTCTTATTAATATGAGTGGATAAGTATGACTACCTTGCTCAGGGTATCTCTCCATGTGTTCTGACATCATCCAAACCGTATCACCATATCAGAAATACACAATAGTAAGATGCATATCAGGTATGAATTACTACAACTATCATACGTCTTTAATTTAACATATAGCTTACACAAATACCCTGAAATCATATATAGAACCAACTTTCATACCTTAATATGCCTTCAACAAATCATACATGTAAAAACAAATTCACATATTACACAAAGCCAATGTTTTCCCATATCTCTCTGCTCATTCATTACTTCTTTACTTTTTGCTACCTATCCTTTTCATATGATTATATACAATAAACATCATTAACATTGAACCATTTAAGATAGGAATAGATTATTCATCATTCATGCTATCACACAAGAATTTTATTTCTTATCGCACTTCATCATATAGTATGTCACTATTACATTCACTAGATGACCCCACCAAGGTAGTTATGCACCATATATGATTCATTTTGTCTTATCATTTTATTCCCACCTTGCTCTCATTAAGGAATATATGAAAGAGAAGATGATTTTAAGACTTGGAATACTTGTATTCAAACATTCCCTTAATACATTCTCGTATGTAGATTTACTTAGTTATCAACAGAAATATTTGATTAATTATCACTTGCTTGAATCTCACAACCTCTTTATTTATAACTTTTCCATCATATTTCAAACCCTTTCTTACGTTTCATAGTCCTCTTACCATATACTACTCTTTAACCTGTCATCTTAAATTCTAAATTTTTCTCTTATGACCATGTTGCTTATTCATATGTATGGTCATGTATACCATGTTGCACATATTTCCTCCTTTATCTTTATACTATTGTGAAGTTAACGTTCTAAATTAATAGTCCTTCTATTAGTTTTTCCTCATGTTGAATATATTACATATTCTTCATTTTTAAATCAAGTGGATCATGCATGGGTCAAACATAGTTTCTCTTTCAATCAAGTTTTTCTCTCCTGAATACAGTCTACCTTTGTATGACTTATTCATTCGTTAAACTACACCTATGTTCTTTGCTTTGAAACTAGTTTGTTGTTCTAGTCTTATGAATTACATGTTCATACGATTCTCTTTACTTTTACTCTTTTGAAGACTCTTTACTTCTATGGACCTATTGAATGCTCAACCCTATTCTCTACTTAGCCTTTGCTTTAGAGTTCATAAAAGCATTATACTCAATTATATGATTCATTCTTCATGATTCATTCTTGTTATCTTGAATCATACATACATTTCACATATCTTTTCTATATTTCATATGTATAGTTCATATAATATTAATCAATAAACTGATTATGAACTGCATATTATGTTCTATTATTCCCAATTAAAGGTTTCACATTTGAGACCCCAAAGTTGAACCTCAGATACCAGTTTCAACAAATTCTTAGTTGTTCTGATCTTGCCCATCTGTTTCAACATCTTACCGTATGTACATTCTCACTCTAATGTGGGTCTAATTATCCAGAGTCTATTCTTATTATACTATTAATAGGAGTCATTAGATCCCAGTAACGCATCCTGCCAGCCAGACCAGGCCAAACCTGAAGTCCTGAAACCAAGAACTACAAACGATTACTCAACTCCTATTCATCTCGGAAGTGTGGAAGAAAACTTATCCACTAACAAAAGCTCATTCAAAGGTCAATTCTAGTCTACTTGTTACAAAGAATGAAATCAATAAATGCTACAACTACATAGTGTACAACAGATATTAAAGACCCGTATTTCAAAGTATTGAATATTTCAATTCAAACATATAAGAGCATTTCTATACATTTCCAACAAAAACAACATTATGAAATGTAAGTTCTATCTCCTTTTACATTTATGCTCTTAATTCTTGTTTCTTTTCTCATTTTCTAACCCTAACATTTCTAGGGTTCCTCTCTAGCCCATTCTTCCACTGTATACCTGGCCAGGGTATACGTGAAAGAATAGACAGAGTAGCTTGTACTGGTTGATCCAAGTACTCAGATATTGGGCCAGGATATCCAAATACTCAAATCCCCAAAGATAACATCAAACATCTCCTATCTGCCACACATAGGACTCTAACTTACTAACTTAATGGTCCTTGACAACTCACCCTAAGCTCTGATACCAAGCTGTTACACCCCGATCTCACAATTTCCTCAAATCATGAGATTAAGGCATAAGATAGGATTTATATGTAACATAAAGAACACCCTTAATTTTTTTTTCTTTTTTTTAAAACTCTTGTTTCCCCGCATTGAACCACATAACATCTTAACAAAGGAATCTGAACATTTCTTTTACTAATCAGACTTCAATAGTAAAGGTACATGTATAAACATTCATGATGTCTCTCACACCTTATGCACATAAAACTTGCTAATTAGCCTACATATCAAAGAGGAACAATATTACACATCGTAATTACAACTCTCTCTCTTATCTCTTACTGAGGACCTAGAGTGACAAGGACCGACTGACTCAACTAATCTTGTACTTAACTCTTGTGGAAGATCTACGTTGATGCTCTGACCATCTTCAAGTCCACGCGGTTAACCCTAAAATGTTTGAGTAGAGGGGTGAGCCTACTCTCTCAGTGAATGAGTACTTCAAGGAAACAGTCTAAGGCACTAATGTGATTACAGATATAACTTTGAATAAATGTTATGAAATTTAACAACAATAAATACTACACTGAGCAGTTCTAAAACAATATAATTGAAATAACAAAGAATGTAAATATTTCATCCAAAGAATAACTATTAGAAGACTATGCTCTAGTCTTCCTTAACTCTTTCATTTATAAGGAACTCTGTGAACCTATATGATCATATTTTAACTTATGCCCTGATCTATGCAGTGTACTCTGCAAAGAGACTCGCAGTGCACTACGGCCACATCGTACAAGACTTAGCGACACACCCGGGAAATGCTAAGTCTGACACCAGCCCTATTCTTCCACAGGACCACAGGCTCTCCGGCCTCAATGCACTACTCCGAGTGCACTAGACTCCTCCTCTAACCTGAGCACAGAGGCAGAGAGTCTCACGGGGTTACCTCCATGACTCCGCACGGATCTTGTTGCAATAACCCCTATTTTCTCCAGGGGCACTGTGACTCTGCACGGATTATTGTTGAACAATGTCTCTCTGTCCTCATGCCACCGTGACTCCGCACGGTTAATGTTGCAACACGAGTTTCACCCCTAAGAAGCAGATCTCTCGAAGGGGTTCTACGGTGTTCAGGGTACCTAAGTCTAACATTAATATTATAGATACATGTAAAATAGAAATCATAACTCATTTTACATTTCTCACAAGGCTCACACGGCCTGCCATATCATATCATATAAAACATCATAGCTCTTGTATTCAACATATACCATGTCTCAGTAACATCCCTTTCTAGGGCATGTCATATCTCATCACCTGCAATTTACGAGATATGTATTGAAATATAAGAAGCCCTGCAGTATGTAGATATCAACTCAGAGAGAAAAAGCATATAAAGTTAAATGCACTAGAAACATACAATTCAACAGTTAAGTATCACCACATCTCATATCGAGATCTTTCATGTCACCATAACATGATTCATTGAACACCCTATCCTTAGGGTTTCATTTGCCTTATTCATTCATCACATGCCAACACCCTACTCTTAGGGTTTCATTTGTCTCATTCACCTTTTTCATTTACCTCATTCACTTGTCACATGGCTCTCATAAGGATTTCATAGGATATAAGCATTCACTAAATAAAGATTGTTTTCAACAAATCATATACAATCGATATATGTATGAAACCATGGAAATTGAACTAAATTTAGGTTTCCATGCTATTCACTGAGAAATCATGCACCAAGGATAAAGTTCAAATAAGGTAATCCATGAGGTACATCCTAACCACTTATAAGTTTACTAGTCCTTTTCAATAAGGTTGAAACTCTAGAGATATCTCAATTAGGTTAAACCCTAATTACATGATATGGTATAAATCTGAAAAAGCATTCTTTCTAGGATGTGTTGTATACGTTTTTGATGTGAATCTACCATCAAGGAGTCATTCAAACATAGAAGGAATCCATATCATATCAAATTGCAACAACTTAAATCATACGGACCTGTCAGGGTTTAGAATCACATACTAAGCATTTAGGGATTTGGATGCTATAATCAAATTTCGTGCATTATACTATTTAAAGGAAGAACCCACTCACCCTAAGGTGTGGAAACACCTCTGCAGCTCAACTCAGGGAATCTCGAACTCATATCAAATCCCTAGTAAATCTCCCAATTCTTCTTCCATTCAACTCGGAAACCTTGAAAATGAGGGATTATGAAGAAAGAGTGAGAAAAGGGGAAATTTTGATACCATTTCAGATCAAATCAGGGGAGGGACGGAATCTTGACATGTGAGAGAAGATTCACCATGAAAGGCTATACAAAGAAGCTAAACTTACTTGATTTCACCATTCCTCGGACCGCAAAACCCTAATTCAGCAATTCCACCACTTTCTCCTCTCAAACCCTAACTCTCCCTCTCTCTCTAGGAGCTCGTTTCTCTGGAATGAATTGAGAATTATGAGAGCTGCTAGTGTGTGTGTTCGAACATATAGAGCAATTGAGCTGCTTGGGTCAATTGCATATTGACCCTACACTCAACTTTTATTATATTGGCTGAATATTCAGTTATACAAAAGTTACTGTAATTCGTTTATTGAAGAGCTCAAACCTTCTCCAAAAATTATGGAAATTTAGCACTTTGTTTATAATTGATCTGTAAAGCTTCAGTTAAAATTTGAGATCATTTGAAGTTACCAATAAATAATTAAAAATAGAACAGTGCACTGCTATCCAGAAATCTGCAGAAATGTCATTTGAAGCAAAAATGCCTCAGAACGGCCGTGCTAGCTGCCACGGCCGTGCAAGATGGACCCAGCACGGTCGTGCTACCTACCACGGACGTGGTGCATTGTTTTCAGCAGATTTGAGTATAAAATTTGGTTAATAGTTCAATTCTTTCAAAACGACCGTGTGGCCTTGCATGCCCGTGCTACCAATGACCTAGCATGACTGTGCTACCCACCATGGCCGTGCTACCCAAGCATCCAACTATCATTTCTATTTTTATATGCCTAACTCTATCATTCCTTCCCAAATGAGCTTATTTGTTGAAAACCCTAATTCAACCGACTAGAGATTATATATCTCAAACCCTAATTATACAAAGAGATAGCATGTTTGGGGTTCTCATTAGGTTTAACATATTATAATTGAGATATCATCATTAATTAGATTTAAGCAATGATCAATCCAATTAAATATGTAATCATCCAGGTAAACCCTAGTTTACCAATTAAGCTCAGATGGCACTACTACAGAAATAGCATTCAGTGTCACTTTTCTGGGCGTCGGTTATTAAGGAAAACCGACGCCTAACATATAAGGCGTCGGTTGTTTAAGCAAACCGACGTCTATATTCGAAGACCAGCCAGACACGGGTACCGCTTTGTATTCAGCGTCAGTTGTTTATAACAAACCTACGCTTAAAATCGCCCGCGAAATACAAAAAAAAATAGTGTCATTTTCAGCGTCGGTTATGTAGGTATAAACCGACGCCTATGCGCGATGAAAATTTGCGCGAAAAGTGTCACTTTCAGCGTCGGTTATCCTTGTATAACCGACGCTGAAGGTGGTTCCCGCCAAACAATTTCATGAAAATATCGTCCAATTGGACGTCGGTTGTTGCAAACAACCGACGCTAAAGATTTTTAGGCGTCGGTTGTTGCAAACAACCGACTCTATTTGGGAACTTTATATCCCGCGATCGCCCGACTCTTCCCCTTTCTTCTGTTCCATTGCGAGCCGATTTCCCTATTTCTCTCTGCCGCCGATTTCTTCTCCGGCGATTTCTTCTCCAGCGCCCCCTTCTCCGGCTATTTCTTCTCCGGTGCCCCCTTCTCCGGCGCCCCCTTCTCCGCCACCACTCCTGCTACCTTCTTCTCTTCTCCGCGCCCCTTCTCCGCGCCCTTTCTCCGCCGCCCTGCTGCTCCAGCGCTTGAGAACCGGCGCCTGAGAACTGCTGCTCCAGCGCCTGAGAACCGGCTCCACCACGCCGTCGCGCCTCCGCAACCACTGGACACCTACTGCTCGCCACCGCTGGACACCTTCTGCTGCTCGCCGCCGCTCCTGCCGCCGTTGGACACCTACTGCTCGCAGCCGCCGATTGACACCTGCTCGCTTCTCGTCGCCGCCGCTGCCGCTCGTCACAGGTACCCTCTTCCTCCTCTTCTTCCACCTACGAGAGAGTAGAATGAATATGGATGTGTTTCTTTCATTAAACCCAGTTTTCGGGCAAGAGGGGCAAATGGAGGAAGCAAACAACAATACATTAGGGTTCTAATCTACCCTTTTGTCCTATATTTGATGCTGATTGTGCATATATGTTGAGTTTGGGACTTTAGTGATGGACTTTGTCCTAAGTTGCTAATTTTTATTCTAATATGAAATCTAGTCTCATCTATCCATGTTGCCTATAGTTTATAACATTGCATTGTGAATTATTGCATGTTTGAAACTATTAAATTCTTGATTTATTATTTAATAATGCTCTATAGATTAGGTACTTATCATGTCTATTAAAATCCTACTAGTATAATTATGTGATCCCAACATATTAAATTGAATTAGAATGATTTCATGAATTATAGGGTTTTAAAGTTGATAAACATGTACATGCGGAAATAGGGTTATTAAACCAATGGTTATAACATAGTATGATCTTAATCTGATCTGGATGTTCATAATAATGTAGTATGTTAAATATAATGATTAGGGATACATAAAATGTCTAGTAAAGATTCCTAGACCTTTTGTTTGAAACTATTGATTTCTTGATTTATTATTTAATAATGCTCTGTTGATTAGGATTAACCATGTTGCCTGTAGTTTATAGACAATTATTATATATAAGAATGACAACACATGTATTTGTTGGCCTAGAAACCCGTCCAAGATTTACTCATTAGGAGTAAATCTTGGATAGTCCCTAGTTTGGGACTGTTCTTGAACACCTAATCTCACTTAGGATGTAAGTGTATAATGTGTATTGGGTTTTCGAGAAAATTTCGGTAGCATTTCCCCGTTTGTTCTCTAAGTACATATGTACTTAGAGAACAGTGGGGAAATGTTGCCGAAATTTTCTTGAAAACCAAATACACATTATACACTTACTAGTGAGATTAGGTGTTCAAGGATGGGATAGGTGGTACACATTTATTATATATAAGAATGACATCAAATGTGTTTGTTGGCCTAGAAACCCGTCCAAGATTGACTCATTAGGAGTAAATCTTGGATAGTCCCCGGTTTGGGACTATTCTTGAACACCTAATCTCACTTAGGATGTAAGTGTATAATGTGTATTGGGTTTTTGAGATAATTTCGGTAGCATTTCCCCGTTTGTTCTCTAAGTACATATGTACTTAGAGAACAGCGGGGAAATGCTGCCGAAATTTTCTTGAAAACCAAATACACATTATACACTTACTAGTGAGATTAGGTGTTCAAGGATGGGATAGGTGGTACACATTTATTATATATAAGAATGACATCAAATGTGTTTGTTGGCCTAGAAACCCGTCCAAGATTGACTCATTAGGAGTAAATCTTGGATAGTCCCCGGTTTGGGACTGTTCTTGAACACCTAATCTCACTTAGGATGTAAGTGTATAATGTGTATTGGGTTTTCGAGAAAATTTCGGCAGCATTTCCCCGTTTGTTCTCTATGTACATATGTACTTAGAGAACAGTGGGGAAATGCTGCCTAATCTTTTCCTAATATATACTTGTTTCCTAATATATACTTGTTTTCTCTGATCATAGAATGGATAGATCATGGATGTCCATTCGTAATCGTTGCACCCCAGAGTTTATATCTGGTCTTGATCAGTTTATTAGATTTGCCGAGGAACATAGGAAAAAACCTACAGATAGGTTCTACTGTCCATGTAGGCATTGCGGTAACAACTTGAAAGTCAACACTGGTGAGGAAATCAAAAGTCATGTCATGTGCAACAGGATTGTACAAGGCTATACAGAATGGCACTGGCATGGAGAGATTTCAAAATCGAAACCAGTAGATGTCGATAGCAGTGCTTGGGTGGAAGAAGAAATTGCCTCCGATGACGTAAATGTGAACGAACCAGTTCCAGCAGACATCGTTGATGCGATGTTGGATAGATGTAGGGTAGAGCACACCGATCCACCTCCTATCTTTAGAAACATTGTGCATGATGCTGAGATACCATTATACACAGGTTGTGCTAAGTTTACGAAGCTTAGCGCTGTGTTGAGATTGTATAAGTTGAAAGGTAACAATAGATGGAGCGACAAAAGCTTCACTTCATTGTTGACTTTGTTGAAAGAAATGCTTCCTGAAGGAAACGAGCTGCCAATCTCAACATACCAGGTAAAGAAAATGTTGTGCCCAATGGGAATGGAGGCCAAGAAGATACACGCATGCCCGAATGATTGTGTATTATTTCAAAAGGACTATGTAGATTTGAAAGATTGTCCAAAATGTGGTGCGTCACGGTATAAATTGACGACTTCGGGGGAGTCCAAAATTGGTTCTCCTGCCAAGGTGTTGTGGTATCTACCTATAATATCACAGTTTCAACGCTTGTTTGC
Organism: Alisma plantago-aquatica; assembly: GCA_963693085.1. Lineage (NCBI taxonomy): Eukaryota > Viridiplantae > Streptophyta > Magnoliopsida > Alismatales > Alismataceae > Alisma > Alisma plantago-aquatica. The sequence goes on from OY856415.1 coordinate 209,645,848, forward strand.
AAATCCGAAAGATGCGAAGAATTTGAGGTGGCATGCAGATGTTAAGAAAAATAATGATGGGATCCTGCGACATGCGTCTGATTCCCCACAGTGGAAGAAGATTGATCTATTGTACCCCAAATATGGTGAAGAAGATAGGAATCTAAGACTTGGGCTTTGTACAGATGGGATGAATCCGTACGGGACATTGAGCAGCCAACATAGCACTTGGCCAGTCATGCTTGTTATATACAATCTTCCTCTCTGGATGTGTATGAAAAATAAGTACGTTATGTTGTCATTGTTGATATCGGGCCCTAAACAACCCGGAAATGATATCAATGTTTATCTTGAACCTTTGATTGATGAGTTAAAGAAACTTTGGGCTGAAGGTGTGATGACCTATGATGCTTCAGCAAGAGAGACATTTTGTTTGCACGCTATGTTGTTTTGCACTATTAATGACTTTCCAGCATATGGGAATTTGTCTGGATATAGTGTCAAAAGAGCTAAAGCGTGTCCTATATGTGAAGAAAACACTGATTCAATAAGACTAAAACATGGCGGCAAGACTGTATATCTTGGTCATCGAAGGTTTCTTTCAAAATTCCATCCGTATCGTAGGAAGCGCAAAGCATTCAATGGATGGAATGATGAACGGAGTGCACCTAAACCTATACCAGGGGATGTTGTTTATGAAAGAGTAAAAGACATTGTCAATGAATTTGGTAAGAAATCACAATGTAGTATGGCCACACGGAGTGACAATTCTTCATTCAAGAAGAAGTCAATATTTTGGGATCTTCCTTATTGGAGTTCTTTGACAGTCAGGCATTGTATCGATGTAATGCACGTTGAGAAAAATGTCTGTGATAGCATCATTGGTACTCTGTTAAATATGCCAGGTAAGACTAAAGATGGGATAAAATCCAGACTGGACCTATGTGAAATGGGAATAAGGTCAGAATTAACAGAATTACGTGAAATGGGTAGTAAAAGAACATACTTACCTCCCGCTTGTTACACATTGTCTAGAAAGGAGAAGAAAACTTTTTGTGAATGCTTGGTAAATGTTAAGGTGCCACATGGTTACTCATCCAACATCCGTAGATTGGTATCAATGAAAGATCTGAAGTTGATAGGTCTTAAATATCATGATTGTCACACTCTAATGCAACAAATATTACCCGTGGCAATTCGATCTATATTGCCGAAGCATGTAAGGTTTGCAATTACCAGACTTTGTTTCTTTTTCAACAGTCTATGCAGTAAAGTTATTGACCCTGATACTCTCGATAATTTGCAAAGAGAAGTGGTTGTTACCCTATGTCAGCTTGAGATGTATTTCCCTCCTTCGTTCTTTGATATCATGGTACATCTTGTTGTCCCCTTGACTAGGGAAGTGAAAATGTTGGGACCAGTTTTCTTGCATTGGATGTATCCCTTTGAACGATACATGAGCATTTTTAAAGGTGATGTTCGAAACCGTTATCGGCCTGAAGGGAGTATTATTGAAGGTTATGTGGCGAGTGAGGTTATGAATTTTTGCAATGACTTTCTCAGTGGTAATGACACTCCTGATAATGACAAGAATATTGAGGAGGGCAAAGGAATTTTGGGATCACGGGTGAAAGTAATCAGCCGTGACCAGTTGGAACAAGCTCACTTGTATATTTTACACAATATGGACGAAGTGAGTGTTTATATCGAGGAACATACCAATTTCATAAAGAGACAACATCCTCGAGCAAGTTCAATGTGGCTTGCTAGAGAGCATAATAAGACTTTTACTAAGTGGTTTGAAGATAAAGTCTTACATCAACTATCTCAAACACCAAATGATATTACAGAAACTATCAAATGCCTCGCCTTTAAACCAAAACCGAATGTTATGTCTTATGAAGGGTTTGACATTAATGGATTCACATATTACACAAAGCGCCAAGATGATAAGAGTGTCGTCCAAAATAGTGGGGTCACTCTTCAAGCGTCGACTATGTACTTTGCAAGTGCAAAGGATAAGAGTCCACGTGAAGCTAAAATGTCATATTACGGTGTCATTGAGGACATTTGGGAGTTTGACTACATAGATTTCAAAATTCTGCTCTTTCAATGTAATTGGGTTGATAACACCAAAGGAGTTATAGTGGATGAATTGGGTTTCACTTTGGTGAACTTTGAAAAGATTGGCGAGAAGGGTGAACCATTCATATTGGCATCACAGGCGAAACAAATATTCTATATCGATGATCCTACGAATGATAAATGGTCGGTTGTTCTTCATGGTAAAAGACAATTCATTGAAGATCCTATAGATGAAGAAGAGTACTATGATAAGTATGATGACTCCAGTCCATTCTCGGTTGGGTTGCCAACTCCACAAAATATTGAAGCTAATGATGACTTATATGTGCGCGAAGATCACAATGAAGGATTGTTAATTGATAAAAGATCACAATTTTAGAGACATGTATGTTTATATAAATGCTAAATGTTTGCCTTTTTCTAGTTAATACAAATGCTAAATGTTTTCCTTTTTCTAGTTAATACAAATGCTAAATGTTTGCATTTTTAATGACATTTTCATATGGCTGACCATGATGAGCATGATGTCCATGATGAGCATGAAGTCCATGATGAGCATGCTGTACATGATGAGCATGGCGAGGATACCAATGTAAGTTCTAAAAACATATCCTGTATTTCTATAAAATTCATTATCTTCTAGTTATGTCATATATCCTATATTTCTATATTGGGCTAATTTAGTGTGTTTATTTTTGTCAAATTTTAGGTTGATGATGTACCTGTACCCACTGAAGCACTGGAGCAACTTGATGCGCAGCACCAAACACTTAACAAGAAAAGGGGCATCACTCTGTTGAAGAAGTTATTAGTTCTAAGTGGTAGTGGATCCAAATTGGTGGTGGAGTTTGATAATGGAGGAAATGCAATTGGAGTGAACCGCAATAATTTTGTAAACTATCTTGGGTGTACCACTCGGAGCCATTGTGGTGTTCAGTATGATAATTGGCATAAAGTTCCTCAAGGGAAAAAAGACTTGATATGGAAGGATTTATGCGTGAGTTATTATTATTTGCAATTCTATTTTGTAGATTACAAATTCTATTATTTGCAATTCTATTTTGGATACTAGTTAATAACATTTCTATTTTACAGAATCTATTTGCATTGGATGAGAAGTTGCATCGTAAAAGTGTGATGCAACGCGCTGGAAAGATGCTTAGGAATTATAGGACAAATCTGAACAAAGAATACATAAAAGAGGGTGATAAGAAGAAGAAGTCAGCCCTTGAACAATGGAACTTCTTGGACAAAGAAGATTGGGACAATTTTGTTGCTTCAAGAAAATCTGAAGAATTCAAGGTATTAGGCGTCACTCCCAATTTAATTAATATACATTGTATTCACCTATTCAAGATTAACATTTAGTGCTACTAACCAAATCATTAATGTGCATACTAACTAGGCCCTCAGTGACGCACAAAAAGCAAGGCGTGCACTGAATGTGCATGACCACACTATGGGTCCAAAAGGCTATGCAAGCGTTCGCCAAAGACTACAGGCGGAGTCTGCGGCTACTCAGTAGTCTGCTGCTACTCAGGAGTCTGCTCCTACTCAGGAGTCTGCCACACCCATGCCTCGCCATGATATCTGGATAGCTGGCAGGCAAAACAAGAAGGGTGAAATAAAGAAGCCTGTAACTGCTGAGGCGGCTGCAAAAATGGTAAAATACAACTCTTAGAGAAATCGTTTGAATATTGATTATTTGTGGTGTTAACTTACCAATTTCTATTTATGGTGATTAGCGGGAGCTGCACAAGCAGAGGAAACAAGGCACGTTCATCCCTCAGGGCACAAGGGATGAATTGACAGTTGCTCTGGGTAACCCAGAGCATCCTGGACGTGTTAGAGGTGCTGGCGCTGGTGTTGGCATCAAAGCATTCTTTGGGCCATCCCAGCGCAAACCCAGAGCGGGACTTTCTCAAGAAGAGGTAACCTATTCTTTTTTTAGAATGTTACTACAAAAGGAAATTCATTAATAAGAAGCTAATGTTTCTTTTATCCATTTATAGGAGAATAAGAGAGTTGAGGATTTAGCTGCTAAGAAGGTCAACGATGTAGTTGCTGAGAAGGTCAAGGAAGAATTGCTGCGGTGGAAGGCATCTCAGGCTTCCAATCAGCCTATGGCGACCCACTCTTCTCCTGATGCACAGACTGCGAGTAATCCTGGAGACCCGTCGCCTATCATGTCTGTTGTAAGTATTGTTTATGACATTGTAGCTAGTCTTTTCAAGATGATATGTTTTCAAGATTATATGTATATATGTATAAAATTCTTTACGTAAATTTGTAGGCATTGAAGCCATGCCGCTTAAGAATGCAAGACTATGTTGTTGCAGAGGCGCAGGCTTACCAGTCCCTTCCTGGGGCAACGTTTCATGGGACTCCAATGCCGCAGGGCTACATTCGTGTGAGCCCGCTACATGTATTACCCGATTGGAGGGAAGTTGCGTTGACATATGCCCACCCAGATATTGATACACTTGGTGAGGCAGAAGGCGGGGTCATATTGTGGCCCAAAGCAGATGTCGTCTACACGACTGAAATTGTAAGATAAATTTACATTGATTTAGACTGTTAATGTGTATATATGATGTCAACTGATCTGAAATTATATATACAGGTTAAAAAGAAGACACCAGGAGCACCTAGGCCTCCACCTCCACTTCCCGCATTACCAACTTGGGTTCCAACTGACCTAACATACCCATTAGGTCCTGCTTGTAGGGGAATGGCATGTTGGCTACGGGCACATAATATACATTGCCCTATAATAGTTTCTTTAGATGCAGATTATGCAGGTCAATCATACGATAACTCTTTATTTATACAAGATATTATTGAGCTGTTTATGTATGATTGGCTGAATACATCAATGATAGAGACATGGATAAGGTGAGATCTTCTTTATACATCCATATACCTTATGTAAGATCCGTTGATCTGGTTTCTTATATATTAATGCATATGCCTATATGTTTTGCAGCTACTTAGTCGAAGATCATTGCAAACAATTTGCATTTGATCATTTGGGATTTTTGATTCCATCATTGATTAGTTTGGTAGCTAAAGACCCTGATAATGTTCAACAATATTGTATAGATGCTTTTACAATTTTTGGTCAGCAAAAGAAGACGATAATAATAGCTCCATTCAATGTCAAGTAAGTTTACTTTATTTATAATTTGGACTTAAGAAAATTCCATTTTTATTTTGCATTTTGAGTTATTAATTGTTAACTTCTTACCTCTAGCGGTAGACATTGGGAGTTACTAGTTATTGTCCCCGGGACATTCACTGTTTATTATCTAGATCCTGCGGGGAGTACATTGAACACTAAAATTGGACACGTAATGAGAATGCCATTATTCTGGTGAGAAATATTTCATTTTTATATCTGTTAACATCTTTTATTACATTACTATTTACTTATGCAATTTATTGTGTTATATTAACATGTAGGGGTTTAGATGCATTCAAAAAGGCTGGAGGAACGGTCCCAAGGAAAAAGAACCAGCCAATAAATTGGCAGAACGTACAAGTAAGTTCCTGACTCGAATATATATATATATATTATTGATGTGAATTGTGCTTAGTTGTATTATTTTGTATGTTTCAATTTATAGTGTGCTACACAAGACAATGGCTGGGCATGCACATACTATGTGATGCGATTTATGCAGATGATTATCAAACATGCCGCATTGGACATCGATAGCATACATGAGGTATTATATATAGTCTCATTAGTTAGTATGAAATATATCAATCTTATTTTTATATTATTACTTATATATATACATCATTCTCTTTGCAGGTGTTTAAAACTGACCACACTATAGGTAAATGCTTAAAAAATATACATGCTCCATATACGATGGAAGCATTAAATGAAATAAGAGAAGAATGGGAAAAAGCCATACAAGCAGTGGCAACTGTAAGATATAATTTGGATGTTGATAGCGATAATGAATGATACTTTGTAAATGAATATTTCTGAATGTTAATACATGTATTTGAATGTTTCTATATGTGTGAATGTGAGAATTGAATTGATGTCTGAATGTATGTACTTGTGTGAAATTTTCCTTGTGACTTTTGTAGGTTTGCGGCCTGTTTGTAGGCTGATATCAATGGATGTCGTAAACCTGCAGTTCAGAAAACTGAACTGCAGGTTCTCATCCTGCTGACCAGCCACTGCAGGCCTGCAAACTGATATGAAAAAAAAATAGATATAGGCGTCGGTTATTTATAGAAAACCTTCAGCAAAGACCTACAACGTCGGTTTTTTTTCAAAAAACTGACGCCTGATGTGGCCAAAGCAGTCCTGGAAATGGCGTCGGATATGCGTATCAAACCGACACCTATTTAATCTATAGGCGTCGGTCTTTTGGCATATAACCGACGCCAAAAGTGTTCGCGCCACAGAAAATGGCGTCATCTAGGGAACTTTATGCGTCAATTATCTACTAAAAGACCGACGCTATATTCCATATAGGCGTCGGTCGTTTAGTAAATAACCGACGCAGAAAGTGCCCTAGATGACGCCATTTTCTGTGGCGCAAACCCTTTTGGCGTCGGTTATCTACTAAAAGACTGACGCCTATAGATTAAATAGGCGTCGGTTAAAAAACCGACGCCGAAGTGTTCGACCTTTAGCGGCGCCCACATAGGCGTCGGTCGGAAACCGACGCCAAATGGGGTTAAACGACCGACGCCAAAGGCCGTTTCTATAGTAGTGTGGGGTCGTAACAATTATCCAAGTCATATTTCAAGTTTCTAGATCTTCATCAAGGAAATAAGTTCAAGGGTCTAGATCAGGTATGTTACAAGATTTAGTACACATATGTTCACCATATATGATGATTCTAGGGTTAGAATCAAGCTTAGTCATTACTTTATGGCATGAAATAATATTCAAGATTTCAATAAGTCAAAAGATTAGATATAGACCATTCATTAATCAAGTCATGTTTTAGTGTCTCTAGATAATCATCATAGTCAAATACTAGGGTTTCTAGATATTAATCATCATTATTGGGCCATTTGACAAATCATATAAGAAAGAGATCAAATTTATGTATTTTTAAGAAATCTATCAGGAATTCGGCTCCAAAAGTATTTTTAATCAATTGATTGGATTTTTTTGATCAAAATTGACTATTTATTATTTAATTTTTGGAGTTAGGAGTTGAGAGTTATCATTTTTGTAAGATATGATCATTTAATTTATTTTGTGGTCAAGAAGAGAAGATTTACCAAAATATGATAAGCAACAAAAATGTCAGCCGTTTGATCCTTGGTTAGCTTTGACAAGTGCGGCAGATCAGCAGTTGATGAGTGATGGCTTACTGGGAAAAAAATCAGTCTGATATTTGATTTGGTTGGTTCAAGTCAGTATTTTTTGGTTCAAATCTTAGATTGATTAGTTCATCAACATTTCATTTGGTTCAATTGAACTGATCGATTTCCACCCTGGCCGACTAGTTTGGGGCATGTTTCTCCTATGCTCAGTACTCCCTCATGATCCTAGGAACCAGGAAGAGGGAGGCTCACTGGAGCAAGGGTGGCAGGAGTAGGAGGATTCAAGGAAGGTAGCAAAGATGCCGCCCAAACTCATCATGACTGCCCGAGTTGCATGGATGTCTGTATCTGGAGAGACAAGGTGAGATGAAGGGATTCCCAATTCAGGCGGTGCAGTGGTGCCACACAAATAGTATACAAATAGAAATAAAATTGTAGTTATTGAAGCTTAGGGGGTGAGAATGAGTGAGGTCTCGAGCAAGGTACAATGGAAGCGAGTGTTGGGAGACCTTTACATAGGACTAGGATTAAGTTTTGGGCTAGATCAAGTTCTTTCCCTTAGCCATGGCCACCAAAGTGAGATGAGGAAATGTGAAAGGTGTTTTAGCAGATGAAGAGAGCAATAATAGTGGTCAAAGTAAGGTTAGTTCAGTCTGAAATCATGAGACGATCATTTCCTCTCAGTTAGAATCTCGAATCGAGGTCATGGGAAGGAGATCAGCCATTATGGTGGTCTTGTCTCCTCCCCACAATTAGCGGGAGGTAGAAGTCAATGACCCAGACGTTCGATCAAGACTGCAATCCACATGGGGTAGATCCAAGCACCCAAATTTTCCCTAGATCCTTTGCTCAGATCGTTGACCTGGATAAAGCGAATTAAAAGGCAAATCAAGGGATTTTCAACAGATTAACTATAATAATTCATAGAAAATTGTAGGAATGTCCAAATGGGATGAAATATGGACCATAGGTTCAAAAAAATGTTTAGAATATTTAGAAAATGTTTTAGAACTATATGGTGAAATTTGATGGACCAATTTACTTTTTTTGATCCTTTAACAAATTAATTAAATATGTGGTGTCACAATGTGTATAAATTCATATTGATCACCATATTTTGAATTTGAGTCTCAACATTGATTTAGAGGCCAAGAAAAATAATTTGAGTTCAAGAGTTAACATAAAGAGGGAAAACAATAATTAAATCATTATTATGCTAAAACCCACTTTGTCACAATAACCATGCTAACATCCACCATTAAAACAAACTTTTAGGGTGACATGTGTATGCATATATATCATATCAGATATATGTATAGGGATTGCATGTGGTATTTAATCAGATATGCACATGAACCATTTCAATATTCACATCACATTTAATAAATAAATTATAAAACCAAAATAAAATAATATCAATTAAATTCCAAAAAATAGTGGCGTGGCTCTATTACCATTGTAGGGAAATATGGCATCATATATGGTAGCGAAATAAATTTTGTACTCCATATTCTCCTAAGATAGTAGATCACATCAACAATTATGTAATGGGAAAGAGGGTTACAAGATATATACCTGGTCCTAGAGTAAGTCCAACGACTATCCCCTACTACAACATACTTCATTTTTCAAGTTGCACCTGGACGGTTGTCAAAGGCGGTCTCCTGGTGTATCACTATAGATGGCAGTTAACGATATCCTCCTAGAGGGTGGAAAAGGTCTCCATACCTCTACATAGTCCATGCAGACCACTAGGAACTCCATGAAGTACTACTAGAGACAATGATAAGGAGTTATCCATTTGACTATCAACATGCTAGAGTTGATTTGCTTTCTCATTTTGTCTTTCCTTTCCTATCCCTCACTGTAACGTCCCAAGAATCAGGCCTGGGATAACATGATCTTAAAATAATGATTGGACTACCCATATCACCTAGGTACACCCCCTTTTTTGGAATCCCATCACTAAAGAACTCCATAGTTAAGTGTGCTCAGCTTGGAGTAGTAGTAGGATGGGTGACCAATCGGGAAGTTCATCATGGCTTGCACGTGAGTGAGGAAAAAGTGCACAGCTAACGCTAGTGGTGGTCTGTGGGGCCAGTCGTCATTCTTGAAACTCAACTAGAACCTTGGGCAGTGGGTCTAGGTGTTTCAAATGGTATCAAAGCCAATTTCCCTCGATAGGTGGGGCCCACATGGGCACGTGGCATACCAGTCTTGAGCCATACGGTCCAGGCATGTAGGAAAGAGTTATCCATGGTGATGTAGCCACCCTTGCACCGGTATTCCATGATCGGGAGCTGGATGTCCATGGGCCATGTTGGGTCTGCACTAAAATGGGAAAATATTATGAGGCCATATAGATTAGTCTTGACGTAGACGTCAAGAGTTCAAGTGGGGGAGATTGTAACATCCCAAGAATCAAGCCTCAGATAACATGATCTTAAAAGGAATGATTGGACTACCCATATCACCAAGGTGCACCTCCTTTTCTAGGAGCTTATCACTAAAGAACTCCATAGTTAATCGGGCTCAGCTTGGAGTAGTACTAGGATGGGTGAGTAGTCATGTAGTTGACCCCGGCTTGTGCATGAGTGAGGAAAAAGCACACAGTTAAATCTAGTCATGGTTTGTGGGTCCAGTCATCATTCCTAAAACTCTGCTAGATGCTAGGGCAGTGGGCCCAGTTGTTACACTCACTTCTATAGGTAGGACTCAATCAGGATCTCTAGTTATGACAACTAGAATGGACAACTCTTGTCAAAGAGAATTGTTGTGTATCTATAAAGACCGACTACCTCTCTATTTATAGGATGGTTAAGGTAAGGATTTCTAGTCTGAGTGGGAGTTGAAGAGCTGGAATATTATGAACTTTTTCAAAACTACAAACCATGAAATGGTCAGTTCACTAGTGTATCAGTTGGATGATACATGAGACAATCAATTCAACACTTCAACTGATCATGTCACTATGTTTCCTATTTGCAATTGTATTGGCATTTAATATTCGATTAATTCACAAAATGACTTCAACATCAATCATTGATCTAGTCACACTGATTGTTGAAATGATCATTTCACATCTCAAATGATCCTTTCACACTTTGAAATGGTAGGTTCATTTTTGAACTGGGTGGTTCATTATCTAAACTAAGCAGTTCATTTCTAAACGTGGTGGTTCAAATTCTAGTTCAGCCAATATACAATCAATATTGTTTAAATTGAATATCTAAACACTTTAGTACTCAATTTATGCCATATTCGTTAGTAAAATCCTATTCTAAATGTGTCTAATGTGTGTGACCCTAGAGATCCCAAATTACATTGGCAGTAAATGTCCAAAACCAATTTATGACATCAATAGCAATGTGCATTGTCTAGGAAGACATTATTGATACCCAAGAAATTGGAAAATTGGAGAACAACTTCAACCTAAAATTTGTGATCTATGTTACTGTGATCATATAGTTCCTTTTTCTTCGATATCCGGATTGAACTCGAGTCATGGAATTGTCATCCTCTTCTACATTCAATCCATGTTCCTTGAACTAGAGCAGATTGTCTGAGATGCATGTGAGCTCACATATCATATATTAAGTCACATGAGTATGGACATACATTTCTCAGTCTTTCTTATCAAGTCGTCTAGATATTAATGACCTATAGGGAGGACAAATTCTATCTACACCACTCACACTCAATTTCCATGTGTCACAATGCACCCAAGCATCACTTTTATGGCAATCATTATTCAATGTCACGTTGAATGATGTCAAGATACATTGAATGAGATGTGATGAATGCAATGTCTTCATGTCTAAGAACCACAATCACCACTATCACTATGAGAGCTGATTTTAACTACCATTACATTGTCTCTAGTAATCTATTGGTAAGGTATGCCCATGGAGCCAATCGTGTGACTATTTACATGGCATATACCTTAAAGGATTTTATTAATAATTAAAAAAGGCAAGCTTCCAATTCATTTTGTTACGAGATAATGAGGAAACACTATGAATGTCTAGAGAATTATATTACTAAATGACATATATATTCAAGTTATCACCCTAGTGGATGAGATCATAAGTATGCTAAGAGTACATATACATATTCTCATTATGTCCCTGAACGGTTGTTATTGTGGATGGTTGATAGACATCAAAAGTACATAAGATCAGAGTGTGAGTTGGTTGATCACTAAATTTCATTAGTCATGATATGGAAATACCAAACCAAGTACATAGATACATGTTAGGGGATAGTGTATCAGACAAACCAACTTTGAGAGTGAACAATGGTTGCCTTGGTCACATTCATCTCTCATAGTGAAGGTTGTGATTGTGATTTGTAGACCTAAAATAACTACACTCGTCACAAGTCATTGGGTATGCTTTGACATCATTAAACCCAATCCTAAAACATGGGTTGTTATAATAGTGATGATTGGGTGACTTTGACACATGGGGATAGACTGTGAGTGATATATATAGTATTTGTCCCTTCAAATGGAGTATGATAGCCTGTCCACTTGATAAGAGAGACTAAGAAACACATGTGCATGCACATGTGAATCAATATATGATATTGAGGTCACATTATCTCAGATAGTTTTCTCTCAGTTCAAGGAACATGGATTGAAAGTTGAGAGGATGACCTTCCATTCTTGGAGATCATCTTGATATCATAGGCAAAGGAATTATACAATCATTGCAACACCATACACAGATTGTAGGTTGATGTTGTTTTCCATCTTTTGATTCACTTGGGTAGCACTGATGTGCGACGTGGCACCACTCTTAGCTTGTCATGTCATAATCTAGTTATGGACATTCACTACCAAGGTGACATGGGACCTATAGTGTCACACACATAGGAACTCATCTAGAAGAGGAGTTTGATCTCGAATGACAAATGGATTGATTACTAAAATGTTTAGGTATGCAATTCACACAATAGATCGACAGATTGGTTGACTGGTCTACCAAACGACCATCTCACCGAGTGAGATGACCTTTTTGGCATGCTAGATAGGATTCTCAAGTTGTGAGATGTCTATTTGGGATGTCAAGCTAATCAGAGTTCAACTTGGCTAAGTTCTGCCCTTGAACCGAACAATTTAATGTGATTGAACCAACTGACTCATCTCGACTCATTAGATGGGCATTTGGATAATAGAGATGGGAATCTCGCCTGGGTGAGATGGATTGGTTGGGCCGAACTAAGGTTGGAGATGTTTTTGGAATAGTTTAATCACATAAACATGGAGTGCAAGTAAATTAATATGTAATATTTATTGGATTCAAAATTGCCTAACTCATGTGCCATTAGAAAAATGCCAAATGGACATTTCGCATTGCGAGACGACAGTCTTGCATACCAGACGACCATTTTGCATCTCACAAGTTGCAAAAGTTAAAGTTCTTCCGGTCCTTTCCACTCCCATGTAATCCCATATAGACTGGGAACCCTGACCCTTACGTGGCGTATAAAAGGAGGGGTACTGGGAGATTCCCACGACAACATAGATAACTGAGAATCAGTTCCTCTGAGAATTATTGTCCTCTCTAGTTGTGGTAACCAAGAGAGTCCAGGCAAGTCCTACCCGACATGGAGGGATAAACAACTAGAGAGAACAAATGAGAAGTTATTGTTGTGGGATAGCATGTTGGTGACTAGTAGACCAGCGGAGGGAGAACTCCTTCCTATCTATTCTTGGTGAACGACATGAGTTCTAGTTGGTCCGTGTGGAATACTCACTAAATCAAACCTTCCTATTTCATAGTAGTTGATGTCATACTGTTGTTATGGGAATACATGTAGATACAATTTTTGTTTCTACTACTATACTATGTGCTTGTATTTCCCAATAGTGGTATCAGAGCCATGTCAATCCACTATGTTTTAGGATAATCAATATGATTGGATTTTTGGTTTTATAGTTTATTTATTGCATACAATGCTAATATTTAAACTTCTCTCATATGTGTGTCCGATCAAAAATCACATAATGCCAAACTAATATATATATATATATATATATATATATATATATATATATATATATATATATATATATATATATATATATATATATATATGCAATTTACATGTGTCTCCCTAAAAGTGGTTTCAATGGTGGAATGTCTTAAACACTTTATCTATGTGTGGTTGGATGGTTTGGTTCATGTTTATGTTGGTTTGTGTACAAGGCCTCTACCTCCCTCTTCCCAAAGTAAAGTTAATGTTTTCCTACCTTTGCTCCCCTCGAATGTAACTTCAGGTTTCTCTTATTCAATGTAATAATGTATCAATAGGATAGTTTCTTTTCATGTAATGATGTTGAAAATGTTCATCGCCGGTTGAGACGACTAGTTCTTGAGACGAGACGATAGTATGGAGGATCATGGAGGAGAGAGAGATGGAACCAAATGACTATCTGGTTGACCCAACTGACCGTTTGAAAGGAGTACAAACATTGATTGGAGAGGAGGCAAGACGACTGTCCCAAAAGTCCCAACTGACCATCTGGAAGGAGTCCAAACATCGGTTGGACAGGAGGACCAACCGATCGACCAAGATTCAAGATGACCAATTCAAGGGTTGAATCAATCTACCCAGATTGGCAAGCATACGTCTACACCAACAGTAGGTTCATACATATGATGTGGTGATTGACTGAGGTAATAGTAATTCCTTGCAGCTCCAAGGAATTACAACAGACATGGTCATAACCATCACTTTTTGTTTTATATTTTATGTTTACATTGTGGGTTATATCATGTATATGATACATACTATATATGTGATGATTGGATACAATATATGTATATATATATATATATATATATATATATATATATATATAAACCCCTCAATCAAACATATTAAGTATAAGACGCTTTCCATTAGAAATAAACATGAAAAGCTTTATCAAACAAGTGTAGATTTGCACAAAGAATGGTGTCTTGTCTATCTCATGGAAGTGTGATGGTAGATATGAAGATTTGCCCAAAGCATGGTGCGTAACTATCATATTGGCTATTGGGTCAGGCTTAACTGGTGACTTAGATAGCCCAAGCCCAGAGGCATGTAGATGATCATGGCAAAGGGTTGCACATTAATCTATCAATGATTTGCATGTGATAAAATTGGCAAAATGACCTACCTAAATAGTCAAGTTGTGGGCAATCGACAAATGCTGACAAATGATTTGATAAAATTTGGATCTTGGCTCATTAGAAAATTGTTCGCTGCAATTTTCTGAATTGAAATTTGAGGGTTATAAATTTGAAAAAAATAATGAAAATGATAATTAATTAAAGAGCTAATTATGATCGCCAAAATTTTAATCAAATCTGAAATGAATTTTGACAAAATTACAAATTCTTTTACAGAATCAAATGGCAAAAACAAACAATCACTTTTCTCTGTAATCACTCCTTCACAAAGAGATTCTTACTGGGAACAACTTCCATGATTGCTTCAGGATACTAAGAATTGTTCTCATACAAGAGTGTAAGCTCTATGACCTAGAAATGCCAGAACCAAAGGAATCAGCTCAAAATTCTCCAATGACAAGGATGCTTATAAGAAGCATATTGAAGATGTTGTAGACGTCAAGTGTCTAATGTTATGCTCCATGAGCCATGAGCTACAAAGGAAGAATGAGAAGATGAGGTTGATTGAGATGGTCAAACATTTCAACAACATGTACTAAGATCAGGAAAGATAGGAGAGATATGATGTCTCCAAATCTTTGTTCAAATGCAACATTGTAGAAGCAGATCCAACAGGTCCTCAGGTACTCAAGCTCATTAGGTATGTGGAGAACCTAGCTAGATAGGGATTCCCATTGGGCCAAGAGTTTTCCAATGATGTGATTCTACAGTCCCTTCTAGAGTCATATAGTCAGTTTGTCATGAACTACAACATGAATGACTTTGACAAGCCGTTGATAGAGTTGTTGGGCATGTTGAGGACAATTGAGACACAAATCAACAAAGACAAGCCCAAGTCTGCGATGGTGATCATGAAGACAAAGGGGAAGTGTAAAGGCAAAGCTAAGAAGAGTTCTAAAGCTAGCCATAAGCCCAAGTCTTCAGATCTCAAGGAAAAAGCTGGAGTAAAGAAACAAAGAGGTGATTGTCATCACCCTAGACATTGGAAGATAAATTGCCCAATCTAGTTAGAGAAACTAAAGAAGAAGAAGGATGGAACTGAGGCCTCCACTTCAGGTATAAACAACATAAGATAAACTTGATTACTTCTTATGTTTTGGTATATAATACCAGATAAAAGATCTATAATATTTATGTGTAGGATCTGAGAAGAAGTAAAATCCCTCATTGAAGGACAAATATGGACAAGGCAAAGAAAGTTTTGTGGATTCCATAGTTTACATTTAAATTTATCTTAGTCTATTGGGCATGTAATAGATTTATTAGAACTGGTATTTCATTATTCTATTAGAATATAATTTTTTCTTTATGTATCTTGTCTAAACAAGGATGATTATCAATAAAGAGTTATTAGTACTTCTATATCAAAGATATGATATTTCATGGCATTGGCCCTAAGACATCTTGTCATATTTATGTGAAATGATATAAAGATGAATGTTTGTAATGTTTATACTAAAAGGAATATAATTTATTACTCAAGACTATCATTAACATTAATCATCTTATGTGCATATGAGAATTGCATGACTAGAGTACATATTGATGTTGATCTAGAGTCCCCTAACTATTGAACCTAAGAAAAGATGCAAGTCTTATTCACACACAATATGGCATGACGTCCTTCACTAAACGTAGTGGGAGGATAAGTCTTCTTTCATACCTCATGCATATGATGCATGGAGATCTCATGAAATGAATGTTATGGATGATTATTTATACTTCATTTCATTTAATGGTAATTTGACAATATGTATTCAGTAAAGAAGAAAACATCAATCTCTTGAAGTGTTCGAAGGATATTATAAATGAAGTTTATGTTGATGAAAGTATTACGAAACTTTGATGAGATCAAATGTTGAAATAATATACATCAATACTTTAAGTACCTTCAGGAATGAACAGTGATGAGGTATCACAAGTGAAATCCATCTGAGCATGATGATGTGCCAGAATGAAGGAATTATACCATGATGAATCATGATATAATTATCAATCAATCTAGTCTTCTTATATGCTCATAAATATAAGATATCACTAAATGATGTACCGTCTGAATGGTTTATAAAACATCATATATGATATGATTTGGGGATGTCCCAATTTGTCTAAAGGATTGAAACCTAAATTGAGAAAGTAGTTTCTTGAGAATTTGTATCCATAAACTATCTTTGTTGAACATTATTGTTAATCCCAATATAATTACAAAAGTGTTTTGTTGATAGGATCACTAGATTTCTTAAGAATCAATGGGAGTAATAATAGATCTCCAAATGTTTGAGATAAACAAAGAGGTACAATGAGAAATAAAACAATAAAAAGTTTTTTTGGAATCTCAAGTTCATCGTGTAACACAGAATAAAAGTTTTAGTAGAATACATATGAGATTGAAGGATTGTGAATCCAACAATTCAAATAGGTTGGTCATAATAGATGAGTCAACTAGTCAACTAGAAGCCATTTTTGAGTATTATGGGACCCATATAAGGCAACAAGGTAGGACCTTGATAATAGCCACCTTAAAGGATAACACCAAAAAGGTGCAATAGGGTCTTATGGAAAATACCTACATGGATAACATAAAAGGACTAATTGGCTAAAACGATATTCAAACCAATTCAAGTTGTTGAACATGATAGAAATTCCTTTTCCAATTGTCATGCTTGTTGTTGTAGTTAAAATAGACCAAGAGGTTTGGCATATTTAGATAAAATCAGATTCCTTAAAAGGAGTAAATCAAAGGACGTGTATATGACACAACCTAAAGGGTTTTATAACTTCATGAATGCAAATAGAGTCTACAAACTACAAAATTCAATCTGGATTTGAAACTAGAATCTTAGAAATGGGATCTTTTGATTTGATAAGATAGTCAAAGAATTTGACTTAAATCAAGATAAAAGATGAAAATATTGATTACAAAAGATTTAGTGGAAGCATATTGAATTTCCACATGTGATGAGAAATGGCAACTCAATATTGTGGATGTTGGGAACTGGCATTAAAAAATCCTTAGTAGTGAAGGAAAAGGTGAAACATCTTATGAGATAAGGATCGTGATCTATACAGATACTTCTTTAATGTTTAATAATGGAAGTATTAAGCACGTACAATAGTAATGTGCTGAAAGAGATCAACATGGAATGATTCAGTGAGAGAGAATGGAGATTGGTCTCTCATGAACCATATATTCTGATTCCTATGAAGAATGGAGATACCATGAATAAGATTACATAGGCCATCCTAATAGTGGATCTATCATGTAAGCTATTAAAACCCTTATCCCATATAATCTTTTATGTATTAGACATGACAAGATGATATTAAAATCCAATAAGGATTATTGAAATATCATAAGGACATCCATTAGTACTTGTGAAGTACTTAAGGATAATTCTAGTTAATAATGATAGCAATAAAAGGAAGAGTTGGATGTAAAGAAATACATCGATGCAAGCTTCCATAAATGACAAAGCTGGTTAAAAATCAAAATATGTTTTTATTTAAAAGGGACAAGTGAAGATTAGTTGGAAGGGTTTCAAACTAATAGAGATTAACTTTATTCTACAATAGAGGCTAAGTATACTTGTTTTGTGAACAAAGAGTGATACTATATGGATCTAAAGGTTCATTTGATGAACTTATAAATGTTCCAAACATTGAAGAGTTAGTAGTGATACGTTGATAACAATGGAGCTAATTGTTAGGAAAGGAATACGAGATAGCATATTACATTAGTTATGTCTCATATGAGAAATTGTACAATAAAGAGAATAGGAACATGTAATATCCTGACCACAAGAAAATTGTTTCTAACCCGCAAAATTAGCACTAGCATAGAAAAAGCATGTTGGACATGTTTAAGTAACTAAGGATGAGATTCGTTAGTGATTGACTGTAAGTGCCAGTAAGAATTTGTTAGTAAGCTATGCTCGTAGAGACAATCATGTGATGGTTGACATGGCATATACCTTAAAGGATTTGATTAATACTTATAAAGGCAAGCATCCAATTCATTCTATTTGATTCAGTTACGAGATAATGAGGAAACAATGTGAATGTCTAGAGAATTATATTACTCAATTAGGTATGTATTCAAGTTACTACCCTTTTGGATGAGATAATACATATGTTAAGAGTACATATACATGTTCTCATTATGTCCCTGATCATTTGTTATTGTGGAAGGTTGATAAACAACAATAAAACGTAAGATTAGAGTGTGAGTTGGTTGATGACTTAAACTCATTAGTCATGAAATGGTAATATCAAACAAAGCACACATATATATGCTAGGGAATTGTGTATCAGACAGACCCACCTTGAGAGTGACACATGGTTGTGGTGGTCACAGTCATCTCTCATAGTGAAGGTGGTGATTGTGATTCTTAGACCTAAAATCATGCACTCGTCACATGTCATTGGGTACGCTTTGTGTTATAACCCCAATTTTAGGTGAGAAATGTAATTTCTCATATTAAAGATATTGGTACAAATAATACAATTTGTTGCGAATAAATGGATTTCGTTTACAATAGCCTTGATGTTTGTGTTGTGGGCTTTACTGGCTATTGGGCCCATTAACAAAGAAATTCAATGATTAATAAATGAATAATTGAGTTTTTGAGAAAAGAATGAGGTAGAAACCTCTAGAAGGCAAATGAATGTAATCCAAGGATGAATTTCGTGCCTCTTGGGTTCCTTGTTTTCCACGAAGTCCAAAGTTGCAAAGAAAAGGAAATAAGAAAAGAAAAGATTAATTAAGTATTTCATTATTAAGAAAGAAATTGAAAATAATGATATAATGTGGAAAATAAGTGGAAAGAAGTGCAATTGAGTTAACCATGGTGGATTTTCATATCCCAAGAATTCCTAACATTAAAAGGTATAGCAATGAGGAAAATAAAAGAGAAATCCTCAAAAGAGATATTTTAATAAGAAATAAACAAGATAATGCAAGAAATAAAGAGAGAAGTCAGGGTTTGGTCATGATGAGTAATAATTCGAACCCCACTTGCTTTCTTGGATTACAAGGAATAGAAATAATGAGAAATAAGAAAATAAGAAAGAGGAAATATAAATTAAATAAGTCTTATTAAAGAATACCTTGCTTTTGAAGAAAAAGCCCTTTTCCTTTGGAATTTGGGACTCTTTTTTGGCATGCACATAGATAAAGGCAAGAGGAGGTTTCCCTTAAAATTTGGTTGCAAAGTGATGCATAGATTCCAAGATATGCAATTTAGAAGTTATCCTAAAGTATAGACATTAATTGCATAGTAAATATGTGTCACGATTTATCTGGGAATAAAATCCCGATTTTTGAATTTGGGTGCTCATCTGTGATCGTTGGATCTATGATCCACGGCCTGGGATGAATCATGATCTCACCAGGACTGAGGATACAGAGACCAGGTTGCGATGAGTTTGATCGATGTTTTTTTTATGAGTTTGGGACCAGCTGCGGAGTTTTGGAGGAGTCCATTGACTCCGGGAGATCAAGCTGACCTGATCCACCCCAAGTTTTCGGGGGTTTCTTCGCGTATGGGAGAAGTTCCCAATTTACAGAAGATTCGATGAGACCCTATATATAGGGGGTAAGTATCTACGGAACTAGCACCCCTAGCGAGTACTTTGGCATGACCGGACGGAGCCGACGACCGAACCCGTGCCTCCAATTGAAGCTTCGGTCATGACCTGCATCTCCCCCTAGGAACAGATGCCGCCGGATGAACAAGGAGTAGCCCCGGTAGTTGGAAGGGCACCCATGGCCAATTAAGGGGACCATCAAGTTTGTGAGGTCGAGACGGAGGGATCGTTGGTCTTGAAACGCGCGCAGGTGCTCTGGAGTTTGAAGTCAACTTCTCTGTTGACCCCTGGATTGCGTGACCAGAAGCTCACGAGGTTGAAGACAACCTGTGCAATTACGTATTTGCCCCTTCGCGCCTTCAGACAAGGTAAGGGTGTCTTCGTCTATCGCTTCTTTTGATCGCAAGGTGCGGACGATCCCTAGTCGCTGGATCCTGGGGGACCAGCGGACCACAGATCGGAGGGTCGTTGTTTTTCTGAAATTGGTAATTAAATCGATGAAAAATGAATTATTTTGAAAAAATCTTAACTTCTGCTATGAAGAACGTATGGGAAAAAGTTAATACATGAAAAATGATCAGAAAAATACAAGGAATGCATTAAAAATGGTTTGGATATCTAAATCCATATAATTTTGTAAAAGTGTATATTTTGATGGGAAAAGTGTTAATTTTTAATTAGAAAACCCTAATTGTTAACCAAAGATGGTTTTAATCTTGCAAATAGATTAATTCCAGCATGGTTTACTTGATTAATGTTAAAGATGATTTTTAACCTGTTTTGATGATAGAATTGCAAGGTTTAGGGTTTTTAAACTAATGTGATGGTTAATATGCTTAGAAACCCTAAATATGAGAAAAAGGAAAGAAAAGCATCTATAAATTTGAAATTAGGGTTTTGAGTTGCAAAAGTATGATCTTAGAATCTGTTGTGATAAATAAGATGAGATAATTAGGGTTTGATGGATATTTTGATAAAAGTAAAGTAAAAGAGGTAAAAAGGAAGTAAAACCCTAATTATAGTCAAAACCCTAAAAAGGGCTAGTAACCCTAGGGCGATTAGGCCTATTAGACTTTGGATACCATGATCCATGATAGAGAATATGGGATGTATATTTCAGGATTGAATTGTGTGCTTGCTTGCTTGATTCTGGAATTACTTTCTTGATTGGATTATTCCTGCACCTGAGTCTGCCCGACAGGTTTGTGGCTAATTATGAATAACCGCCTTAGTTTCCCGATGATTTTCCAGATGGTTAACCGCATTGAATGCAAATTATCAGTTTGGATGTTCATACTTGCAAACTATAAAGTCACTATGAATATCACATTAATAATAGAAGTATGTATTCTCACACCTACATGCCACCCTGATGGATGATGCCAAAGGTCAGGCCCAGATGGGTAGACTAATGGACGCCTTGAGTGGTGACCCCAAGCACCAAGCTCGGGAATGAGAAGGTGGCCTATGATATTACATGACTAGTGGGCACCATGAGTGGTGACCCCCAGGCACCAAGCTCGGGATGGAGAAGGTGGCCTTATGTCATTGGCAAAGGAAACCCTAAGGTGGATATGCCAGGGTTAGGGCAAAAGCGGTGGAGAATGTCATACTTTAAAATGTAAATTGGCTTGTTAAATAATTTGATTGTGATTATTAAATTGTTAGCCATATTTGTCAGATTTTGGTGGTTTCCCACATACTAGTATATTTCGATATACTGACCGACGTTTTGTTTGTCGACATTTTAGGAACAATTGAAAGAACAAACAGTAAAGTGACACATTGTGGAAATAGGGACTAAAGTGCAAGGAGGATTAGATAGAATAATTCAAGCTCTGGATAGATAGATTTCCAAAATTTTCAAAGGTAAACAAAGTTTTAAATTTATACAAATTCCAGTTAGTTAGTATAATTTCATAATTATTATTTATTATTGGTGGAACCTTTGATCTTGTTAATTGAATAACAGCTCTGACCTTCGGGTCTCCCTTAATTGGGGGTTACCGGGAGACGGGGTCGTTACACTTTGACATCATAAAAAGTAGTCCTGAAACATGGGTTGTTATAACGGTGATGATTGGGTGAATTTGACACGTGGGAATAGACTGTGAGTGATAGATATGGGATTTTTCCCTCCTAGTGGAGTATGATATCCTGGGCAGTTGATAAGAGAGACTGATAAATTATACATGATATTGAGGTCACATTATCTTAGATAGTCTACTCTTCGTTCATGTACATGGATTGAATGTTGAGAGGATGACCTTCCATGCCTCAAGTTCATACTAGATATCAGAGACAAAGGAATTATACAATAACTGCAATACCTTAATACATTGTAGGTTGAAGTTGTTCACCAACTTTCAGTTCACTTGGGTAGCATTGATGTGTGACTAGGCACCACTTTTTTCTTGTGATGTCATAATCTGGTTATGGACATTTACTACCAACATAATATGGGACCTATAGGGTCACACACATAGGAATTCATCTAGAAGAGGACTTGAATGAAAAATGGATTGATTACTAAAGTGATTATGTATTCAATTCATGCAACATATCAATTGATTGACTGACTGGATTGCCAAACGACAATCTCACTGAGTGAGATGGAAATTTGGGAATGCCACACATGCATCTCAAGTTTTGAGATGGTCGTTTGGGCTATCAAGCTAATAAAAATTTGAATTGGCTAAGTTCTACCCTTGAACGACCAATCCAATGTGTTTGAACCGACTAGCTCATCTCGACTCACTAGATGGGTGTCTGGGTGAGCGAGACAGGCATCTCTCCTAGGTGAGATGACTCGGTTGGTCCAACTAAAGGTGTAGGATGTTTCCTGAATAGTTTCATTTGCACAAACTGGGAGTGCAAGTAAATTAATATGTAATTTTAATTGGATTCGAAATTGCCAAATTATTGTGTGATTAAGAAACTGCCAATAGAATGTGCAATATGATCTACAAGATCACATCAAAGATCATGGCCAATAGAATGAAGCCACTGCTCAACTCTATTGTGATGGAGAACCAAAGTGCTTTCATACCAGGAAGGCTTATTACAGATAAAGCCTTGATCACTTTTGAGTTGTTTCATGTGATGAAGAAGAAGAAAAAGGGGAGAAGAGGTCATCTGGTTGTTAGGTTCGATATGAGCAAAGATTATGATAGTATTGAGTTGTAGTTTGATTATGATGTGATGAGAGCTTTGGGCTTCAACCAGTTTTGGTGCAAAAATGTGATTCAGTGCTTTTCAAGTTCTTCTCTTTCCTTTATTATCAATGGGAAAAGAAAGGGTTATATTAAGCCACAGAGGGGTCTTAGACAAGGAGATCCCATATCCCCCTATGTTTTTATTCTGTGTATTGACTCTTTTTCACATCTTCTTAGAAACACATAGGAGAGGAAACTGATACATGAGGGGGAAGGCTAACGCAAGAGGGATTTCAATTTCTCATATGTTCTTTGCTGATGACAACATTCTATTTAGTAGGGCCACTCCACAAGAAGCATTGACGATAGATAATGTTATTAGATTCTATGAAAAGGCTTCAAGGTAGAAAATTAACATGATAAAGTCGAAAGAGTCCTTCAGTGGTAATGTGGAAGAGGCAAAGAAGGAGGAGGGTATGAGAATCCTTAATATGCAACAAGTGACCAAGCACGAGAAGTATTTGGGGCTACCTACTATGGTGGGAAGATCTAAGAAGATTACCTTTAAAGCAATAATTAACAGAGTGTGGAGTGAACTGAATGGGTGGAAAGAGAAGTTTCTAAGCCAAGAAGGAAAGGAGGTTATGATTAAGTCTGTTATCCAAGCTCTGTCGACCTATATGATGGGGATATTTCAAATACCGGTCAACATATTAGAGGAGATAACCAGAATGATTGTGAATTTTTGGTGAGGTTCGACAGACAAAAAAAGGAGAATACATTGGTCGTCCTGGGACAAGTTGTGCAAGTCTAAGAGGGATGGTGGTCTTGGGTTTAGGGACTTGAATATATTCAACCTTGCCATACTAGCAAAGAAAGTGTGGAGGTTACAATCTAACAAAGAAAGCATGTGTGCAAAAATTCTAGGGGGTAAATATTACAAAGCTGGTGATTTTCTTGATGCTTACAGAGGTTTTAACCCCAGCTTCACGTGGAGAAAAATATGGGGATCTAAATCTTTACTGAAAGAAGGGTTGAGATGGAGGATTGGTGAGGATTCCAAAGTCAAACTCTGGGGTGATCCATGGATGCCTAATAAAAAAGGGTGGTGCAGTAAACCAGATTATATAGAGGACAACGAAGATTGGTTGGTGACTGAAGTCATTGACATTAACTGTTTGGCTTGGAGGGAGGAGTTTATTATCGACCTACTCTAGGAGGATGACTTGGTGGAGCTGAGCAAACTCCCTCCCTATTTGGGAAAGAGGGACACATTGTACTGGTATCGAATTACGAATGGTTGCTTCTCTGTAAAATCAACATATTGGTTGGCGAGAGGTGAAACGGACTCTGAGGAGGAGGGGGGTAGTGAAAATGAGTTGTGTAATGTAATCTGGAAGGCCAAGGTGGCTCCTATATATAGAGCTTTTGTTTGGAGGGCATGCACAAATTATCTTTCTACAGGGGAGGCATTGTCAACAGAAAGTTGGATGTCAGTGCGGCTTGCATTATGTGTGATCACCATACAGAGGGCCACTTTCACATTCTCTTTGACTGCAGCATAGCTAGAACCTTGTGGAACTAAATCAAGTTGGGTGAGGTGCTAGACAAAATACACAGAAGCAGCATGGCAGAGACCTAGAAATGGTTGTTAAAGAATTTTGACAATGAGAAGATGGTTAACGTCATTACTATTTATGCAGCGGGCTGGAAAGCAAGGAATGAGCTCATTTTCAACAATGTTAAAAACAACCCAATCATTTTGTATACAAATCTCCTAGCTTGGACTAGGCAGCATGAATCAATTTCTAACCTGAAAGCTATATCTACTAGCGAGAGAAGGAGGTGCTGGCGTACGCCTAGGGTGGACAAGATAAAGGTGAACATGGATGTTGCTTGCTCGGTGGGGAGAAACAAGACGACTGTCAGTGCCATATACATAAACCATTTGGGGGTCTTTAGGGGAGTGGCGTTGTGGAATTTCTTCAGCAGTTGGTGCAGCAAAACTACTGAAGCTATGGCAATTTTATTGGCTCTAAAAAAGGCTCTGGAATGGGGTTTTTTGGAGTTGGAGGTGGAAACTGATGCAAGTGCCATTGCTAATATTGTGCTTCAGAAATTGGGGTGTACACCTTATCACAACATTATGGATCATATTTGTAATGTTAGTGAGTTTTTTGAGTTTGCTAGTTTCTCCCATATTAATAGGGATTGTAATGTGGTGGCCCATAATGCTGCTGAATAAGGCAATACCATGAATGAATCACGGTCTTGGGAGTCAGATTTCCCTTCCTGTTGCATTAAGGATGTTGAAAATGATTTGAGAAGCAATATATGAAGCACATATTAAAAAAAAAAAGAAACTGCCGAACGAGCGTTTGGTAGTGTGAGATGACTGTCTCACACACTAGACGACCATCTGGGTGTGCCAAATGATTGTTGGGCATCTTGTAGGTTGTGAAAGCTCAAGTTCTTCCAGTCCTTTCCACTCCCATGCAATCACATACAAATTGGGAACTATGACCCTAACCTCACCTGTCAAAGGAGGGGTATTGGGTGTTGAATCTAGGGATCTAGAGTGGGGTGAATAGAGCTTCAAAAATTCTCACAAGATATATTATACCTTCAAATTATATCAATCAAAACCAATAGTTTAAGTGCAATTTGAAGTCCTAACTTACAAGCATAGCAAGGATGAGAGAAAATGAAACAAACACATGAACACCGTTGTTTAGAGTGGTTCCACTCTCCAAAGTATGAGAGAGTCAGTCCACTACCTATAGAGGTCAAACTCGAGTACTAGGCAAGTGCTTTCCTCCATTTATTCACCTATAAGAGTTACAACACAATACCCACCAAAGGACTTACCTATCCAATACAAAGAGTCTTCAACCTGACCAAGGACTTACCCACTTTGCAAAGAGGCTTCCACCTCCTTCCAAAGACTTACCTACACTTGCACAAGTCTTCATCTTTCAAGGAATTACCCACTCTTCTTGGATCTTCAGACTTTGCCTTCTCCTTCACCTTGAGATGATCTTCACCTCTTCTTCAACCTTGAAGAAGAAGAACAATAACTTCATCTTCATTCAGAGTTTCTTGGTTCACCTTTGCTTCTTTGAGAAAGGGGGTAGCGAGGATGGAATGGAATGAGATATTTACAAGCACAAGAAAGTAGCTCTTTACAACTGGACTAAATCACTCATAATCACAAAATGCTATATAAATGAGAGAGAGAAAGGGACTCAAGGAGTTGCAACACACTCAACTATAGCAAGGACTTAGAATTACATGAATGAGAAAACTTGGAATGAACTCCAAGGGGTCCTATTTATAGTTGGGGGTGTTCCCTAGAGTGTGGGATCAATTAAGGGAAAAATATAGCTATTCTCTAGTTGCAATGGATCTTTTCTTGCTCAAAACAACTCTCCAATGGTTATAAGCACTTTTTCTGGGTTCTCTATACAGTACATGCGGTCGAGTTTCAACAAAGGTAACTTGATCGATCAACAACGAGACAAAGCCAATATTCAAGCTATTGACTGAGTTTGTTGTGGGAACTCGACTGATGAGCTGAAATTAGTTTTGATGAGTGATTCAGTCAGTCAAGTTCTGTGAGTGTGCAACTCAACCGATTGGTCTCTCTAGAAAATCCATCACTGGATCGTTCGAGTTTCCAAATCGACCGATAAACAAC
The DNA here is from genome assembly GCA_963693085.1 of Alisma plantago-aquatica. Taxonomy (NCBI): domain Eukaryota; kingdom Viridiplantae; phylum Streptophyta; class Magnoliopsida; order Alismatales; family Alismataceae; genus Alisma; species Alisma plantago-aquatica. Next base: position 209,672,835 of record OY856415.1, read on the forward strand.
ATGTGAAAAATTTTCTAAATTGACATTTGAGTGATCAAACATTGGAATCAAGTGTCCCTATTTTTTTCTTATCTTAGTTACAAGTCATATCATCAATACAAGTGATTACAAAAATCATCTAAGCTCATTTGGAGTGATTTCATAAAATGCGCACTTGCATTGCTTTTGACTTGAACCTGAACAAGCTAGGGCTGGTGTAATTTGATCCTTTTCAATTACCTAAAGCATGGAATCAATCTTGAACAAACATATTAAATACATAGGAATGGAATGGTTAAGTCATTCTCAAAATATGGACAATGTAGAACTCCCAAGTCAGCATTCTCCCCCCTCTTTATAATGACAAACCATTCCTCAATCATATTGAAAAGGATATGTAAGGTTATACCTTTCCCTTGTGAATTGCAAGGGGATTCAATATTTGAACACTGTGAATTGCTCCCCCTCAATCTATGCTTAATATTACATACATAGTTAGCCTATCTACACAAATCAATATGACATATATACTATGTGGTCCTTTAGTAAGTCACATGATAAAGTGTATAATAAACAAGAAAAGGATCAAATAGGCAATAAAATCAATATAGTTGAGCTACAAAACATTGAACTTCTCTCCCCCTTTTGACATTATCAAAAAGGTAGGGGTGTTGAAGAGAACAAAAATGGGTCTTCTCTAAACACAAACAAACATATATCCACAACATGCAATCTCAAAGCATACACCAAACAGAGATGAGAGAAACATACAGTCTAAATCATAATCAAAATATGGTAAACATGGCACCAACTCATGAGATATAGTAAATCAAAAAGTAAGTGTACAAAATATTAAAATTATAGCCCAGAAAGCATGTTCTTAGAAACGACAAGGCAAAATGATGAAAACTAGATGTTAAAATAGTACAACTCAAAAAATGTGCGCAGTTGTTTTTAATAAAAAATATCCTAGAAAGACATATATGATCAACATCTAGACTAGAAACTAGAAAATCTAAACATCTAGGTCATTTATGTCCACATCATCAACAACATCATCAACATTGCCATCTGAGGCCTCTGGCTCATAGTCGTCATCTCAGTCTGGAGGTGCAACAACATCATCTTCATCACTAGAGTCACCAGGAAAGCCATCATCAGAACCTTCATCACCATCATCCTTAGAAGCCTCCTCATCAGGAGAAGCCTCCTCATCATCCTGGTCTAGCATGTCCTCATCAGTAGGAGAACCAAAACTGCGCATGGGCCAATGGGCATTCTGCTCATCTTAAGACATACCAAGAGCATGAAGCTCTTTGGTCTGTGAGAAGGAAGGAGCATACGTAATATGACTAGCAAGCAGAGTGGCCAAGGGGCCAGTTGTCAGAGGCAACACTCTAGGGGTAGATCCACCAATAGAAGAGGATGTAGCAGCGGAAGCAGTAGGTGGAGGGGTTGGATAAAAGTGATCATATACAAAGGATGCACAATCACCTCTTGGGTAGGGACGGTAGGTAGGATAAGGGTGTGAAGAAGATAGTTTCATGTTGGACATGATGGCACAGAGGTCCTGATACATGGGCTCCTTAACCTGAAGGTTGTACGCCAGTTGATGCATCTTGTAGCCCATAAGGGTTTCATAGGATACATGGAACGGGGAACGGGAAGGTCGGGTAGGCTAAGGTTGTGTAGGTGATGGAGTGTAGGTAGAGGCACTGAGTGCGGTAGAGGATGGGATAGGCATGGATTTTTGAAGTGTGGTCCCACTGATGCAAACTTCTTTCCAGGTAGGTTTGTAGTGCAGGTCATGGAAAAGAGATTTGAAATTGGAATGTTGGAAAATACCATAGATTAGGGCTATGGGTGTTCTTCCCTGAGTCAAAGTAGGTGATATGATGGATAATGTATCTCACCCACAACTCCAATGTGATTCACGAGATAGTAGATAATGATTGCAATGTTTTCTGCAATTTCAGTCTGATTTTTCTTTCCATGAATATTGCAGTAAACAACTAAGGCAAGTATGCATCTCTTAAGGTGTAAGGAAGAAGAGGAAATGGTGCACTTCTTCCTATATAGGAATTGAGGCTTCTTCAAGAACTTAGGAATATTAGGGAGAGTAAGATCATACTTCTTGTTGAAGGCCTCAGGCTCAACATGGTCAAAATACTTGGGATAGTCCTTATGCCAGGTGTCAGTTAGTTCAATACCCGAGAAGAAGATGTTCAGGGTATCATCAGAGACTTGGAATTTCTTCCCGGAGATCATAGAGGTGAGGACTACTTGAGTATTAGGTGGAGATACGAGAGTGTCATAATTTCAATGCAAATTTGCATATGACTTTGGCGCTTGTGATGGAATTGTTATAGCACACACGTTCAACACTCAAAGCTGAGAGATGGTGATTGTACAACAACTCATCTACTTGATCAATGACCTTTGGTCTCTATGGATGTTGCTCAAATAGGATATAAAATGGAAAAAGGTATCCTAGGAAGGAGCTTCGTGTACCTAATGAGAGCCTCATTTGAGACTAAGAAAGTGTCATCAAAGGGAATCAAGTGAGAGTTAGATGAAGATGAAGGTGCACTAGCTGGGGAGGCCCTCTTCCTCCTATTGGATGCCATGGAGATGAAAAGGAGAGGTTGCAGAGAGAAAATCTAGAGAAACACCACTAAAACCCATCCACACACCTAGGGTTGATAGGAAAGAGGTCAAGGAAGGTCAATCTAGGTCAAACTAGATCTTTATAGAGAAAGGTTGGGGCTAGGGTTGAGAGCTTGAGGGAGCTAGAGGTTGGATTGGTCGATTTTTTTCTAGTTGAGAGGAAGAAAAGTCAGCCGAACCTATCTTAAATTTTCTCCAGCCCAGCCATCGATCGAGTTCTATGAATCAAAAACTCAATCGATCGACTATTTAAAAAAGCTCTCAACCTCCGATCAGTCGAGTTGGCAACTCGACCGATGGTCAACCTGAACCAACTTTAGAAAATCTAATTTCTATCCATTAGAGTGCTAATTAAATTTATTTTTAAAGTCCATTTTGCATTTTAAACATACTTAGGCACATATCACTCATCATTGGGTACTATTTTTTGATAAAACAAGCATTTGCAAAAAATACCCAAAAATAAGAGAAAAACAAGGCGAAAAGGAACATGAAAATTGATTTTTAACATATTAGCAGGCAATGGTGATCAAAATATAGGCAAGACATATAGGATAGATCAAAACTAGCTAGAAGTCATATCATATTCATTCAAAGTAGTCATGAGCGGTTTAGATCTAATAAAATTAAATTGCTCTCTAGCTACAGGTTTAATGAAAATGTTTGCCAACTGATTTTATGTATCCACATGTGTGATATGGATATCCTTTTTGGCAATGTGATCAAGAATAAAATGATGGAGACCCTCTATATGCTTAGCTATACTATTCAAGATAGGATTATATGACAAGTAAATTTAACTAGTATTATCACAATAGATAAGAGCATCAAAATGAATGTTAAAGTCTTGGAGCATTTTTTTCATCCATAGGACCTGGGCACAACAACACCTGGATGCAATGTATTCAGCCTCAATGGTTGGTAATGACATGATACTTTGTTTCTTAGAGAACCAAGACACCAAGCATGGTCCTAGGAGAAAGAAAGTGTCAGTTGTGCACTTTTTATCAATGAAGCACCCTGCATAATCCTCATCACTATAAGTAGTAAGAGTAAAGTCCCTTGACTTAGGATACCATAGTCCAAAATTTTGGGTTTTGGATAAGTACCTTAACATCCTCTTAACAGATATAAGATGTGATTTCTTAGGATTTGATTGAAAGTGAGCACACAAGCCAACACTGAACATTATATCAGGTCTAGAGGTAGTTAAGTAAAGTAAACTTATGATCATACCTCTATAGAGCTTCTCATCTACCTTCTCACCTTCTTCATCTTTGTCAAGTTTGGCGGTATTTGGCATGGGTGTGTCCATCAGCTTGGTGTTCTCCATCCCAAACTGCTTAAGTAGCTCACTTGTGTACTTTCCTTAGTTTATGAAGTTCCCATCTTTAGTTTGCTTGATTTGAAAGCTGAGGAAGAATGTGCGCTCACCCATCATACTCATTTCAAATTCACTCTTCATAAGATCACTAAATTCTTTGCAAAGATCAACGCTAGTTCTTCCAAAAATGATATCATCAACACATATTTGAATGATAAGAAAATTGTTAGAAGTGTGCTTCAGAAATACGGTAGAATCTACTTTACCCATGATATACCCATGATCTAACAAAAATTCTTTAATTTCTCATACCAAGCTCAAGGTGCTTGTTTGAGTCCACAGAGAGCTTTTTGCAACAAATAAACATGGTTAGGTAAACTATCATGTTCAAAGCCAGGGGGTGTGCAACATACACTTCCTCCTCAATTATACCATTCAAAAACACACTTTTAACATTCATTTGATACAAAAGAATGTTTTTATAACTAGAAAAAGTAAGCAACATATGAATGGACTAAAGTCTAGCTACATGTACATATGTTTCATCAAAATATATACCTTCCTATTGATTGTAGCCTTGATCCGCTAACCTTGCTTTGTTCCTTACCTCTTTGCCGCTTTCATCAAGCTTGTTACGGTAGACCCACTTGGTGCCAATGATCTTTCTATAACTTGGTCTTGGTACTAGGGTCCATACTTTGTTCTTTTCAAATTTCTCCAACTCTTCTTGCATAGCTAGGATCCATTCATCATCCCTAAGAGCTTCCTTGATGTTCTTTGGCTTGAGTTGTGAGATGAAGGTGATGTTGGCTTGTTCTTTGTTGAATGCAGCCCACATCTTCAATCTTTCAAATGGATCACCTAAAATCATCTCTTTTAGATGATTCTTTGAAATTTGGGGAGTTGGATCCTTCTTCTCTTCATCTTTCTCTTCTTCTTGAGTGACCACCTCTTTTCCCTTTTGGGTGATGTTGAGCTCTTTTAGAATGATAATTACTTCACCTACAACATCATCATTTTGAACAATATCTTTGGGACCAGAGGGGTTAGTCTGAATAAACTTAACATTAAAGGTTCTTCTACTTTAGCAAGATCAATATTAAACACTCTATAAGCCTTGCTAGTAGTGTTATAGCCAAGAAAGAAAGCCTTGTAAGATTTCAGATCAAACTTGTCGATAGAATCTTTTGTATTCAAGACAAAATAAGGACATCTGAAAAGATGGAAATACTCCATAGAAGGTTACCTACCACGCCATAGCTCATATGGGGTTTTCTTCATAGATGGATGTGTAAAAACCCGATTTTGCAAAAAACATGAGGTACTGACGACTTCAGGCCAAAAATTCTTTGGAGTGTCATACTCTAAAAGCATGGTCATATACATATCCTGTAGTGACCTATTCTTCCTCTCTACTACCCCATTTTGTGAGGTGTTCGAGGTGAAGAAAAGTTATGTGCATAAATAGATTCTTAACAAAAATGTTCAAAAAGATCATTTTCAAATTCTCCCCCATGATCACTATGAATGGAAACAATGCAGCAAGAGGCTTCATTCTCAACTCATTTATAAAAGCTCAAGAAAAAATCAAGTGTATCACTCTTGGAAACGAGAAAGACGGTCCATGTATATCTAGATAAGTCATCAACAATAACAAGGCAATACTTGGAACCACAAAGTGATTGAGTTCTCATTGGTCCAAACAGATCAATGTGAAGAAGTTCAAGAGATCTCTTGGTACTAAGGAATCCTTTAGATTTGAAGGAGGACTTGGTTTGCTTTCCTTGGGTACAAGGTTGGAATTCCACATCCTTTTCAAAATCCAATTTGGGAAGTCCCTTTACCAAGTCCTTTTTCCTCAACTTCTTCAACTGATGGATATTTACATGACCCAGTTAACAATTCCAAAGAGAAATATCATTTGAATTGACTACTAGGAATCTACCAACAATAGACTTAATAAACTCAAGAACAATTACAAAAAGATTACCACTTCTAGTTCCGTTATATATAACTTGATAGGTGAGGGAATCTAGAATCAAGCACTCAAAAGAAGTAAATAGCACAAGGTAACCATTATCACATAATTGACTTACACTAATTAAATTCTAATGTAGCCATCCACAAAGAGAACATTTTTGATACACAAGGATTCACCTACATCACCCTCACCTTTGACCTTACCTTTCTTGTTGTCCCTAAAGGTAGTTGAACCTCCTTTCTCTTTCTTAAAGTTGTTGAAATTGCTTATATCACTTGTCATATGCTTAGTGCAGCCACTATCAACAATCCATCTTCCTTTTTCCTGCAAGAAAGGATAGTGTCGGTTCCCAACTCAAACTTTAAGATCCAGAGTTAGCTTGGGGACCCATTTCATCTTTGAGTTGGTCCCCTTAGGCTTGTAAGGACAATGAGTAGAGTAATGATCATTACACTTGCAATAAGAATAAACCATATGATTCTTAGTGTTGTAAGACTATCCAACAAAGAAAGAGGTCTCCTTGCTCTTTTTCTTACCTTTTGCTTTGTTCTTTCCCTTGGTACTCCCCCTTCAAATCCCAAACCACTAGTACCACTTTGTTGGGTAGAATGGTCAAGGATTTCATTTAAGAAGGTTTTCCCTTTGAGTAACTTCTATAGAGAGTCCCTAAGTCTATGATTATCAACATTTAGAGATATTATAGTCGAAGGCAAACTAGCAATATCATCTCTAGCATACACAAGGTCGACCTCCAGACAGAGGGTTTTAGTCAAATAAGAATCTTTCTTAAGAGAAATAGAAGAAATATCATTACTAGGCAAGACAGGTCTAGAAGATAAATTGTTAACTTGACCAAGCAACCTAGCATTTTCAGATTTAAACACTTGAATTTCCTTAAGATAATCATCTCTCTCATCTCTACAAACATCAAAAATAAGTTTAAATTCAACATTTTCAGTTTTAAGAGTTTCAAGTTCATTTTGGCACTTTTGGTTATCTTCCTTAAGAGTTTCAATGTTCTTGAGGTAGACACCATTCTCTATTTAACTCCATTGTATTGGATCTCAAGATCAAGATATTGGCCTTGCAAGTTATCAATGCTTTCAAGATGAGTTTTCTCATTAAGCTCAAGAATTTCAAGTTTAGGAAACAAATCATCAATAAATTTTCCTAACCTTTTTTGTTTAGATTTACACTTAGAAAAAAAGAATGGGTAGAAACAAGAATATCCATAATAGTTTTCTTAGATAACTCATGCAAGCTTACTTCACTTACCTCACCAACTTCTTCACTAGTAGAGCCCATGGGTGCTAGGTGGCACTCTCCATCTTATTCAGATCTTGAGCTACTTGAGGATGAAGCTTCCCAAGCTACATGAGTTGCATTCTTGTTTCTTTTCTCCTTCTTGTCCTTCCTCTTATACTTGATCTCCTTCTTGTACTCTTCCTCATTCTTGGAATTGCCCTTGTGATGTGACTTTTTTGACTTGGGACATTCACTCTTGTAGTGTCCCTTTTATCCAAACTTGTAGCATCTAGGAGTAGAGGAGGAGACTTGCTTTCCCTTGATGTAGTTATCTTCATGGTCACTTGGTCCATCATCTTCACTAGAGGAGGAAGGAGAAGTCTGGAAAGCAAGTTGTTGTTGAAGGATGACTACCTCTAATTATGCTTTGAAAGCACTATCTTTGATCTTCTTGGCTTTCTTCTCTTCTTGCTTGGTTTCTTCTTCTTGCTTGTTAAGACTTGGCTCATGAGCTTGGAGGTTGCCAATGAGCTCTTTGGTTGGGATGTCACCAATGCTCCTCACTTCTTCAATGGAGGTCACCTTTGACTCTCATCTCGTTCGTAGAGTGCTCAAGATCTTGGATTTGATTACACCTCTATCCAAAGTGTTTCCCAAAGAAGCTAGTCCATTGATGATGACATTGAGCCTAGAGTACATCTCCATAATCCGTTCTTTCTTTCCCTTCTAAAAGTTCTAGAAGGTTGTTCAACATGTAGATCTTGTCCTCCTTGACTTAATTTTTACCCTCATAGGTAATGCACAATTCGTCCCAAATCTCATAGGCGGTGTCCCAAGATGAGATGTGGTTGAACTCCATTAGGGTAAGGGCGACATAGAGGATGCTTATGGGTTTGACATTGATCTGGGATTTTTTAGGTGCAGCTTCACTCCATGTTGCAATACCTTCATTTGGCTACTTGTATGGTGTGACCATCACCATCCACATATCAAATTTCATGGCTTGAATGTAGAACTTCATACCGCTCTACCAATAGAAGAAGTTGGTGTTGTTGAAGATCGGAGGACGCATGGAGAAGCCTCCCTCTAGGTTGAGTAAACCAAGTAGGTAGTTGCCCATTTTCTCATCTTGTGGGAGAATGTTGGAGAAGATCCTTGGCTCTGATACCACTTGTTGGATCTAGGGATCTAGAGGGGGGTTCAATAGAGCTTCAAAAATTCTCACAAGACATATTAGACCTTCAAATTATATCAATCAAAACCAATACTTTAAGTGAAATTTGAATCCTAACCAAAAAACATAGCAAGGATGAGAGAAAATGAAACAAGCACTTGGACAAGGTCGTTTAGAGTGGTTCCACTCTCCAAACTAGGAGAGAGTCAATCCACTACCTAGAGAGGTCAACCTCTAGGACTTTGCACGTACTTTCCTCTAAATATTCACCTATAAGAGTTACAACACAAGACCCACCAAAGGACTTACCTATCCAATACAAAGAGTCTTCAACCTTACGAAGGACTTACCCACTTTGCAATGAGTCTTCCACCTTTTTCCAAAGACTTACCTACTCTTACAAAAGACTTCATCCTTCAAGGAATTACTCACTCTTCTTGGATCATTATCCTTTGCCTTTTGCTTCACCTGGAGAAGATCTTCACCTCTTCTTCAACCTTGAAAAAGAACAGCAACAACTTTACCTTCACTCGGAGTAGCTTGCTTCACCTTTGCTTCTTTGAGAAAGGGGTAGGGAAGATGGAATGGAATGAGACCTTTACAAGCACAAGGAAGTATCTCTCTTACAACTGGCCTAAGTCACTCATAATCACAAAATGCTATGTCAATGAGAGAGAGAAAGGGGCTCAAGGAGTTGCAACACACTCAACTATAGAAAGGACTTAGAATAGCATGAATGAGAAAACTTGGAATGAACTCCAAGGGGTCCTATTTATAGTTGGGGGTGTTCCCTTGAGTGTGGGATCAGTTAACGGCAAAATATAGCCATTTTCCAAGTAGCAACGGATCTATTCTCGCTCAAAATAACTCTCCAATGGTTATAATCACTTTTTTTTCAGTATTATACAATTGGTTGAGTTTCAGTGAGGGTAACTTGACCGATCCACTAAGAGACAAAGCCAATTTTCAAGCTATCAGTCGAGTTTGTTCTGGGAAACTCAACCGATGAGCTAAAATCATTTTTTCTCAGTGTGTCGGTCGGTCAATTTCTATTAGTGTGCAACTCAACTAATTGGTCTCTCCAAAAAATCCATCACTGGATCAGTCGAGTTTCCAACTCGACCAATAAACAGCCTGTGAAAATTTTTCTAAATTGACATTTGAGTGATCAAACGTTGGAATTAATTGTCCTTGATTTTTTTTTTCATCTTAGTTACAAGTCATATCATCAATACAAGTGATTACAAAAATCATCTAAGGTCATTCGGAGTGATTTCCCAAAACACACACTTGCGTTGCTTTTGACTTGAACATGAACAAGCTACGACTTGTGTAATTTGATCCTTTTCTTGTACCTAAAGCCTAAAATCAATCTTGAACAAACATATATGACACATTGGAATAGAATGGTTAAGTCATTATAAAAATATGGACAATGTAAAACTCTCAAGTAAACATTGGGGGCTTCCCAAGACACAACACAGACAACTGAGAATCAGTACCTCTGACAATTGTTGCCCTCTCTGGTTGTGGTAAGCAAGAGAGCCCATGTAATTCATACCTGATAGGGAGGGATAGCCAACGAGAGAGAGAGCAACTGAAAATTTGTGGTTGTGGCAGAGTAGGTTGGTGACTAGTACACTACACCAATGAGAGGGACAACTCCTTGTCTGTTCTTGGTGAATGACAAGAGTTCTAGTTGATCTGTGTGGACTATTCTAGAGGCAGGAGTACTTTAATGGTAGCTCGAAGAGAAAAGTCAACCTACAGTCTATGGAGAGACCAACAGAGTCACTATAGAGGTTGTATAGATAGCTATTTGTGGTGAAGACAAGGAGTTGAACAACCACCGTCCAAGAGAAACATATCAGCAGTTGCAAAGAAGCAAGTTTTGTCATTGAACTTGCTCTAGGACAAGGTATAACTTGCTAAAACCATCCTTTCTATTTCATAGTTGTTGATGTGATCTTGCTGATATTGGAATATGGATAGATAAAAATTGTGTTTCCACTTCTATACTCTTTGCTCATATTTCCCAATAGTATGACTCTCAATGTGGGTTTATTTGGTACACTATTTTCTAGCATGTACCTATGTATTTGGTTTGATATCACATATCCTTTCTGATGAGATTTTGTCATCAACCAACACACACTCTAGTGTTATGTATTGCTATTGTCTATTTTTCTTCCATAATAATATATGACTAGGAAAATAAGAAGAATGTATGTACTCTTATCATACATATGATCTCATTGTTCTGGTCCTCAACCTAATGATATATGTTATCAAGTAACATAATTCTTTAGACATCTACCAATTTTTTGTGATCTTCTCATGATTGAGAAAAAAGTGGTAGACAGAAGTTCCTTTATAATTATCAAATCTGGTATCTAATGCCCCATTACAATCATCATATGATTGGTTGTTGGGCATACATACCAACACTTACCTCACCAATAATCGTTCTGCTTAACTACAGATGGGGATACTTAAGGGTCTTGAGACACTTTGTCTACCACCATTCATCAACCTTAGTATCTATGGGGGTTGATACTTATGTGTAATGTGTCTAGAAAGGGTTTCAAAACCTATCTCTGACCTATAAATACAAGGAAACTCCCATCATGAAAAGGATCCTCCCCAAACATTGCTTGGCTACCAAATCGGTATTGAACACTACATCTCTAGTTTCATCACCCCACTCCATTAATTTTTTGCATTGGTTGGTAGATTAATTATATCCCAACCTCCAAATACGCTCCTAGACCCTAACTTTGAAGAAAATTAGAATCAAGGTGTCCATCGATTCATTGATCCATCATCTGCTTGCTTTTCCTCCATAACAACAAATAGAACCCACATGGAAGAGAGATTGGAAACTTCCAATCCATCTCTAATGAATGTCAAATGGGACTTCTCATTTTCTTCTTAACACCTTCAATCAAGATTATAAAGAACCACTCATGCACGCTACAGCTGTGATTCCTCTTCTTCTATGATGACGACCTCTCTCTCTTCTTCCCTATTGTATTTGTATTTTCTGCCATGAGTGAGTATTCCTCTCACTAGGGTATGGGGAGTATCCTCAATACTGGATTTGTTCTCTTTATTGTATCTATTATTATGAACCATTATACATTTGGAATCAATTTTTCCATTCTTCTATCCTAGCTTAATCATTAAGTATACGGTTTTCAGGTCATAGGTATTGAGAAATTTGAACATAGGATCTAGGACATCGATTGATTCCTTTTAAACCCTTGATAAGAATTATTGATAGATGGTTTTTGAGGAAATATATGTATGATCTCCAATTAATGTGATGGCAAGATTAGAGTGGTATTTGTCTAGATATCAATTTGAACCCAAAAAGGGGTATTTTTTGGCCTCAACATATGTGATTTTGTGCTTAATATGATACAGTGAAAGAGTGGGTGATAGGTAGTAGTGATGAAACCATCTCCACCCTAGTGTTTCCATCCATTTATCATTCTATATTTTAATCTAGTATTTTATTAGTTGCAATCTTACAGTAATCAACAATCAACCATCTTTGTGGTAGATACTAGTTCTTGTCCAATTGTACTGATCATATCGTTCTTAAAGGTGTTGTCCTTTAGGTTTGATCTAAACTATACAATCATAATATCCATCCTCTTTCAGGAGGTGATTATTGTATGTTGTATGGGTAATAATATAGGGATCCTTCCATAGGTGAATCTACATGTATAATAGCACATACAACATAGTGGCATTGGTAACTACAGTTGTCCATTTGCCCCTAAGATCTAGAGAGAGAAGCTCCAATCCATCTCTAGATTAGGTCTCCATGGCGGACGGAGATCTCTAACCTCTTTGGCCGGCCAACCCCTCAGATAGGCTTCCACAAGCTCCATAACAGAGGTAGGTGACTGGTTCTCTCCCAGCACCGATGTCACCAAGGCTAGGACGTGGGTGAACTCAATCACCAAACCACCTCTGATTATCAGGGGGACGGTGGCATCTGACTCCAAGGTTCCTTTCCAAAAAGAAGGGGACAATAGATTATGGATGAAGTTTAATGGTCCTATCATTGAGGAGATGGAGGACTACCACAAGAACTCAGTGATAGTTCAGATCCTTGGAAGAAAGTGCAACCCCCAACAACTCAGAGGATGGATGGTCCGACAATGGCGACTGAGAGGAGATCTTGAGCTCTTCACGCTCGATGGAGGGTTATACCTGACTAGATTTGCCAATGCGGTGGATCTTAAGAATTTTATGCTGGGAGGGTCGTGGTTATTTGGCGACCAGCTGGTGCTGGTGAGGAAATGGACCTCATAGGCCGATATAAGAAGGGTGACACTCAACACAACACCTGTATGGGTGTCCCTGCCTGATGTTGGTAACCACTAGATAGACAGAGCCATCACAGTCATCACACATGCCGTGGGAGTGCCATGAGCGATTGATAGAAGGTCCAATGGTACTACTGAGGGTTGTGCTCATTATTTTGTTGACATATTTGCTGAGAAAGAGCCCCCACCAGAGATAATGGTGGAGCTACCAAATGGGGATGAATGGGAGGTACGAATTCATTGTGAAGCCATGCCTGATCGCTGTAGTCTATGTAAGGTGTTTGGGCACGAGGATGGGCAGTGCCCTAGTGAAAGAAGCATTGGCTTCTATCGAGCTCCTCCCATCGTTCCACAAATAGAAAGAGGGAGACCAAGAAGGACAAAAAAATCCAGACCACTGCAAAGAAGGAAATGTAAAGAAAAGGCAGTGAATGAAGAAACAAATACTAGCCAATCTAAACCAACAAAGGAGGTTATACAAGATATTGCAAACTTAGTAGAGGCTAAGCTGGATCCAAATCTACAGGTGGAATAAGGGGAAATTCCTAACCCCCTATCGACCAATGTGGACGAGGTGACTATCGCCATACCTTCTACTAAGGAGGTTTCTATCTTACCATATTCTGAGGCATCTAAAGGCATTGAGGTGGAAAAAGGAGATACTAGCAGCAACAGGTTTACGGCGCTAGACCAAACAGGGGAAGATGAGATGGAAAGGGAGACCAAAAATAGAAGTAGAAGTCATAGGAACATGAGGACCTCTATGAATAAGAATAGGGCAAATGTTCATTCATGGGAAGGAGGGGGGAAAACAAAGTCTTAATGTCCCTCCTCACTTGGAATGTGTGAGGAGATTCAATGAAGGGAAGCCAGAAGGAACTTAGATGAATAATTGTAAAGGAAGGCATTTCTCTTATGGTGGTTCTTGTAACTAGGATAAGAAGGGAAGTCAGTGAAAAGGTGAGTACCATGTTCCCTGAAGGATGGAATGCAAGGTCTAACCTTGAAGATGTGGATGGGGGGAGGATTGACTTGTGGTGGAATCCCTCTATCTTGGAGATTGATCCTATCAGTTCCTCAGATCAAGTAGTAATGGTTTCTTGCTATAATGTAAGAGGTTTTGTGTTTGTTCAATCCGGTGTGTATGGGGAAAGGCTGGAGTCTGACATAAAAAGGATGTGGCAGAGGATAAAGGATATGAAACAAGAGGAGATCCCTTGGCTAACAATAGGGGACTTTAATAACATGAGAAGGTTGGATGAGAAGAAGGGGGGGTGCAAGGTCCCTGAAAGGATTATGGTTACTTTCAATGAAACAGTGGAGGCTATAGGGCTTATTGAACTAAACAAGATAGGTGGAGGTACCACATGGTCAAATAAACAAGAAGGTAATAGGAGAATAGCAAGTGATATCGACAAAGGGCTTGTAAATGACGCATGGTTGAATGTATGGCCAAATGTAGTGATAAAACTAGAAACTGACCCTTTGAGTGATCACGACCTGATGAAGATAGAGATGGTCAAAAAGCCTCACATCCCTAGACCTTTTCATTTCTCTAACTGGTGGATGTAATGGATAGGTTTTAAAGAGGTGGCAGCATCCTCTTGGGATTTGCAGGTGGAGGGAAACCTACTGTTCAGAACGATAAAGAAGCTACAACATACAAAGAAGTGTATAAAGATATGGACTAAGGAGAAGGTCAACCTGAGAAACCTATTGGAGATAGCAGTGAAGGATTACGAGCTTTCTAAGGATCAAATTTGAAAAGACCCACTTAACCAAGTCTTACAAGAGAAAGAAGGGAAAACTAAAGATAAACTGATCAAACTGAGAAAAGTAGAGGAAGTTTATTTCTGGAAGAGAACTCGTATGAAGTGGATTAATTATGGATATAGGAATACTAGGACCTACCATGCTATGGTGAAGAAAAAGGAGATGAGGAAGACCATTCAAGAATTGGTAAATGAGAAAGGAGAAGTGATAAATACCAGGGAGGAAATCGCCTTAAATGCTGTCAACCAATTTAGTACTATATACAATAAAGAAGACAACCTCAACAATAATTACGATGATCTTCTACACAGTAGAAGGGTCACAGAGGAGATGAACACTACTCTCTGTCGTAATGTTGATGATGAGGAAATCAGACATGCTATATTTTCTATCAACCCATCCAAGGCCCTGGGGCCGAATGGATTCAATGGAAAGTTCTTTCAAAGCATGTGGAATATTATAAAAGATGATATTTGTGAAGTGGTTAGATGGGTGATGAGTGGGCACAACATGGTTAGAGTTGCAAACCACACTTTTATCAAACTTGTGCCGAAGAAGAAGGACATCAATAACATAAATGATTTTAGGCCCATATCTTGTTGTAATGTCCTATACAAAGTGGTGTCTAAGTTGATAATGGGGAGATTAAAACACATCTTACTAAGGATCATATCAAGTGAACAAAGCTTCTTCATCAGTGGAAGGAAGATAGCAAGTAGCACACTACTGGCGGCTGAATTTCTAACTGGTTTGAAGGTCAAAAGGAAAAACACTAAGGCATGCATCAAAATAGACCTTACCAAGGCCAATGACCATGTCATATGGGCACCAATGTGGGAGATCCTAAAAGCTATGGGTTTTGCAGAGAATTGGATAGGTATTCTCAAGCAATGCGTGGAAACAACCTCATTTTTAGTGCTCATAAATGGAGGTCCTATGGGGTTGTTTAGAGAAACAAATGGACTCTGGCAAGGAGATCCATTATCACCCATTTGTTTATTATGGTCATGGAGGGACTTATAAATATGATCAAGGAAGCTAAGAGAAAGGGGAAAATAAGGCCATTCTCTATCAGAAGCATAAAAGTAAAAACCCATCTCATTTTTGTAGATGACATAATGATATTCTTAGTGGGACATGGTAACAGGCTCAAAGAGTCAAAAAGGGTTCTGATCTGCTTTAGAAATCTCACTAGATTATACGTAAGTGAAATTAAATACAGAATCTTTCTTTCTAAATCTTATGATGCTTGTAGAGGTAGACTGAAACAAGTTGTTGGGCTGAAAAGAGGGTGCTTCCAGACTAAGTACCTAGGGGTGCCGCCTATAGTCAGTGGCAAGGGGACATCAAGAGACTTTTGTAATTGCCTTGATGAACTAAGAAAGAAGATCGACAAATGGGTTGGAGTGAGGATTTCATTAGCTAGAAAATGGGTCTTGGTAAGAGTAGTTCTACAAAGTAAAATCCACTTTTGGGGAGAAGTTTGTGAGATCCCAAATGTAGTGACTGAAGACATGAAGAAGATGGTTACACATTTCATGTGGGGTGGTAAAGGGCATAGTATTGCCTGGGATGTGATCTCCCAACCATTCAACTATGGAGGTCTGAACATCCAACATCCTAAGAAGATGATGGAGGTATGCTAAATGAAGAGAATGGATAGATTCCTAAGAGAGAAGACTAACATTTGTTCAATGTGGATGACCAAAAGATATGGATCAATCCTTCTGATGCGTGACAACAAGGCTTCTAAGATCTGGATAGGCATTTGTAAACAATGGAGCAATGCTCATATGCAGTACACTGTTGATGTAGATGGTCTCTTCTCTCTTTTTGACATGAGGAGGAAACCATGGATCAACAATGATACTCACATGGACATAGCCTGCACTAAAATGCTATGGAATTCCTTTCATAATCCTAAGTGGAGTGTCACCCTGTACAGGGCCATTTTATACAAACTTCCCACCAAGGATAGAATGGGAAGATGGGGTTTTGATGTGGATCCCAAATGTCAGATGTGCAAAGTTGCGGATGAGGACCATGACCACCTGTTCAACACCTACAAGTTTTCAAAGTATGTTAGGGAGCTGATTTGCTTGAAGAACTTCTGGGATGTAAACTGCAAGGAGAAGTTGAGCCTATAAGTTGCATGGCTTGAGTCCTTCTCCAAAAATAAAGCTCAATGAGGCTATGCGGGGCTATGCCTGGAAATATTTTGTTACTTTATTTGGGAGGAAAGAAATAGTAGAATCCATAGTAGAATGTGTAATCATGAAAATACCATGGTCAAAAGAATATTGGCCAGCATATTGAAAATGTTGAGGGCTAAGAAAGGCCTTGATGATGGGCTAACCAATATGGATAAATTATACTAGGGCTTTTGTAGTTAACCACCCCTTGTATACTTTTGATGTAAGTAGTGGTCTCCTGTAAAGTTGGACCTTTTTGGTAATATATTTACCTATTTCCAAAAAAAAACATAGTGGCATTGGAAGGAACCTTTATGTTCCTTACCCCAAACCTTGACTATAGGATGTATACCCTTGTTGGTTAACTCATCTTCAGTAGTTGATGTACACTCCATGTCCTATGTATCATAATCATATAAAACAACAAATGTATTCCCATCTTGAGGTAATGATTTTGTGTTTTGACATGGTTTTTGTTGTATAGGTGTAAAATTTGAAGTATCTATTATTTTCTATAAGACACCTACCATTTTTATTCTAATTTAGACCAAAGAAAACATATATTATATACTTGTTTTGGTTAATTAGATCTGTCTTCATTCGCAGATGAGATGGGACAAGAAATTCTTGAATGACCCATAGGTCCACATGTAGAGAAAATATATGGAAGTGTATCATATTCTACTTTGTATAAAATAGAATTAATTATAACTTTTGCCTCAACTAGAACATCCATTTGCAAGTTTATTTAACTTTATGTTCAACACTTTCCCCTATTCTTTTGAACAAAACTGAATTGTAACAATTGATTGGTATGTCTAGTACTCTTGCCATGTGAGTCAACAAAGCATTAGATTGAACAAACTCACTAGAACATTGACTTACAACAAGCAACAACCAAAGAAAGACCATGGGCCATTGGTCAGTGCATTCACATAGTCATTTTCATGTGTGACTTGAATGACATAATGGCCTATATTTAGTTCATATAGTTTCCATCTAGCAGTAGGTTTCCATAGAACATGTATTCTATCCTACAATGTTAGTGATATATTATTTTCCTAATTACTATAACAGTGACTTCGAAAATGGAGCAGTTTATGCAAGGTTGAATCGGCTTCTTGAGAAATATAGACCTCACAAAACCCACATTCATTCAAATTTGAAATATATTGAAGATTAACTTATTCATGAGCTTCATCATCAAGGAATACATTACAATTTGATTGATTACTTTGGGTATTTGCATCACGAAACGACATCATTTGTTTCATAACTACAAGCATTATTTTGTTAGAACTATCAGACTAGTTATGGACATGGTGGTACTGGCTATCATACATAAAATCTGAACCAAGACGAGAATTAACCTTTAAATTTTTTGAAAATTGTGAATATTATCCATCATTTCACACATTTATGTATAGTTAAGATGGAAACCTCTTTTTTAAAAGAATTTGGATTTGTTCTCCATGAACATCATCCAAACACTTTTCATGTCAAGAAGCAACAACATCTGAAGACTCCATGTCAGTTATTTTCATACTAACTACCCATTCTAGATCTAGAGACGGGGAAGCTCAATTGATGCATTAATTTTGATTATATGTCACATTTGGATTATTTGACTAAAGTGGATCACATAATTAGAAGTAAATTTCCATAATGGAGTTTCTTCATCATGATCATCTCGAACCCAAACATCAAATATAATAAGTAAATGAAATTTTTGAACCACTAGTGAAAATTTCATGCAAATTGATGTTACGGTTTGGGAGATATGAATTTTACAACATTTCTCAAAAAATACAATTTGTAATTTTGGTCTATAAGTAATAATACACTACATCATCCATCTGAGCCAACTTCTCTTGGACAATCAAAGTACTTGCTTTGTTGGCATCATATTTTTCATGCCAGTGATCCATACATTTCAAGTCGACCAACGACAACCCTAGGATTAGATGACAATGGATATGGCCAAGCTCCAACGACCACAAGGTCAGCTTTCCCACATTCTCCCATGGAAAGGTGTAGGTAGTTGGAGAAAAATCTCCACCACTTCTATACCTCTTTTTAAACCTATAAACCCTTCATTCCACTTCATTTATTCTTAATTACCATTTCCTTTTTTTCTACCATTTCTAATGGTTCTCCATGTTTTTTGTTTCCTATATCACCATATTCTTCAACCTTTAGTCTATGGTGTCACCACCATCCTTCCTCCCTAGGAATCTTCCCCCCTCACCGCCAAGGGCATATCTAAGCTTGGTGCAGGACCACATAGCTGCAACGCGCACATGCAGTGGATTGTAGAACCCCAATCTTTCTTGCCTCTTACACAAGTTGTAGATCTAGTGAGGCAGGGAGTGAGAATGCTCTCCATTTACTACATGCTAGCTACTGAGAATGAAGACAACAACGACTGTTGGATCGATGGGCTACAAATGTGCCTAAGATTTGATGACCACCATTTGTGGACCTCGACCCATCTTTCCCTTGACTTTGGTTAGTACTGAGCTAAGGTGGATATCCATATGGGCCCAAACCCTAGATAATAGAGGTCCTATGCGGGGTGCCTACATCCCTTTGATTTAGAGCCAACAACCAAGAACCTTCATGTTGTGAGATAAACTTTGAAAATTTACAAAGTTACATCTTTTAGCCAATCAGGCATATTATGTATGATTTTTTATTTGGAGAATGAACTTAGTTTCAAATCCTAATGCCCCACTTGTATATCCTATTATTATAAAAATGGAATTTCTTTGACCTCTTTTCACATTAGTAGTTGGTTTAATGTAATAAAATGATCCTTCATTTCCATACTATTTCTTGTGGTTATAAGTTAGTAAGTTTTGATGAATGATTAGCTTACCTATTCTCATATGTGAACCCAAATGTGATATATGTTTCTCAAATGATCTACAATGGGATTTCATGTATGAGACCACTTTTGTAGTGATATATCTTGATTAAGTGTGTCTCAAATCGCCTTCCATGATCTAAATTAGTATCCTTTGATATATTCATAACCAAGAATCATACTTGATTACCATGTGATGCTTATGTGTAATCTAATGGCATATGTAGCTTCAGAATGGCATATGTAACTTCAGAATGTGGCTTTATGTATACTTTTGATGTTTTATCTAAACCGTCTTGTAAATGTTGATCTTTCATGAAACTTAAAATTCAGTGACTTCCCATACTTTGTGCACTAAATGACTAATGGATCACTCTTGTGTACTTGTGTGGTCAAGAAACCTAATCTGCACATATATCTATATATATATATATATATATATATATATATATATGGCTAACACATAGCTCCTTGTCATGGATAGTATGAGAGGAACAAACCTCATCTATTGGGTTGTGGATTTCCTCAGGTTGTGATCGTCTCTGGAAGATCCAAAGAATAATATAAACACCACTGTGAACATAGACTGGGGAACCTAGAAGAGGACTCCACCTTGATTGGTAACCATCATGGCAGCTTCCCTTCTTGTCATGTCTCCCTAGAGGCGTGGTGGTGATCTCTCAAGCAAGAAACACCAACTAGAGCTGATATGTTGTTCCCAAAGCAAACTTAAGGAGTTTTCAATATCTTCCCCTCTCCTTGGTTGGTGGACATTGATAGCATGAACGGAGGAGAACATTGATGAGATGAAGTAGTAGCAAAAACACATAATCCTTAATTATGCATAGGCAGTGAATACGACAAGGCTTCCAATATGCTATCATGTAGAGATGATGAAGGTCCAATAAGAGGACGACCATGCATGGAGGAGCAATAAACAAAGATTTGAGTATATACTTATCCTCATGTGGCTTTGAGAGGTAGGCTTGACCAAAGATGGTTACCATGGTGAACAAAGAAGCATAGAGATGAGAGAGGAAGTATGCCGACAAATTTGGAACTCCTTGTAGCTTCCTCACACGATGGGGGGTTTTTAGCGAGGCTTCTGACCGATGGCGCTCTCAAGAAGTAGGGTGCAGTTGCGTGTGACTTTGTCTCTCACGATCATGATGGAAAGAAGGATAGTATTGGAACACATGCCATATGAATCCTCACCCTAGTCCAGATTTGCATGAATGAAGGGAAAGAAGAGGCGCAAGAGGAATGCGGGTGAACCCCAGTCAGAGGTTGTCTTTTTGGAGGCTCCTCTATTGTAAATAGAATAAGGTTCTATGAATGAAAGAGGTGAGACATGTATTTGGGTAGTAGATCCTGAAGTATATAGATTCCCTAGGTAACCCGCCTAGGGTACAAGGTATATGATTCTTTAATGAATTTTATAAAAATATATCAACCTTACATAATTCATAAAAATTGCTATTGGGTTAAGATGAGTCGAGTCTTATATGAAGTTTGATCCATTTTTTGTGATGTAGCCAGTGTTGTAGTTCACAATACATGATTTGGTTTTGTTTTCACAATGTATCAAATTTAATGCAATTGGGGTTAGAAACCTAATGGTGAAACATTGGGTTATACCATAGGTTTATTAGAAGATAAAATCAGGGTCACTTGGTAAGATTTGTTCCTATTAATCTAGGTAATTTGTCCAAGTCCATGGGTATTTAATCACAAATATGATCAATATGTTTACATGTTTCACACTAATTATCAAGATATTCATAATTTACGTGATATTATGTTCTAAAATAGAATAATGTAGTTATTATTACTCAATGAAGATTAAGATTCTTGTGACTTAGTTTCCAAATAAAGACATGTTATTATTATTTCTCAAGATGATTTAGATTTATTATGTAAATCGATTAATATTTATGATTTATTTTTCATGATAAGTATTTATCAATCTCAACATATTTACCTGATTCTTAAATAAGACTTTCATGATTTATGTGATCTGATGTTCTAATATCTTAAGTTGATACCGTCATACTTTCATTATTATGTCTATTTGTATGATTGATATGTCAAGAAGCAATATGTTATTCAGATTTCTTAGATGATTAAGATCTAGGAATCAAGTACATGATTTTTTTATAAGATACAATAAGTTATGATCCAGTTTGCAAGACAAGACTAGAATTCAGATTAAAGATAGTAGTTTATGAAAAGACTATAAGATCGAAATGAGTTAAGTTCATGTTGAGGTTATATTAAATAAGATGACATAATATCATGGAGTTCAACCCAGGCCCTTAGTAGAGGTTGACTCAAGAGACATCACCCATGCCCTTTACGTAAGTCATTTGGTCCAGTCACCCTAGTGCAGGCCAATAGAGAAGGATGCGTCCCAAGACCTATGTGTAGATCATGAGGACCAACCACCAGAGTGTAGGCCAATTCGGATACATAACCCAGGCCCTATGTGGAGATCAAGATATCTAGATACCAAATTAAAGGTCTCTATAGAAAGATATTTAAAGAGAAAGAGTTAAGAGTATAGAGTTGTTCGTGTTTTTTAATTACTACAAATTTTAAAGTTAGTTCCATGTGTACATGTTTAAGATTAATTTTTTAGTATCTTGTTATTGTAGTGTAGTATATATTACAATACTCATGCCGCTTAATCTACCGACCATTTTTCAATGCATGGATGAGAATGAGATGTCTGTAGGTGAGGAGCACGAGTAGAAGTAGCACCTAGAGTCTTGGAGCACAAGCATAGAGCAAGATAAGATTTGGTTGGGTGCCAACTATAAGTTGATCCTTATTTTTATAAATATATGTTTTCATGTTTAAAACTTTTGAGAAGAGACTTTGACTCAATATGCTAAATGATTTTTCTGTGGGATAGCATTTATGTTTAATATTTAAAGTTAGTGTGATTGATTATATTGTTTTTATGAATGTCAGTTTGACATAAAGCCCCCTTGAGTGCAAAATTTTTGGATAACTCAGTTTTTCTTCTTCCACGTGCATGTGTGTTCTTAGGGAGGGTGTTACAATATGTTGTCAAAGTAATTCTATATTTGGCAACCAGATGAACTCTCATGTTTGTACTTTAGTTTACCCCATGAGAAACCAAGTAGGAGTAGACTACATAGTTATAAAGATAAACAAAATCCCTAGTATAGACATAGAAAGTGAAATGTATTAGACATCAAAGTAGAGGTCGAGTCAGGAAATAAAAGTTTAGATGAGGATACGGTTATTTTCCTTGATGTTTTGGACTTTTATGTTAACTTTCGAAGTGCATATAGAATGCTCTCTCTCTTTCCCACATGTTTGTGGTATAGGACACAATCTCATGGGTTTTTTGTAGGTGTATATAAATATATTATCATGCTTGTATCCCCCTTTAGAGTGCATATGGTAGGGATATGTGTACTATGGAGTTGGTAAGACAAGTGTGATAGACATGCCACCTTTAGATACATGAATAGCCAACGTGTGTTGAAAGGAGACAAAGAAAAAGGGAGTTGGAACTAAAATTTTGATGCAAATAGTCACCTAAACATAACTAGATATAAAGTAAGACCACAATTACATACAAAGGGTAAGTATTTTGACATATATAAGTGAGTTGGTTGTAAAGTGGAACCAGGACACTTTTCTAGCTCCCTATAAAAAGAAGCAAGCTAGGTTCCTTATTGTGCCAGAGAATGATAATGTGAAATAGATCTCAAGCTTCATTAGTTGTATTAACATGTTAGTTAGATTTAGATGGTTTAACCATGACATGGTTACACCTTGAATGTATTAGTGAACCTTCAAACTAATATTATGGTTAATGTAGGCAGAATATGCAAAATCCTAAGATGGATAGACCATCCAAATTTTAGGAACAAAATTCCTATAAGGCGGGTAGTATTGCAACATCCCAGAATTTTAGAAGAGACTTGGTCCAAATTTTATCCAAATATGTAACTTAATGAAAAGTTAAGTGAAAGTGGGTATTTTATGAAAGAATGCATCAAATATAATTCAAATTTAAATATAGTATTTAGAGATGTTTTACCATTATTTTGATATGATGAGACAATAAGTATGTTCAATAGATATTTGACATATATTTTACATTCAAATGCAAGGGATGATAACTTGAGATATTTATGTTAATTTATTAGGATATTTTGGTTAATATATTCATATATAAGTTCATTTGATCTCAAATTTGGAACACTTGAAGACGATAAGAAGTTATCTTGATCTGCCAAATTTGGAAGATAAGATATTATCCTATAGTCCTCATGAATTATTGAAGTTTACACAACATTAATATATTAAAGAGTTTCCAATGTTCAAGTAAAGAATTTGATTTCATTTTAATGGATGGGATAACACCTATGCTTAAATATTCAAGATCCAAGATCGAAGTTTTTTTTGTGTATAAGATAAGTCATGCAACAAATGTGATACCTAAAGACATAATAGAATACGTGTACTACTTTTTCTAGAAGCACATGCACGTACATATGCAAACCTTCCATAAAAACAAATTCAATGCTAGAAAATAATGATTAATAAGATAATAACCACTTAACAAAAATGTATACACACAGTTGTGTGCCTTGTGCATACATGTTTACTTGGCCAAAATCATACTAAAATTTGTAAAGTTCGTAGATGTAGTATTTGTAGATAACTGAGTTTAGTGAGTCTTAGAACCTAGTAGGATACAACCTCTCCAAGTTATATATTAAGTGTTACATGCCTTGGTAAGGACATGCACGAACACCACACAATGGTTTAGCATGACCTTCATGACCAATGCATAGTTGATTGTCATGGACAGTATTAGAGGAACAAACCTCATATATTTGGTTGTGGATTTTCTTAGTCTATGATGGTGTGTGGAAGATTCAAAGACCAATATGATCACCAGGATTAATCTGACCAAGATGTGAACATGGACTGGGGAATGTAGCGAAGGGCTCCACCTTAATTAGTAACCACCTCGGTAGCTTCCCTTCTTTGCATGCCTCCCTAGAGGCATGGTAGTGATCTCCCAAGCAAGACACAATAGTTGGAGATGACATGATGATCCCAGAGAAAGCTTGAGTTCTTAATTTCTTCCCATCTCTTTGGTTGGTGGAGGCTGATGATAGGAAAGGAGGAGAACATTGATCATAGGAAGTAGTAGTTTATCCACATGATCCTTAATTGTGCATAGGCAACGACAACGATGAGGTTGCCCATTTGATATCATCGAGGGATGATGAAGGTCCAATAAGAGGATGACCATTGATAGAGGAGCAATGGATGAAGATATGAGTACATACCCATGGCCTCATATGGCCATAAGAGGTAGGCACCTCACCAATGTTGGTTTCCATAGAGGATAGAATAGTATAGGTATGAAATGAGCTTCAAAATGTACATCTTTTTGTATTTGATTATTTACTTGTTTTTTTTCATGATTAAAATAATTGAAAATGATATATCTTGTTCACACTAGAAATGATGCATTTTCTTGAAATCTTTAGAACTACCTCTCAGTCGACTAAGATTTCGACCGAGGGGCTTCCTGGTTAAAGTCAAGGTCGGCTCAAAACAATCCTGACATAATTGTCTTATTGCAAATCAAGTCATTTACTTGTGATTAACATTAGTATTTTAAATTTGTAAAATCCTCATCATATTTATTCATTTCAAACAATTAGAATGTTAAAATATTTAATGCATATGTATTAATGTTATTAACCAGAAGGACTACCACATGGGTACTAAAATCTTCATATCTTGTAGGATTGGGTAGTTGATAGTGGTTGCTCCAACCATATGACTGAAAACAAGGAAGCTTTTCATACCCTTGAAGAAAAGAAGAGTGGAGCAGTCACATTTGGAGATAATGCCAAAGGTAAAATTATTGGGATAAGTAATGCAGGAACAAATCTTTAAATCAAAAGTGTGCTTCTTGTGGATGGATTGAATCACAACCTAATTACTGTTAGTCAACTATGTGATAGTGTCTATGACATTCTTTTTAATAAATCTTGCTACAAGTTGCTCATAGAAAACACTATTGATATTGTTGTTTATGAATGAAAAAGAATATGAAATCTTTACATGCTTAGACCTAATTCTATGCAAGCTATTATTCCAAAATGTCTTCTTGCAAATGATGAATCCTTACAATTATGGCATAGAAATCTAGGTCATGGAATCTCACATGTTATTAGAAAATTTCTTAAATGTGATCTTATTCGTGGTTTACCTAAACTTTATTTTGATAAACCTAAAAATTGTGAACCATGTATTCTAGGCAAGAAAATTAAAACTTCATTCAAATCTAAAGATTTGCTTAGTACTACTAGATCATTAGAACTTATTCACACATATTTATTTGGTCCCATGATGAATCGATCTATTGGTGGTAAAAAGTGTCATTTTTTCATTGTTGATGATTATAGTAGATGTACTTGGGTGCATTTTCTTTCAATAAAAGATGATACTATTAGAATATTCATTCAATTTTTCTCTAAGACTGAAAACCAGCTACAAAAAAATTATGCACCATTATGAGTGATCATGGGGGAGAGTTTGAAAAACATATCATTCAATAATTGTGTACATCTAAAGGGTAAATTTTTAGCTCGACGCACCTCACAAAAAAATGGGATAGTTGAGAGGAAAAATTAGTCCTGACAAGAAATGGCTAGAATAATGATACTAGAACATAAAGCACCTAAAACATTTTGGTCTGAAGTAGTAAACATTGCAAGCTATGTCTTAAACTGTGTTTCAATTCACTCATATCTTAAGAAAACCCCTTATGAACTCATATTTAACAACAAACCTAGAGTTGACTACTTTGATACCTTTGGTTCACCTTGCAATATCTTGAACAAAAAGGATTATATAGAAAAATTCGACCCTAAATCACAAAAAAGGATTTTTCTTGGGATATTCAATATCTAGTAAGGCATTTAGGATTTATAATACTATTTCTAACAAAGTTGAGGAATTAGTTCACATCGCATTTCATGAAATGACAACAAGGTGTAGAAAATGAAATTGAAAATGAAAACTTGAATGATATTACATATCAAATTGAGGGATTAACCATATCAAAAAATGATAAAAATTCTAAAATTGAACAAAATAATGAGTCACAAACTGCCTATTCCTAGAATATTCAAATATCATCATCAAGGCCAAATAATAGGAAACCCTTTTGATAGAGTAAAAGCATGACCATCATTTAGAGTTGTTGTAAACATGGCCTTAGTAAAAATTGTTGAATCTAAAAAAATAAATGATGCTCTAAAAGATGATTATTGGATAATTGCTATGAAAGAAGAGCTAAATCAATTCACTAATAATAATGTATGGGATTTAGTTCCAAGACCTCAAGGAAAAACCATTATTGACACTAAGTGGGTTTTTCCAAATAAACTTAATGAAGTCGGGGAAGTGGTTAGAAACAAAGATAGGTTGGTTTCTTAAGGGTACAATTAGCAATAAGGGATAGACTTTGATTAGACTTATACACCCATAGTTAGACTTGAGACCATTTGTATGTTATTATCTCTAGATGCCCATAAAGACTTCAAACTTTTTCAAATGGGTATAAAAAGTCCTTTCTAAAATGGAATTATAGAAGAAGTTTATGTTTCCCAACCACCTAGTTTTGAAATTCCAAACAAGCTTGATAATGTATATAAACTTAAGATTGCTCTTTATGGTCTAAAACAAACACCTTGAATTGGTATACAACACTAAAGAACTATCTTTTTGATAATAGTTTCTCTATTGGAAAGTCAGATTCTAGTTTATTCTTCAAATCAGATGAATCAGATTTTCTAGTTGTTCAAATATATGTTGATGATGTCATCTTTGGTGTTTCAAATTACTCCTTATGTACTCAATTCAGTGATATCAAGCAAAAGGAATTTGAAATGAGTCTCATGGGAGAGTTGACATTTTTCCTTGGTTTTCAAATAAACCAAACACCTGCTGGATTTTTTCTAAGCCAAGAGAAATATACTAAGGAACTCTTAAAACTATTCAAAATGGAAAATTGAAACATGCTACCACTCCTATGTCCACTTCCGCTAAAATTGACAAGGATGAAGATGGTGAACCCATGATGATTCCTTATATAGAGCCATGATTGGTAGCTTGCTATACTTGATTGCATCTAGACCAAATATTATATTTTCCGTTGGACTCTACACTAGATTTTAATCCAATCCTATGCATTCTCATTTTCAAGTTGTCAAAAGAATTCTAAGATATCTTTCAGGTACTATAAATTTTTGGATTATGGTATTAAAAGGGTCAATCATTGTATTTGAAAGCTTATACCGATGAAGATTATGTTGGTTGTTGTCTTGATCAAAAGAGCATAAGTGGTTGTTGTTTCTTTCTAGGGAGAGCCTTGGTTTCTTGGTTTAGTAAGAAACAAAATGCAATTGCTTTATCTACCACCCAAGACGAATACTTAGCTGTAAAATAATTTTGTGCTCAAGTGATTTATATGTAACAAGTCTTGAATGATTATGGTTTTATATTTTCTTCTATGCTGATTTTCTGTGATAATACCAATACAATAAAGTTGGCTCATAGTCATGTTCTACACAGTCGTGCCAAGAACATTTAAATTAGACATCACTTTTGAGAGATCATATTTTTAATAATAGCATCTCTCTTCATCATGTTGATAAAGACAAACAATTGGTTGATATCTTTTTCAAATAACTTCATGTGGATCTATTTAGATATATTAGAAGGAAGTTATTTATTACCCCCACTAGAAGATGTTTTCTTTGATATATTTTCTCAAGATTCTTGATTATATTCTTGGTTTCTAGTATGTGTCTTGACATTGTAACTTTCATTGGACATTTTGTACTTACTTTGGTGTTTTAAAACATGGGTATTCTATTAAGGGGGAGTATCCCATTCAAGGGGAGCTATTTTAATATTTATCTATCTTTTTGAGATGATAAAGGAGGAGAAAATAAAATATAAAGCAACATTTTTTTTCTTGAGCTTCATGATGGTTTCACGTTTTTACTATCTTGGAAAAATTAAATTTGATGCTAAATTGCTTTACTAGATAGATATCATGTTCCATATCTCTCTAATCATACTCGAACACAATTTTATGCCACTCAAATATATGTTCTTCTCAGGTATGAAATTCCTCATAATAATATTTTTCTTTTATTTTGGAAATGTTTGCCATCGTCAAAAAGGAGGAGACCATTGGCTAAATTGGACATTAGCTTATCCACTATTTTAATGATGACAAAGATTTCATTCTTGTGGATCTAACTTTCTATTTAAGTGTTTCAGGGTCCAAGGAAATACCACTCAATGGATAGATGAAGTTAACATGCTTAAATGCTTGTATTTACATGTTCATACAACTTGTAATAGGTTGCGCAAGTGTATAATGCACAAGTACCTAGAATACATGCAAAATAAAGCATTAGATTTCCTCTATCCTCACAAAACCCTTAGTTAGGATTCCCCCTAGAGATTAGAGTCATTATCCTTTATTAGAAAAATCATTTGATAGGATTGTCAAATATTTGCACACTTGTTTCCAGTAACACTTTTAATCGAGAAACTAGTTGACCGAGACATACGCGGTCAAAGAAATTGTTGACTGAGAACCACTTTGGTCAAGGATTAGAGAACCAGAAGAAATCTTACACATTTTTACTCTAAATCATTTTTGGTTGAAAATATTGTCAGCCAAGACACCTTCGGGCCAAGAATACAAGACCGATAGACCAAGCAGTTCATGCTGGTGACTAGCCATTAGAAAGTAGTTGAGCATTTAACTCACATTCAGTCGAACAAATTCATCACCAAGACATGGTCAGTCGACAAAATTCTCGACCGAGCTGGGTTTTGGACCAATTTCTAGAAACAACTAAATTAGTCATTACACCTAAAATTTACTAGGATAAAAACGTTGATTCTCGACTAAGAACCATCTAGACACTTTGTAAGTTACCCTAGTCACTTGCAACCCAGTCCTATAAATAGAAGTGACCTTAGGACACCAAAGACACACAAGCTACACTTTAGCAGTCATTCTAGAGAGAATAAAAGCTAGATTACACGTCATCTTCTTCTTTGAGCTCTAAGTTAGTGTCCTATAGCTACAATCTCCTAGCCACCACCTAGAAACGTCCATCCTAAGTGGTTAGGAGATCTAACGCTTGATATAGGATCAAAGTGTTGTACTACATTGATGTAATCCTCCTTCTTCTAATCTACTTTTTCAAGTTGATGTAATCGTGCTTCTTGACTACTCCAAGTCTAGGAAGTTGTCCAAGGAAGCTTGTTCAGAGCTACTTCAAGACGTGCAGGTTGCTCCTAGGCAAATTGGATCTACTTCAAGGCGTGAAGGCTACTTCTAGAAGATTGGATCTACTTGAAGGTGTGAAGGCTGCTCCAAGGTGATTGGCTCTACTTCAAGGAGGTGAAGGCTGCATCTATATGGTGGAGGTGGATTGTCATCCTCTCCTTGGGTTCTCTTCCCCATCTAGATAAAGAAGAGGTTGAGATGAAGTGATTGTATTTTATTGTAATTCCTTGAGAGGTAATGATATTGATCACTTGTAAAATCCTAATTGGAGAGAATTTAGTAGTGGACTGACATCTTTTGATTTGAAGGGTGGAACCACTCTAAATTATGAGTCACTTTCTTGTGTTCCTCTCCTTTTTTAAATGTAAGCTTTAAATTAATTTGAAAATTATCAAAAGCTCTATTCACCCCCCTCTATATCTTTCAAGAGCCAAGGAGATTTAATAAAGCTTCAAGGTAGATTATGGCAAAGGAGAAGTCAGCAATCTTCTTCTCCAAAAACACTAACACCACAACCAAAAGAATGATCTCGAGAATCACATGCATTTCACACAATAAGAACTTTGGCAAATACCTTTTGAGTACCAATTATCCATGACAAAGAAAATAATGAGATGTATTTGGATACCATATCAAAGATAGAATCTATAATTTTGTTCTGGGTCAACAAATCACTCTCACTTGAAGGAAGGGTGATGCCAATCAAATGGGTGCTTAACTACACGCCATTATACACTATGCAAACCATTGTAATACTAGTATCTAACTGTGATATAATTGATCATGTAGTGAGATTCTTCCTCTAAAAGGGCAGCAAAGCCTCTATGGAGGGTCAATCACATAGCTTGGGAAAAGGTCACAAACACCATAAATGATGGAGGCCTAGATATAAAGTCATCCAAGCTATAGAACTAAGTTCTCTTATACAAGGTTGCATGAGATTTTAACTCAAATAGGTGGGCACTCTGGAAGGAAGTCATGTAGAGAAAATATTCACATCGAGTTGACATTGGCATATCTAGTGGATCAAGGATCTAAATGTTCATTGCACCAACAGAGAACCAACACAGTCAAGATTGTGATAGAGTGATAATGTCTGGATCAAACACAAATGTTTGGAGAGATAGATGGGTAGATGGCAACACTATCCCATGGGTAAAGAGGCATAAAGTAATCCCAAATGATCTCCAATAACTCAGAGTTAAGTCTGTGATTGACATGGATGGACACTTATGAGCTCATCAAGACCATGCCACTGTCATGTAGAGAGGAAATGCCATATGACATTATCTACTTGAAGGACCCCCGAGGAAACTTTTCTTCCAAGAGAGTATATCACGACCTTCAACAAACAAATATGATAAGGACCATGGGTCGATGGGGACCGACATGGAAACTTAAGATTCCCCAAAGAATCAAGACTACCCCGTGGCTCATTATGCATGATAGCTTGACGACCAACATCACCGACGTAAAAAGAGGATTCACCGCAATGGATCAACTGCCCAACATGTGGCTCGGAGGTGGAGACTCTGTAACACGCCCAATATGGATGCAAGGATATCCAAATAGTCTAGAGCCTCATCCAACAGAGGATAGGATTTGAGGAAATAAGCACACAACCATGACTGACATGGGTTACAACAAACTTGAATAATAAACACCCAAATAAGGATTGACCTATCTAGTTTGCCGCTACGGTGTAGAAAATATGGTCTTTACGATTCCAACTTGTGTTCCAAGACCATAAAAGGACAACAAAATGGATGTTCAGTGTAATTAAACATGAAGTACTCACCTGTCTTGATGCCTTCAACTAGAATGAAGACCAAACATGAAGGAAACACACCTATTTAGGCACCTGGTCTCATCCAGACACTGATTGGGTTAAAGTAAACACAAATGCATCCCTGAAGAGAAATCAGAATGCAATTTCTCTAGGGTTCATTGTGAGGAACTGGGTAGGCAACTGGCTAAGTGGAGGTTGCAATAAGGAGAAGGGTACTGACATTATTGTTGTTGAACTGAGGGCGGTCCTAGTAGGGGTCCAAGAATGCATTGACATATATATGAAGGTACTATAATCCACAGATTGTGAACTAGCCTTCAAGATGATATCTAATAAGATTGATATCCCAACCAAATATAAACCATGGCGTAATCTCATAGACAAGAACATATCTAATTTTGATGCTTTTAGTTTTCAATTCAAAAGGAGAGATTGCAATAAAGGCTGCCCATGCAATTGCCAAAAGGGCAATGACCTTTAAGGGTAACACATGTAGATGGGAGCAATGCCTAGAGTTCTTAGCGAACCTAGTTGGAGATGAAGCTACATTGCACCGCTATAATACTTGCAACCTCGATTTTCCTATAATGGGAGTAAAAGATGAATAATCCCGTGGTTTTCTTAAAAATCTAAAATAAATAGTTTGTTTCCATTGCGCAAAAAATGTGAACTTTATGTATAACTAACTGGATAAATCAAATAAAAACCAATTAAACAAATATCATGGCGTCGTATAGTAGCATTATTGCAAATTTGGTCGCCTTGAACAACGACACCATTGTTTTGTCATTTCCGTGCACATGAGAGTTATAAACAATGAAATCAGATGTTGGTGACGAAGCTGACCTTGAGACATACATATTATATTTGTTGGAATAAGAAAGCATATGCATAGGAAAGGAGAAACAATGAAGCTAAATAGTAAGTACATTAAAAAAGGCCCAGATAATTATATTACTGAAGTATAGACAAAAATTTCTTCAAGTGTAACAGATAAGAAAGCAGCCAAACCCTGAATACAATGAAGAGGCATAGGCATCATCTCCAATTGAAATTCATTTAATGATACACTTTGTATTCGGAGTTGGTAATAGAATTTTATAGAATTATCAATCTTATTAGTAAACGCTGACATAATAATAGATATCATAAGATAATTTTTAATAACCATTTTTTGTGCTTGGTAAAAAAGTATATGAGAAGAACATATAATGAATATGAGGTATGACTATGTAGTTCGACTAAAATATCATAATTACTAATCTATATGTTTGACAAGTGCATAATCAGAGCAATTTTCGGGAAAGAAAATCAAGACCAACTACTTCAAGTTGCCATCAAATAGATAAGCATTGTCATAGATCTTGAAAATACACAGTTGTAATGAACGTGAATGTCAATTACACAGGTCAATGAGATAATGCCTTACAAATATAGAATAGAGCTCCTTTCGTTGCAGTAAGCTCTCAGAGGCATGATAATGTTGTACAATGAATAGCCATCTCCTACGCATGCAATTGGTTTGTATCAAATGAAAAATGGAGTCTGATTGGGCTGTGTATCCCAAAATAATGTTGTAGATGTATTGCGCACCTTTCTTAAGACTTTACGAAATCAAACGTAGTAACGTACAGATCCACTTTCCACTATAGTACTACTACTACTGGAGCCAACAGCCGCTTCTTTTCGCTTGAAGGTTTCATCAATCTTCCTTTGTTTGTTGCGTGAGCGACGAGCCGACGATATGGCAACATCCCTGCGTGGGAGGATCAGGCCATCCGACCCTCTTATTGCACGAGCATGGCAAATTTGCAGTAAACCCATCTGATTGTGAGCATGATCAGACTCAGGAGCAGTTGTTCCCTCCGTAAAAGTGAGGACAAGAGCCCAAACGCCACGGGTTGGTTTAAGAAGTAAATTCTTGAGGCAACTATGCAGCGTAATTGATTTCGGGTGGCAGTTGCGTCGGAGTATCATCATGCTGGGCCATGTATAGGGCAATATATAGATGCACTGGCTTATCCATTAGCGTTGTCTATTACACATGTCAATAAGATTATCTCTGCCACTGGAAGAATGTGCGCCTTGTCATTGTGAAAGAAACCAGAATAGTTACGATGCACATGACTTTCCGTGATATACAAGGCCTTGGGAGTTGGGACTGTTTTAGGCTACAGACCTACACGAGACGGGGTTCAGGGGAACAAACACGTATGCATATGGGGTTTGATTCGGAAGACGCAGACGAGTTAAATTTGACATGGTTCTTAAAATGGTAACAATAGTAGATATCGATATGCAAATAATATACGACGGTGATTCTAAAAGGTTATTTGTTGGAACACGAGATCGATTACTTTCATGATGACCAACATGAAACAAATAGTAAATTACATTCCAATTCTTTAGTACAATCCTTGTACAAAGTCAATGGGTAGACTTAGCAAAATATTTTTGTAGTTGGGCTGAATGTCGGTCGTTCTTTCTCTTACTAAGCAAATTCTATTTATATACACCTCTTTTTCTCGTTATATTATCTTTCCAAAAAATATTATATGGTTCTTGATAGTGAGTTCTTTTACTAAGCATACGATGGTCCATAAGTAAATGATACAAAAGAGTTTTTTTAACATAAAGTAATAATGTTGACGCTTATGTGTTCGCCAGAGAGATATCCCTAACTAAACATTAACAAATCATGCTTGTCAATGCTGGGATGACGGATTTCATGCTTAATTCTAAAGGGGACATTGCAAAATAATGCACTTCCGTTGTTATTTGAGGCATGTTCTCTTTGTATGGGCTCCTCCTACCTTGTAAATTATTGTTCATAGTCATCTTGGGGTGCAACAATACATCATTTAAAGTTCAAATCTATTGCTTAAATGCATGTGCATATCTCAAGTCTAGTTGTAATATTTACAAATACATAATATACAATTGTATGAGTCCACAAATCATTTTGAAGTGGTTTATATATGATATTATTTGAGTAATCTTTCATATGTGGTTTATATTATTGACTTTATCTAGGAGAGACAAACTTTTCCTATCACCTATTGGGTACATCAAGGATTGACATTCAACCCATGTCTATTTGTTCTGGTTATGGTTGAGTTGACAAAGCATGTTCAAGATAATATCCCTTGGTGTATGTTATTTGTTGATGATATTGTGTTGATTGATGAAAGAAAAGAAATAATGATAAAGTAAAATTTTGGAGAAATACATTGGAATATAAAGAATTTATGATCAGTGGAAGAAAAATTGAATATATATGTTACGGTTTCAGCCAATCTCGAATTGTGAATGGTGGATCAAGTTGGATGGAATGAATATACCAATATGTGATAAAAAAATTTACTTTGATTTATTATGGAAAAGCAGGGTGAGGTCCAAGATGATGTTTTTCACATGTTCATAGCAGGATGGTTGAAGTGGAGGAATGAAACTAGAGTAATATGTGACCAAAAGACCCCTCTCAGATTAAAAAGTAAGTTTTATAGAATAGTTAGCCAACCATACTATATGGGAGTGAATGGTCGATAGTCAAGAAACAAGATCTCAATTAGATGAATGTAGATGAAATATGTATGATGAGATGGATAGGTGGTAAGACAAGAAAAGATCATTTGAGGAATGACTATATCAAAAATAAGGTGAGGGTGGTGAGCATCAAGGGCAAGTTGCGTAAGGTTCTCTAAGATGATATGGACATGTGCCCCGCAGACCGACAAGTGCACCTATTTAAAGCTAGGTTATTGAATCAATAGCAATTAAAACAAGCATAGGAAGACCTAAATTTACTTGGGAAGAGCTTACAATGATATTTTGAATCTTTACATCTTGATCAGAGTATGGCCCACAAAAGAGCTGATTGGAAAAGAAGGATCAATGTCTTCGACCATCCAAAATGGTCGGTATTGAGGCTTACATGATGATGATTCTTTCATATGAAAATGTTTTTACATTCTTATGTTGTTACACCCGCATCCGACGATTACCACTAATCATGAGATTATGACATAAGTTTGAGGATTATACTTAATACAAAGTTCACTCCCAACTTTTTTCCCTTTATTTCATTTCAGACTCTTTGTTTTTTCACATCCAATCACATAAACAACTTTACAAGAGAATTAAACTTTGATTACTCTAACATGATCTCAACATTAATGATATAGATCCATACATTCATTTTGTTTCTCACACTTTCATGTACTTACGACATGATAATCAGATATATTATCTCTTATTAAGGAAACAAATATATAAAATATCATTTATAACTCTCTCTCATCTATACAAGGACTTAGAGTGACATGGATCAACTAAACTAAACTAATATCATACTTAACTCCTATGGTAGATATACGTTGATGTAATAACATCTCCCGTCCATGTGGTTTCCCTAAAAATTGTGAGTAGAGGCGTGAGCTTACTCGCTCAGTGAATGAGTACTTCAAAGATTAGTTTAAAGCACTTAAATAATTACATATATACTATTTAGCAATTGATATCAATTATAACAACAGTAAGCTTTAAAGAGACTAATCATTCACACACACAAATATGGCACAATACTCTAGACATCTACAAGAGTGAATCAATATATGAACATGTTTGATTGATCATAAAGAGAACAAAAAATTTAGAAACATACAAAGAATAATTGAATAACTACGCACAGTTGTTTAACCTCTCATTCATCTTATTATGCTCTGAACCCACATGAGGTGTACCACAACATGTGAAAGAATCACAGCAAGCTACGATCTCACTATACAAGGCTTAGAAGCATGCTCATGTTCCTAAGCCTGCCTCTCGAGTAAGACCCTATCTACAGTGGGCATTGCACGTCTGCCTCTCGGCGGATAATGGGAGCGGTCGGATATCTCAGACTCCACCTCTCAACCTGAGTACTCATGCGGTGTGTCATACCCCGATCTCACACTAACCACTAATCACGAGATTAGGGCGCGACGGAGGGATTATCAAATAAACAAATCACTGAGAACTTTTTCTTTTTAAAACCTCGTAATGATATCCGGATTATTGTTGTAAACTAAATCATAATAAACTATTGCGGAAGCATTCAATTAAACTGGCTAGAGAACATAAATAGAGTTTACAACATGTAACATTATTTAACAGAAAGTAAAACATAACAGTTAATTTACATCTTTTACACATTCGCCATACATACTCTCTCTCACCCACACCATGTCCCAAGGACCGAGGGGAAAGGACTAAGAGACCTCTAACTATACTAGCTACATATATACCTTCTACAGACTAAGCGTTAGGATGAAAAGATCCTTCAGATTCCTGATGCTGTTGTTGACCTGAAAATGTTTGAGTAGAGGAGTGAGCCTACTCGCTCAGTGAATAGCATTTCATTTAGCTATCACTAAACAACTCATCAGATATATAAAATTGAAATAAAACATAAGTGCAGTACTAAGCAGGGCAGTTCTAATGACATAGCCGAATTTACAGATATTAATCACATTTTTATACAAAAATAGATATCTTAAACAAATAAACAGTTATTGAGAATTAACCCAGAAGGTCTAAACTCTTAACATATTAAATTTACTGTGATCTTATATGTTTACATATTTATATTATTATTCCCTAATCATATGCAGTGTACTCTGCATACAAAGATCTGTAGCGAACTACAATCTCACCGTACAAGACTTAGCGACACACCCGGGAAATGCTAAGTCTAACTTCTCGTTCTGGTCTGCTACAGGACCCACAGGCTCTCTGGCCTCCTCTGCACTCACCATGAGTGCTCTGGACTCCTCCTCTAACCTGAGCACACAGGCGCAGGGAGTCAACATTGGGTTACCACCAGAATTACTCAACCAGTTGGTGTTGGATAACCCTTTACTTTATTTATTATTTTTTCCCAGTGCCACCGAAATTACTCAATCGGTTGGTGTTGGACACTGTCTATCAACCCTCGTGCCACCAGAATTACTCAACCGGTTGATGTTGGACACGAGTTTCACCCCTAAGGTGCAGACCTCTCAATGGGGTTCTACGGTGTTAGGGCACCTAAGTCTATCATCATTATTTAAGCAGTAAATATAAATTGTCATAACTCAATCTTAATTGCACACTGAGTATATTTAAGAACACTTCTATCTCCTTCAACTTTATACATAATTCCACATCATTCTAAACTTGTCATAACAACAGACATTCATTTAGAGCTCAACATATTCACAGCAGTATCAGTGCAGACAAAATTCACTATTTTCTTCAGTTACACTAAGTAATTTAGGCTCAATAGTATTAAACACATTTCTTTAATCTCATTTATACTGTTTAGAAGTTACTCTAATTATACCGAAGCAATATATACAATGAAATCGAGTTTGATGGTGATAAATGAATGAAATACTACTCACCCACTTCGGTGTGTTCGTATACACCGAAAAACGTCCACAACCATGCCTAATCCTGCCCTTTACAGCAGCGTGCACGCCGTGCACCTG
This sequence comes from Alisma plantago-aquatica, assembly GCA_963693085.1. Lineage (NCBI taxonomy): Eukaryota > Viridiplantae > Streptophyta > Magnoliopsida > Alismatales > Alismataceae > Alisma > Alisma plantago-aquatica. The sequence goes on from OY856415.1 coordinate 209,711,064, forward strand.
GGCTGTACGTCGTGCACCTTCAGTGCACTTCTGTCATGATTTTCTGCAACTTTGCACGCCGTTCAACTGATTTGAACGCCGTTCAACTGATTTGAATGCCGTTCAACTGGCTTGAACGCCGTTCAATCTGGCTTGAACGCCGTTCAATCTGGGCAGTGAACTGGATATTTTTATGCACTTTTTGCACGTCGTTCAAACCGATTTGCACCCCGTTCAAACTGTACAGAAACGGAAAACGCCGAGGAAGAAGGTGGATTTGGGGTCGATTCGCGGCCAATCTCCGTACGAAATACCTTGGGAACTTCAAGACGACCCTAGAGCAACTGGAAGATGGTGTTTTTCACACCTTTGGCCGCTCCTAGCACCTTCTTTGGCCGACGGCTATCTTGGCCGGGCAGCAGGAACGGGGAAGAAGAAGGGGAAGGAGAAGAAGGTGAAGTGGCTGGCTGATTCGGCTGGAAAAGTTGAAGAATCGAATGAGAATGCAGTTGGGGAGCTCAAGATCGCCCAACTTTCTCCTCTAGTTCTCTCTCTCACTCTCCCTTTTCCCTCTCGCTCTGCTCTCTCTTGAACGGGCAACAGGAGAATGAACTATCGTTCATTCAGAGTCGGCTAACGGTGCTAATAAGGGAAAAGGCAAAGAAAGGATAAGGAAGGGCGCCCAGGGGGGCGAATTGTAAAATGCCCAAGAACTTTCTGAAATTACACATAGGTCCCTGCACACTAAAAAGCTCATATCTTTTTACTCGTAGGTCGGGTTCGCATGATATCTCTGGCAACGGATTAAGCACAAACTTGTCCTCAATCTCAGAATAAGAAAAAAATGCTAAAGATACATTAACACTGGTCCAAAGTTCAAAACACAAATGAGTATTCAACTCACATATAAGTTTGATTATGCATTAACCAACGTACTTACTGGTAAAACGAAGTGTGGGTCATAACAATCTCCCTCCCTTATAAGAATTTCGTCCCGAAATTCCTAAAAGAGAAAAGGAAACTTGTTACGCATTTCTGATTCAAGCTCCCACGTAGCTTCTTCTAGGTTGTGATTCCTCCATAGAACTTTTACTAACGGTATCTCACGGTTCTTAAGCTTCTTGATCCGTTGATCCACTATATGCACTGGTCCTTCCACATAGGACACATCTGTCCTAAGATGCGCCGGTTCTGGATCTATGACCTTTTCTGTACCCGGATGGCACTTCTTCAACATAGACACATGAAACACATCATGAAGATTTGCCAGCTCAGACGGCAAATCCAACCTGTAGGCTACAGGTCCAATACTTTCTATGATAGGATATGGGCCCATAAACCTAGGGGTCAATTTACCTCTCTTTCCAAACCTTAGCACTCCCTTCCACGGTGAAACCTTTAGATAAACCTCGTCACCAACCTCAAACTCAAGAGGTCGACGTCGTATCTCTGCATAGCTTTTCTGCCTGTCCTGAGCAGCTTTCAACTGCTCCCTGATCACAGATATCTTCTCTGTAGTTATATCGACTATCTCAGGTCCAAGAATTTCTTTCTCGCCAACCTCGTACCAACAAACTGGTGATCTACACTTTCTGCCATATAGAGCTTCATATGGGGCCATTCCAGGACTAGAATGGTAGCTGTTGTTATATGCAAACTCCATCAGGCTTAAGTGTTCTTCCCAGTTACCTCTGAACTGCAGAACACATGCTCTCAGCATGTCCTCGAGAGTCTGAATGGTTCTCTTAGACTGATCATCCGTCTGTGGGTGAAAATCTGTACTGAACATCAGCCTTGTGCCCAACGCACGATGTAACTGATTCCAGAACCTAGATGTAAACTTAGGATCTCTGTCAGAAATAATGGAAACTGGAATACCGTGCAATCTGATTACCTCATCCACATATATCTTGGCCAGCTTCGGAACATCAAAGGTTGACTTGATAGGAAGAAAGTGAGAAGACTTAGTTAGTCTATCCACTATCACCCAGATCGAGTCAGAACCTCTAGGTGTCTTGGGTAACCCTACCACGAAATCCATCGTGATGTGTTCCCATTTCCATTCAGGTATAGGAAGCGACTGCAAGGTACCAGTAGGTTTCTGATGCTCAGCTTTAACCTGCTGACACACTCCACATCTAGCCACATACTCAGCCACATCTCTCTTCATGCCAGACCACCAGTACAGCTCTTTGAGATTCCTGTACATTTTCGTGTTACCTGGATGCATAGCATACATAGAAGCATGCGCTTCTTCAAGAATTTGCTCTTTCAGCTCACTGTTCCCAGGTACACACAACATGTCATGAAGATACAACACACCATCATCAGAAAACCTGAATTCTGACCTTTTACCTTCTGACATATCCTGCATAACCTGCCACAACTCGTCATCATTCTGTTGCAACTCCTTAATCTGATCATAGAAAGCAGGTTTGACCTGCATCTGAGCAATCAACCCACTCTGTCTAGACACATCCAAGTCTAAGTTCAACTTTTGCATATCTACAAGTATGTCTCTCTTGAAACATGCCATAGAAAATGCATCAGCTGTTGAACTCAAATTTCTACTCAAGGCATCTTCCACAACATTCGCTTTACCAGGATGATAATCGATTGTCACCTCATAATCCTTGATCAGCTCAAGCCATCTTCGTTGTCTCAGATTCAAATCCTTCTAAGTGAAGATATACTTCAAACTCTTATGGTCTGTAAACACCTGACATGTCTCACCATACAGTTAGTGACGCCATGTCTTAAGAGCATGAACTATAGCATCTAACTCCAGATCATGAGTAGGGTAGTTCTCTTCATTCTTCTTAAGCTGTCTAGATGCATAAGCCACAACTTTGCCTTCTTGCATCAGCACACAGCCCAAACCTCTCCTGGAAGCATCGCAAAACACTGTATAACCTTTGTCTGCCTCTGGCAAAACCAACACTGGCGATGTAGTCAACTTCCTCTTCAGAATCTAAAAACTCTTCTCACAGTTATCAGACCAAACAAACGGTGCATCCTTCCTTGTCAAACGAGTCAAAGGTGATGCTAGCACATTGAAGTTCTGTATAAACCTTCTGTAGTAGCCTGCTAATCCCAAGAATCTTCTGATCTCAGTAGGAGTCTTAGGTTGTTCCCACTGAAGTACAGAATCAACTTTCTTAGGATCAATGCTAACTCCATCTCTCGAGATAACATGTCCAAGAAATGCTACCTCCGCCAACCAGAACTCACACTTGCTAAACTTAGCATACAACTGATGTTGCCTCAGCAACTGCAACGTCATTCTCAGGTGTTGCTCATGCTGCTCATCATTTCTAGAGTAGATCAGAATATCATCTATAAAGACTACAATAAACTGATCTAGGAACGGTTTGAAAATCCGATTCATCATATCCATAAAGGCTGCTGGGGCATTGGTCAGTCCAAACGACATGACTAGAAACTCATAATGCCCATACCTAGTTCTGAAAGCTGTCTTGGGAATATCAGAAGCCTTTATTCTGAGCTGATGATATCCGGATCTCAAATCTATCTTAGAGAAGAACGTTGCTCCACGCAACTGATAAAAAAGATCATCTATCCTCGGCAAAGGGTACTTGTTCTTAATAGTGATCTTGTGCAGTTGCCTATAGTCTATGCAGAGACGCATAGTACCATCCTTCTTCTTAACAAACAGCACTGGAGCACCCCACGGTGAAGAACTGGGTCTGATGAAACCCTTATCCAACAACTCTTGCAACTGCATCTTGAGTTCCTTCAACTCTGCAGGTGCCATTCTGTAGGTTGGCAGTGCAACTGGATGACTTCCTGGATATACCTAAATCTCAAAATCAATGTCTCTGACGGGAGGTAAGCCTGGCAACTCTTCTGGAAAAACATCAGAAAACTCGCAAGCCACAGGCTCATCATATAAACTGGCTGTGCTCTTCTCTGCTCTAGTGTCTACCACATGAGCAAGGAACGCTTCACATCCCTTCTGCAGCAACTTATCGGCTACAGTAGCCAAAACAATGCACGTAGGCAGAACTTTCCTGTCTCCAGTAAAAACACAAGAAAATTCACCTTGTTGAAAGGTAGCTTCCTTCTTCCAACAATCGAGTTGCACTCGATATGTCTCAAGACAATCCATACCCAAGATGACTTGAAAAGTATTTACATCCAGGGGTATGAGATTAGCAGCAAAGGTGTAACCTCCAAAAGATAACAAACATCCGGGACAGAACTCAGATAAAACTGTTGGTCCACCTAGTGGAACCCTCAACACTAACTCATCTACCAACTCTTGAGTTAACAGATTAAGTTCACCAACTAAATAACGTCGTATGAAAGAGTGAGTAGCACCCGGATCTATCAAAACTGTAACTGGTATACTATTAAACAAAAGCATCTCTCCTGTAACAACCTGAGAAGAAATGATACCTTCCTAAGGTGTCAGAGAGAAGAAACGTGCTGAATTTCTCCCTCTACCACGCTGTCCGCGCTGACCACCTCTGCCACTGGGCACTCCACCACCTCTGGAACCAGAAGCCACAGAAGAACTCGGAACATCATGGTACTGAGGCTGGAAAGCTTGTGATGCTGCTTGCCGAAGCTGAGGACATTCCCTTCTGAAGTGTCCTACTTGTCCGCAGACAAAACAACCTTGAGAACCTGTACCCCAACACTGACCAGTATGTGGTCTTACACAGTTAGCACATGGCGGCATCTCTTGTCTCTGGGGACCTGTCACTGACATTGATGACCCAGAAGACCGTCCACTAGACACGCTGCCCCATCTCCCTGGGCTGTATCTCCCTCTGCTTCTAGAAGAAGTAACATCCTCAGATCTCTATCTACTGAAACAGCTAAAGACACGCCCGAGTTTAGAAAAGAAACCTCTACCTCCACCTCTATATCCACTACTGGACTGTCCTCTACTGAAATCTACAGATCTCTTCTTAGACGCAGGCACCTTGTCAGCATTCAGAAATTCCTCAACCTGTCTAGCAGCCTCAACAAACTCACCAAATTTCTCTTTGTTCCTCCTACTAGTAGCAGAAACAGTATGCTGAATTTCTGACCTCAGCCCTTCTTGAAACCTTCTGCATCTTTCTATGTTGTCGGGAACAAGCTGCGGACAGAAATTCGCTAACCGGGTGAAAAGCGCTTCGTACTCAGTAACTGACATGTTCCCCTGCTTAATATTCTCCACCTGTCTTGTTTTCTCATTAATGAAAGTAGGTGGATAATATTTAAGATGGAACTCTTCAGAGAAATCCTGCCAAGTAAGCTCTGAACCTCTCCTTTTATCCTCCACACCGTGCCACCACAACTCTGCATCGCCTGTCAAAAGATAAACTGCGTGATTAATCTTTTTCTCTTCTGGAAGCTCCATCAGGCGAAAGACCTTCTCTATCTGTCTCAACCACTCATCAGCCGCAGTGGGATCTGTAGTGCCACTAAACTCTGTGCCACCAAGCTTCTTCACAAGCTCATAAGATCGCATCAAATCCTTACTGCTGGTAGAAGTAGAAGCTCGCCTATCAGCCTTATACCTCTCTCTGGTCTCCAGAAACATCCTGTACATATGGGATGCTTCATCCATGTGGTCACCACCACCTGGACCCAAGTATAGTGGATCAGGGCCAACATGGCTCTCGGCCTGGTCATCATGACCATAACCTCTTTCTGCCATCTTCTACAATAATATAACATAATATTTCCTGTTAGAAAACAATAGATAGAAGAAAGACTCCTAAACATTAATCCTATTGGTCTCTTATCATCCCCTGACCTGGACTCTGAGTAACTATGTACTCAACCTATGCTCTGATACCAAGATGTCACACCCCGATCTCACACTAACCACTAATCACGAGATTAGGGCGCGACAGAGGGATTATCACATAAACAAATCACTGAGAACTTTTTCTTTTTAAAACCTCGTAATGATATCCGGATTATTGTTGTAAACTAAAACATAATAAACTATTGCGGAAGCATTCAATTAAACTGGCTAGAGAACATAAACAGAGTTTACAACATGTAACATTGTTTAACAGAAAGTTAAACATAACAGTTAACTTACACCTTTTACACATTCGCCATACATACTCTCTCTCACCCACACCATGTCCCAAGGGCCGAGGGGAAAGGACTAAGAGACCTATAACTATACTAGCTACATATATACCTTCTATAGACTAAGTGTTAGGATGAAAAGATCCTTCAGATTCCTGATGCTGTTGTTGACCTGAAAATGTTTGAGTAGAGGAGTGAGCCTACTCGCTCAGTGAATAGCATTTCATTTAGCTATCACTAAACAACTCATCAGATATATAAAATTGAAATAAAACATAAGTGCAGTACTAAGCAGGGCAGTTCTAATGACATAGCAGAATTTACAGATATTAATCACATTTTTATACAACAACATATATCTTAAACAAATAAACAGTTATTGAGAATTAACACAGAAGGTCTAAACTCTTAACATATTAAATTTACTGTGATCTTATATGTTTACATATTTATATTATTATGCCCTAATCATATGCAGTGTACTCTGCATACAAAGATCTGTAGAGAACTACAATCTCACCGTACAAGACTTAGCGACACACCCGGGAAATGCTAAGTCTAACTTCTCATCCTGGTCTGCTACAGGACCCACATGCTCTCTGGCCTCCTCTGCACTCACCATGAGTGCTCTGGACTCCTCCTCTAACCTGAGCACACAGGCGTAGGGAATCAACACTGGGTTACCACCAGAATTACTCAACCGGTTGGTGTTGGATAACCCTTTACTTTATTTATTATTTTTTCCCAGTGCCGCCGAAATTACTCAATCGGTTGGTGTTGGACACTGTCTATCAACCCTCGTGCCACCAGAATTACTCAACCGGTTGATGTTGGACACGAGTTTCACCCCTAAGGTGCAGACCTCTCAAAGGGGTTCTACGGTGTTAGGGCACCTAAGTCTATCATCATTATTTAATCAGTAAATATAAATTGTCATAACTCAATCTTAATTGCACACTGAGTATATTTAAGAACACTTCTATCTCCTTCAACTTTATACATAATTCCACATCATTCTAAACTTTTCATAACAACAGACATTCATTTAGAGCTCAAGATATTCACAACAGTATCAGTACAGATAATATTCACTATTTTCTTCAGTTACACTAAGTAATTTAGGCTCTATAGAATTAAACACATTTCTTTAATCTCATTTATACTGTTTAGAAGTTACTCTAATTATACCGAAGCAATATATACAATGAAATAGAGTTTGATGGTGATAAATGAATGAAATACTACTCACCCACTTCGGTGTGTTCGTATACACCGAAAAACGTCCACAACCACGCCTAATGCTGCCCTTTACAGCAGTGTGCACGCCGTGCACCTGGGTTGTACGCCGTGCACCTTCAGTGCACTTCTGTCCTGATTTTCTGCAACTTTACACCCCATTCAACTGATTTGAACGCCGTTCAACTGGCTTGAACGCCGTTCAATCTGGCTTGAACGTCGTTCAATCTGGGCAGTGAACTGGATATTATTCTGCACTTTTTGCACGCCGTTCAAATCGATTTGCACCCCGTTCAAACTGTGCAGAAATGGAAAACGTCGAGGAAGAAGGTGGATTCGGGGTCGATTCACGGCCAATCTCCGTACAAAATACCTTGGGAACTTCAAGACGACCCTAGAGCAACTGGAAGATGGTGTTTTTCACACCTTTGGCCGCTCCTAGCACCTTCTTTGGCCGGCGGCTATCTTGGCCGGGCAGCAGGAACGGGGAAGAAGAAGAGGAAGGAGAAGAAGGTGAAGTGGCTGGCTGATTCGGCTGGAAAAGTTGAAGAATCGAATGAGAACGCAGTTGGGGAGCTCAAGATCACCCAACTTTCTCCTCTAGTTCTCTCTCTCACTCTCCCTTTTCCCTCTCGCTCTGCTCTCTCTTGGACGGGCAACAGGAGAATGAACTATCATTCATTCTGAGTCGTCTAACGAAGCTAATAAGGGAAAAGGCAAAGAAAGGATAAGGAAGGGTGCCCAGGGGGCCGAATCGTAAAATGCCCAAGAACTTTCCGAAATTACACATAGGTCCCTGCACACTAAAAAGCTCATATCTTTTTACTCGTAGGTCAGTTTTGCATGATATCTCTGGCAACGGATTAAGCACAAACTTGTCCTCAATCTCAGAACAAGAAAAAAACGCTAAAGATACATTAACACTGGTCCAAAGTTCAAAACACAAATGAGTATTCAACTCACATATAAGTTTGATTATGCATTAATCAAGGTACTTACTGGTAAAATGAAGTGTGGGTCATAACACGGTGAGTCAAAGCCCTCAGCCTTATTGTACATCAATGGACCTACTAACCACTGATCACTACAACATGTAACATAGGTACCACCAGCATCCCCAGTTGGTGTTGGGTACCACACAACTGTAAGGAGTCTACTCTACTAGTCAAAACCTTGCACCCTACTGGTGCGCTCTGACTTACCTCGATTTGGACTACCTCCATTCAGGAAACCGTTTCCTTCCCACTGTGCAGGCCTCATCCTGTGAGGATTCTACAGTGTTTAGGGCATCTAAATGTCTAGTTCACTCTTTAAGTTCACAATGCAATCATCACATCAACATATCTTACTTCAGCTTGATAAATATTTCATTTCATAAACCATCTAATAACATTTACCACAACTGAATTGTTAAGCATAACCACATATCATACTGAGAAACATTAATATCACAATACTTGATTCACTGAACACCCTATCCTCAGGGTTTCATTTTCCTCATTCACTTATCACATGACTCGCATAAGCATTTAATACATCATAACATCATTCAATAAAGATTCCTTTCAACAATTCACATATAATCTAATATATATATGAAACCCTGTAATGATCTGAACTAGGGTTTCCACACCATTTACTAAAACATCATACATCAAGAATAACATTGAATCAAGATGTGTATTTGCAAACCTCCAACTTTCCATTCATTTAGGGCATCACCCTTCTTAGTGATATATCAATCAAACATTAATATCATCGAATGAAATCCAAGATCTTATCTGACATATATGTAATACACATGCAAATAAAAAAATCATTTGTAACCAAGGAGATTCAACTAGGTAAACTTTTTTATTCAATTACACAACAATTTCAGTCATAGTCGAAAATCCTAAATTGCAGTTTACTCTTATAACCTCTGCAAATACTTTAAGAATTGTCATTTAGATGGTTTGTACCCATTTCTAATATGATTTCATCATCCGAAATTCATCACAATAGATAAACAATCCATTTCATATCAACTTGCAAAAGCTAGATCAAAAAGATCATTTAAGGTTTGTACTCACATACTAAGAAATTGACAATTGATGATGATTTAACTCATTTTTGTGCAATATACTATTTAAAGGAAGTACCCACTCACCCAAAGATGTGAAAACACCTTAAAAATGTAGCACATCTCTGAAAATCTTGAATCCATATAAAGACCCTAGCAAATCAGCAGTTTCTTGTTCCTCTCAACCCTAAAGAAGGTCTGTTGTAGGTAGAAGATGAAAATCCAAGGTTAAGACAAACCTCAGATTCATTGGATTAGGGATTCCAAGCAAGGAGAATGGAGGAGAAGGAAGAATCAACAGTTGAAACTACTTACCAAGTCAAATCTATGACAACCATTTTGGATTTCGAGAAATTGTCTTCTAGTTCACCCACTCATTGAGAAAAGAGTCTACGATGATAGATGATTGAATTGTGGTTCTAACGTACTTTCTTTCGTTGAAATCAGATAAGTACAACCTGAGATATGATCGTTTTACGATTGGTTGTCCTAGGCGGCATCCGTCGCGGTCGCAACATAGTGTCGCGACCGCGACACACGATGCAGCGTCACAGTCATGGCACATGACACAACATCATGGTTGGGGCACACGACGTAGTGTCACGGTCGTAACACACAACACAACGTCGTGGTCGCAGCACTCTATACATGTTTTCTAAAAAGGGAATAACTCACTCATTTTTATTTCGATTTGGTTCATTCTTTTTTTTGGATTCATAATTGAATTCTCTACAGTCATACATTATTATTTTGATAATATTATAAAATAAAAATTATATATTAATTATTTCATTCAATGTCATTAACTATCTTCTTGCGTACATGTATGGTTAATGGTATATTACTCCAACTCAGATCTTTATAGTATGCTTAAGTCATGATTATGAGTTGTCCAAAAAAATATTTAAGGTTACCAAAGTTAAGATAAAGCATAAGATAAAATATTACTAACAAAATTATGACAAGCATCAAGATTATCTTAAATCTCTAGGATTACCAGCAAAGCTAGGAACGGGTTGTAATAATTCTCCCCCTCTAATAAAAATTCCATCTCAAATTTTCTAAAAGGGGAAATGATACTTGTTGAACATATTCATCTTCACTTCCCAAGTAGCTTCTTCTACACCATGATTCCTCCAAGGAATCTTTACTAGGGGTATCTCTCTCCTTTTAAGCTTTTGAATTCTGCAGTCCAGAATTTTATTTTCAACATTGAGTCATTTTTTTCTCTTTTAGTCACATCAGATTTTTAGAAAACCTTCTCAATGATAACAAAAGAATTCTCTATGTCACAATCTATCATAGGAAAGAGAAAGAGAAACAACCATTTTCAATATTTCATACTCTTGAGGTGTTACTTCAACATTGATAATCTGATCCAACTATCTCAATTCATACGAATCCATATGTACTATTGTTTTATACTACATCTGAATCACAATAGAGAGTTCATCATGTTGTTTTGAATGTTACTATTGTTCTACTCAAATAGAGAATCACTCATGAGTTGGAAGACTAGATTTAACAATAATTGTACAATACAAAGGTGGATTACTGGTATAAAGGACTAAAACTATCTGACACCTTTAATTAACATATTGCTTCCATATGTACACTGAAATCATAAGTAGAACCAATTTACATCCCTTGATATACCTTCAATAAATTACACTTCTAAAAAAAAATCATATATTGCCTAAAGCTATTTATTTTCTCTGACTTCTCTTCTTACGCATTACAACTTCTTCTTACTTATCCTTCTCATTTTGATCATCTAGGATAAACATCCCTAACATTGAAACATTCAAGGTAAGAATAGATTATTCATCATTCATTCTATCACTGTAAGAATTTATTTTAGATTACACTTTGCTCATGTTGCACTTCTCCTTTTGTTCAAATCACACTTCTTATATTTCAAATCTATTTCTTATCCTTCATTCATACTCATTTCCATACTGTTTATCTATCTTTCAAATTTACAACCTTTAAACCCATGAATACTATAATGACTATTTTCTTCTCATATTGATGATCTCAGGATTTTATTTTATAGAGATGTTCATACTCAAGGTCAAATTACTATTGACATCTGTTGAACTACTAAAACTCTAAACATTCTAGGGTTTGATCATTATCACTAACATGGCATTATTGTGACATGATTTTACTCTGTTATTGTGATATGCAAACCTTAAATCTCTTGAGGTTTACTAAGGTATTCATTGTCTTTACCACTTGAATTTTCTTTCTCTTGCTTGACCATTTTGATAGAATACTTTCTTGATCTACCCTGCTAGGGTTTCATCATCATATTATGTGTCATTAGTATATTCCATAGATGTGTCCCTCATGACTATTGTGTATCATTTGTGATTTATTTTCTTATCCCTTCATCCCATGTTACACTCACTAAGGAGGATACAAAAGAGAACCTAATTTTGAGACATAGAATTATAATCTTCAAGTATTCACTAAGCACAATTCTCGTATTAGTCATCATCAAGGAGACTAGACTATTTCTGAATATAGTTTACCTTTATATGAGTTGTTCATTTATTTAGCCGCAACGTTGTTCTTCTTTTAAGAACTAGTTCCATTTCATCACTAGGAACCTATTGAACACACTTGATGTCAACTAGGTTGCTACTAAATAAAGACTTTGAATCAAAATCTAGTAAGGATGAGTACTTTAAACTTTATGATAAAAGTGTACATTCCATGCTCCTCATTATATCATGTAACCCTTCTTTGTAAATCAAACTCATCATTTCCATCACTTCTTTTTTTGTTTCATCTTAGTTTCTTATCCTAGTCTTATAATTTACATGTTTATCTAGTTCTCTTCACTTTCATTCTTTTGAACTTCACTTTTATGTATTTATTGCATACTTAACTCTTTTCTCCTATTTTCCTTTTGTTGTAGAGTACATAAGTACATTTTACTTGATTATATGATCCATTCATTCTAATTGATTCTTTCGATCTTGGCTTTCCATGTAGTTTTCTCTCATCTTTCCTTGAATTCAGATTGGATAAATTGTCACAATTAGTTATATAGTTCAATTCTCTTTATCCATCCATCCTTTCTTCTTCATTTTGTATGCTACATACTAATGTATGTATTGTCTTTATATCCCTCTTCCTTCATTCCCAATTTAGGGTTTCTTATCTAAGGCCCCAAATTTGGGTCTCAAATTTCAATTCCAACTGATTCTTAGTTATTCCAAACTTTCCCAAATGTTTCAACATATTAGTGTATGTACATTCTCACTATAATGTGTTTCTAAACCTAGAGTCTATTCTTATTATATTGTTAATAGGAGTCATTAGATCTCAATAATGGATCCTTCCAGCCAGACCAAGCTGAACATGCAATCCTGAAGCCAAGAGCTACTTAGGATTAACCAAATTCTATATATATCAAACATATATAAATAATATCCACTCAAGGTAAACTCATTTAAAGATAGCTTCTAGTCTAGTTGATACAAAGAATACAAACAATAATTTAATTACTTAATAGTGTACAAGAATCTTAAAGGAGCACATATATTCCTATGAATTGAATATCTGATTCAAATATATAAGAGCATTTCCATTGATATCCAATCAAAGAAACAATATAAAACAAGATTTACATCACATTCTATTCTTATGTTCAATTCATTCATTTCTTTTCGGTCTTCTAACCCTAATACTTTTAGGGTATCTCTCAGGCCCATCCTCCCACTACATGCATGGCCAGGGCATTTAGAGAAGAATAGGCAGAGTAGCTTGATACTGGTCAACATAGGTATATAGATACCGGGCCAGGGTATCCAAATACCCAGACTTCCCAAAGCTATTGACACTTCACCTCCTATCAACAATAATTATAACTCTAACTTTCTATCCTAATGGTCCCTGACAACTCAACCTAAGCTATGATACCAAGATGTTACACCCGCATCCAACGATTACCACTAATCATTAGATTAGTGCATAATTTTGAGGATTATACTTAATACAAAGTTCACTCTCGACCTTTTTTCCCTTTATTTCATTTTATACTTTGTATTCTCACATCCAATCAGATAAACAACTCTACAAGAGAATTAAACTTTGATTACTCTAATCTGATCTCAACATTAATGATACACATCCATACATTCATTATATTTCTCACACTTTCATGTACTTAAGAGAAATAATAATTTAAAAACTTAGAAAGATAATTGAATAATTGTGCACACTTATTTAACCTCTCATTCATCATATCATGCCATGAACCCACATGAGGTGTACCACAACATGTGAAAGAATCACAGCAAGCTACGATCTCACTATGTAAGGCTTAGAAGCATGCCCAGGTTTGTAAGCTTGTCTCTCGAGTATGACCCCATCTGAAGTGGGCCTCAACACGTCTATCTCTCGGCGGTGAATGGGAGAGGTCAGATATCTCTGACTCCACCTCTCTGTTGGATTTTAGGGGAGATAGAGAAGGCAGCGGAAACAAAAAACAAATTCTCCCCAAAACCATACCGAGGAAATGCGTCAACGTCTATATAATAGGAAAGGATGGTTTGCGGAATCATACCTTGTCCCGAGGCTTGCTCGGCGACAATACCTCGCGTAATGCGCGGTCTTCAACTCCGGACTTTGACGGTGTCTGTGCAGCTCATGGTCACACCGGGACTGACAAATCCTACTCGAACTGGACTGTCGGATGACAGTTGTCCTCCTAAGCGGCAGTGTCCTCGCGCCTCTGTAGTAGTCCACACGGACCACCTGGAACTCCACTCTCCTTGTCCCACAAGGAAGTGGAAGGAGTCACACCCTCCTGTTGACGTACTAGTCGCCAACACGCTCTCCTGCCTCCTGTTGCAACTGCAGTTGTCCTTCCCTTGCTGCACCTCCCTTTTGTGGGAAGCACTTGCTCGGGCTCTCTCACGGTTACCAAAACCAGAGAGAACGACAACTTGCAGAGCAACTGGTTGCACTGAGCTGTACTTTGAGAAGCCCCCAATACCCCTATATATATAGGAGAGTCATGGGACAGGGTTCTCCATCCCGGGCAATGCGGGACTAAAGCAGGAGTAGAAGGGTTCGAGAATTTTCCACAAAAAGCAACCGGTTCGCAACTTGAAATGATCGGTTCACAACTGAACTGATCGGTTTGGCCATTGAGTCGATCGGTTGGACCTGAGCCGATCGTTTGGGTCACTTCAACCGAACGGTTGGTGCCCTGAACTGATCGGTTCATGGTCCTAATCTGGCTCAAAAAGACATTCCTTGTTTCTTTCCCAATTGGTATCGAATACCAATATTATTCCCAATCGAATTGGGCAATTTGAAACGAAAGGAAAATCCTTGCCGATATGACTTTCCCAACTGGTCGGTTGCACCAGTTGAGCCGATCGGTTCAACTCTTGAACCGGTCGTTTCAACCTGGGCATGAGCCGGTCGGCCTGGACAATCTAGCCGACCGGTTCAGCAACCTCAGTCGACCGGTTCATCACATGAACTGATCGGTTGGGAGCACAGGTTGGGCAAAATCAGTCAATTGCGATTTCAATCAATCCGATACTCCAATCAATGCGTCCAACACCTTGAACCATACGATATTGAGCCATCAACTGATTGAGTGTTTAATTGAACTACTAAACTCCTTTAGTAATCAATCTAAACATTGCTTTGTGGACAAAACTCCTCTTCTAGGTTAAATCCTATGTGTGTGACCCTGCAGGTCCATTTCACGTTGGCAGTGAAAGTCCATAACACTTATGACTTCACAAGCAAAGAGCGGTGCCTAGTCACACATCAGTGCTACCCAAGTGAAAGTAGAAAGTTGGAGAACAACTTTCATCCTACAATCCGTGATTGGTGTTACAGCGAATGTATAATTCCTTTGTCACTGATATCCCGAATGAACTCGAGGCATGGAACAGTCATCCTGTCAACGTTCATTAACTTCCTTGATCTCAGAGTAGACTGGAAGAGATATGTATGACATCAGTATCATATACTGATTCACACATGCGTGCACGCCTTTCTCAATCCTTCTCATCAAGTGGCCATGGATATCAAACTCCCTCAGGAGGGACAAATCCCATATCTATCACTCACCCCTCAAAAGCCCCATGTGTCAAAGCCACCCAATCATCACCTTTATAACAACCCATGTTTCAGGACTGCGTTTGATGATGTCAAAGTGTGCCCAACGACATGTGTTGAGTGTAGTGATTTCAGGTCTAAGAATCACACTCAACACCATCACTGTGAGTACTGACTGTGACTACCATCTCATGGTTCCATGTATCAAACTCACGGTGGGTCTGTCCGGTACCTTGTTCTCTAACAAGTACCTATGTGTTTGGTTTGATATCTCTATATCATGATTAATGAGATTCTGTCATCAACCAACACCACAATCTAGTCTTGTGTGTCATTGCTATCTATCTACCTTCCACAATGACATCCGACTAGGGACATAACAAGAATGTACAAACTCTTAGCATCCGTATGATCTCATCGTTCAGGTCATGAACCTGAAGGCATACGTCATTGAGTACTGTCATTCTTTAGACATTCAATCTGTTCTATCACTATCTCATATGACTGAACCAGAAAGAATTGGAAGCTTGCCTTTGATGTTTATCAAATCAATCTTAATGTATCCCACCAATAATCCCATGATTGGCTCTCAGGGCATACATATCAACACTCTCAACTTGGGTACTCAGGCAGTGATTCAAAGCCCTCATCCTTATTGTGCATTAGTGGAGCTACTAACCACTAATCACTACAACATGTAACATAGGTACCACCAGTATCCCTGGTTGGTGTTGGATACAACACAACTTTAAGGAGTCTGCCTTACTGGTCAAGACCCCCACACCTACTCTGACTTACCTCGATCTAGACTACCTCCAGACAGGTAACTGTTTCCTCCCCACAACACAAGCCTAATCTTGTGAGGATTCTACAATGTTCAGGGCATCTAAATGTCTAATTCACTCTTTATGTTCACAATTCAATCATCACATCATCATATCTTAGTTCAACTTCGTAAATCGTTCATTTCATAACCCATCTAATAATATTTACTGCAACATAACTGTTAAGCATGACCACATCTCATACTGAGAAACATTAATATCTCAATACTTGATTCACTGAACACCCTATACTTAGGGTTTCATGTACCTCATTCACTTATCACATGACTCACATAAGGATTTAATACATCATAACATCATTCAATAAAGTTTGCTTTTAGCAATTCACATATAATCGAATATATATATATATATATATATATATATATATATATATATATATATATATATATATATATATATATATATATATATGACACCTTGTAATAATCTGAACTAGGGTTTCCATGCCATTTACTAAAACATCATACATCAAGAATAACATTGAATCAAGATGTCTATTTGCAAACCTCCAACTTTCCATTCATTTGGGTTTCACCCTCCTTATTGATATATCAAGCAAACATTGATATCAACAAATGAAATCCAATATCTTATCTGACATATATGTAATACACATACAAATAAAACAATCATTCGCAACCAAGGAGATTAATCTAGGAAAACCTTTTTATTCAATTATACAACAAATTTATTCATAGACAAAATCACTAAATTTCAATTTACTCTTATAACTTCTACAAATACTTTAAGAATTGTCATTTAGATGGATTGTACCCATTTCTAATATGAATTCATCATTTGAAATTAATCACAATAGATAAATAATTCATTTCATATCAACTTGCAAAAGCTAGATCAAAAAGACCATTTAGGGTTTGTACTCGCATACTAAGCAATTGAAAATGATTGATGATTTAACTCATTTTCATGCAATGTACTATTTAAAGGAAGTACCCACTACCCTAAGGTGTGAAAACACCTTAAAAATGTACCCCATCTCTGAAAATCCCGAATCCATATCAAGAACCTAGCACATCAGCAGTTTCTTCTTCCTTTCAACCCTAAGGAAGGTCTGATGTAGGTAGAAGATGAAAATCAGAGGTTAAGAAAAACCTCAAAATTGTTGGATTAGGGATTCCGAGTAAGGGGAAATGAGGAGAAGGAAGAATCAATGGTTAAAACTACTTACCAAGTCGAATATATGGAAACCCTTTTGAATTTCCATTGTTGTTCACGTTATTCCCCAAGAATTACCCCAAAAATTGTCTACAAGGTCTTCCTCTCATTGAGCAAAGAGTCTGAGATGATAGATGATCGAATTGTGGTTTAACACACTTCTTTTCGTTGAAAACGGATAAGTATAGCCTGAGATATGATCGTTTTACAATTGGTTATCTTGGGCGGCATTCATTACTGTCGCAACACAACATCATGGTCGCGGTACAAGAATCGCAGTGGCGGCACATGACACTGTGTCACGATCGAGACACACGACACAGCGTCGCGGCCGTTCCACTCTCTACATGTTTATTAAAAAGGGCATAACTCACTCATTTTAACTCTAATTTGGTTCATTATTTTTTTTGGATTCATAATTGAATTATCTACACTCATAAAGTATTATTTTCATAGTATTCTCAAATAGAAATTATTTATTAATTATTTCCTCCAATGTCATTAACTTTCTTCTTGGGTACATGTATGGGATAATGGTATATTACTCTAACTCGGATCTTTACAGTATGCTTAAGTCGTGATTATGAGTTGCCAAAACAAGTATTTTAGGTTTCTAAAGTTAATATAAAGCACAAGATAAAATATTACTAACAAAAATATGACAAACATTAAGATTATCTTAAATCTCTAGGATTACTAGTAAAGCTAGGAATGGGTTGTAACATATATTATGTCAAATATATTGTTGTTAGTAGACATATGGATATTTGCTCACAATATGTGGCAACGTGTAGATTCACATAGGAAGAAATAACAAGAATGATCAGCACTGAGGAGATTTGATATCGATATACATTAGGAGTTCTTGACTTGGTAGGGTACAATCTATATGAGATCTAAAGAATTTAATTCACTTTCCAATACATTATGTGTATAATTCACTTTTAGAATTTCTAGTGGCATGTGCACAAGATAATATATACTAAATCAATTTAAGTTATCATGTCTAGTGGATACATTGTCAGCATCTTTGAAATAAATAATTTGATTATGATTTATTTGTAGAAATATCCCATAATAATATCAATTTTCATGTTTTTAGTAGTTCGTCATTATATCTATTTTGGGTTGTTACAAGTGTCCATCTAATAGAGTTCCAAAATTTGTGTACATATGTATGTTTCTTGGTGGAGAATGTGATGCATACACATTGTGGATGTCTACTCATTCTGAAATTTGTAATCTAGGGTGGAGGTTCTACTCTCTTATTGTAAACAATCTAACTTTAAAATAGATTTTAGATGAAGAAATCATAGTTGGTTTTGATTGGGTAGGGAATGTATAGATTACAATACATTATGTATTACAACTTTAACAAGTATATATATTGTGTTTATGCATCTTATTTGTTTATTTTGTTATAATCAACTTTAAGTTACCAATGTTATTGAAATTGTATACCCTATACTCACATCCCAATGGATACCCAACAATTCATCATTTAACAAAAAGTATTAGATATTTGGTCATCTTGATAGTCTCTTACTAGAGGTAAGACTGTATGAGAATAATAACAATAACCTTCTTGTAATGCCTCCCTAAGAATACACATGCACATAGCTGAAGCAACACCAAGTTAGCCATAACTCATGTACTAAAGAGGGCATTACATAAAACTAAAATTGATAACAACAATAAAATCAATCACATAAACTTGAAATCATGAATATTCCCATTATAATTGTTCTTATAAAAGGAAACATAAAGGCTATCCCATTGAAAAATCATTTAACATCTTAAGTCAATATCTCCACTCTAAAGTTTTAAACATGAAAACATATAGTCGAATCTATAAACTGAGGATCATCTTATAGTTGGCACCCCTCCAGATCTTATCATGCTCTATCCTTGTGCTCCAAAACTCTAAGCCACTTTTGTTCCTCCTCCTCAGCTGCAGACATCGTGTCCCTGACATGCATTGGAAGACGGTCGTTAGAGTGAGTAGCTTCAATATTCTAATATATAATAAACTACAATAAAAATATACTACACAATATTCTTAAGTATAATACACATGGAACTAAAATTAAATATTTTAGTAACTTAAACATAAACAACATTTCTTTCTATACTCTTAATTATTTCTCTTTAGGTATCTTTCTCTGGAGACATTTATTCTGATACTTGGGTCTCATGACGTGCACATAGGGCTTGAGTTGTGTAACTGAATCAGCCTGTATCCTGGTGCCTGGGCCTCAGGACTTGTAAATAGGGCATGGGTCATGTACTTATTATTTTGGCCTACACTAGGGAGACTAGGCCACATGAATTGCAAAAAGGGACTAGGTCGTGTCTCTTGAGTCGAGCTATGTTAAGGGCATGTGTCTTAATCCATAATATTATGTCATCTTATTTAATTTGATCTCAAAATGAACTTAACATATTATTATCTTATAGTCTTATCATGAACTAATATCTTGAATCACAATACAAACCTTATCTTTGAAACTTCATCATGATTAATGTATCTTGTAAACTTATCATGTACGTGAGTCTTATATCTTAACCATCTATGAAATTTTAGTAACAAATATCTTCTTGAGATATCAATCATATAGAAGGACATAAACATGAATGTATGACAATATATTTACACCAAAAAGTATGAAAATATTATTTGCATATATTCACTTAAAATATTTTCTTTTGCTCTGATAAAAGCATGTTACTATATTGATACCAAAAACTTGGCGTACATATAGGCGATACTCCCTTAAAAAACTTAGGGAAACATAATAAAGAAAATAAAACAATAGGGTAACTAGAAGCAACCCAAAGCTCATACAAAGAGCAGGAAAGAGGAAAGACAATAGAGAAAATCTATATGTTCTAACCCTCCCAGACTTAATAGAAGAAAAAAGTGCTCAGAACAAAGGCTCACAGAACTAACACAAACCAAAGAGTTTAGATTGAGTCAACTAATCTATCAATCTCTATACCTAGAATCTTGTCAGTCCTGCTCTTCCTAGACTTGTTCTTCTTTTTCTTTGGTCTGGACCCCTCACTTAACTTGAATCTCTTCATAAGATTTGGTTCAAGCTCGTAAGAGCTGATAGAGTTATCATCTTTAGAAATATGGACATTCACATGTTGGTACTCTAGAGATAGGCCTAAGTTGTGCATTATTTTCCTTGTACACCTTGGAGTAGTGACCTTGCAGAGGGAAAGCTCCCATTCAAGGACCATCCTCCACCAAAATTGGTGAGCTACAGAACATGTTTGGCTCCAATAATAGAGAGGAAATAGGTACTCTTCTTGGGATATTCTCTACCTATTTAATGACTTGGGCATCTGTATTCTTATCAACAACTTGATCACCTCGCTGGACTAGGAAGAAGAAGAGTTGGAATCACTTGCCTTGGCATTTTGTCGAGCGTTGTCATCCTTATTTTACTAGCAAAGAGCTAGAATTATTTCATATAAAGTCTACGTCTAGTTGCCACTAGACTAGAGGATATCTTGTGCCCGAAACATTTACATAACGAGCAAAATAGAGGTTTAGAAATAAACTCAACCTTGAGAATCTTTGACTTGCCATAAATTCAGTCATAACTTATTTGGGAAATTTCGAAGAGGACTTCATCTCAACACAAATCAATGCTTCTTTGAGACAGTTAATTGTAAGGGAGGCATTATCATAACCAATTGGCCTACCCACTAAACTGGCGACTCCAACTAGTTGATCAAGAGTCGAAGAAAAACTAGGATTCTCTATCTTGAGCCTCATAGGAAATTTAAGGTAGGAAAGAGGAGAAAGGTTAGTGCATGGTTCTCACACCTAGGTGATGGTGATAGTCCACCCATCGTCCACTGTGCCTCTTTGACTATCCTTTCTCTCTCTTTTGGTGTTGGCAACTTGATGATGAATCCCTCAGGATCCTCCACAATTATCTGGAATGTGCCACTCAGTTTCCATTGACATCGAATCCATCCATGAAGTTGACTGTAGAATAACTTCCTCCTAGTATAGTGGACCAAGATGTATTCCTTCCAATCTAGAACTTCTTTGACTTTACTAGAGATTGAGAAACACTTAACACCATTGTGAATTTGTGGTTCAATGAACCTGATAACTGACACATCTTCACCTTCCTTTTACTCTAACTAGCTAGTAGCAAGTCAACCATCGGGGAAGTTGGAGACGCATTTGTACCAACCACAGGTGGTTGTGATGAGGAGGACGTAGAAGAGGTGATGTTTTTTGTCAAGGAAGAAACTACATCTAGATCGCCATGTTTGGGATCATTGGTTGAGCTTTTATCTCTTCCCGCCACACTTGATCTGATAGGAGGAGTTGTATCAGACAACTCAATAGTTGCATCCTATCCAAAATCAACATGGCCCCTAGGTTTTCTCCCCCACTCTCTCTCTCTTCCTCATCTCCTCCTACCCACCATCATTGCCTCTCACATAAATAATATAACATCAGATCACATAAATCATGAAAGTCTTATTTAAGAATCATGTATATATGTTGAGCTTGATAAATATTTATCATCAAATATTAAATCATAACTTTAATGGACATATATCATAAATCATAATCATCTTGAGAAACATTAATAACATATCTTTTCTTGGAAACCATATCACAAGCATCATAATTGTTTCTGAGTAATCTTAACTACATTATTCTACTTGAGAACATAATATCAAGTAAATAGTGAATGTCTTGCTAAGTATTGTGAAACACGTGAACAAACTAAACATATTTATCATAAAATACTCATGGGAATTAACCACTTACCTGGTTCAGTAGGAACAAATCTCACCAAGTATCCCTGGTTTTATCTTCTACGCAACATGTCGTATAACTCAAAGTCTGTTCATTGAGCTTTTAACCCTCATCATATTAAATCTAATACATGATGAAAACTTAAAAAACTCATGTCTTGTGAACTAGACCACTGGATAGATCTTGAAAATTCAAAATTCCTATAAAGTTCCATCTCATCTATGTCCAATATATGTTTTTATGAATTATGCAAGGTAGAGGTATTATTTTAATTTAGTAAAGCATGCATTCCAAACCTATCCTAGGGAGAGGATTTTGATGGCATGCATTCCAACACCAACTTGTCTACCCTCATTATTGTGAGAGAAAGGGTCACACATAGTTGCACCCTACTTCTAGAGAGTGCCACCGATGAGAAGCCTCTCTCACAACCTCTATTGTGTGAGGTATCTATGAGGAGTCCCGAATTTTTTGACATATCTTCTCCATCATCCCTGTGTTGCCCTATTCTCCATGGGTACCAACTTTGGTGAGGCACCTACCTCTCATGGCCACATGAGACATGGGTATGAACTCATATCTTCATCCATTATTCCTATGTGCATGATCAACCTCTTGTTGGGCCTTTGTCGTCCCTCCATTATAGCATATAGGAAACCTCATCATGGTCATTGTATATGAACAATTAAGGATCATGTATCTAACCTATTGCATCCTATCATCAACATTCTCCTCCATTCCTGCTCCCAACTTCCTCCAACCAAGGAGATAGGAAGAGATTGAGAGTTCCTCAAGCTTTCTTTGGGATCAACATATCGGCTCCAACTATTGAGTTTGGCTTGCGATATCCCACCATGCCTCTACAAATGCATGATAAGAAGGGAAGTTATCACATTGGTTACCAATCAACATGGAGCTCTCCACTAGTTTCCTCGATCTGTATTCATGTCGTAGTCATTTTCATCACAATGTTTATATTTGTCTTTAGATCTTCCACACACCATCAAATCCTGAGGAAATCCACAACATAATAGATGAGGTTTATTCCTCTAATATTCTCCATGGCAAGGATCTATGCATTGGTCACGATGGTCATGCCAAACCATGGGGCAGTGTTCGTGCATGCCCTAGACAAGGCTTGTAACATGTAATATACAACTTGGAGAGGTTGTATCCTATTAGGTTCTAAGACCCACCAAACTCGATTATCTACATATACTACATCTATGGAACTATAAACAATTTTTGGTATGATAGACTCAACAACTTATTGACCAAGTAAACCTGCTAGCACAAGACACGTAAGTAAGTGTATATCTCTCTGTCAAGTGACTATTATCTTATTAATCATCACCTTATGGTATATAATTCATTTTAAATCTAAGGTCTAGATATGTACTTGCATGTTCTTCTAGAAAAAGTAGTACATGTACTCTAATATGTCTTTAGGAGTCACATTATTTATATATAACATATGTTATCAGAAAATAACCCTTGGATCCTCAGTTTTTAACCATGTGTAATGTCATGTCTACATCATTAATATGAAATCAAATTCTTTATTCGAACACTAGAAACTTTATAATAAATTAGTGTTGTGTAAATTTCAATAAATCATATAACAACATGATATTATCTTATCTAACAAATTCGCCATATGAACATAACTTCTAACCTACTTCAAATGTTCCAAGTTGGAGATAAAGTGAACTTATATATCTTGAGATGTTATCAAAACTATCTTAATGAATTTTATAAATATCCCAAGTTATATTCCCTTGAATTTTAATTTAAGATATACTAATTTTTTTTCTAAATATAGTTATCATCCCATAATATCAAAATAAAAATAAAACATCTCTAAACTCTATATTTAATAATGAGAATTCTTTTGATGTATGTTTTCTATAGAAGTCCCTCTTGCTCTTAACTTTCCATGAAAATACATATTTTGACAAAAGTTGTAACAAATCTCTTTTAAAATTTAACAAATGTTACAGTACTACCCACCTTATAGTAATTTCCACCTCAAAATTTGTATGGTTTATCCACCTTATGGTTCCACATATTTTTTTATGCTTTAATCATAGTATTATTTTGAAGGTTCAGTGACACATTCAAGGTGTAACCTTGTCATGTTCAAATAATCTAAATGTAACAAACATGTTAGTATACTTCTAAGAAGATTAAGATCGATAATATCTTATCATTCTCTAACATAGTAAGGAACCTAGCTTGCTTCTTTTTAGAGGAAGTTGCAAAAGAGTCTTGGTTCCACTTTAAAACCAACTCACATATCTATGTCAAAATACCAACCCTTTGTATGCATTATTGGTCTTACTATATATCTCCTAGTGTTAGGTGACAATATGCCTCAAAATTTTATTGCCCATTCCCTTTTTCATTTTCTCCTTAGGATACACACCATTTGGTCATGTAATAAACGTGTCATGTCCTATCACACTTGTCTTAGCACCTCCCTAGTACACATATTGCATACCACATTCACTCGAAGGGACAAGACAAGCATGATAATATATTTATATACAAATAATATTCTCTCACTAAAACCCCATGAATTTGTCTCCCATACAATAAACATGTGGGAAAGAGAGAGGCATGCTATATGAACTTCTAGAGTTAACATAAAATTCCAAAACATCTAAGAAAATACCCGTAATCCTCATAAACGTTTATTTCCTGAATCAACCTATACTTTGCTTTCTAATACCTTTCACTTATTCCTTCTTTAATAGGGCTTCTAATTTTCTTTGTAGCTTTATAATCTACTCTTACTTGGTTTCTCATGGGGTAAACTAAAGTAAAAACATGAGAATTCATCTGTACCAACTATAATGTTGCTCTAATACCATTTTGTATTATCCTCTACAAGCACATACATGCTCGTAGAAGAAGTAGAACTGAGTTATCCCTAACTCCTGCACTACGGGGCATTGCATCAAACTAGCATTTATAACAATGATATAATCAGTCACAAAAACTTGGAATATTAAAACATTTCATGATTTTCATCATTATTATTACAAAAGTAAACATAAAGTCTATCCCAATGAGAACACATGCATCATCTTGAGTCAAAGTCTCTGCTCTAAAAATTTAAATATGTATATATATACATATATATACATACATACATATATATATGTTTATATATACATATATATATATACATATATATATACATATATATATACAAACATATATATACATATATATATATATAAATATATATACATATATATACATATATGTATATATATATTCATCTATAAACTTGAGGATCATCTTATAGTTGGCACCCCACCCGATCTTACATTGCTCTATCCTTGTGCACCTGAATTATTGGTGCAACATCTTCTCCTGTTCCTCACCGGCAGACATCTCATCCTCAGCTATGCCTCAAAAATTGATCATTAGAGTAAGTGGAATGATTATTCTAATATATACAAAACTGTAATTACAAGATACCACAAAATATTCTTAAACATGATACACACAAAACTAACATAAAAAATTTGTTGTGTCTCTTAAACATGAACACCAATTCTTCCTATACTCGTAATATCTTTCTCCTTACATATCTTTCTCTAGAGACTTGTAATCTATTGGTCGCATCTCATCACCTACACATAGGGCTTTGTTTATGTACCTAAACTGGATTTTACTCTGGTATGTGGGTTCAATGACTTGAATTTAGGTCTTGCATCATGTCCTTATTACATTGGCATGGACTAGGGTTCCTAGGGGACATGACTTGCACAAAAGGTCTGGGTATTGAATCTTGAGTCTACCTCCATTAAGGGCATGGATCTAACTGCATAATCTTATGTCATCTTATTCAAACTGATCTCAACATGAATTTAACACATTCTAAATTTATATTCTTATCATGAACTAATATATGTAATCCTAATTCAAATCTTATCTTGCAAACTTATTCATTACTTAATGTATCTTATAGACTAATCATGTACTACATTGGTAGATCTTAATCATCTAAGAAATCTTAATAAAATATATCTTATTGAGATATCAATCAGATGGACAGACATAACAACTTATAGTATGAAAATCTTAACTAAAGATCTTAGAACATCAAATCACATTAATCAAGATAGTCTTATTTAAGAATCATGTAAATATGTTGAGATTGATAAATACATATCATGAAATATTTAGATCATAAATATTAATGGACTAAAATCATAAATCTTAATCATCTTGAGCAACAATAATAACATATCTTTACTTCAAAAACTAAATAGCAAGCATCGTAATCTTCACTAAGTAATCCTAATCATATTAATCTATTTGAGAACATAATATCAAGTACATTGTGAACATTTTTGTTGAGTAGTATGAAACGTGTAAACATACTAAACATATTTATGATTAAATACCCATGTGCATGGAGAACTTGCCTAGGTTAGTAGGAACAAATCTTTCAAAGTGTCCCTAATTTTATCTTCTTATCGACCTCTGGTAAACCCAAAGATTCGACATTTGGTTTCTAAGCCTAATTGTATTAAATCTGATTAACTTTGGAAACAAAGTCAAATCATGTCTTGTGAACTAGATCACTGGATATATCTCAAAAAGTTGATCAAACATCATATGAGGATTGACCTCATTTAAGCCTAATAGAAATCTCTACGAATTATGCAGGGTAGATAATTTTTTTTTAAATTCATTGAAGAATCGTTTACCATGTACCCTTAATGGGTTATGCAGGGAATCCATTTTCTTCAGTGTCAACTAACCCAGATACAAGTCTTACCTCTTATGTAGATAGAACCCTATTTTATACAAAACATAAGAACCTCCATAGTGGTTATCTCTGATCAGGCTGCACTTGAGTTTCTCTCCAGTCTCTTCTTTCCCTTCATTTATGCAAGCCTGGCCTAGGGTGAGGATACATATGGCATGTGTGCCAACACCGACCTACCTTCCCTCGTTATCATGAGAGACATGGTCACATAAAATTACACCGTACTTCTTGTGAGTGCCACCGGTGAGAAACCTCTCTAAAAACCTCCATCGCACGAGGAAGCTACAAGGTTTCCCAAATTTGTCACCATAGCATCTCTACACATTGAAGTTTAGGTCAAATCTCAACAAAGTGGCTCAAAATCTCTAATTTTGGTGTCTTAGAACCCAAACAATGTCATTCTTCTTCTTGTATTCACAAGAGAATGAATAATGTCCAAGTGTTGGCAGTAGAAACAAGTAACAAAATCAATTTCATTCTTCTTCATAACATTTTGGGTATGTTCGATCTTATTCTTGGGCACATAGATGGTCTTGGTTCTAGGGGCTTGTGTTTTTTTTCTATGACTAGGCTTTTGATAAGAGTTTTGTTTGGGTACATATCCTAAGCCCCTTCTACCAATATGTGTAAAAGTGATTTTCAAGATTCTATGCTCGATATCATCATGTTTGAAACTATTAACATATTTTTGTAATTCAACAATTTAGCAAGTTTCTTTGTAATATTTAAAATTTTATAAACTAAATTTGAAAGTAAGGTATCTCTTCTCTAACAATGATATCATAATTTAAATGAATGCATAAAATAGGTTGAGTTTTGTAGTCATTTATATTTGTAAGCAGTTCAACCTTTTCTTGAGAAAGAAGATCATTATTATTTTCTAAGACAAGTAACTTAGCATTTTAGTTATCAATAGAAGATTTCAAATTATCATTTTCATATGTAAGACTTTCATTTTCAGAAGTAAGATCATGTAGTCTAGCATGTAACTCATCGTTAGTTTTAGAGAGATTTTTCAACTTTCTTTTGGAATCAACATATTTATCATGAGTTTCTTCAAGACTATTAACTAGATTGGTTATGGATAATTCAAAAATGTCTACCTCATTTGGGTCTTCATCTTCATCTTCCTTAGCCATGAGACACTTTACTTTCACACCACTCTCATTTTCATCACTTGAATCATCCCCATCTACTTTGTAGGCTTTATCTCCCTTGTCCTTCTTCTTGAAAGAAGTTTTGTTACCCTTATTGATTTTAGGATACTCATTCTTCACATGTACCTTCTTGCTGCATTCAAAGTACCTAAGGGAAGAAGAGGAAGAAACACTAGAATTTTGGTTAGATTTATACCTTTTATATTTATTACCATTTATAATGAGTGCATCCTCTCCATCATCTCCTTCACTTGTATCATCACTTTCTTGAGTGAGGACTTTTGATTGAGCTTCAGTTGTAGCCTTTAATGCAATATCCTTTCTTCTCCCCTTCTAGATTTCGGCCTCCACTCTTTCTTCTTCTTCAAGGATGATATCATGTGTCTCACGGTTTCCAATGAGCTTTTCCATCATAAATTTGGTGAGGTCATTGGCTTCTTCAATGGCTGTCTTCTTGGGCTTGTACTTTGAAGGAAATGATCTTAGTATCTTGGATACTTTATCTTATTCACTAATGTATTTTCCCAAGGAATTCAAGTTGTTGAGGATAGAAGAAAATCTAGAATATATCTAACATATAGATTCATTAGGTATCATACGAAATTGTTCAAACTTTTGTTTAAGCATATTGATTTTAGTATTCTTTAATTGAACAGTACCTTCATGTGTAACTGAAAGTTTATGCCAAATGTCCTAAGCAATTTCACAAGAAGATGTATGATTAAATTCACCAATGAATATTGAACAATATAAAATGCTAACAACATTGACATTGAGTTGAACTTTATTTACTGTCCATAGATCCCATTTATCATATTCTGTAGTTTGAAGCTCATATGGGCGAGTCACCATTCTCCATAGCTCCAATCTTATTCCTTGGAACTTGAATTGCATCCTCCTTTTCCAATAGGAGTAGTTGGATCCGTAGAACGGTTGTGGCCGACTCTTATACGTCCCTTCAAGGTTGACGTTGCTAAGCAAGTTTTTCTCATGATTCGAGACTCATGGGAGCTCCTTGAAGACCTGCTCTGATACCAATTGAAATATCTAGAGGGGGGACAATAGATCTTTTGAAAATTTTCAAATTAATTTAAATCGTAATTTGCATGAAGGAGAGGGACACAATGAAGAGGATCAAAATTTAGAGTGATTCCACCCTTCAAATCGAAGGATGTCAGTCTACTACCCAATTGTCTCCAATTGTGATTTTGTAAGTGATCAATTTTATTACTCTCTAGGAATTACAATCACTTCACATCAACCTATTCTTTATTGGATCATGGAAGAGAACCCAAGGAGAGAATGATGATCCACCTCCACCACCTTGATGCAGCCTTCACCTCTTTGAAGTAGTATCAAACACTTTAGAGTAGCCTTCACACCTTGAAGTAGCTGCAATCGCCTAGGAGAAGCCTTCACACCTTGAAGTAGCTCCAATCACCTAGGAGCAGCCTTCACGCATGAAGTAGCTCCAAGAATGCTTCATTGGACCATCTCCCAAACATGGAGTAGTCAAGAAGCTCAATTACATCAACTTGACAAAGTAGATTGGAAGAAGGAAGATTACACCAATGTAGTACATAGCTTTGATCATATATCTATCATTATACCTCCTAACCACTTAGGATGGACGTTGCTAGGTGGTGGATAGGATATTGTAGCTATAACACACTAACTTCGAGATCAAAGAAGAAAATGGCAAGTGTAATCTAGATCTTTTACTCTCTAGAATGATTTTCCAAGTGTAGCTTGTGTGTCTTTGGTACTAAGGTCACTTGTATTTATAGGAGTGGGTTGCAAGTGACTGGGGTACCTTAAAAAAGTGTCTACAAGTTCTTAGTGGAGAATTAGCCATTTTAGCCGAGTAAATGTTAGGTGTAATGGCTAATTTAGTTATTTGTAGAAATCAATCTAGAACTCAACTCGGGCGAGAGTTTTGTCGACCAACCATGTCTTGGTCGAGAATTTTTTCGACCTAGTGTGAGTCAAATGCTCAATTCCATTTCTAATAGCTAATCATTAGTTCGAACTACTTGGTCTAATGGTCATGTATTGTTGGCCTGAAGATGTCTAGGTCAACAATATTTTCAACCAAAAATGACTTAGAGTACAAATGTGTAAGATTTCTTTTGGTGCTCTAATCCTTGACTGAAGTGGTTCTTGGTCGACAATGTCTTTGACCGAGTATGTCTCGGTCGACTAGTTTCTCGATCGAAAGTATTATTGGAAAGAAGTTTGCAAATATTTGAAAAACCTATCAAATGATTTTTCTAATGAAGGATAATGACTCTAATCTCTAGGGGGAATCCTAAGTAAGGTTTTAGTGTGGGTAGCAGAAATCGAACGCTTGATTTTACATAACTTCTAGGTATGTGTACATTATACACTTGTAAAAGCTATTACAAGATGTACAAACATGTAAATACAAGCATTTATGAATGTTAACTTCATCTATCCATTGAGTATGATTTCCTTGGACCCTGAAACACTGAAGTAGCAAGTTAGATCCACAAGAATGAAATCTTTTTCATCATCAAAATAGAGGATAAGCTAATGTCAAATTTATTCAACAACTCTCATATCATGTGTGGGGTTGGGGTAGTTGTAGCATCAGCAAGTAGAATTAAGTCATCTGTGAAGTAGACATGAGAAACTCTAGGTCCTCATCTGGTTGCTAGAAAATGTTTCCAATGACATGCCTTCTTCTCCTTCAATATGTCTTGGCTTAATCTATCTAGACACATGACAAAGATGAAGGGGGATAGTGGGCCACACTGCCTCACTCACCTAGTTTCCCTTGAAAGGTTGGAGCATTTATCCCTTCCATGAGATGACGATGTCCCCTATTGTGATAACATTCATGATAAGAGTGATGATGTTGTGAGGTAGAGATATTCAAATCAAAGTATCAAGAATGAAGGCCCATCTCATCTTGTCGTAGGCCTCTGAAAGGTCAATTTTCACTACCATTGATTCCTTTTTCTCCAGCCACATTCACATGGAATGATGATTTCTTGGGTGAGAATTATGTTACCAGTGATATGTCTACCCAACACAAACCTGCTTCGCAATGGTGAGATCCACTCAGGTAGGTGGGGTTTGATTTGCTCCACCATGATCTTGGATATAAGATTTTGGATTACATTTTTTAATGTTATATGTATGAGATTGTTGCATTATTCAGGGGAGGTTGTTTTCAGTATAAGAACCAAAATAAATCTAGCTTGACCTTCTTTGATGGTATCTCCTAGAAAAACACTTATCTAGCATTAGTAATATTGGAGTTTTTAATTAGGACAATTCTTTTGAATGAATCTGGCATCAACTCCATCTGAGCCTGGTGCCTTGATTGAGTTCATCTTCATAAGTGTTGAAATAGTTTCCTCCACAGTAAGAGTGCTCCCAATGTAGTTGGTTTTGTCAGTGATGATGCTTGAGAAGAATCATGTATAATGTTGAATGTAGGTTGTGTGGTAGACACTCCTTTCAGTGAGAAGATTCAGAAAGAACTTCCTTGTCATCTTCTTGACACCAGTGTTGTCTTTGACCCATACACCCTCCTCATCCATTACTCTAGATATGATCATCTTTTGGCTTTTGATTTCACTATAAATTTGAAGAACCAAGTGTTGTCATATCCTACCCTCATCTAGTCACAGTGAGCTTTATGCCTCCATTCTTCATTTTCAACAGTGAAAAGCATGTTGTATTGTTGTTGTATGTTTGTGATCCTATCCTCGACCTTTGTGGTGAAGTTAGAGCTTAGTAATGTTTGCTAGTAGTTCAGATCACAAAGGAGGCAGTCCAACTTTGACTTTGTTTTTTTTTCTATCCTCCTTGTCCCAACTTGTAGTTTTGTCGATGAAACTTGTGAGGGCTTCATGGACTCTCAAAGTAGTGTTCTAGTTTTGTTGAAGGAAATGTTGAAATGACTCCCACATGTACCAATATATACTTATCTTGGGTTTGGGTAATCTCCTTCCACCATGTTCCCAGTGTGCATTAGGATTAGTGAGTGATTAGAATTCACTCTGGGAAGCACCTGAGTAGCTGTCATTGGGAATTTATCCACCTATTCTAGATTGGTAATAGATCAATTGAGTCTTTTGTTGTAGACATCTACATTTGAAGGTCATTTTTAGACCTATAGCAATGAGAATTGCAAGGCCAACTCTAGCTAGTTGCATGGCAAACTCCCTACAACTTCCCATATGGATTAGTTCACCTCCTATCTTCTCATCTACTTTCAAAACCACATTGAAGTTTCCTATTACCATCCAATGAAGGTCTTAGGCCAGTGACAGTGTCTCGAGGTGATCCCAAAGGATTTGGTGGCCCTGTTGCTTTGTACTGGCGTAGACAAATGTGACTAGGCCTTGTTGGTTGATCTTGTAGTGCCAAAATTGTTCATGCCATGCTAGAATATCCACATTACCAATAATGTTTTGCCATAGCTCCCAAATCCCTCTCCTTCAACTCTGTAAGATGAATCATATCCTAGACTGTTTATGATTTTATCATCCCTCTCTCCAATGGTGTGAGTTTCAATAATGGCTCATATATCATTTTTGTAAGACTATGTTAGATTTTTCAAGGTGTTTTGGGTATTTGTAGCACAAATCCCTTGAACATTAGATGTTGAAATAAACATTAACAATGTGTACCTTCAGGCCTTAGGTCTTCAGCACCCAATTGTGTACTGGTTGTTCTCTGGGATGTCTCCCTCCAATTATTCTTCTTGGAGCCATTCTTTGAGAGATCCTTAAAGTTAGGTATCTTCATGTTCTTTAAATGTATCCCTATCAATGATCCGAATATGACCTAGTTCTGGGATGGGCTTTGGGTCAAAACCTGGTTGGAGGATAGACCTTCCATGAGAAAATATTGGTTCCCTGAGTTTTGATCATTGTCACGTAGCACCACTATGTTTTACCCTTTCATGATGGTGGATCTGTAATGCCCTTCACAATTTCTCACCTTGCTTGTTGCCTTCTTGTCCTGGACAATATTTATTTGGGTTGTGATGGAATTGTGTAAGGAGTGCGACCTGGTAGGGGATCCACTCCTTACCAAAATTTGAGGAATATAACATCCATTCCAAACACACACAAAAAGTATGCTGGAATAGGTGTACATTTTTCAAATATCAAATAATAGTATACAAAATACCAAAGTATAGAAGAGGAATATAAAACATGACTATTATCAATGTTACAAAAGTTCATTATCATCTCCCATATAGGGTTTACATAAATATTACAACATATGGACCTAAGTAGAGAGAAGTCTAAACCATATCAAGTTTGTCTTCAAGCATCAACTCCATAACATTGGTCCATGTTGAATGCCACTTCTCCTTTACCTACACCTGGGGTTGGAAGCATACCCCAACAACAGGAAAAAAAGTAGATGACATCAACAAAAGGATGGTATATGCATACTAAACATGGATTGAGAAACATTATGAAATAAAGGATATCAAGTAATAAGGGTTCCCATAGAAAAGTAAATAACTACCCAAGAGGGTATCAAGAGAAAGGAATTACTTTTTGTTATAAAAGAGATACTTGCCATTAATAAAACATAAGATTTGTGCCACACAAGAACATATACATCTTTGAGCACAAAATGCATAACAATAATATCAACTTGCATGCATGTGACATAAGCATAACACTTGAACAATATAAATAACAAAGGCGGTGAAGGCTCACAACCATGAAAACTGATAGAGAATAACATATTGCCATACTCCTAATATAAATAAAAATGGGCATCACCACCCAAGTATGGGGCACACAACCTCCATCTAAAAAATAATACATAGGCACACAACCCAAAAACCAATGTACTTACACTACTCTATGGCTACTGAATCACATAACATGCTTGATGCAGAGGTAAGTGACAAGTATAGTCAGATTAAACAAGTGCCATCACATAAATGGACAATATAAACATCCACCACATAAGTGGAAAAAGTAGCACATATCACCAAGTAGAATTCTATCATGAACAAAGTATAAGATAGATTGAAAAGAGTATCAATACAACATTGGATGATCACAAAATTTCAAGAAAATAATGTATTTCACTTGAAATATATTTTCAAAAGTAATAGATATTGTGTAGGCTATTTGTCCATTGAACCAAAAGAAAGATACAAGTAGACCAATTGGTCAATGTGAATAATAGGGATTGCAAACATGCCTCACTTTAGTGTCTAAACTAGTCCTAAGTCAGTCCTAGGTCCAAGCCTAGATCATCAAACACTTATTGAACATGTTTTATATAATTACAGTTAGGGTTGTATTAATTTGATAAACCCTAAAAATCACCTTTTCATTGTCTGTGAAATAGGTTATCAAAACCATGCCATATTCTAGGTTATATTTTTTCTAATTTCATAACATATTTTTTTTATTTTTCTAGCAGATATATTATTAGTTATGAATTTTGGAAGTTATAAAGAATTAGGAAAATCGATTACAATCACTTATTTTTCAAATTAGAATTTGTTGAAGAGTTGGATACCATTTGGTAGATTAAAAAATTTTGACTCGAAACCAATTTTATTTTATTTTTCTATAGCTATAAATAATTAGTTATTAATTTTGTAATAATCTACCAATTAGAAGATAGAGAAATACCACACGTGCAAAATTATTCAAAACAAGAAAAGTCAAGCCGAGGTGGCCCAATCATGGGTAGACATGTGGTCCGGTCCCTCTACTAGTGTGGTGCTCTAGTTAGCACAACTTAACCCACACCAGAATGTGAAAAGAGGAGGTTGTCGTTGATGACTAAAAACAAATCAAAGAGTAATTGAGGGGCAAATAAGAGAAATAACAGAGGGGAATCATCCTCCTCTCTCAACCCTACCATGGTTGCGAGCCATATGCCAGCAGGATGAGCGTTAGATGGGGAAATCCAATAGAGTTGAGGATTGCAAGGTTGTTCATCTGAGAATGATAAAAAAAACCTGACCGAACTTGTCCAGAAGATTGAGCGAAGGCCAACCTAGAAAAAATTGCGTCAAAACCCCTTAACCCAATGATAGGGAGAAACATGGAAAGGGGGAAAATGGGAACTCACCACAAAAGATGAAATTGAGATTGGAGAAAGCTACTCTAGGTCCCTATGGTACTTTTTGATTGATCCAATAGATGTCTTGAGCCCAAGCGCTCGCCACCACAGTCGGGGAGATGCAAAGATACAGGTGGAGCTAAAGAGGCATACACCAAACTAAGCCAGACACAACCTATACTAGAGAATGATTGAGTAGGAGGTGTTGAAGGTCTGGGACACATTATCCAGAGACCTAAAGCCACAATATGGTGATAAAAGGGAAAAGGAGGGGGGAAACATGGGAATGACAGAGAGGATGGAAGGTGGGGTGTGATGATGGTGTCGAGACCCAAAAACTCTAGGTTTTAAATAGTCATCAAATACGGGAAGAGAAAAACAAGGTTTGGGGAAAGAAATTAGGGCCAAAAGATAAAGGTTGTGTGAATAATGTTCACACCTTTGGATATCAAGCTCCTGCCAAAAGGTAGGATATGACCAACGACTATCAGATCTAAGTCCAATGGTCTAGGGAACATAGAGAAAAATGAAACTATAGAAAACTGTGTAACTCATCCGCTTGAAATAAACTATGTTACCTGGAAAATAAATCAAAAACATTAGGAAAATTAGAAATAAACCACGTGACAACATGACAAAGATGTAAATGTGGAAACCTTATCCAGATTAGAAATTCAAATAAAGTGAAATATGTACATTATCTACTTTCTCTCTTTCTTCAATTGAGGGTCCAAACATAATCCAAATTAAATGAAATTTTGCAGCTAAGACAATTAAGGCATGAAGAATCTGATTTTAGCATTAGTTTTCCCAACTAGAGATGATTGCTATTTTATTTCTTTTTAAAGTAAATCACATTTTCTCTTTCCTAATGTGTTAAAGACATCTAGATTCACTCCATAAATGTGAAACTTCACCCTCAAGCAAACATAAACATATGGAATATGATTTTGCCATTAATTTCATCTCTTGAGATTATTTATCACATTATTTAATATTTATGTCTTTACACATTTTTTCTCTCCTAAACTACACTTAAACATTTAAGGTTGTCCTAATTAGATAAAAATTTAGACATCGACTAATTGTGGTATGTCGATTAAGATTTGAGGTTAATAAATTATTTTCTATTTTGGATAAAAATGCATATATTCATATCTATAAGAAATTAGGATAATTAGTATTGTGCAAATAAGGTGAATCTTGATTCCCAAGTTAATTGGGACCCAAGGAACACGATTTTAACATTTGATTTCACTTTTAAGATTTCCTTTCATGAGTTATTCAAAATTAATATGTGTGGCCAGTTATTATTTTAGTTATCACATTATTTCATCATTATTACTATTTTTTATCCAATTGTGTCTCATATCTTCACATTACAACCAAAAGGGTTATATATCATTATTGTACAATAAATTCTATTTCTTTCTCATTTATCTCATTAAGTTTATCAATTCATATTTATTAACATTATGCTCAATTATGGGTGCATAGTTGTTCTTTGCATATTATTACTCATGACATCATACCATATTCAACATTATCTCATGTGACATCTTTTATTGCTCTAAATTTTATTACAAGAGCTTTAGGTCAAATTTTTTTACAAGACTATTCATGTCTTAGTTACGTCACTATTGTTATCCTTGTTTGGCAAAGTCTAAAGAGCATATTACATCACCCCTATAGTCATGGGATTAGGGTTTCTCGAGTGTAGATGCTAGGTTTTAGTATGTTACAAATCTCCACCCCTTAAAAGGATTTTTTCATCGAAATATAAGCATCCCAACTACTCTCCACCCCTTAAAAGGTTAAACCTAATAAGACAAACTAAACAACATGAAAGTACTATTGTCACTTATGTATCTTTTAGTCGTGAATATTTTAGGGGTTTATGTTGGTCATGTATCCAACTAAAAGTCATAGCTAGCTAGGGTTGATCCTTAGGTCCTTGTGTCTCTAACCTTACAACCCTATGATTCACATTATCAACCAAAAGTTATAAGGAAAAAAGGGTAGGTCAACTAAACCTTTAGGTAATACCATATATTTCTAGTCACCAATTTATAGACAAAACATGGGTTTAGGATATCTATTACAACTATCTTCATAAATCTCTTCTTTGTGACTTAGTTCAAGAAAACTTCAACAAAATTTAGAAAATATTATTTTTGTTCACTTAGTATTATAAGAAAAAATAATTTGATGTGAAAACTGAAGTTAGGGCCCAAAATCAACACAAGAATGAAGTTTTCTATAAGAAGATCTCCTTATCCTATCACTTCCTCATCCTGATAACCTAATTTCATCCTCATGTCAAACCTCATACCATCCAAAGATACATGTCTCGATTAACCTTTTTGGTAGGGTAAGATCATCTAAAACCTCATCACATTAGGTCTTACTAAGCATGGTTCTAATGTGTACCACATATCAAATTTTCATCATCTCAACATTTTAGGTCAATTCTAAGGTAAACATCTCACCTAGAGGGTGACTACGTAAGGAAAGGGTTCTAATTAGTGAGACAAAATTGAAATAGTGAGATTCTGACTACTATGGGCCCTGATGACATGTTGTAAGGAGTGGGACTCTATAAAAGATCCACTCCATACTAAAATTTGAGTAAAAGAATATCCATTCCAAACACACACAAAAGGTATGCTAGAATCGGTGTAAAATTTTAAAATTTTAAATGATGGTATACAAAAGACCAAAGGCTAGTACATGAATATAAAACATGTCTGTTATCAACTTTATAAAAGTTTATCATAATCTCCCATATAGGGTTTACATAGATATGACAACAACATCTGGATCTAAGTATAGGGAAATCTAAATCATATCAAGTTTGTCTCCAAGTATGAACTCCATAAGCTAATTCCATGTTGAATGTAATGCTCTCCTTTACCTACACCTATGGTTGGAAGCATACCCCGGCAAGAGGAGAAAAAGTAGATGACATCAGCAAAATGATGGTATGTGCAAACTAAATATGGTTTGAGAAACATTATGCAATAAAGGATATCAAGTAACAAGGCTTCCCATAGAAAAGTAAAGAACAACCGAAGAGGGTATCAAGAAAAAAGAATTACAATCACATGATAAAAGAGATAATGGCCATTAATAAAACATAAGAGTTGTGCCACACAAGCACATATACATCTTCGGACACAAAACCCTTAACAATGATATGAACTTGCATGCATGTGAGATAAGCATAGCACTAGAAAAATATAAGTAATGAAGGCGGCCAAGGCTCACAACCTTAAAACCTGATAGAAAATGATATACTTCCAGACCCCCAATATATATAAAAATGGGCATCACCACCCGGGGATCGGGCACGCCACCTCCATACCAAAAATAATGCATGGAAACAAAAACCAAAAACCAATGTACTTACACTACTCTAGGGCTACTGAATCACATAACATGCTTGATGTAGGGGTAAATAGAAAGTATAGTCAGCATAAACAAGATTGCCATCACATAAATGGGCAATATATACATCAACCACATAAGTGGGCAAAAGTAGAACATATCAACAAGTAGAATTCCATCATGAAAAAAGTATAAGATAGAGTCAAAATAATATGCATACAAGATAGGAGGATCACAATATCAGATGAAAATAAAGTATTTCGCTTGAAATAAATTTTCAAAAGAAAGAGATATTGTGTAGGCTAATAGTCCATTGGACCAAGAGAAAAAAATGTAGGCCCATTTCTCAATGCGAATTATAGGGATTGAAAACATACCTCACTTAAGAGGCTAAAGAAGTCCAAAGTCAGTCCTAGGGCCATGCCTAGACCTTCAAACACCTATTGAACATGTTATATAGAATTTTGGTTAGGGTTACATTAATTTGATAAACTATAAAAGATCACCTTTTTATAATATGTGAATTAAGTTTATCAAAACCATGCCATATAAAAGGTTATATTTTCTTGAGATAACATATTTTATTTTATTTTTTGACATATATATTACTAGTTATGACTTTTGCAAGTCATAACCAATTAAGAAAATTCATTCAAATCACTTATTTATTAAATTATAATTTGTCAATGAATTTGATACCATTAGGTATATTATAGTTATTTTATTCTAAAACATATTTTATTTTATTTTTCTGAGCTATAAATAATTAGCTACGAATTTTGGAATAATCTACCAATTAGAATATAAGGAAATACCACATGTGTAAAATTATTCAAAACAAGAAAATTCAAGCCAAGGTGGCCCAATTGTGGGTCACCATGTGGTCCGGTCCCACTAATAGCAAAGTTATCTAGTCGGCACGACTTAACCCGCACCATAGTTTGAAAAGACAAGGTTTCCCTTAATGAGAAAAAATGAATCAAAGAGAAATCGAGGGGCAGATAAGAGAAATAATAAAGGGGAATCATCCTCCTCTCTCGGCCATGTCATGTTTGCAAGCCATATACCAACAGACTGAGCGTTATATGGGGAAATCTATCAGAGGTGAGGAGTGCAAGGTTGATTGTCTATAAATGATCAGAAAACCCTAACCAAACTTCTCCAGAAGATTGAGCAAAGGCCAACCCAAGAAAAATGGCATCAAACCCCTCAACCCTACAAAAGGAAGAAGACATGGAAAGGGGGGAAATAAGCACTCTCATTAAAAGATGAAATTGAGATTAGAAAAATCTTCTTCAGTTCCCTATGGTATTGTCTAATTGATCCAACAGATGTCCCGAGTCCAAGAGCTCACCATCACAGTGGGGGAGATGTGAAGATATGGGAGGATCTAAGGAGGCATACACCAAACTAAACTAGACAAAAAAAATACTAGAAAATGATTAAGCATGACATATTGAAGGTCTGGGAGACAATATCTAGATACCCAAAACCACATGGTGGTGATAAAAGAGAAAAGGAGGGAAAAACAAGGGAAGACAAAGAGGAAGGGCAGTGGGGCACGATGATGGTGCAGAGGCCCCAAAACTCTAGGTTTTATATAGTCATCAAATCTGGGAAGAGAAGAGGGAAGCTTGGGGAAAGAAATCAAGGCCAAAAGAGAAAGGGAGGAGAGAGAGGCAAGGAAATCATTGTGTGAACAACATTCACAATTGTGGTTATCGGGTTCGTACTAAAGGTAGGAGACCACCGTCAGATCTAAATCCAACGGTCCAGGGGAAAATTGAGAAAAACCAAAGAAGAGAAAACCATGTAACACATCCATTTGAAATGAATTGTAGGACCATGAAAATAAACCAAAACATTAAAATAGGAAATAAATTGTGCAGTGTGACAAAGATGTAAATGCAGAAACCATATCCAAATCAGAAATTCAAATAAAGTGAAATATGTACATTATTTCCTTTTCTCTCTCCCTTCAATTGAGCGTCAAAATATTATCCAAATTAAAGAAAATTTTGCACCTAAGCTAATTAAGGCATGTCGAATCTGCTTTTAGCATTAGTTTTCCCAATTGGAGACTTTTGCCATTTTATTTAATTCTTTTAAAGTAAATCACATTTTCATTTTCATAATTCATAAAAGACATCTAGATTCATTCCATTAATGTGAAACTTCACCCTTAAGAAAACTTAAACATATGGAATACAATTTTGCTATTAATTTCCTATCTTGAGATTATTTATCACATTATTTATTGTTTAGGGATTTTAGACATTTTCTCTTTCCTAAACTACACTTAAACATCTAATGTTCTGAAATAATGATGAAAATATACACATAGGCAATTGTGGTATGTAGATTATGATTTTGAGGTTTGTTTCCACTTTTAGAGTCAATTAAAAATTTATTTTCTATTTTTGAGAAAAACTCATTTATCCTTTTCTAAAAGAAATTAAGATAAATATTATTGTGCAAATAAGGTGAAACTTGACTCCCAAGTTAATTGGGACCCAAGCAACACAATTTTAATATTAAATTTCATTTTTAGAATTTAGTTTCATGAGTTATGCATACTTAATATTTGTGTCCCATTATAATTTTAGTTATCACATTAGTTCATCTTTATTACTACTATTTATCTAATTGTGTCTCATATCTTCACATTACAACAAGAAGGGTTATATATCATATTGTACAAGAAATTCTATTTTTTTATCATTTATGTCATTAACTTTATCAATTCCATATTTATTAACATTATTCTAAATTATGGACACATAGTTTCTCTTTGCATATTATTACTCATGACAACATACCATATAAAACATTATCTCATGTGACATATTTTATTGCTCTAAAGTTTATTATGAGAGATTTAGGTCAAATTTGTTTACAAGCTTATTCATGTCTTAGTTAGGTCTCTAGTGTTATCCTTTTTTGGACAAGTCTAAAGAACCAAGTACATCACCCACTTAGTCATGGGATTACAATTTCTAGAGTAGAGATGCTAGGTTTATGTATGTTACACATTGGCGGTCCTGAGATTCCCCTCCTTGAGAGGACATTTCATCATCTTGTTAGATTTCTATTGGCACCACACAAATCCTTGGCTTGGTTGTGGTACTCCGCCTGAGTTGCCCAGTGCATCCTGTAGGTCTTTGTTTAAGTTGAAAACACTGAACCTATTCTGGATTTCAATGGTCTTCTATCTCATTTGGTTTTTACTCATCTTGGTTTTGCTGAGAACCAGTTTTGAAAGCATATATTTGGTGAATGTGCCCATTGGTTGGGGAATTACCTTTGCATCCTCCTTTTTTTCTTGACAAAAGATTGGGATTCCTTTGTTGCACCTTTAACACTACATTCCTTGTTTGTGTGATCAATTCATCCCCTAAACATAGAAATACTTGTATGATTATCAAATTACACCTTATATTTCTTGACTTAGATAGTGATGGCTGGGGCTAAGGGTTTGTTTGTGTCCATCTTAACCACAACGCTTATGAATTTGCCTCTCTTCCTCTTATCTGTATTGGTATCAACACAGATGGTAGTGATATGGCATTTCCTACCTCTTCCAAGAACCTAGACTGGTATAGGAAGATGGGGAGGTTGGGCATTCTCAACAAGGCCATGATTAATCAGGGGTTAGAGGTTGAATGTAATAAGCTTGGGTCCTATGGTTGTAAGGTCAAGTTTGACCACATGATTCGCCAGGGACCTCCCTGTGAGCTCCCTTAGATAATTGTCTTCCCTTGTTAATTGCACCAAAAAGAAGTTGTCCTCTAGGTCGATCGGCCTCAAGGCATTGATAGGATGCCACATTGATTTGATACAATCTTGCATTTTCAAGAATCCAATCGCCCAATTTATGACTTTCACCACTACTGAGAAATTCCATGGCATCAACAAGTCGTCATAGACATTACATTCCACTTCAAATTTTGGTACTTTCCTCCATACTATTTATGATATGATCCTTTGTTAGTCTTATATTTGGATCGTCAAACCCTAAAAATAAGTGTCCTACCTTTCCATCTCCCCCGCAGGTGATATTCTTGTATGATACCAACTTGCATGGACCAAGGGTATCTAGTTTATCTTTCATTTGAGTTCCTCTATTCTGAAATTCCTCATCCATGTCAGGGAATTAATTGGTCATTGAGTTTGTCATGTCCACATCCATGGTCAAAGAACATTTGTCTTCCTTATGCTTCATTCATGGTTTCGTGGAGAATCTCCCAAAGTCCAGGGAGATTCCTGGTCTCTTCAAGATCTCCTATTGTGATAAACATTTTCTAGGTCTAGCTTGTAGGAGCAAGTTCGGTCATTTGTCCCCTCCAAAAACCGACCCAATACCTCTTGGATCATTTTGCATACCCTTTAGTACTCCATTGTCTTTGCCTTTTCCTCTCCCATATCCTCCTTTGATGGTTGAGAGACCCTACTCCCTACCGTCTCAGACACAGTCACCCTAGAGCCACCAAACACTATCATCCTGGTGAAGTTTTTATATTAGAATATTTGTCTATAGGAAAAGATATCATGTCTTATTTATATTTTATTCTGAGATAATTGACCAAGATCTAACTAGATACATAGTTTGGATGTTATGTAAGGAGAAATATTCTTATTATCTTATATGGAAGGATGTGATCAATTCTATGTGGTAAGTATAGCTTCCTACCATTATTTGCACTTATCTTTCTTTTCATTCAAATTTGTCATTTAACTATTAGATTATATCTTTTTCAAATTTACAAAACTCAAGACACATTCTATGACGTATAAAGTTTGATTCACATAAAATACTTATAGAAGATGAACCCCTTATATATTTATTGTCGAGCCAAACATTATTTTACTAAATAAAAATTTATATGAATGCAATCAGTGCTAAGTATGATTATATTTCATATCACCCCTACATATTTTATGACTTGGTTATATCTAAATCTCAGATGTGGAGTAAATGGAGTCATGTTTAATGTGTTATTTCAATTCATTCATTTTCAATATTAAAGATGTGCAAAATATTTTTATGAGTTTAGTCATTACTAGTAAAGATTTTTATATTTCTCACTTTTTCATTTGTGATATCAACATCTAGAAAGAACATTTCACATTCTTATTGCATTATGACATAGAAGAATTTACATATCATACACCTATGTATAATTTGGTGATTTAAAATACAATAATCTCTATTGTTTTTTCTTTGTAATGTAGTCAATGTTGAGCACGACACTTTTGGCCCACTATCTCTCATATTTCCATATGACTAAAATCTAAGTATTAGATGTGGGGGTCAACGACTCATACATAATTGTTTTTTTATTAGAGATTTACATATGTGCTTAAAGTTGATATTGATCCCGCCGCGCCCAATCTTTTTTATTGTTTAAGTGCAGTGTGACTATATCCTTAATTCAATTGTTAATTTTTCATTATGTCTGAATTACATAATTTAATTTTTGATTGAATTAATTATATATATTTCTTTGTACGATGTTCATTATAAACTATAGTCTCATTCTCCAGAATCTTCTAATATACTACTCCAAGTAGGAAGGGTTCAAATTTTTTTAGTAATTAACTATTATTTCTAATGTTTATATGTGCAAATAAATAGTTTTGTTTCCATGTTTTAAGTATGTAAATTATATAATTCGTTCTTACATGTGACTATATAATCATATGTTCATCTGATCCACTCTTAATGAAATTAAGTATGGATACACT
Organism: Alisma plantago-aquatica; assembly: GCA_963693085.1. NCBI lineage: Eukaryota > Viridiplantae > Streptophyta > Magnoliopsida > Alismatales > Alismataceae > Alisma > Alisma plantago-aquatica. The sequence continues at coordinate 209,755,480 of OY856415.1, forward strand.
TTTTTCCAACTGTTTGTGATCTTATTTCATTTTAAACCATATACTTACCTAATGACTTAATTTATAGACCACAAGGACATATTGTTTCCATGAAAAGAATGTAAAGCCACATGTACTAACAAAATTTCTCTATATTAGTTTATATGTGAGGCGTCTTAATTCTTTTCCCATTAGAGCAAGTGACTTAATTGAGATTGTGAAAACAAATTTGCGGTGCTTCAACAACTTCTACGTATTTTTCCTTTCCAAAAGTTGTAGATATTTATTTATAATCATGATAAAAAATTGTAAACAACTATAACATGCCATTAAAATAGGAGATGTTATCAACTAGCTTTTTCTTTATACTAAAACTCATGAGTGAAAGTGCTTTCTACAACGCAAGCGCCATAAATAAATGGTCATGAGATGTACATCACTGGGGAAGGTAAACAATTCTTTGGTTTGAGTTTCATTATATGATGAAGTTCTCCTTTCAAAATTTTGAAAAAGTAGTGGGTTGTATCTTATACGAGTAATTCTGAATTCAAATTGCCTCCATCAAATTTTTTTTATATAAATATGTTGGATCATATTTAATAAGACAAGTATTAAGGTTGTCAATGGGGAGGGTATGGGGAGGGTAAGGCCTTACCCTTACCCTTACCCACCAAGTGTGTTGGGTAAGGGTATGGGTAGTTCCCAACTCCACCAATATCCTCACCCTCCCCTTACCCTTACCCTCTTACCCATAGGGTAAATAGGGCGAGTAAGGGTGAAGCGGGGAATTCATATGTCTTCTAAAAATTTGTGCTAATACTAGCAATAATGGTCTACCGAATTTATTTATTATTTAAGTTGAATATCATGATGCTCCATAATGACTATTAACTATTCAACATGATTCTAAGTAATCTCCTATATGATTATACACATGGTTTGCAATGTATTAAAAGTATATGGTTGGTGCATATACAAATAATAGTACTCCTAACATTGGTTTATGAACAAATAAACCATCCCGAAATAATGTCACATTAAAATTATATTATCTAACAATACATCACGAGAAGTTATTGCTACAAACATAAATACCTTATAACCTCAAAAGTGTTGTATACAAAAATAATTAAGCGGAAATGAACTAGATAAAATCATAAAAAATATGTATCAGATGGTACATTAACTACTAAATCCTAACTACTAAATCCTTTTGTTATATAACTATGTGTCTTACGCCTTGAGATTTTGTTACATACTTAATCAATAACCACATTAAAAAGTATAAAATGGTGCATAACTAAAAAAAAAATCATTAATGCATACTCATGTGTCTTAACACATTTAAAATGGGGTTGTATACTCTACCAAATTATCTATATAAGAAGTAGATAATAATATCATATATTGTCTAATAATGACCACATAATAATGAATAATACCTACACTTAAACAACACAATGACTACATATTTAATATACTTTACATATACACAGGTGGGTAGTAGGTAAGTGGGTATGGCTAATGGCTTACCCTTACCCTTGACAACTAAGGTAGAGGGCTAGACGGTAGAGGGTAGGCAGGTAAAGGGTAAGAAAATCCTTTATTCTTACTCTTCCCCTACAGGGTATGGGTAAAGGGTACACGGGTTAACCCTTATCCATTGATAGCCCTAACAAGCACCTTTTAGAAGTTACAAGTTTGGGAATTACCAATTTTGGTTATGTGAAAATCCTAATCATATTCATAAACCTTCTTGTGAAACAACTGACAAAGTTATACTTGTTTCAGAAATTTAATCAAATCAAATTATACTACAGTAATATTGTTAGTGCGATGATGTGTATGAATATATAGTGTCACAACACATAGTTTTTAAATAATAATTTATGGATCTTCAATATAATGGTGAATGTTTTCTATAGAGCCAATGGTCTACATTTGAAAAAAAAGTTTGTTTAAATACTATTCGTGCTCACTTGTCAATCATATGAGTTTCTTTTTATATTCATGTCACTGGTTACCATATTTTTGGGTGTTTGAAAACATTTGATATGTAAAATATGGTTTCCAACATTTGATAGCAAATAGTTGTATCATGGTGGTAAGGTCAAACATGACTATTTTTTTAAACTACAATGAACAAAAAAATAACATAAAATGCTACAAATTTACATTTTGTAAAAAAAACTATGTTCATGGAATTTCATTTATATTTGTATCCTCTGTTTTTAGAGTGGAAAAAATTATTCCATCTTTTTAGAACAAAAAAGGCTCTCATCACTATTTTTGTTTCAGTAATGTTCCTCTAGTAGATATGGAATGAAGGTTCAGACTGTCAAAACTGAAGGTATGTTGGTTGTATGAGATGATGATTTTGATGAGTCTGCATGATAACAATCAAATGATAAAGCAATTAGGGAATTTATAAACTTAATTGCAGTCTCGTTTAATAAGGAGTTGTAACTTTTTTGTGAAGCGTAACTTTTATACATAATATAGAGTTTATAATTTATAGTAAACAAATATAACTATAACCCCAATATTTATCTAGAAAACTTCAATTATCAAAATACAACACTAAGAAAATGAACTTTATTCAAAACAACATGTTGTATGCACTTTACTTATACCCTCTGAAAAATATGCTAAAAAAATATGCAACTACATGTTGCAAAACAATCCTATCATTTATTTATATTGTTAATCTAGATGTCATGTACATGAACTTTGATGTATTAGAAAGTAAGTAAACCCCCTTTTAGCACATGTATTTCATTAAAAATAAGAGTATCACCCAACTCCTCGTGAAAGGATAAAAGATAACTCAAATTTAAGGGAATTAATTTATGTGAATTGACTTTGTAAGCATGAAATAGTTTTTTTTTAACTATTCTATATGGAGAAATATTATACTTAATCATAAGAAATATTTTACTACTTGCTAGATCATACCATGCCACCAAATCGATGAGTTGGAAAACAACTCTAAGAAACTAATAGACTTAAAATATTAACTAGGGATGGATAAACCACATCAGAGTCCAGTTCCTTGGTTTAATGTGTATTGCATGTTGTACCCTCAGATATTTTAATAATAAGATGAAAACTTGAACTTATTAATGGAAACATGGTCTTTTTCCATTGAGAAAATGAAATATGTCTGCTTCCAACTTTGAATAAGTATGTCATAGAATATGAAATAAGAAGAAGATCTAACAAACACTATATAGTGACATAATAATTGGCCTATATATATATATATATATATATATATATATATATCCCAAACATGCATATCATCAAACATAAAAATCAAAATAATTAAATAATATTTTCCTCTCTAGGAATCACTCATTTATAATAATCTATGACATGAATTTATAGTTCGTGATCACACATGTATCATGTGATAGATCCAGGCGGTCATTTTACTAATGACTTATTAGGATACATCAATTGGTCGCCACTTAACGATGAAGGAAATTTATATTGCAAGCATTTGATAGATATTATTGGTTAGTTGTCATGTAGAAGTGAAACTTATATGTACAAATATATGTAGGAATACAACTATGATTTCCTCCAAGTCCAACTCAAAAAGATGGAACACCTAAAGAACAAAATTCAAGTAAACAACATATTTCAACTACAAAAAATAAATTAGCTTAAGAGTACTTATTTTTTATGGAATATGATCATTTCCTTTTAGGATATAGGTTTGATACCCCAAATCACAATTCACTATTCTTTTTCCCCATTATATCATACACCATGCCCTGATTATTTTTCAAGAAGAGAAATGTTTTACCAACGCAATAGAACTGAATGTTTGATTTTTATGGTTGCGGTGTAGGTTAAAATGAATGTGTACAAACAAATGATAATAAAAAATATAACTTTCTATAAAACCATTTCACCTTCGATCATTAAAGATCAAAAATAACATCTGTGCAGACAAAATGAAAAGAGCATAAAGCAATCAAATATGATCAAATTTTGATGAAAATGTGTTCTCTTAGTTATATTTTTACTTATGCTCAAAAGAAGACAAGTCTATAGATTGTATTTTTATAATATATTGATATTATAAAACTTACTACAATCATTCTATTCATTTGTATGACAACACTTATATATTTACACTTATACACTTTAGACAAAATTCTCATGAGGGATATCAAAACATGAACTTGGCTATAAATAGAAAATAATGGGATGGATCATAAAAAATAATTACAATAGGCTTTTTGGAAGCATCGTCACAAAAATGGTGTTTGGTAATATTGATGTTATGAAAGTTCCAGAGAATCTATAATATTAATAATATGTAGTATAAAATCAGGAGTTGATGAATCCACATCATAAAATCAAACTAATATGTAAAACAAATGAGATTGAGATGTGTTATAATGGAAACTACCAACTCCTAATCTACTGAATAATAAGCCCTAAAATAAAAATGAGCTTCTTGGATATTAGGTAGTGTAAAAAAATAAAACCTAAAGTATATTGTATTTTTTGTTCTTTTCTAATATGATCATTGTCATAGATGAAGTGTTGTATTATAGCTAACTTCAACAACTATTCTATTGATGTGAAATCACCACATAGAAATTAAGTGGAAAATATGTGCATTTACTACTCTCTCTCTCTCTCTCTCTCTCTCTCTCTCTCTCTCTCTCTCTATATATATATATATATATATATATATATATATATATATATATATATATATATATATATATATATATATATATATATATATATATATATATATATATATATATATATAGGAACACACACACAGAGTAACGGAATCAGAATCCCAGTCTCATGTACCAAACGTATACCAAAGGCAACATGCAGAAGCATTAAGCTTAGCACACATGAACAAGTAATAAGATAAAGGCACCAACATAGTCTCAACATTCAACAAGTATAAATTATACAAAATGCATTATATTCATGAATTCGGTTACATATTTCTAGAGTCAAGGTACAAGTCATTCATGTGCACTAAAACTAGATCTTACAACAAGTACACATAGCATAGCTCACCGAGCCCATCAACATTCTAGCCATCTCTGAACCTAAAAACAAAATACGAGAAATGGGTCAACACACGAGGTGTTGAGTATGGGGAAAAAAGATACATGTATTACCTTTGCATAATTTGATCTTGTACTGATTTACAGGTCATCTTGATGGTGTGGTTCAAGTTTCATATCATTATGACGTTCCATTCATTATATAAGATCTTTTCAAGGCTTAGGTCCCCTAAATACATAACTATGTCAAATGACTCAAAATAGGGCAACCAAGATCAAGTATCATCATGGAATAAGAGCCAAGGATAAAGGATGGTTTTAGCTCAACAAGAAAAGAACATAGGAAATACATTTAAAGTAGGGTGATGTCCACTAGGGTTTGGGCATCAAACTACCAACGTAGGGTACCAACATTCAATCATAAATGCAATTATCATAATAGCATACTTATGACATCAAGAGTGCAAGGAAAGTTATAAGGTTTCCCAGGGGTTTCAATAGCATAAAATTACTGATATCATGATTGGTTAGGCATTTGGAGTCATTCGGAAGCAACGTTAGCAACAGAAGAGCAATGTACATCATCATAGTCCAATATGGTTACATATGTACAAAAGAAATAATTTATGAGGAATAGGGAGAGTGGGACCTTCATTTAGTTCAAGTATTCAGCACAAGTACTAATTTAAGGGTCATAGGGTAGATTGAGTAATCAAGATCCAAGTTTGCATCAAAATCATAAATCAACTATACCCCAAATGATGAAAGTATGTATCTTTTGGGAAATCAGAGAACAAACGATGGAATCAGACCCTAAAACCTAGTCCATTGTGTAGATCTTTTCGAAAGGATCAATTTAGTATATAATTTCATATATTTTGGCCAAAGGAATTGGGAGATATTGATTTTAGAAGATTATGAGTCAAACTATAGAGAAGCCAAGCAGCATACCCTTGATTATTTCCCTTGAGACACGAATCCTTAGATCAGGAATCAGCGGCCACGGTCAGGGTCACTCGTCAATGCACCCACTTCTCATTTGGGCATCCTTGGGCCCACTGCTCACCACTCCAAGTGTTTGCCTAGTGACTTCCATCGGCCAGGCAGTGCGCTGAGACGCCGTCAACCACCAACGAGAGGTCGTGGACCCTCACTCACCACTGCCTCCTACCCCTTGCGATCTCACTTGGGATTGTTGTTACAACCTCAATTTTCCATATGTTTTCATAACTAAAATGTATTGATTTTATGAATTTAGACTTAATTGAAAAGGTTGTATGCTTTGCTTCAAAGGATGGATTTCTTGGAAAATATCCCCTTGGATAGGAATTTCGTGATACCTATTATTATGTTAATCCAATAATGGATATAAAATAAAAGAAAAGAAAAGAAGAAAAGTCCAAGTAATCGAAAAAGATACAAGATAATGAATATTAATCAAGGTATTTATGAGAAATACATCGAAATCTCTAGAAAAGTGGCATTAATGGCCACAATGCAATAAAGTTCGTATACATATGATTTTTAATGAAAGAAATAGGAAAATAGGAAAAAAGAGATAAAAGATAAAGAGAAATTCTTGAAAAGAAATTTTTAATGAACAATAAGTAAGATAATGTGAAATAATGGATGTAGATGCCTCTAGACGGATAATAAGCATTCTTAAAAAGGAATTTCGAAATATTAGAATTTCTTGGGTCTAAGGAGTCCCAATAAAGAAGAAGAAAGAGAAAATGAAAATAATACAAAATATGAGAATAATGTGCTACATAATTAATAAAATTTTGATATTATCAAAAGAAATGTTATTTGCTTTAGGAAAATAAGATTTCATGGCCAATGGATCAAAATCCAAGCACAAAGATTATGAAAGATATAACTTTCGAATTCCTAATATCTAAAGGATATAGATTATAAAGGAGATATTTAAGAGAGAGAAGATTACTTCTTAATGAAGGAAAGTAGGTGTCCTATGGGGAGAGGGACTTGCTAATCTCATGGATAGGCATCCTAGGTCTTTGCTACCCTCCCCTATATAAGGTAGACCCCTTGGCCGAGTCCAAGAGGATCCCATGCATCCCTCTCTCTTCCCCTTCTTCTTTTTTGTTCAAACCCTAGCCATGTAGTGGTTTCCCTGAGGCAGCAAGGAGCCAGGAGGTTGTTACGTTTGAAGCACAATTCCCTGTGTTTCTAGAGGGGAGCTCGGCCGTCATCACGGCAGCACAGCTGCTAGGCCGGACATGGGTTGCAGGCCCAGCCAGCTTGGACCAGCTACCTTTCTCATGGGCTGAGGGCATCCAGAGGTGTGCAGAGGCACGACGAAGGAAGAGGAATGAGATGTGGTGGTCTTCGGGTCCAGAAAAGGGAGGAGGATGTTGGCTAAATGGACATCTATAAATCCCTTTGTTTTGATTATGACAAACATTTCATTCTTATTGATCTAACGAGCTACTCGAGTGTGCAGGAACAAGGTGGATGACAAAAGCAATTAGGGAAATCCATATGCTTATATGTTTGTATTTTCATGAAATGTAATCACCTTGTAAAAACTTGTACAAATATATAATGTACAAGTACTTAGATTTCATGTAAATCAAGCGTTAGATTCTCCCTAGCTAAACACCATATTTAGATAGGTCATCCCCTTCAAATAGGATCACATATGTACACTCATACATATAATTAGTGCCTAAATTGAAACATTGAAACAAGATCAATCTCGGTCGACAAACTCCTCGACTGAGACACTCTCGGTCGACAATCTTCTCGACCGAGAAAGATCCAAAGTAGTCGTTAGACACAACTGACAAGGTAGTTGGCAGTTGGAGATAGACGTTGCAAATCACTTATTCCAGAGAGCCTGTTGGTCAACAAAAGTTCGACCGAGTAGGTGTCACGGTCGACCATTCCTCGACCGAGATGGTCTCTGACAGCAACTGTAGAATTAATTAATTAGCCGTTGTTAAATCAACAAACTTGTACCTAGCGGCTAGTTAAGCACTTAGAAACCCCTAGAAGTTGTGTACAACGTCCTTAAGCATCCTTATGCCATTCCTATAAATAGGACAAGCCATAGGACACTCAAACACACTTGTTACACTTGAGAAATCCTTGAGCATACTTTGAGCAATTTGTTTGTGAGCAATTTGAGCATTGTGACAATTGGCCATTTCCTTCCTTAGCTCAAAACTCGTGTCCTATAGGCTAGTATCTCCTACCCACTGCAATCACAAGTTCATACACTTGGTTAGGAGATCTATACGCTTGATCCATGCAAATCAAGCCTTGGGCTACAAAGGATAAGTTGTAACTTCCTTTTTCCTTTCTTGTTCTCTATTATCGTTTTTACTCTCCTTGCTACTCCTAGGTTGGAGGCTGCTGATTGAAGAGGGTGGAGATCTTCTTGGTGAAGAAGGTGACTTTGAGCTACTTCAGAAGGCTGGTGCAACGGGAGGTTACTTCTAGAGAGGAAGGCTACTTCAGGGGGGAGCTTGGAGTTACTTCAAGAAGGCTACCTCAAAGTTGGTGCACCTACTTCAAGTGAAGGCTGTTCAAAGGGTGTAAAGGAAAGTATTGTATTTTGTATAAATCCTTGAGAAGGTAATAAAATAAATACTTTCAAAATCCCAGTTGGGTAAGCAACCGGGTAGTGGACTGACAACTTTAGTAGTTGCTAAAGTTGGAACCACTCTAAACACCTGTCTCCTTCTTCCAATTTTCAATTGTGGTTGTTTGAGTTTAATAAATTGTTAAAATTATTTTAAAACTCTATTCACCCCCCTCTAGTGTTTTTTCAATTGGTATCAAAGTAGGCTTCAAGGAACCCTAACAAGGTCTTGAAGAAATGGGTGACGGAGTACTCAACAACCTTAATCTTGAAGGGACACTTGTTTCTAGGCCTCCAGCGTTCGATGGAACAAACTACCAATATTGGAAGAGAAGGATGCAGTTCTACTTCCAAGGCATCAATTGGGACTTATGGAGAATGGTGTCAACCCCATATGAGCTCCCTCAAACTCAATTTGCAGAATGGGATGCAAATACGGTAAAGCTGGCTCAAATGAATGCAAAAGCTGTAAGCATTTTATATTGTTCTATTTCGGTAGGAGAATTTAATAGAATATCCAATTGTGACATAGCCTATGATATTTGGCATAGACTGTCCATAACCTATGAAGGTACAGTCCAAGTAAAAAATTCCAAAATTAGCATGTTTAAACAAAAGTTTGAACACTTTCGTATGGATCCTGATGAATCTATTAGTGAAATGTTTGCAAAATTCTCTACTATTGTTAATGGTTTAAGTGCCCTAGGAAAACCTGTCCTTGAAGAAGATCATGTATCAAAAATCCTTCGATCACTCCCTCCAAAATATAAGCCAAAGGTGACAGCCATTGAAGAAGCAAACGACCTCACTCGACTGAAAATGGAGCAACTTATTGGCAACCTAGAAGCTCATGAAGCAACCCTAGAAGAGGAGGAAAGAAGAGCATGTGAATTTCAGCAAGGAAAGAAGAAGTATGTGGCTCTAAAAGCTTCAAAAGTTGTCACACAAGAAAGTGAGGAGTCAAGTGAAGAAGAAGGAGAAGAAGCCTTGATCGTCAACGGTAAGAAATACAAAAGATTTAAATCTAACAAAATTTCCAGTTCTTCTTCTACCCCTCCTAGGTGCTTTGAATGTGGGAAGAAAGGTCATTTCAAAAATGAATGTCCTAAAGCAAAGAAAGGAAATAAAAGCTCACACAAGAAGAAGGTAGAAAAAGCCTATAAAGCTGCATGGGACGAGTCCAGTGACAGTGAAAGCGGAAAAGAAACGGTGGATTGTCTAATGGCAAGAGAAGATAATGAAGACTCTCAAGAGGTAAGTCTACTTGATCTTCCTAAAGAAGAGTTAGTTACTAGTATACAAGAAATTCATGATAAGTATGTTGATGTCAAGAAGAAACTAAAGAAGGTTATCAAATCAAATGATGAGTTGATTGCTAAATTAGATAATCTTTCTTCTGAAAAGAACAACATTGATCTTGAGAATTTATCTTTAAAAACATCTTTAGATGATTGCACTAGTAAGCTACTTACTTTAGAAACAAATGTTGATCTTCTTTCTAAAGAAAAGACTGAATTGTTAGCTAAACTAAAAGATTCTCAGACTCAACCTATATTGTGTAACCATCTAGACTATGATAATGTTGTAAAAGAAAGAGATTCATTGTTATCTGATTTAGATCAAGCAAGAAATAATCTACACAAGAAGATGAATGACATTGCTCAGCTGCAAAGAGAACTTTATGAGTTAAGAAGAAAAGATATACTTGATAACATTCTAAGCATTGGTACTGTTTTCAACGGAAGAAAAGGTTTGGGATATACTCCAAAGAAAAATCAACCCAAAAGAACTCAAACTATGTTTGTACCCAAGAACACAATGGCTAGAAAGAGAAATGAAGTTGATTCTATTACTTGCCATTTTTGTTTACGTCTTGGACACTATTCCTTTTCATGCCCTTATAAGACTAAGGATTCCGAATTAGTTTGGGTCCCAAAACCTCAAACTTAATAGAGTCAAAAGGAATTTAGTTGAGATATGGCCAAATGCTCCATCTTGCTATTTATATTGTCTTATCTCAACTAAACAAAAGATTTCATGCATATTGTTAATCTTCTGCACTGTTGTACTAAAACTGAAACTTTGTCGGTCGAAGTATTGTCGACCGAACCATTAATCGGTCGAAGTATTGTCGACCGACTGGATGTCTGTAACATATCAAAATTTACAGCAATTATTTTGGTCGAAAATTGGTCAACTGAGCTAAATTTCTGTGTTCCTTTGTCTGTAATACAGTAATCTTCTCGATCGACAATTAGTCGACCGAAACAGATGTCGATCGAACAATTGTCGACCGACTGGATTTCTGATTCAGAACTCTTATACAAATCTGTACTTAAATGATTCTAACCATATCGGACCATCACATGGGTACCAAAATCTACATTTTAATGCAGGAATGGGTGGTTGACAGTGGATGTTCCAAACATATGACCGGGAACAAGGATGCATTTCAAACCTTTGAAGAAAAGAAAAGTGGAACGGTCACCTTTGGAGACAATGGTAAGGGCAAAATCGTTGGAATAGGTAATGTTGGTACAAACCTCGAAATAAAGAATGTTCTACTCGTTGATGGTTTGCACCATAATTTGATAAGTGTTAGTCAATTATGTGATAGTGGTTATGATGTGTTATTTAACAAAACTTGCTGCAAGTTATTGATAGAAAACACTACAAATATTGTTTATGAAGGAAATAGAGTTGGAAATCTTTATATCCTTAAACCTAACTCTATGAAATCAGTAGTGGGAAAATGCTTGCTTGCAAATGAAAATACCTTACAACTATGGCATAAAAAGCTAGGACATGCTAGTTCACATGTTATTAAAAAGTTAGTGAAATATGATCTTGTTCGTGGATTGCCTACTTTATCTTTTGATGAAGTTGAAAACTGTGAACCATGCACAATGGGAAAGCAAACCAAAACCTCTTTTAAACCAAAACATGTACTTAGCACCAGTAGGTCCTTAGAATTAATTCATATGGATTTATTTGGACCCATGAAGACACAATCTATTGGTGGTAAAAGATACTATTTTGTTATTGTTGATGATTATAGTAAATACACATGGGTACACTTTATTGCAACTAAAGATGATACTATTCATGTTTTTATACAATTTTGTTCCAAGATTGAAAATCTATTACAAAACAAAATATGTACCATTAGAAGTGATCATGGTGGAGAATTTGAAAATCATACATTTGAAGAATTTTGCACATATCAAGGATACACTCATAATTTTTCTGCTCCACGCACCCCACAACAAAATGGTATAATTGAAAGGAAAAATCGATCACTACAAGAAATGGCTAGAACTATGATGCTCGAACACAACACACCCAAAACCTTTTGGGCTGAAGCTGTAAACACTGCATGCTATGTGTTAAATAGAGTAACTGTTCACTCTCATTTAAAGAAAACTCCATATGAAATAATACATTCTAAGAAACCTAGAGTTGACTATTTTCATACTTTTGGATCCACATGCTATATTTTAAATATCAAAGATAATAGAGATAAGTTTGACTCTAAATCACACAAAGCATTCTTTTTGGGATATTCCACTTCTAGCAAAGCTTTTAGAGTATACAACACTATCTCTAGCAAAGTTGAGGAATCTATTCATGTTTCTTTTCATGAAGAGACCAAATCTGAAAATCTAGAAATCATAGATCTCACTAATCAATTCGAAAATTTAAACATACCAAATGATAGTGAGAAAGTTACTACAAATAATCACCAAGCTGAACCACAACCTACACCTAGGCTTATTAAGGATCATCCTCAAGAACTTATTATTGGAAATCCTAATGATAAAGTCAAAACTTGGTCTTCCTTCAAAGATGTTGCAAACATGGCTTTTGTTTCTATCATTGAACCTAAAAAGATATCTGAAGCTCTTAAAGATGTTTACTGGATAATAGCCATGCAAGAAGAATTGAATCAATTCACTAAAAATGATGTATGGGATTTAGTTCCTAAACCACAAGATAAAACCATCATAGGAACTAAATGGGTTTTTAGGAATAAGCTAAATGAGGCAGGAGAAGTAATAAGGAATAAAGCTCGGTTAGTAGCACAAGGATATAATCAACAAGAAGGAATAGATTTTGATGAAACATATGCACCGGTAGCTAGACTTGAAGCCATTAGAATGTTACTAGCTATTGCTGCACATAAAAACATCAAACTCTACCAAATGGATGTAAAAAGTGCATTTCTAAATGGCATTATTCAAGAAGAAGTATATGTTGCCCAATCACCTGGTTTTGAAATACCGGAAAAAGGTGACTATGTTTATAAACTTAAGAAAGCACTTTATGGTTTAAAACAAGCACCTAGGAATTGGTATGAAAGGCTCAAGACATATCTCTTTGATAATAATTTTTCTATTGGAAATTCAGATTCTACTTTATTTTTCAAAACATATACATCTGATTTCCTAGTTGTGCAAATATATGTTGATGACATTATTTTTGGAGCTTCTAATGATTCATTGTGCACACAATTCAGTGACATTATGCAAAAAGAATTTGAAATGAGCCTGATGGGTGAACTAATTTCTTTCTTGGTTTTCAAATTAAGCAAACACCTGCCGGAATATTCATAAGCCAAGAAAAATATACTAAGGAACTCTTAAAGCATTTCGGGATGGATCAGTGCAAACATGCTACTACTCCTATGGCTACATCTATTAAAATTGATAAGGATGAAAATGGGGAACCCATTGATGATTCCTTATATAGAGCCATGATTGGTAGTTTGCTTTACTTAACTGCTTCTAGACCGGACATTATGTTTTCCGTTGGTCTTTGTGCTCGATTTCAATCACAACCTATGCACTCTCATTTTCTAGTAGTTAAACGAATTCTTCGTTACCTAGCCGGCACTACTTGTTTTGGTTTATGGTATCCAAAAGGACAATCGTTGGATTTTAAAGCTTATACTGATGCAGATTATGCTGGTTGTCACCTTGATCGCAAGAGTACTAGTGGTGGCTGTTTCTTGTTAGGAAGAGCTTTAGTATCGTGGTTTAGCAAGAAACAAAATACGGTTGCCCTATCTACAACTGAAGCTGAATATATGGCAGCCGGGTCTTGTTGTGCTCAAGTGCTTTATATGCAACAAGTATTAAACGATTATGGTTTTACTCTTTCATCTACGCCTATTTTTTGTGACAACACAAGCGCTATAAACTTAGCACACAATCCTATTTTACACAGCCGAGCTAAATATATTGAAATCCGTCATCACTTTTTAAGGGATCATATCTCCAAGAATCATGTTTCCCTTCATCATGTTGATACGGAAGATCAATTGGCTGATATTTTTACAAAACCGCTTCCACTAGATCAATTTAACAAAATTAGGAAGCAACTGCTTATCACTCCTTTGGAAGATGTTTTCTTTGATATTTGTGCTACTTAAAACAAAAACTCTTACTTGCATCATGATATTTTGGCTTTTAAATGGACATCTTTTTCATTAGATTAAGGGGGAGTTTTTATTTCTAACGGATATCTTTTTGAAATGACAAAGGGGGAGAAATAAATATAAAACTAAAACTTAGTAATTAGGAAACACTCAATCAATGAGTTTCATAAATAAACTCTTGGCTTTACATTGAAAAGATTGCTAAATTCCCTAGTGAATTGGATTCCATGTGCCATAATTCAAGGGGAATAATAAGCACACATTTTATAAACAAGAGGAAAAGCTACAAAAGGTAATCTAAAGGTATGAAACTCATATGGTTTATATTTCCTTTATTTATATTTTAGAAATGTTTGTCATCTTCAAAAAGGGGGAGATTGTTGGCTAAATGGACATCTATAAATCCCTTTGTTTTGATTATGACAAACATTTCATTCTTATTGATCTAACGAGCTACTCGAGTGTGCAGGAACAAGGTGGATGACAAAAGCAATTAGGGAAATCCATATGCTTATATGTTTGTATTTTCATGAAATGTAATCGCCTTGTAAAAACTTGTACAAATATATAATGTACAAGTACTTAGATTTCATGTAAACCAAGCGTTAGATTCTCCCTAGCTAAACACCATATTTAGATAGGTCATCCCCTTCAAATAGGATCACATATGCACACTCATACATATAATTAGTGCCTAAATTGAAACATTGAAACAGGATCAATCTCGGTCGACAAACTCCTCGACCGAGACACTCTCGGTCGACAATCTTCTCGACCGAGAAAGATCCAAAGTAGCCGTTAGACACAACTGATAAGGTAGTTGGCAGTTGGAGATAGACGTTGCAAATCACTTGTTCCAGAGAGCCTGTCGGTTGACAAAAGTTCGACCGAGTAGGTGTCTCAGTCGACCATTCCTCGACCGAGATGGTCTCTGACAACAACTGCAGAATTAATTAATTAGCCGTTGTTAAATCAACAAACTTGTACCTAACGGCTAGTTAAGCACTTAGAAACCCCTAGAAGTTGTCTAGAACGTCCTTAAGCATCCTTATGCCATTCCTATAAATAGGACAAGCCATAGGACACTCAAACACACTTGTTACACTTGAGAAATCCTTGAGCATACTTTGAGCAATCTGTTTGTGAGCAATTTGAGCATTGTGACAATTGGCCATTTCATTCCTTAGCTCAAAATTCGTGTCCTATAGGCTAGTATCTCCTACCCACTGCAATCACAAGTTCATACACTTGGTTAGGAGATCTATACGCTTGATCCAGGCAAATCAAGCCTTGGGCTATAAAGGATAAGTTGTAACTTCCTTTTTTCCTTTCTTGTTCTCTATTATCGTTTGTACTCTCCTTGCTACTCCTAGGTTGGAGGCTGCTGATTGGAGAGGGTGGAGATCTTCTTGGTGAAGAAGGTGACTTTGAGCTACTTCAGAAGGCTGGTGCAACGGGAGGTTACTTCTAGAGAGGAAGGCTACTTCAAGGGGGAGCTTGGAGTTACTTCAAGAAGGCTACCTCAAAGTTGGTGCACCTACTTCAAGTGAAGGTTGTTCAAAGGGTGTAAAGGAAAGTATTGTATTTTGTATAAATCCTTGAGCAGGTAATAAAATAAATACTTTCAAAATCCCGGTTGGGTAAGCAACCGGGTAGTGGACTGACAACTTTAGTAGTTGCTAAAGTTGGAACCACTCTAAACACCTGTCTCCTTCTTCCAATTTTCAATTATGGTTGTTTGAGTTTAATAAATTGTTAAAATTATTTTAAAACTCTATTCACCCCCCCTCTAGTGTTTTTTCAGAGGAGTCATGCTAAGAGCGGCTAGGGCGACAGTGTTAGGGTTGTGCAAGGTTGAAGACGGATAGACGATGTTGGACGCTTTTACCCCGTTGGGGTGTGTATAACTGATAACTTATGTGGGGGTAATGCAGTCATTTGGTTATGTTCGGCCAAAGCTACATTTTGCATGGGAAAGGCTGATGTGGCACCTTGCCGTTGGTCTAAGTAAGTAGTTTTTGTAAAATTCATATCTAATTAATGATAGCTCGGATGGATGCATATAATATATGAATTTTGCTCAGAAATATGTGTGGAATCCATAAAAATAGATTTAGAACCTAATTCTTCTTGCAATTCAAAAAGTACGTAAATATGCTAGCTTTAATGGTTTAATTCATGAGAAACCCTAATCAATAATGATTAATGAATTGGGGTTGGTTATATGGAAGTTTAAAGTTGATATTAACTTGTTGTTAATAGAAAGGACAAATTAGATCCAAAAGGATGATCTATATGCCTAGTTGGTTTAATGTAGGGTTCCATGTACATGAATATGCTTTAATGGGCCTTGAAACCCTAATTTTGGTAATTATGACTCTTAATGGTTTAATTATTCAAATCCATGAATAAAGCTGAGATGTGACGATTCTAAGCTATTTTGAGTATAAAGGATTCTAATTGTGGATAAATACCCTTAATTTGGTAATGAGGGTTTTCTAGTGGATAAATTTGGAATTAGTGATAAATAGGGTTCATATGTGAATTGGACTATAATGAAATATGAGTTGTCAATTCGAAAGAAACCAACCATGATAATTGGGCTTAATGATCTTAACATGACATAAAAACATAAAAATGATAGTCTTAGTGTAAAAGAGATATATTAGACTTAATTGACATTCAAGTATGCCCATTATGTTGAAATTAGGGTTTGTGAATTAAAAATTCATTAAAAGTGATAAATAGATTATGGGGACTAAAACCCTAATAAAACCCTAAAGTTGGCCTAGAAATCCTAAGGTGGAATCCAAGTCGATCTTGAGAATGTTTTGGATAAAACAATGACACTTGGATGTTATGCATTAATTTCAATATATTATTGATTGCTTGCTTGATTGTTCTTGAATATTATTGCTTGGACATCAAGTTGCTCTGGATCAGGTATGTGGTTACGCTTATGGTTAGTCTCTTTAGTTTCACAGAAATTCCTGGATGTTTTATCGGTTGCCTGAAAATAACTGCTTGGATGATTTTTATTTTATGCAACTATAAAGTGACTAAGATTATCACCTAAAATATTTATACCTAACTAGCTCAGATCCTAGTCCACCTTTGTGTCTTTGCTAATGATGAAAAGGATGACCTAGTACATGGTCTACATGTTAGGTAGGACCATCAGGTTATCATGAGTCAATGATTGGGCTACCTATTAGTAGTGTCATGCGACTCTTCAGCATATCATGAGTTAGGGATTGGGCTACCTATGGGTAGTGCCATCCAACTCTTCAACCCTAGGTATTGATCTACATGTTAGTTAGGATCATGGGGGTTTGTTGGGATCTACCATATGAGAGGTAGTATCCATGTCCACTACAGGGACAACACAGAAGCTAGGGTATGTATGGATTGAGTAGTTATGTTTAAAGTGTAAAGTTTTCTTGCTAAACCATAATTGCTTGCAATATGTTGTTATAGTTAATTGAATGATTATTGTTTCCCCCACATACCGACATATTCATTTATGCTGACCGACATTTTGTTTGTCGGCGTTTAAGGTACGAAATGGAAAAGGACAAATAGTAAATTGATACAATGTGAAGATATGAATTAAAGTGAAAGGAGGATTAGTTAGAATAGACTGTTGTTGTGGATAGTAGTTTAGAAATCCAAGATTTAAAAAAAAAGAATGCAAAGTTTTATTTTATCCCATATTTTCAATATTGTTTTGGTAGAATTTAGTAATTATTATTGATTACTTGTCAAACCATTGATCCAGACAATTGGGCTAATGGATCTGACCTTTTGGTCTCCCTTAATTGGGGGTTACCGGGAGGCAGGGTCATTACATTTGGTATCAGAGCATTAGTTCCTCATTTAATCTCTAATAATTATTAAATTTTACAAACTCTTTAGAACCCAAGGGAGTTATTAGAGGATTTTTTTATGATAGAGGTGTCTAGAAAAGGATCACGGTCTGGGGGCTGGAAATATTTTCCTCCACCCTACTAGTCGGTCATGAGGACTCCCAGATGTAGTGTGACTTCCTGGCCAATGTCTGAAGTTCTAACTCAAAATAAGATACCTTTAGGACTCTCTCATCTATTTGTGTCCCTTCTCAACCTTAATTCAATTAGGATTCAAGGTTTAGGGTTTTCTCTCTCTTCCTCACCCTCTTGAAGTAAGGGTATGTATGATAAGATTAAGGAATCCTCCACCAAATTAATGAAAAGCATGTAAACAAGATGTCATGGACATAATCTTAACAGTTTAAGCATAAACTAAAGGTTAGTTGCATGCTTAGGTTGCATGACAGGTGTTGTCGTGCCCTCAGGAGAGACCTAAGGTGAGACCTTCTTAACAGGAGTATGAATTGAGCCTTAAAGGCACAGACCTCCAGAAAAAGGTAGAGACCTAGCGCATCCTCTGAGGATGATGCTAACCCTAACCCTAAGTGGTGGTTAGAGAGAGATGGCATAATGAGTTTGATGTCATCCTCGACCATGTGTGTGTGTTGACATGCTTTTGGATACCTATGTGAAGTATGAGCTATGTTAGATTGGTTGATCTAGTGTCTTTTGGGCAACCCAACGTTAGAAGGGTCGTGCATGTTAGGGTGAAGGATAACTCCTTCATTGACGAGGTTAGTGATAACCATATAGAAACCGTATGGGCTTATATGAGAATGGAAGAGCATGCACCTATGTAGGAGAGTATGCCAGTAGTGCCGGTAGTAGGTTGAAACTTGAGTCAGAAGGGCATGTTGGATAGTTTACGCGATAAGCATAAAGAGGTATGGATAATTTTGAGTGAACATAGCTTTCACCCATGTAGGTGTATGCATGTGAGCTTGATCGACCTTAGAGAGAGAACCTCCAGTGGTAAGGTTGTTTGTAGGGTTATTCTCTAGAGAGAGACAACAAGACTCGAGCAAGAAGGTTGGAAGCTTAGAGTCCGGGATATTAGGAACCATTAGAAGTTGGATATGTTTTGACCTACATGGTCGAGGTTGCCTTTTGAGGAACCAAACCCTAGAAAAGGAAGGATGAGGCTATTGGTACTGATGTACAGATGATATAGGTGCTTACCTTCTAGGGTTAGGAAGAAGAGTTCCCTAGACCCTGAGAAGGTATAGTATCAAGTTGGGAGGCCTCATACCCAGTTGTTTGTCCTTGAGGAGGGCTCAACTCTGAGGTGTTGTTCAAGTTGAAGGATAATAGTCGAGCATGTCATACCTCATACATGCTTTGTTCATTGTTAGGATATTGAGTATGCAGTTGGACAGCTCTTGCAGAAAAAGTGAACCTAGGGTTCCTAGATCTATTAGAGGGGAAGTAGTAGTACCTAGTGCACCTGATGCTCATGACGTGATTTGAGTTGCTATAGATTCAAGCATGGCACCCCTCATGTTTAGAGGAAAGGGAAACCCCTTAGATTAAGGTGTATGTTTGATGAACCCCTACTTATAGGTTGTTGACATATGTATGTATGATGATGGTTCAATATGAAGGAATAGAAATAAGTACGACCTATCAGGGAGACCTAGTATGGTTTAGTAGGTGGTCTTCTTGTTAGTTGTGTGCCTTAGTATCTTGCTAGGGCTAAGCATGCTCATGTGGATGTAAACCCTGGGCATAGGGACGTTTGTGACCCTTGCTTCTATCAAGATATAGTTTCCTCCGATCCTGGGAGAGGGACCCTTCTGTAGGGTATGTACCAGCTTTTGTTGGGTTTGAGATAATCTAAAGAGGTATCATAGAATCTTGAGAAGCTAAGTGGAGAGTACATAGTATTAGAATGAACTTGTAGACCCATAGATAACCATCTCTAAGTGCATGTGGATGTGTTACCATGGGGGTAACCATTATGGGCCCTGACTGAAGTAGGTAGGTCACCATGATCCCTATGAAAGGTTGTAAGTCAGACCATGCATGCTAAGAGAAAGGATGGAAACTTGGGTAAGGATTCAAGTTGGATATGTTCTATGTTAGAATCCTAAGTCTATCCTAGGGTCAGGTAGGGATAAGACCGATGGGAGTAGGAGTTGCCTAATTTCCTAGTTGCACATGACCATAGGGTCGGGAGGTAACAACTATCATTGTCTGAGGGCCATGGGTTAGGAGATTGATCACCTTCATGAACTCATGGGACCTAAAGGGAAAATGAAGAGGGAACTCGCTGATGCATAAGGGAAGAGGGATGACCCCGAAAGTGTCGGCACTCTACGGACCTAGAGGAAATGACCAAGGATGGTATGATGACCCAAGTGGGTTCGAGACCAATTTTCTGTGAAAGTAACCCTGATATCGAAATGTTTTTGATGTGGAGATATGTGATGCACGTTTCAACTTAGATTGGGAGGTGTACTGGCGATGTGGCATGTACCATCTCTATTCTTGTAATGGGAAGAACTCTATGTTTGGATGGCCGCCAAATGCTTATTTCCTCTCATTATGGGGGTCAGAGATAGGGAAGTACGCATGCCATACACTAAGGATAAAGATGATGAAAGTTGAAATGATGTATGAGGATAGAGATAATAGCATACCCTTGTGGAGTGTACAATGGGTGGATGGTTTACAAACACCAAGATAACTAAGGTAGTCATCTTATGAGGATGTTTTTATCGTGAGCTATGTGGAATATATGAGTTATACAAGGTTGAGTTTGATAACCAAGTGGATGAACTCAGAGTTTACTTGATGAAGATAGACTTATAGACCTAGATGAGATAATAAGTGGAATGCATGGAGGTGTATGTCTTGAACATTACCTAACACAAAGATGAAAGGTGGTAATAGATGCTCTGGTGGAGATGCAACTGCCTAGTTTAGCTAAAGGCTGGAAGAGATGGTTAGATGAACCCTAAGTTATGAGATATGTTTGGCTAACACTCAGAAGTAATGAGATCCATTGATCGAGTTAGTGGTTTCTTAGTTAGCCAGACTAGGGCTTGTCGTGATGGAAGGACGGTTGTAGAACCTCATATGCACTTCTATGGAAAAGAAGGTGATGAAACCCCGACTAGATTGTTTTAGGGTTTCTGAGGAATCAACCTTGAGGAAATCATGAAATGTAGGAGAAAATGATTTTAAGTTCACCATACACCTTGATACTACTAAGATAGCAAGTTGCAATAGTACTTTGGATGCCTAAGATGAAGTTGCATGTGGCTTGTCTCCATGCATGCCAGGAGGTGAAGGACAAACACCAGTAACCCAGTGAATTGATATAAAGGATAAGAGTCCCCGAGGGGGAATGGGAGTTCATCACTATGGATGTTGTGGTAAGTCTCCCATGGACCTAAGAAGGTCAAGATACAATATGGGTTATGGTAGATCACCTTACCCAGATGACATGATCTAAGTGAAAGAGAGAATACTTTTGGGAGACAGATTCGGTTGAACTACATGTAAGAGAGATGGTTCAATTACACCATGATGCGAGTTCAAAAGTTCATGAGTATGACCTAAAGATTCACTTCCATTTGGTTGAAGTAAGTACATGATGAACTTGATGCTAGTACATCTTATCATCCCTAACTAATGGTTAGCATGATCTAGACTAGAGGATCTGATGAGAGCATGTGTTCTCATTCAAGGTGATACATGAAGAAGTTCTTGTCCTATGTAAGATGTGATGATAGCCACCATAGCCAGTACTGGGATGTAAAGAAGCTTTGTAAGGGAGGTTGTTTCGGTCACCACTTCATTAAGATGATGTTGGTGAAGGGACCTCACAAAGGTCAGAAAAAGACCACAGTGTGTGTAGATGAAGTCTCTTTGATCGTACGATGGCTAAAAGAGAGCTCAGGGGCAACATGAGTCGTGAGCTGATGCAAAGAAGACTGACGTGTAGTTCATTGTGGAAGAATATGTGATATGAAATCTGACCCCTCTAAGTTATAGCTAAGAAAGCTGAGTCCCAGCTTCATGGGTCCATTTGAGATGGATTGGTGGATTGGCTTATGTTTAGCCTTACCCCTCAAGATAACGTAATGTATGATGTGTTCCACAAGTCCGATCTAGTGCACTATGTGAGGTACCCAAGACATGTGCTAATACATGAACCTATTTAGCTTTGAGAGAAGATGAAATGTCCTGAGTCACCTATAAGGGTACGAGATACCAAGGTGAGAGAAAACTTAGATGTAAGAATATAAGATGATGCAGGTTCTTGGGAAGTACCATGGAGAGGGTGAAGCCACATGGGAGCCATGATAGACATGAGGAAGTCTTATCCTGCTTGTTTGTATGTTTGATGGAATTTTGAGGAAAAAATTCCTATAAGAGGGGAAGGATGTTACAACCTCAATTTTCCATATGATTTCATAATTAAAATGTATTGATTTTATGAATTTGGACTTAATTGAAAAGGTTGTATGCTTTTCTTCAAAGGATGGATTTCTTTGCAAATATCCCCATGGATAGGAATTTCGTGATTCCTATTATTATGTTAATCCAATAATGGATATAAAAGAAAAGAAAAGAAAAGAAAAGAAGAAAAGTCCAAATAATAAAAAAAGATACAAGATAATGAATATTAATCAAGGTATTTATGAGAAATACATAGAAATCTCTAGAGAGTGGCATTAATGGCCACAATGTAGTAAATTTTGTATACCTATGATTTCTAATGAAAGAAATATGAAAAGAGGAAAAAATAGATAAAAGATAAAGAGAAATTCTTGAAAAGAAATCTTTTAATGAAGAATAAGTAAGATAATGTGAAACAATGAATGTAGATGCATCTAGAAGGATAATAAGAATCCTTAAAAAATAATTTCAAAATATTAGAATTTTTTGGGGTCCAAGGAGTCCCAATAAAGTAGAAGAACGAGAAAATGCAAATAATACAAAATATGAGAATAATGTGCTACATAATTAATAACCTTTTGATATTATCAAAAGAAATGTTATTTGCTTTAGGAAAATAAGATTTTGTGGCCAATGGATTAAAATCCAAGCACAAAGATGATGAAAAAGATAACTTTCGAATTCCTAATATCGAAAGGATATAGATTATAAAGGAGATATTTAAGAGAGAGAAGATTACTTCTTAATTAAGGAAAGTAGGTGTCCTATGGGGAAATGGACTTGCTAATCTCATGGATAGGCATCCTAGGGCTTTGCTACCCTCCCCTATATAAGGGTAGACCCCTTAACCGAGTCTAAGAGGATCACATGTATCCCTCTCTTCCCCTTATTCTTTTTCATTCAAACCCTAGCCATGAGTGGGTAGTGCTTTCCCTGAGGTAGCAAGGAGTTGGGAGGTCATCACGTTTGAAGCACAAAGCCCCATGTTGCCAGAGGGGAGCTCAGTCGTCGTCCCTGCGCGTTAGCCCACACACAACAGCGGTAGCACGACTGTTAGGTCGGTCACAGGTTGGAGGCCCAGCCAGCTTGGACCAGTTGCCTTGGCCGTAGGCTGAGGGCATCTAGAGGTGCGCGGAGGCCCGACGGAGGAAGAGGAATGAGCCGTGATGGTCGTCAGGTCTAGAAAAGGGAGGAGGAGCCGCACCAAGAGCGGCTAGGGTGGCAGTGTTAGGGATGCACAAGGTTGAAGACGGATGGGCGCTATTGGATGCTTTTACCCCTCTGGGGAGTCTATAACTGATAACTTACACGGGGGTAATCTGGTCTTTTGGTTATGTTCGGCCAAAGCTACATTTTGCATGGGAAAGGCTGATGTGGCAGCCTGCCATTGGTCCAAGTAAGTAGTTTTTATAAAAACCATATCTAATTAATGGTAGCTCGGATGGATGAATATAATATATGAATTTTGCTCAAAAATATGAGAGGAATCCATTAAAAATTGATTTAAATCCTAATTCTGTTTGAAATTCAAAAAGTACGTAAACATTATAACTTTAATGATTTAATTCATGAGAAACCCTAATCAATAATGATTAATGAATTAGGGAGGGTTATATGGAAGTTTAAAGTCGATATTAACATGTTGTTAATAAAAAGGGAAAATTAGATCCAAAAGGATGATCTATATGCCTAGTTGGTTTAATGTAGGGTTCCATGTACACGAATATGCTTTAATGGGCCTTGAAACCCTAATTTTGGTAATTATGACTCTTAATGGCTTTAATTGTTCAAATCCATGAATAAAGTTGAGATATGATGTTTCTAATCTATTTTGAGTATAAAAGATTCTAATTGTGGATAAATACCAATAATTTGGTAATTAGGGTTTTCTAGTGGATAAATGTGGAATTAGTGATAAACAGGTTCATATGTGAATTGGACTATAATGAAATATGAGTTGTCAATTCGAAAGACACCAAACATTATAATTGGGCTTAATGATCTTGACATGACATAAAAAGATAACAATGGTAGTCTTAGTGTAAAAGAGATATATTAGACTTAATTGACATTCAAGTATGCCCATGATGTTGAAATTAGGGTTTCTGAATTAAAAAGGCATTAAAAGTGATAAATGGATTATGGGGACTAAAACCCTAATAAAACAGTAAAGTTGTCCTAGAAATCCTAAGGTGGAATCCAAGTTGATCTTGAGAATGTTTTGGATAAAACAATGACACTTGGATGTTATGCATTAATTTCAGGATATTGTTGATTGCTTGCTTGATTGTTCTTCAATATTATTGCTTGGACATCAATTTGATCTGGATCAGGTATGTGGTAACGCTTATGGTTAATCACTTTAGTTTCATGGTGATTGCCAGATGTTTTATCGGTTGCCTGAAAATAACTATTTGGATGACTTTTATTTCATGCAACTATAAAGTGACTAAGATTATCACCTAAAATATGTATACCTAACTAGCTCAGATCCTATTCCTCCTATGTCTTTGCTAATGATGAAAAGGATGACCTAGTACATGGTCTACCTGTTAGGTAGGACAATTAGGTTATCATGAGTCAGTGATTGGGCTACCTATGGGTATTGTCATGCGGCTCTTCAACATATCACGAGTTAGGGATTGGGCTACCTATGGGTGGTGCCATGCGACTCTTCAACCCTAGGTATTGATCTACCTGTTAGGTAGGATAATGGGGGTTAGTTGGGATCTACCATATGAGAGGTAGTATCCATGTCCACTGCAGGGACAACACAGAGGCTAGGGTATGTATGGATTGAGTAGTTATGTTTAGAGTGTAACGTTTGCTTGCTAAACCATAATTGCTTGCAATATGTTGTTATAGTTAATTGAATGATTATTGTTTCCCCCACATACTGGCATATTCATTTATGCTAACATACGTTTTGTTTCTCGGCGTTTGAGGTACGAAATGGAAAAGAACAAACAATAAATTGATACAATGTGAAGAAAAGAATTAAAGTGCAAGGAGGATTAGTTAGAATAGACTGCTTTTATAGATAGTAGTTTAGAAATCCAAGATTTAAAAAAAACGTATGCAAAGTTTTATTTATTCCAGATTTTTAGTATACTTTTGGTAGAATTTAGTCATTATTAATGATTACTTGTCAAACCATTGATCCAGAAAAATGGGCTAACGGTTCTGACCTTTTGGTCTCCCTTAATTTGGGGTTACCGGGAGGCGGGGTCGTTACAATTGCTCTGTTCCTTCTGTGGAATAGGGGAGGAACAGGGGTTCCATGCCCCACTCAAAACCATGGCCATCACGGCCGTTTATCCTGTGGAAGAAGCAGTAAGGCTTCTGGAGGTTTGAGGCACGGCGACCACTTGGAATCCGACTGTGAGTGCCACTGTGGTGGCGTGCGAGGGGGCTGACTGGCTGGCTTAACCGTCGACTTTGGCCAACCCACTGCATGGGAAAACCAGAACGAGGAGGAACGAGAAGGGAGATGGGGGTCTAGGGTTAGAGCTTGAGGGGTTTATAAGCAACAAAGAAGGCTAGGGTTTGAGGTCATGCCCCCCTTCCGTTACCCAATCTGGGTGGAGGCGGGGAAGCTTTTTCCCAGCCACCTCACTAGTTTCCTAAAGAGGAAGGGGAGGAGAGAACAAGCTCTTGGGCCACAATTTGATTTGGGCCTGTGTATGCTGGCCCAATAGAGAAAAAGGCATAAAAAGAGCTAAGAAAGGGCATAAATTGCCAAATTTCAAGGTATCATAACTTGGACTCAGAAGGTCCAAGCGATGTGGCTTTTATATCTAGTCGAGCTAAGCATATATGTATATATATAGTCGAGCTAAGCATATATGTATGTGTAC
Organism: Alisma plantago-aquatica; assembly: GCA_963693085.1. Taxonomy (NCBI): domain Eukaryota; kingdom Viridiplantae; phylum Streptophyta; class Magnoliopsida; order Alismatales; family Alismataceae; genus Alisma; species Alisma plantago-aquatica. Next base: position 209,781,726 of record OY856415.1, read on the forward strand.
TAAATGGCACTGCATATGTATCTAGATGCATAATCAACTACATATATATGTATATAGTAACTGCTGCCTTTCCCTACACACTAAATACATATAAAATGTATTAACTTCATGTTTTTGCTACATACTGACTATATATACAATTGTAGTCATACATTTAGCTATAATTATACTTATATTTAAATATGTAAGGACAATATCTAGCTACGCTTCCGGATACATATGAATTTGTAGCGAATGGATTATCTAACTACATATTTGAAAAATATAGTTAAAGGCTTTAGCTATACGAGCATATACTACAACTTGTATGTGTAAAGAAATATGTAGTTAAAGCCTTTAGCTACAAAATATGGGGTTTTCGCTACAATTCTTTTTTATAGTTAAAGACCATTTTTTTTGTAGTGACAAGACTATCATCCAGTGTGTATCTCATCTTACTCTAGATTTCATGCATGTTGCTTTTCCCTAAAATTCTACAAACTTTACCCTATCATGTTCATCATTTTTTTGGGACCTAAAATGAGCAATTTATTCATCTTATTTATTCGAGTTATCACACCAAGAGCAACATCATATCGATTTGATTTGTTTTCATTTGGGTGTGATATTAGGCATGTTACCCCTGATTACTCAAGCTAAGATCTCTAGACATCATCATATCAAGCTCATGATTTCAAAGCTCCATATTTTATGTATAGTATGATTTTGTATTAGGTCTAGCTTACAAGAGTGACTATTGCACATTTATCAAAATTTTAACTTAAGAGAGATTCTTTCATGTATCGAGCATCATTTGAGGAATAACATTATCAGCAACGTCAATGTTTTGAAACTTTCTCACTTGTATCTAGAAAGGGCTCCACAAGCTCAAGCCTTTCAAGCTAAGACATATATATGTTCAACAAGACATGCTAACCACAACCTTCTACCCGTAACAAAAATCTCTACCCATCTTTTGAGAAATAAGGGTAACCACTAGATTCCTTTATATATGCAACTAACCGGAGTATGAGACTCGTCATGGATATCACACAACATGTACATCATCTTAGGGTCTTGGGACATCTCCCTCCCCTATATAGAAAGCATCAAATTTTCATTTTCCTCTTTCTCTGGGGTTAGATATTTTCATAGGAAATCTATGGTTCAACACTTTCTAGGAAACCACACACTAGGTCACTCAACTCATATACTTAGAAGTGTTCCAGCTAGGGACTCATCATCAAGTATTTTGTCATTCATTTTTTTTCAACATTTCAAATATTTTAGGTACTCTAACCTTCTCCTGATATAGGTCGACTCATATCAATAGGTCACCCTATTCATATGTCCCATGCTAGAGGTCCTTCTTTGTAAAGAGATTGAGGTCCATGTTGGTCTCAAACTATATGTTACATATTGTATCTCAACAAGCAAAAGACTAGGTACAAGCAAACATGCCAACCCACTAGCTATGTTTAGCACCTCAACCATGTCATATGTATCAACAAGGTGCTACGTCTATCTAGGGTTGCATGGTCAAACTCATTTCATATCATCAAACTACTTGGCCCTCTTAAGGAGAAACTTGGATCTTATCAACCTCAACATCATCATCAATATCATTATCATCATCATAGGTTTCTTGGTTACTCACTTTCCTAACATATATCATTGCTCTAGACAACTCTAGAGACTATCACTATCATATAAACTCTCTCATCTAGACTTGATGTTACATCTCTTTCTCCTAGGTTGCATGGAAATGCACTACCTTTCTGCGTGTGGTAACATTTTTCATATGTACATATAATAATACTTGAAATATGTTTTCTCCAACATTTAAACAGGAGATGAAAATGACCATACTCCATATGAATAAAACTGAAACCAAAATAAGTTTCCACACTCATTAGGCAATCTAGTATCATGACACCTAGAGAACTAGTAAGAACATGGTGCACACTTGTGTAGACATCCTAAGCACATGTTGTGAATCATGTCTAGGGAGGTAATTTACACAAGTCTACACCTAGTTATAGAACATCTAGGTTCTAACCTAGAGGCTAAGTCAACCTAATCCACAAGGATATTTCATTAACTTTCTAGGGTTGATATGTAGGGTGAGTTTAGTTTGTGTTTCATGTGAGCAATGTTTGGTGTAGTTATTGTTCATGCTCTGATACCATCTCTCACGAAACCAGAATCCCAGTCTCATGAACCAAACGTATACCAAAGGCAACATGCAGAAGCGTAAAGCTTAGCATACATGAACAAGTAACAAGATAAAGGCACCAACATAGTCTCAACATTCAACAAGTATAAATTATACAAAATGCATTATATTCATGAATTTGGTTACATATTTCCAGAGTCAAGGTACAAGTCATTCATATTCACTAGAACTAGATCTTACAACAAGTACGCCTAGCATAGTTTACTGATCCCATCAACATTCTAGTCATCTCTGAACCTAAAAACAAAATATGAGAAATGGGTCAACACACGAGGTGTTGAGCATGGGGCAGGAAGATACATATATGTATAAGCTTTGCATAATTTGAAAAGATTTCATGACTAAACGAACAAGAATAAACATGTTAACTATTTAAAAAATGTGAAACCATATATTATGTCATTTCACTCCATTATACCAACAATATCAAGCATGTTTAAGGCTTTTGACGATCTTCCCGTCAGAAGGGTCCATAAGGGTTACAAAAATTAGCTAACCCTTTATCAAAAATATTATAATGAAGTTATATATATGTGTGTGTGTGTGTGTGTGTGTGTGTTCAAGTTATAAAACTGATGAGGCAAACACCGAGTAAGACATAACAATACTACATTGCAATATTTGAGCAAGTAAACAAACAAGAATACAATACATATCTTTTCAAGAAAGAAAGAAATATTCATATAACTAGATAAGGCCCATACCTGATTCAGAGATTCATAACCTAACTTATCCTTCATCATCTAGCCACATGCCAAACCTGATTAACAATAGGATTGTATGCATGCATTAGATTCTCATCATTAACCCTAATTAGATGCATTTTAGGGCTTTGGCTAATATGGGTTTCAAGTTGCTTATTGGTTCATTATATGATCTTGTACTAATTTAAAGGTCATCATGATGGTGTGGTTCAAGTTTCATATCATTATGACGTTCCATCCATTATATAAGATCTTTTTAAGGCTTAGGTCGCCTAAATACATAACTATGTCAAAAGACTCAAAATAGGGTAACCAAGATCAAGTATCATTAAGGAATAAGAGCCAAGGATAAGGGATGGTTTTAGCTCAGCAAGAAAAGAACATAGGATATACATTTAAAGTAGGGTGATGTCCACTAGGGTCTGGGCATCAAACTACCAACATGGGGTACCAATATTCAATCATACATGCAATTATCATAATAGCATACTTATGACATCAAGAGTACAAGGAAGGTTATAAGGTTTCCTAGGGGTTTCAACAGCATAAAATAACTGATATCATGATTGGTTAGGCATTTGGAGTCATTCAGAAGCAAGGTTAGCATCAGAAGAGCAATGGCCATCATCATAGTCCAATATGGTCACTTATATACAAAAAGAAATCATTAATGAGGAATAGGGAGAGTGGGACCTTCATTTAGTTGAAGTATTCATCACATGTACTGATTTAAGGGTCATAGGGTAGATTGAATAATCAAGATCCAAGTTTGCATCAAAATCATAAATCAACTATACTCCAAATGATTAAAGTATGCATCTTTTGGGAAAATAGAGAACAAACGATGGAATTAGACCCTGAAACCTAGTCCATTGTGTAGATTGTTTTGAAAGGATCAATTTGGTATATAATTTTGTATATTTTGGCCAAGGGATTTGGGAGATATTGATTTTAGAAGATTATGAGTCAAACTATAGAGAAGCCAAGCAGCATACCCTTGATTATTTCCCTTGGGATATGGATCCTTGGACCGGGGATTGGCGGCTACGGTCAGGGTCGCTCGTCACCGCACCCACTTCTGATTTGGGCATCCTTGCGCCCACTGTTCACCACTCCAGGTGTTGACCTAGTGATTTCCATCGGCCTGGCACCGCGCCAAGACGCCATCAACCACCAACGAGAGGTTGTGGACCCTCGCTCACCACCACCTCCTGCCCCTTACAATCCCACTCGGGATTGCTCTGTTCCTTCCGTTGAACAGGGGAGGAACAAGGGTTCTGCGCCCCCACTCAAAATCATTGCCATCACGGCCGTTTCGCCTGGGGAAGAAGAAGCAAGGCTTGTGGAGATTCGAGGCACGCCAGCCGCTTGGAATCCGACCATGAGTGCCACTGTGGTGGCGTGCCAGGGGGCTGGCTGGCTTCCTTAGCCGTCGTCTTTGGCCTACCCACTGCCTGGGAAAACTGGCACAAGGAGGAATGAGAAGGGAGAAGGGGGTCTAGGGTTAGAGTTGGAGGGGTTTATAAGCAACAAAGAGGGCTAGGGTTTGAGGTCATGCCCCCCTTCTGTTACCCAATCTGGGTGGAGGCGGGGAAGCTTTTTCCCAGCCACCTCACTAGTTTCTTGAAGAAGTAAGGGAGGAGAGAACAAGCGCTTGGGCCACAATTTGATTTGGGCCTGTGTAGGCTGGCCCAATAGAGCAAAAGGCATAAAAGGAGCTAAGAAAGGGCATAAATTGCCAAATTTCAAGGTATCATAACTTGGACTCAGAAGGCCCAATCGATGTGGCTTTTATATCGTTAGAATGGTGATTGAGCCCTTCTCCTACATTTAATACAGTAGGAGACACAATGCTCATACTAATAAGACTCAGTCTCATATGCAAGATGGATACATAATAAGGAATTATCATAGTTCAAAACACAATGAAATGTCACATTTAGTTAAAAGTGAACAATGATGTCACTAAATTAGAGTCCCATAACCATCAAACTATTCATTGGACATTGAGTTGAGTAAGATGCTACTTGTTGAGAGAGAAAGGGTACATGACAGGAGAGAGGAAAATCAGGTTGTCACACACACACACACACACAGATATATATATATATATATATATATATATATATATATATATATATATATATATATGGCTCATATTTAATACATGTGAGGGTAGCTACCCACACACACTTCCTGATATTTTTTTTTAAATTTCTCAATTGTAGAGGAGCATTTTATCTAGCTCCCCAAAAAATTGATCCAAAAATAATATCATTTGCTCCCCCCCCCAAATCAAAAAACTTATCCATATATTTACTGACTGTATATTTTCTGTGCAGTTACTCTTTTGCTCTCAGAGTTACTCTATATATCAATATAGTTACTCTTTTGATTGAGAAGAGTTACTCCAGTGTACCATATAGTTACTCTTTTAACCCCGAGTTACTCCAGCGGGTAGCGAAAATCTGGCTACCCGTGCGGGTAACGAATGAACAACTATATATATATATATATATATATATATATATAGAGAGAGAGAGAGAGAGAGAGAGAGAGAGAGTTATAACCCCAATTCCCAATTTTTGGGTTCTTTTGGTGAGAAATGTAATTTCTCCTATTAAAGAGATATGAACAAATAATGGTGTGAATTGTTTGGAATGTAGGAGTTTTGTTTGGAATAACCTTGTTTGTTTGTTTTGTGGGCCTTATTGGCTATTGAGCCCAATAACAAGAAAAAGAAAAATAAAAGAAAAAGGAATTTATATAATAAAAGGAAATAAAAGATATTTCTAGAAATATGGAGGAAAAGAATATTCTATGAAATAACGGTATTGTTTTAATGAGAAAGTTGTGTATATATATGACATACCAATGGGTTTTCTTTTCGATTTGCCAAGGAAGGAGGACAATTAGACTAAAGAATATACCAAAAAGGGAGATGAATTAACAACCTAGATTTCAAGAATAAATTGAGCAATAACTCAATACATGAATCATAGTTATATGCCTTCCCTGATAGATACTGGATATATGACCTTTTGTGAAAGGGTCGAGTTTCTCTTTGAGAAAAAAATAGAAAATACCTTACTATAAGTGGCTTACCCAATGTGGTAATAGTGGGAGTTAAGATTTTTTGTTTACGTGTGTTGTTTCCCAAAAAGAAGCAACAATCGATGCTCCCTAACTCAGTCGTTCCTCTCCTTCAAACCCTAGGAGTTTTGCTCACACCCTATATAAAGGAAGTAATGGTTACATGACCAGGGCACCCTAAACCCTATCATCATCACCAGTCAGGAAAAGGGGATGCCTTTGACCCTAGTGTAACCCTCACCTCTATCCCAGACTCTAAACTTGGCGTCCGAGTAGACCCTAGCTTTTCCGTAAAAGGAACCATGGTCATTGGGAGATCTTCCATGGTAGGAGACCTGCTCTTGCATGCAGAACCTGACCTAGCATGGAGGACCTGCTTGGAACGGTGTCCTCCGAAGGTTCCTAGCTCCCAGAGAAGCGTCGGGGGTAGTGAAATCTTTGTTCCCCTCTTCCTTCGTCTACTACAGCCTCCGCCAAGGAGGCCATCCCTCTGCAAGCGCAGCCGTCCTTGTCTCTGGTCCCCGCCGCTCGAACCATCTCGACACCAACGTTCAACCCTGAGGAGTGCGGCAGGGGGCGGTGGAGAGGTAGGAACCCTCAGGCGGTCCTGCTTCACCCTGGAAGAGCCACCTGCAAGCGGTGGAGACACACCGTGGCATCAACAGCGTGCAGTCGGGAGGAAGAAGAAGACCTAAGCCTCTTTGGACCAGAACGCCCCTCTGGTGTGTAAAGGAGAAACCAACATCGTGGGGGAATTTTAGACATTTCGTTCTAATTCAATCTGGCCACGAGGTATGTGCATGAAGAGTAAGTTGCCTACGTGGCAGTACTCTATTGGTCCAATTTCATTTATTTGCAAAAATCATAACTAATTCTAGGAAACTCGGATTGAGACAAGTCTTATATGAAAATTGATCCTCAAAATGAGAAGAACACAAATATAATATATTTGAAGGCTAATTCTGATTGAAATTTGAAAAGTAATGGAAGTTATTAACTTTAATGTATTAATGATTAAGAAACCCTATTTTTAAATGATTAATCTATTTATAAGGGTTTTATGGATGATTAAAGTTGATATTAACCTGTTAATTGCAAAAAGGTACATTAAGAAAAAAAGGATAAACTTTGCACGTAATTGCTTTAATTTAGAATTTCATGTGCATAAATATGCTTTAATGGGCCTTGAAACCCTAGTGATGGTAATTGTAACTCTTAATAGCTTTAATTGTTCAAAATCAAGATTAAAGTTGAGATACGATAACTAGCTATTTCGAGTATAAAAGTTCCTAATTGTGGATGAATCCCTTAATTTGGTAATTAGGGTTTTCTAATGGTTAAAGGTGGAATTAGTAATAAATAGAGATAAGTTGCTAATCCGGAAGGAACCTTAGATGATAATTGGGCCTAATGATCAAAAATGGTTGTTTTAGTGTAAGAGAGGCATAATGGACTTAATCGATGGCTAATTGTGCCTTTAATATGAGATTAAGGTTAAATGTTGTTAAAGGATAACCTTAATATCTTTTATGATGAATAGATGAGATAATTAGGGTTTGAGAATAATTGTATAAAATTAGGGTTTAAAATAGTAAAAATGAAGTGAAACCCTAATTGCAATGGAAACCCTAAAAGTGGGTTAGAAACCCTAGGAAGCGATCTAATTTTAATAGATCTTGATGGTATGGTTAATAATAGGAAATTATATGCATATTTCCAGATCTCATAATGTGCTTGCTTGCCTATTTGGAATTCTTGATTGATTGGATTATTCTGTCTCAAATCAGCCTGACAGGGATGTGGTTACGCTTATGAATAATCGCTTTAGTTTCACGGTGATTCTCGAACATTTTATCGGTTACTTGAAAATAACTGCTTGGATGTTTTTATTTCATGCAACTATAAAGTAACTATGACTATCACCATAAGTATGCATACATGACTGGCTCAGATCTTGGTCCTCCTCTATGGCTTTGCAAATGCTAAAAAGGGTAACCTAGAGCAAGGTTTAGGCTATCAAGAGTTAGGGATTGGGCTACCTACGTGTAGTGCCATGCAACTCTTTAGCACACCATGAGTTAAGGAGTGGGCTACCTATGGGTAGTGCCATTTGACTCAACCCTAGAAACTAATTCACCTGTTAGGTAGAATCATGAGGGGTTAAATGGGGATCTACCATAGGGAAGGTAGTATCCAGGTCCACTATATGGATAGCGTAGAGGTTAGGGTATGTAAGGATTGAGCAGTTATGTGGAAAACGTAAAGTTGTTTGTTAAATCATATTTGACTGCAATATGTTATTACAGTTAATTACACGATTATTATTTTCCCCACATACCAACATAATTCATTTATACTGACCGATGTTTTACTTTTCGACGTTTTAGGTACAAGTGAAAAGAACAAATAGTAAAGTGGCATATGTGGAATTAAATGAGAATTCAAGTGCAAAGGAGGATTAGTTAGAATAGACTCCGGATGTGGATAGAAGTAGATGTCCAAGTTTTTGAAAAAGGTATGCGAAGTTAATTTTTATTACATCCTTTCAGTTTAGTTTAGTAGAATTTGATAATTATTATTGATTATTTGTTGAACCTTTGATCTGAAAATTGGGATAACGACTCTGACCTCTTGGTCTCCCTTAATTGGGGGTTACTGGGAGGCGGGGTCATTACAGAGAGAGTCAGATTAGTGTACACTCGAGTGTACCGTACAGCTCAGTCATTTTTGAAGATGCAATAAATTTTTGAAAAATCTAAACCGTTGATCTTCTTAATTATCATAAGAACATACTATATAATAAATTTTAGCTCATTTGGACACTTATAGGTCGTGCATCTAAAGGAGGCAAAAATCATGTATTTCAAATTAGTTTTGTGTGTCAATTTTGTTGTCCTTCGATGAGTGATTTACACTCATCCAAATAAGTTCAAATTTCGTATGTAACCTATTATTATTGTAACCATGAAGATCAATGGATTAAATTTTGGAAAAACATGGTCTAGATAGGCAAACACCATTGGGGTGTACGGCATGATCTGTACACTCAAGTGTATTCTAGCCTGACTCTCTCTCTCTCTCTCTCTCTCTCTCTCTCTCTCTCTCTCTATATATATATATATATATATATATATATATATATATATATATATATATATATGATTATCTTTAATACCCGACGGGTAGCTACCCACGCACACTTCCTGATATTTTTTTTCACACTTCCTGATATTTTTTTTATTTTTTATTTTTGCAATTGTAGAGGAGCATTTTATCTAGCTCTCAAAAAAAATTGATCAAAAGATAATATCATTTGCCACCCCAAAATCAAAAAACTCGTCCATTTATATTACTGACTATATATTTTCTGTGTAGTTACTCTTTTGCACACTTCCTGATATATTTTTTTTCGCAATTGTAGAGGAGAATTTTATCTAGCTCTCTAAAAAATTTGATTAAAAAATAATATCATCCCCCCCCAAATAAAAAAACCCGTCCATATATATTACTGACTGTATATTTTCTGCGGAGTAACTCTTTTGCTCTCAAAGTTACTCTATATATCAGTACCATTACTCTTTTGATTCAGGAGTTACCCCAGTGTACCATATAGTTACTCTTTTAAACCCGGGTTACTCCAGCGGGTAGCGAAAATCTGGCTACCTGTCGGGCAATGAATGAGCAGTCTATATATATATATATATATATATATATATATATATATATATATATATATATATATATCAGTTTTTCTGTATAATAAACAAAGTATAGTTGGAATGGCATTAGGGTTTTATTTTTAACCAAGTTTCCATGTTCGAATGAAAAAACAAAAAACGGACAGATGTGCATTAATGGGTCTACCTGTTGTCTCTGCGTTCATTAAATGGGAGCGGAAATAATAGTTGTATGGATGGCCCATATCAACTCTACATTAATTATGAGCAATCAATTTGAATCCCCATATTCAACGTAATCAACTCAAAAGCAAGTCCGGATTCAGATTCCATGTCCATCGCGAGCTGGCCGGCAATCCCTGAGGCATCGTACTTAAGCAGGGCTTCTATTACGTGGTACCTATGCCAGAGTGCGTGGACTTTAACATGGAGGATGGAGGACCATTACCTGCATCCTTCGAATAAGGTGGCTGGGTATTGATGTAAGATGTACCAGTGTAGCTAAGGTTAACAGAAGTTGTTCAGACAGCTCTCCCCCACGGTGCTTGTGTTGCTGAAACTGCCAGCTCATCTTACATCGACTTGCAAAAAACTGGGAAGGACAAAGGTTAATTAATGACTGCCAGCGCCTAGACCCTCGGGTAATCATCGCAAGTTTGATTGATTAAATATGCTTGGTGTCATTTTAGTAGTCAGTTAGATTTTAAACACAGAGGAGTCTCCTTCATGAATGGACCACAACGCATTCTTGGCTCAATCGGTTCATACTTTGTTGTCGATTCTCGATATGATCATGCAGTCCTATAGGGCTATACCTTTAACTACTAATAAGCATCCTTATGCAAAACACATTTGCGGAACAGTTCGGCTGTACCACAGCAAAATAGTATCTATTACCATTCAGGGAACAAATTATTACAGCACCTAAAAATGCATGCTTGATTATGGACAAAAATTTCTAAAAGTGGTACTAGGAGCAAGGAAAGCCTACATTCGACGTTCATGGCATCCACGGCGGATGGTCACAGGTTCAATGATGATAAGGACCATCACGCCTATTCATGACTAGAATACACACTGTGGCGGTAGGATGCGGGCTGATTGATTATTGGACATTGGTGACCACAATCATGATTAGTTCTAGGACTAGATTTTTGATAACTGCTGCAACAGTGCATCTGAGGAGAACGCAACTGTTTTCTTATATATCCATGTACGATCATGTTTGTAACCAACTTTTAGGACCAGAAAACTTTTTTATTTAATAGACTTTCCACAGACGAGAACAGTTTAGCATCGCTTAGTAAATCAGCAAAGAAGACTTAGACGAGCTTTAATTAACTACGCCGTTGCCACACAGGTGCACAAATTTCTTTGCTATTGGAAACTCGTGGTACCTCGGCGTGTGGTTTGAAGTGTAGCGCTGTTATTGGCTAAATAAGGTTATTGGTCTAGGTGTCTTCTCTTATAATCTAATGTTAAGGGCAATGCCCGTGTAAGATCCATTTTTGTCGGATGGACTCCAATCCAATATGATGTATTAGTAGGACTGTTAGCCTAAGAAACGCTGAACTGATTGTGTCATTATTTCATTTAATCAAATTGACATGAGTGACATCTCCCACTTCATTTGCTCTTGCCTTGCTCGCCCCTCTCTCGTTCTGCTTCCTAAAACCCAAATCTGGGTTTCAATTGAAATGGATGATCTGGACTTTGTTATGGTATCACTGCTTAGACCATGAAGTTTCCTCCTCGCCCATGCGTATTTTAGTAACAATTATGTCTTCCTCTCGTATCATCTCTGTTTTAGCCACACAAAAAAATAAAATCCTACGAAAGGATAGACTCTAGTTGTAAAGTTCAAAGGAAAACATAAAAGAAGAAGTCTGGAATAACCACTGCGTTTTATGTGCAAAACATGAAAAAATCAAACATAATCGCTTAGATCGATGAGAAAATATAAAAGAAATTTTTTACTCCACCTAAGGATGGATAAAGTACGAAATATATAGACAAAAGAATCCTATTATGACAGGGAAGAAGTGAGATACCCCCACATTGTCTAATTGTATAGTTATTTTTGTTCTCGAGTTCATGAAAAGTGGTCATTAGGTGTGATTGGGGGAAACAAAATGGGTAACCAAAGAAAAATACGATTTTAGTTAGAAAATTATTCAAGACTAGAGATGAATATGATTTTTCCATCATTAGTCCTAAAAACTCTTTTTTATTTATTTAAGCGATCTCAATAAAGATCATGAGGATCTCCTACAACTAGGACCCAGCCAGGCCAAGTGGTATTGAAGTGTGGAAAATAAAGAGAGAAATATAACAAAGAAAGAGTCAACAACAAGCAAGAGCTAATAAGTTAATAAAAAAATAGGTATAGGGGGCGACTAGATCACATAGAAGTCAATCTAGATGAGAAATTATGATATAATGAGAAACTAGTTATGGAAGTTTCCATTAATTGGTCCAAAGTAGCTAAGAAATTCTGTTTGGCCGTTAAGAAATTCCGTTTGGCTGTTAAGACAATTGGATATACAATTAATAATTATTGGATAAGCAGTTAAGCAGTTCTACATACCATTTTAAAAGCAATTCATATCATATGATAATTGGACAAATATGTTGCCTCCTTACCATCTCAACACCCTTTCAACATAGGAAATCAGTTATGCTAGAAGAATGGTCCTCTAGTGGCTTGGGAAACTGAATTAATATATAGAGATAGTTTGATCGCTGGCTTTGTGAGAGTCAAAAAGAGCAACAATAGATAGTGGATATTGAAGAGATGTGTTCATAGTCTAGAATTATGGTTCAGGGTCTAAGATTTTGGGCATAAGGTTTCAGAATCGACCCAATTGAACAATATGTCGCGCAGGTCCAACCACTAGAAAAATGTGACATTCCTCCATGTTGCACCTTGGCACATAGTTGGATTTTGTGGGGTGTCTCTGAGCAGATTAAAGGATCTTTTTATCTAAGTTCCTGAATTTTTCAAAAAGGTTTAGCATATTATTGGATAAAAAGAATTGGATTACTTGATTGATGATTAACTATGATTCAAATTAGGAAGAAAGAATGAGATTAAACTTCAGGGCTAGGTCTCCCTTCTTATCAAAAGAAATATAGTTTTTATTAATATAATGATAATTTAACATCACACAAGCTTTTAGATTTAATAATATATTCAAGATACTACCTGGAAAATTTATCTAAAAAGACTTGCAAAAATCTCAAATTAAAGGGCAAGTTACACTTAAGTCTAGGTAAAGATACTTTTTGTATCTGAACCAATGAACTATGACAATTGGATAAAATGAGTGGATTAAATATGCTAAAAATATGCAAAAATGTGGAACAAATGGGACAAACTCCATCATTCACACAATAGAAGATTATATCTTGATTGTTTAATGAATGGCCAAAAATGGTGTGTAAATATTTTGTCCCTCTCAAGACAAGGTCTGATAGATGAGTGAGAACTATAGGCTTGCGCCTAGTATGACCTCCATTTTTGGTCATGGAGGACAAGGTGAGACTAATCAAGGGTGTACAAATGATCATAAAGAATCTGAGTAACGCATGTGATCTCTTTTCCTTCTAGAGGTGGATTACTTGGACCACCATTTATGGAAACAATATGTTTGGGTATTAGTTGATCATCTAACATTTAGATTGTCAACTAATTTAAGTGGTTGTATCTAGATGATCATTTTGTCCAACAGTTTCATGGATCCACTAAAGGGATTATATACTTATAAGTTCTTCCATGTCTCTATAATTCCCACTGAATTTACATCATGTCCCTATTAGGGAAAGGTTCAAGCAAAAGTGGGTTGAAAGTCAAAATATTAAGACCCACTAAGAGATGTTCACTTGAGTCATGAGTCTATTATTGTAAAGATCTTTGAATGTTCTTGATCTAGTAGATTATTGGCTCTCTCTATGATTATATGTCTAAGTGAGTTAGGTCAATCATGATACTTGGTGGATGAATCAAATTTAGGGATACAATCACAACCCTAAAATGGTAATGTAGAGATTTTCCTCTACAAGATAAGACTCCCAAATGAAAAGTTCTTATTACATATAAGAATCGATAATTTAGGAACATGATTCCTACCAAATATTGGACATTAAACGGGATTGAAGTACCTACCACAAGTAAGAACTAAAATGAAAGCGAAAATCTTGAGGTTTCTACCAAGAATAGAGCCTTCATAGATTTGAATGCAAGATGGTTTCTCCTTCTAGTGTAACTTCCACACAACAAAACATCTCCTATTTTATGTAGTTCGTTGATGCAAAAAAGAAACACTATGAATGAAAATGATAGGTTTGTCTACTTTTTACTAGGCTTATATTCTAAAGTAAAACCATTGCTTGTTTAGGGTTCCATGTGTGAAGAAGATATAGTTTAAGGTAATGATTTAAGACCTAATTGAAGTAACCAATCTAATGCAGGGTTTATATGAAGCATGAGTAGTCTAGTTTAAGGTCTTTGTCCAGCCAAAAAAAGATTTCTACAATACTTTTAGCAAAAGGTATATGTAAATCTCTTAGTTTGGGACCTTATGGTATACTTTAAGGCCACAATACATGACAAAAATTGTACTGGTTAAGGCCATTCTCTATGAAATTAAATAACAAAAATGATGTCTACATGTAATGGGCTTTGCATTTCAAATAACTCCAAGTCATATTTGATCATAATTTTTTTAAAGTTAGACTCTAGTTGAGGCAAAACTAACGTGTTTGTTTTTGTAGGATACATGTTTTGGAATATGATTGGGCCTCAAAGGAATTGAAAGAGCTATCATCTTTATAATAATGAGTTTTTTAGTTTTTGCGGGAAGATTTGAGATGCTCATATTTTTATGAATTTTCAATATTTGCTACATTTTCTAATATTTTTTTGGATAATTTATCATAAATGGGAGGATGAGGGGATCGTCAGTCGTGGAAGGAGGGTGAGATTAGAATTGTATCAACTGATAGTATAATATATTCAATATTAGTGTTGTTTCTAGGTATCCATCCACTTCTCAAGATCTATGACATTTCTCTTTTCTTAGGTGACAATTCATCAGAGAATTACTTATAAAAGGGAAAGATTGTCTATCAAATGCTCATCTAGGGTTAAGGAATCCTACTAGAGGTAGGTAATTATATATGGTTAATTGCCTACCCCTAGAGTGTCATCTAGCTATCAAAGTGGTTCTAGAATTTCTAGCTTCAAAATATCTTTGTGTCACTCTAGTTCTTACCCCATTTGATTAAATATTTCCCAAACCATATCCCTATTTAGGAAAAGGGGAACAAAAGAAGAGATATCAAAATGTGGGGTTAGTTTAGAATGGTAAGCATGGATCTTGAAATAGGGAAAAATCCTTTCTTTACTTAGGCTCCTTTTGAAGTATGTTTACATGTTTGCCTTTCTCTCAAAATAAGATAATAGTAAGAATAGGGAGGTCAAATAATATAATTTTCAATAAAATCCATTTATGTGATGTCTTAGGTTGAAGTACAAAATTAACTTGGTTAATAGAGATATATTTATATGTACTAACATAAAATAAAATAATTTAGTCCCAGATGACACCCTAGGTTCTTCACTAATCAATTTAATGAAGGTAAATAAATTAATATCAAATTGATTAAAAAGGGGAATAAAAGAATTACATGAATGCTTACCATGTAAATAAAGAAATATATACTAAACAATCTTTAAAAGGAAAAACTCTTGATAAAATTTGATTTTACGTATTCCATTTGGTGTAACTTCCAAATCTCAACTTACTCAGCCATTATTTCCTCCTTCAATTTAATAGAGAAAAAGAAGTAAATAATTAGCATAGTTTTTATTAACTTCATTTTTTTAATGTCATTGAATCAATGAATATGTTTAATTTTATCTCATTGCCCTTTTCACAATGCTATCTATGCTATTTTCTCCTAGTAACACTGTCATATTATGTTCTCATCATGTACTGTCAATGTCATCTTCTCCTCTTTTCTTCCTGTCTGCCTCCCTAATCTATTTCTTCTCCCTTTGTCTTCCTTACCCAATCCACCACTTAACATCTCACTACTTCCCTCTTCAACCTTGTATATTTGAAAAACCTAGACACCCTCTTATATCTAAGATTTTCTGCCATCGAATGATAAAGAAAAGTCATTTTCATCATTTTCATAATTGATAATTATGTTTGATCCAAAAATTCCCATTACTAAATTGACCTATGCAGCCTTCATCTCTAATACATCTCTTCCTCTGGTCTGATGAATCTCCTTTCCCTCTCCTTTATCAATCACCATGTCCCTTACATTTAATAGACCCACAATTATGAACTACCTTAGTTGTACAAAACAACATGTAACAAATGACGCTCTCAATCCTCCATCCTCATTGACAACCATGGTGACTTGTAGTCCATGTGAACAATGTCCTGTAAGAAATTGAAGCAAGACATGAATCTATAGAACCCTACATATTCATACCTTCGTCATTTTACCACATGTCTCGACCACCTTTGCATAATCTAATGGCCAACAAGTCAACCATCACTAGCAACATAGCATCTAAATTTCCATTAAAGACATCAGTACCATAGAAGAGTGACTAGCTGCAATAGAAACTCCTTCCACAACCAGGATACAACCAGGATCACCATGACCCAACACTCCCCATATCTTCAACAACATATAACTGTAGCACCACCACAATTGCTAATCGTAAACATCGTTTTCACTCTCCCCACATTCCAACAACCAAACATGCAACTCTTTAGTAAGTGCACAACTACTCTGCCCTCTTCATTAGTTTTACTCCTACATTGGCTCTACAACACACGTCAACACCTCAATGCTAAACTGACCAATCATCAACTTCTTTTCCGTCTGAAGACTCTAATTACCTAGAGGATGGAGTGCTTGACTCTTGTAGGAGACATGTCAATGTGGTAAAGGTCTCTGCCATGTCTTGGAAGTAAGGAAATAAGCTAGTGTTCATCAATGTTATCTGGAAGGATGATGAATCAATTGTCTAAGACCAATTTCACACTAATATTCCACATCATAGAGGTGAGTAGTAAGTTAGTATTTCATTAGTTCATTTGATCAGAATGTTTAGATCAGAAAAATAATTAATGATAGTAATCAATTAGGTATAAATCATGGTGAACTTGTACTCCCAAACCTCATATTCATAAATAAAAAAATGTAATAATAAATTTAGGATTTCCATTGATAAAATATTTATGTAAATATCAAATGATAAGAAGCATATTTTGAAGATATAGACATGGCTAATCTAAAATACGTGATCAACTACTTTGTTTATGATTAGATAAATAATAGTGTATTAATTATAAAGTTGTGAGAAATACAATTATGAGTATAGAAAATATATTAAATTACAAGTTATTTGTGTTATAAATTAATTCTCAAGATTCTTGGGTATTTGATGGAACATAAACACGGATTTAGGAGTTATGCATATGTCTATATTGTCATATTTAAAATAATTGGGTTATTACAGACCTACATAATAAGGTTGTGTTCAAATATATAAGTATTATAAATATATATAGATCAACTAATTTTGCAATAGATAACACGTTGGTTGGGTTTATCTAAGATATACTCTCTTTCTATCATCTACCTTGTACAAGATACATATTTGCATGCATTTACATATTTGAGACCTTTGACATTAACGTGTCTATATTGATGTACAATTAGTGATAAAGGAGACTAGTAGTTACCTCATTATTAAAAATAATATGGAATCACATATTATTAGAGTGAGAATTAAATTACAAGATATAAATCGAAGGAGTTATTACTATCACCAAAACATATATGTCTTGTAGATGTATTTAGACTTATGTATTAAGGATCGATACTAGAACTACAACATATATCTAACAAATGATATCAACTTAATAAGATTAAAAACCCTAATGTATCATTAGGTGATCAAAACTAGGATAGGTAAATATGAAAACTATTCTAGGAATGCATACACACACCCTTAAATTTGGCTGAGATACATAACACGTTTCTAGGATTAAAATTTGACTTTGTGGACCAAACTATGTAAAATGAGTTAGCCATTAGTTCAGAAGATCATGTATGTATGAATCTCAAAATAAGCTTGCACATTCATATGAATTCAAAATTTAATTTCTATAGTGGCACAATCTTGTTTAATATTTTTTCTTTTAATACTCAAAATGAAATTCCATTTTCTCTATATTGAAATAATTTTAATTCTTGTAATATTGAGAGTTCCTTTTATAATGGGTCCTTAGACCCCGCTTACTATGTTTTATTTTAAGTGATAATAGGTGAAATGCTAGTATTTCCTCTCTATTATGCAAGATAAATGTTTTATCTAAAATGTATGAAGTAGTGATACTTATGTACAACCTTAATTATAAAGGGAATGTGCATTTTATCTTAGTTTTGCTTTTACATCATTACTTTATAAGGCCATGATCATATGGTGTTATCGACCTATTTTAGATATATTTGTTCTAGATTGTTTATGCTTGTGAAATTATTATTATTGTTATATGGTCAATGTTTATTGTGAAAAATAAAGTTAATCGAAAATATCTTTTAGATTGCAATGACTCATTACCCTCATTATTTATTTTTAATCTTACCTATATATTCATAGACACCTATTTTCTTTGGAATACCACCATTTTTGTACTTGTAAATTTATGACATTGCCCAAATATTGTTTATATGCATACACTCAGAAGTTTCTTTACACATACATTTTTTATCTTTTTGTAGGTGTTGTTCCTAGAACTACCCAGGTTTAGGAGCATTAGATGACTATGACTATGGAAGATCATTTACATGACATAGACTTAATGGTGGCATGGAATGGCCAGTTTTGTTCTACAATTAGCCTTATATGCTATTAGGTGTGTATCTTTTTGTTTTTCATGCAACCTTTAATGGTAAGAAACAATTGTATATGAATTTTCATGTAGCTTAGTAATAGTTTTGTTTCTATTACTTATAAAATTTTTTCCTCTGTGATATATATATATATATATATATATATATATATATATGTGTGTGTGTGTGTGTGTGTGTGTGTGTGTGTGTGTTTGTGTGTGGGTGTGAGAGAGAGAGAGAGAGAGCATATCTATATATGTATATTTAAATATAAATACATATATACATATATATATACATATATATGTTATATATATTTACATATATGTATATATACATATATATATATATGTATATATATACATATATATATGTATATATATATGGTTTTATTGATTGTGTGCATGTGTAACTAAGGTTTGGTTACTTTTTCTTATGAAAAGTAACTATTTGGTAAGGAAAGTAACAATATTACTTGATAATTAATCTGTTAAGGTTCCTAAGAATTTAAATGATGGGATCAAGTATATTATTTTTATGAGGATTATTGATTAAGATTCTAACACTCATACCATATCATTCATGAACCAAATATTCTAAATAATGTTTTAAAATGGGAAAATTTTCACTTGTGATAGGAAATGATTTATTTCATCCAATCAGACATAGTACATATTCTTTTAGTACTGAATATAATTTCATTCCATTAAAACATGTTGTACTACTTCATGATATTAAGAAGAACTTACTATGTGTCTCAGATCTTACAAGTTGTTATTTTTATTTTAATAAATGACACTTTCCAAAGTGTGTATCTATAGACATATCAAACTTTGTCTAAGTCTCGGATTAAGAGTGAATTCTATGTGTTGAAGGCCACATGTGTTAAACTCTTTTTACATTAAAATGTAAGAGTTTTTCACATAAACATTTGCATAGAAGAGTGAGCCACATTCATCAAAAAACCATATATTTTGCATAATAAAGTACATATATTCATATTTCATGGGAATATAGTTTTTTTGTAATCGTTGTGTTATGACTAAACATCATATCCTACCATAACTCCCAAGAGAAATGCTTGTTGTTTGTGGGTCAAGTGTCTAATAATCCCTACACTAGGGAAAACAAATATTTGTTTTTGTTTTCTTATATTAGTAGAGTATATATATTTTTAATCCTTTATAAATAGGTTTGCATCTGTGAATTACTTTATTCATTTTTGCAAATTTCTTTATATATAGTAATCCTTTAAACTCAAAGTACAACAATCTGGCTATATGGTAGAAAACTCATTAATTGAAGATTTGAGATTTTCTTCAGGAATAAGAGATTTCCCATGAGGTTAGTTGACATTACACACATGAACATAATGGAAGAGTGGAATGAAAACATATGTGTGTTTTTTAACTAGGCCTAGCTATGATTATTGAACATGTGTACCTAAGAATTACTGGGTTGAAGCTTTTTCACCGGGTACTTTTAGAACAAACAAACTACTAACAAAATAATGTGATAAGTCACTCCTTTGCAAGAAGCACATAGAGATGGATTAATAATCACTAAGAATATTTGGTTGTTTATGTTTTCCTTGTCTCATAGATAAAGATAAACATATATTTGAAAGATGATCCATGCCTTGTGTTTTTGTAGGCCACAAAGAGACTTTTGAAGAGTCTCCATGTTTATATATTCATCTAAATAAAGTATATTTATCCATACATGTTAGTTTCTATAATTAAGCATTTCATTACTATAATAAGGTGCATAATGACACAATATGGTTGAGTTTTGTATGTATAATGAATTCATCAATGCTTACGATAACAAGCTAATAGTATTGGTGATATTTTGAGCTCAAACGTAGTCGATGATTTCTCTAAGGATCATTCTCAACTATTTACTAACAATTATATAGGTTTTTATTTAATACTTAATTCATCAAGTAGCATACTAGCGTCTTCTTAAATAAATGAAGTACCTAATTCTGTCTTGCCACGTAATAAATAAGACATTGGTAGTTATCCATACATATATGATTATGTTTCTTCTATTCTTTGTAGTGAAGAACTAATCTATACTGAATGTTTAGATATTGAATAATCATTCATTGTTGAATCATCACATTAATCACATAATCACAAGTTAGTATTACTAACACTAACCTAAAGTATGCAATGCATGCATCGACCAACCCATGATTTCTAAAATTGTTAAAATTGTGTTAAAACATTGAGGGGTGGAAGGAAGTTATCGAACATGATCTTGATGGCTTATCTAACAATCACATTTGTGTTTTGATGCCTTAACCAGATAATAAAAATAATATAGGTTTCAAATGAGTGAATACAATGAATTTGAAGTTTATGGTATTCTGAAATGGTTAAAAGCAAGCGTGTAGCATGAGGGTATATACTGTAGTAGAAGGGTAAATGACATTGAGAAAGTACATTTGCGAGTCAAAACCCCAACCATAAAAATTCTTATTGCACTTGCATTTACTTTTAGATACCAGCTTGCCCAGGTCAATAATTTCAATGCTTATTAATTGATGAATTTAGTGATCCAATGTATATGGAGTAGCTTAAAGGGTAACTCTTTATCTCTTGTTTCTATATTTCACAAGGATCTCTATGTAGTCAAATGGGCCCATCGTGCTGAGTGTAACAAATTAAGTGGCTTACATTCTTGTTCTAATTTGTATCAAGTTCAAATGATTCTTCACTTTGTTTTTTAGAATGATATTGATATAATATATTTGTTTCTTTGTATAGAAGATACCATGAACAATAGTAATAATTGGAGTTTTCTTAATCAATTAATCACTACTCTTATAAATATTTTTATCTTGTGATATCTCAATGTATGGTCCTGACCACCATTGGGAATAGAAATCTTTCCTATTATCACTCCCATTATCATATCTAGTAAAGATAGTTATCTTGAAAAAATAACTAGATAGCTATAGGAGGGCATTTCAATTGGAAATGATTTTACCTTATGGATGAATCTCCTAATACATCCTTCCAAGAATTATTTACATTAAACATAGGATCATCATCCTTTAAAGTTAGTGTTTCATTTGTTTGCAAGTCATTCATCTTCAAATGAATGAAGATTTCCTACAGATTAACATTTCTAATTGAAGTATTTCAATACCAAATTATGATCTGGATGATATACTATTTAACTTCTTAAGTTGTATTTATGCATGAAGTCAAGGAATATAGAGTAAGATATGGGAAGTTTGGTGTTCTATCACACACTAGGGTTTTTAGTTTGACTTGATCAAGTTGAGAACATGTCCCCATGACAAAATGAGATATATGGTTTGATTATCAACACAATGTGTGGAATAAACTCCTATAAACTCTACTTTCATTAGTATCTTATATTATTTCTATGTTATATCTTAATTCTAGTTTATGTGTGTCATAGGAATTGGTTAAATAAAAAAATATCCTAGTGTGGACATGGTTGAGTTGCAGAGGTGGCTCCTATTGATGGTTGAGAAATTTGCATCCCCTATTCAATGAATTAAAGAAGTGAAGTGTTTGTGCTTCTTCTCTTTTGTGAATATGGATATCGACCATAGAGGATATTATTTTTATGTATAAAAAGACTTCATATTTAATCTATGGGTAAATGAGTAATCCTCTAGTACCTTGTAGAAAACAAGACTGAATATTTCTAGACATGTAAGGAAAGGGGTCTAAATGAAAGGCGTAGTCTTGAATGACTGACACATATTTAGGGTCAATGTTTAAAGTAATATATTAATAAAAAATAGAAATACACTCTTGAACCATTTTACTAAATCAAATATAAATCAAATCTAGACATTATTGCAATTTCTTTTGACAATGAAGTAATGAACTGTGATTATCATTATTAATTTATTAGAGATAAGGTAATATCTTCCATTACTTTAGTGCCAAATTACAGATATTAGGTTAGATATATATATCAATTTGAGTCATCATAACCGAAGTTGGAAAAGATATAGTGGACTGTGAAATAAATCTTCATGAGATATATTACCAAGAATCTTCCTAGGTGACTTCTCTAATTGTATTGGAAAACATAAAACATAAAAGCAGATTAAGTTCCCATTGTTTTGAAAAATTGCAAAGCACAAATTGAGATTGCTCAACATAAACTCAATCCTGAAATATTTGTGTATTGATTGTTCTCCTTGTGGTTCAGAGGTTATCTTTATAACACTTGGAACACCCCCAGTTCGTTGTATAAGGTCTGGAGTATTTTACTATTATTAGTGCATCCTATTAGGGAGAAACCCATGCTTGATTGGTGTATGTGCTTGTGTGAATGCTATTCCTCTTCCTCCATATTACTGTACGTCAAGGATGCCTCATGCACTTTAGTGCTCCAACTTATCTATTGGTTAAACTATCTTAATTATGATATATCCATACAATTTGTCCTTTTCATCAATGGACAAAAAGGGTCCCTAATAAAGTGTTAGGAGTAGTATCATTTCTCCATGAGTACCTATGTGGAACCATCTTGATCCATTTAAACCTCATCACTTATGATTCATGTTATGGATGGCTGGTCTCAAATGATGACTATGTGGAAAATACAAGATGCTATTTCATTTAGTAATTGGAAATAGGTTGGAACTACAAGTCCTCTATCATGGTTATGTCAGTCCTATTCCCTTCATGCTATGAATGAGTTCTGATAAACATCTCAAAAGAAAGAATGAATTGTATGCAAATGATTCAGTGGGATAAATTGATAAGGAAGAAGGTTATCACTAATCATATTTGAGTTGCAAAGCTAGAGAAGAATTTATTTTGTTTTCTATTTATGTTATTATATATTTATTTTTACTTCAAAATGTTTTTGAGTTTTAGTGATATGTTCAACTTCTCCTTCGTCCTTATTATTAGTAGGGAAAGGGAAGTAATAAATGAAAAGTAGGCAGATCTTCACTCTAAGATCAAAGAAAACAAGTAAGAATGATAAAAAATAAAACTTAATCTTAGGTTTCCTCCTAATGTGTGTAAACAACAAGTATAAAACACAAGGGCACAAATTGTGTAATATAGGTCTATGAGGCCCGAGTGTTGAACTCAGGGAAATGTTATGTAGAACTACTACTAACATTGACTCAATCATCTAGACCTAGTGAAGAAATTATTGGTTGATTAATTAAGTAACTACAAGAATTAAAGAACTAGATTAATTGGTTTGTGATCATAGTTGGAATAGACTCTTAGGAGTATGGTTTTACCATGGTTCACATTACAATTAACATCATTCATTAGTATTTATTTCTTCTAACCCTACAACAAGGGACTTGTAGCAATAATTACCTATTTTCGCAATGTAATTCACTACTTATTATAATATAAATCCCACTCTAGAAGAAATTTAACTATTAGCTTGGTGCTTTAAAAAATCATGTGGGAGATACCCTCCACAGCCGTAAGCCCTGTCTCGAGGTGCGGTATAGACTATAGAATTTTATGACTTATCTAACCCTTAATCCCTCTCTTAAATTAATTAAAGGTCTAAGAAATTAGCAATGTTGATAAGACAATTCAATTCATTAGGAAATCATAGAATTATATCTAGAAATTAGAAAAAATATGTATATTAAATCATAATGTCAATTACAATGCAACATCAAGTTAGTTCGTGGTCGTAAGAAACTAGGTGATTATACCCACATGATGGAGAATAGAAAAGAAGGAATATTTTAGAGAACAATGAAAACCACTAGAGAAGATGGTGATCTAGATTACTTTGATGAACATCGGGATCTAGTGTGTTTCAGTGGCAAATCCACTCTTTGAAGGTGATCGAGTCACCTGGGGCATGTTTGTGTTCTTCACTTTCTCCTCTCCCATCTTTCTTCTCTTGTGTAATGGAATAGAATGGCTATAATAGGTCTAGACAAACTCCTCCTAGCTAGGTCATAAGAGAGACTATGACCGTCATTAAGTCATGATCGTTGGATTAATTGAGATCTTTAATCTTGCCTGGATGCACAAAGTTGGTACCACCCACACCAAGTTAGTGGCACTGAGTCATCTCATGTATGGATGACTCCTTGTATGTGTCGGTACTAGTGAAGAATACATCGATAACATCGAGTTGATCTTTGATCTCTCTAATGATTTCTTCATAAAAATGTCGATACCACTAACACCAAGTCGGTGGCACCGAGCTACTTTGGTGTGGGTATATCCCGAAAGTCAGTAGTACCTACAAGCGGTTGGTAGCACCAAAAGTCCTTGATTTAGGTATGTTCTTTTTCTCTAAAGGTTTGTACCACCAACTTGATTTTCAGTATCATCGAGCTATCTTAGAACTACTAAAATTGCCTAAAGTTAGAAATATAGAACATAAGTCCAATTAAACATGATAAATCATTATAATTTAGTGAGAAGAGATAATATTTGATGAAAGAATATGTCATAGGCTAATTATGATAAACAATGCATAAGTAATATCAAAATTAGCAATTATGCATGGAATACATGGAAAAATAATCTCTGAAATGTGGATAATATTTAGTGGATCAAAATGGGCTATGATTAAATGTTGCTCATCCTCGAGAAACACTACCTTTGTATATGTTTGAGACAATTCAAAAAGAGGACAAACAATATGAACTACTACATTTCTCAACTACCCCCACCTAACGGTCCCAAATCGGCCCTTACCAACCACTGAAAAAATAATTACTCTAGAGTGACAAAAAATGTTCATTAAGATGTCCACCCTTAGATCAATGAAACACTATTAATATAGTTAATATAATAGTTAATAGGGGATTCAATTGGTACTTCATATGATTCCATATCTACATTGCTTTTCTCAACCTACCAAACAAGTTGGAAGCAGTTACCCTTATAAGAGTAAATGAGGGGACTAATCATATATGTGACCTAGCATAACGAGCAATGGGGGGGAATGAAGTAGGTGTCTTATGAAGAATCACAAGTAACATATGAATCATTTATGCAAAAATAAAACATGATGAACCTATTGTATGAAGGAAGTGAGAAATGCATGAATCATAATGCCTACTATTTTCATGGAATGATGCATGCACTAAGAGTCTCATCTGATTGATGAGAATGGAGTAAAAGAATACATCATGTAGCTCTTTTCATATCTTCTTGAAGAGAAAATTAGAAATGAGTTTAAGACATCTTTTTCTCACTCTTTATTTAATAATACTGATAAAAATATTTATTTTCTTTTCCCTATTATTTTAGTATGATTGAAGAGTATCCTCGGGCATTAATGCAATAATTCATTTATATTTCTCTTATTTGTAGAGGGGTATGGATGAGTATCCTTTCACTTTATTTTTACAGGAAACAACATAGGTACATGATGAAATAATGATGTATAGAAAATGAAATTTACATGAATTTTTGTTATGCAACTCATTGATTTGCATTTTTTTGAATTTTATAACTAATGCAAAAAAAGGTAACTACTTATCAAGTCACCTTTTATGCTATGCAATGCAATCACGTGGATTTTTTTTGGAAATGATGTAATGAAAAGTGGGTGGAATCGCATGATTAAGAGACAATTCCATTATTAAGATATGATATGTCCCTTTCCTATATACTTATGTATAGGGTAACCTTATTGTATATTTCTAAAAATCCCATTTAAGGTATTGTTACTTGTTTCATTGGTTCACGCTCAAACCCCATCTTTATCCTCAATTCTTGGGTAAATGAAGAGTTTTCATTCATATAAATTGCCCTCAAGCTGACAAAGCCATACATTTCCTATAGGTTATGTAGCCTTTAGATTTTTCAATGAAGATTTCAAAGATATGAAAAATTTTATATTGTTCCAATTTTTTCTCAAATGTCATTGCCAAGGCAAGCATTGTGATGATAACATAAATCATGATAGTTGTTCTCCATGAATGCATTAGATAGTATTGGATCGTAAAGATTCAAAGTATTGAAAAAGCTAAAATAACTATAGAAAAACATAAAGATAAAGTAGTTCAACACCCCCTAAGATTGAACGTTGGCTCTGTCCACATAGTCATAATGCAACAAAAGAGGTGTAACAGAGGTACCCATATCAAAATTGTCACAGCGACATGTTTGGATCAGGTGGGTAGAATGTTCCAGTTAAATAGGGTGGCTGAGTGGGCATCTCTGGCATCTGGGGGTGATTGGCGAATTGGCCCTGGCTCTAGTAGTGATCATAGAGAAGCTATTGGTCAAGCTGAATCCACTGCAGGCAAGTATGCATGTTCTCTTGGTTGGCCAGGAGACGGTGGTTATTGTCATAAATGGCATGTTGTTGATGAAGAATCTGCCCTTGAACATCATGGATCTTCACCAAGGTTGTCAACTGTTGTTTTTTCCATTGTTGAATCGATTGCAACATCCGATACATACCAGCCATGGAAAAAGAGTCATCTGATTCTACAAGTGAAGTAGTGCTCTAAATGTTGCATTTCTTCTTGAAGTCCGACAGATAACCCATTGCTCAGTGAATGGCATTGTGTCCTCTTCTACTTCAACTTCCCCAAACCACTCTGGCTCTGGGTCTTCCTCCTCCATGGTCATCGATTATGCACCCTCTGTAGGACACCTCAAGAAATGCACCCCTCATAGATGGAAGATGGGGTCTATGAGAACCTTTTCCCTCAGCTAATTGTCCATCATGAAACAGGAAAACACCTTACCCTCTCTCTTACTCAGGAGGTGTCCCCTTCTGAAATGGTTGAAGTCTAACTTGGGAGAGGTCTTCAAGTAGTTGGTAGTGGAGAACTCAAGGTTGAGGTGTAGTTCCAATAGTGTAATTAGCCCAAAAAAGTGAATTGGGGGCTTTTGCTACGCATGACACTTTATTGCCAACATATCTTTTAGGAAGAAGGAACCAAGACATACCTTCTCTTATCCCTAGGACAAGAATGCCTATAGGACAAAGAGGTCAGCTTGTTGCACCTTACCCTGTCCCTATGTAGATCTGGTGAAAATTGTGTTTTGTCAGATATTGATGCAAATATTAGGTGAATGGATTCTCAATATCCATGACTGACAATTGATTCCAATTGATTGTGAAACCTTGTGGTAGGTCTATCAGAAGCCTCCATGCCCAACTGAAGTTGAAGTCATTGGGGATGAAATGCACGTTCCCTACTAGCTACCTGTAGACTATGTTGAACTTCACAAAGTGAGGTGGTGGATGGGGTTGTAGAGGTAGAAGTGCACCCATCCTTCCTCCCAACCTTCCCCATTCTAGGAGATGCAACAAACTTTTGAGGATGCCATGAAATCATAGAAGATATTCTGTTAGGTGGACCAATCACCAAAAAAAGGGTGATCACTCACCATTCCATGTCCAACACAAACTTGACTAAGACTTTTGGTGAATACTACTTTCTTAAGGAACACTCGGTCACCATACTGTGTGGGTATGATTTCTCACTTCATCATGCTAGAGAGAAACTTCTTTTCATCCTAATTTATGAAAGCCATGCACGTCAACTTTGGCACCATCTGGTTGGCTCCTCCCACTAATGAAGTTGACCTCCATGAAGAAATGGATCAAATGAGAGAATGGAGATAAGAAGAGAACTTGGGAAGACTTAGGGCATTGTAGGGCATTGGATGCCTCCAAGAATGTAAGGGAGTTGGTGTGGTGTGTTTGAATAACACCCCACAACTCCCCTTTTATAGCCTACAATTTAGCTTGATGTGTCATATTGATATCACTGACATGGTAGTAACTAAGTTGTCCCCCGATCTGTGTGTGTCGTTATCAGTCTTTGGTACCTGCGTCTTATGGTCATTGATGTATCGACACACATATAGCTCCTTGTTAGTAGTACCGATGGTGTGTCTATGGTACCCACATCTAGTATGAGTTACAAGATCGATTCCACCTACCATCAGTCTACATTGATCTGGGTCATCGATCTTGATGTCCATGGATTTTGTGTTTTCTTAAGTTAGTGCCACCGAAAAGTTGTCAGTGGTACCAAGTTGCATCTCATTCACTCCTATAAAAATGTTAGTGACACTAACTTTTAGGGTCTGTGGTACCGAATCTTTCAAATTGTCAGTGCTCTCAAATGGCCCCCTCGCTATCTCAAATGACTCTATGTAGTGTTTTTGACTATCAGCTCTACAAGATATCAGTGCCACCAACTGATGTGTTGGTCATACTGAGTGATTGGTGTACTATCCCTATGATTTTTTTCCTGGGTTTGATAGACTTTTGTGTCGGTGGTATCGAAATAATCATAGATTCTCCTATTGAATTTCATATCACCCTCAGTGCCACCGACAAGTGTCTTCGTGGTACTGACTTGTCTATTGCCTGCACACCAAACGAAGGATAATCATTGTACCTTTTTTATATCAATAGAATTTTAATAAATTTAATGTGAAATGTAAACAATGAAAACTCCTAGGAAAAATAGGTATGAGACATAAACAACAATAACAAAAAAAATTGGGTTGCCTCCTAACAAGCACCCTTATTTTACATCCTATGCTCGACAATTAGATCATGTAGAATCTTAATGAAGCTCATAGAGATTCAACTCCTCTTCTTCATGAACTAACTCTCATCCATAATAAGCCCCATCAGTAATTTCCAATGCTCCATGAGGGAAAGCTTTAACCTCCATATAAGGGCCACTCCATCTAAATTTTAATTTTCTAGGATCTGATTTCATCCTAGAATTGAACAAAAGCACCATTTTTCCTAGAATAAACACCCTATGGAGTATATGGAGATCATGTACTTCCCTAGTCTTGTCTTTGTATATCCTTAAGCTTTCATATGCATCTAGCCTCATCTCATCCAATTCATTTAGTCCCAACATGTGCTTCTTCCCTACACTATCAAAATTAAAATTCAACTTTATCAAATCCCCCATGGCTTTGTGTTCCAACTCCATAGGTAAATGCCAAGCTCTCACATAGACCAGCCTAAAAGGGGTTGTTCCTATAGGTGTCTTGTAGGTTGTCTGGTATGCCTAGAGATAATCTTTGAACTCTATGATCCAACTGGTCATGCTCATCTTTTCTATGATTTTCTTGATCTTTCTATTAGACAACTCAACTTGACCTTAGTACTAGGGATGTTATGGGGTTCTAACCCTATGCCTCACTCCATTCTTACTCAACAAAGATCTGAATTTTCTATTTGTGAAGGAGATCCCCCATCACTAATCACAACTCTCGTAACTCCAAACCTATAGAAGATGTGGTCTTTTACAAATTTACAAACCACTTGTGCATCATTAGTAAAGGTTGGAATTGTTTCCACCCAGTTAGACACTTAATCCACTGCAAGCAAGATATATAGGTTAGAATTTGATGACACAAAGGGTCCAATAAAATCAATCCCCCATCAGTCAAAACCTCTCTATCCTGAAAAATATTCAAGATCATTTCATATCTCCTAGATATATTACCTACTTGCTGACATGCATCACAATTTTGCACATAAGTATAAGCACCTTTAAATAATGATGGCCAATAAAAACCTCTTTCCAAGACTTTAGCTACCATTCTAGACATAGCATGTTGTCCCCCGGCTGGTAAGGAGTGTCAATGGGCCAATATGCTCTCAAACTCACATTGTAGCACATACTTCCTCAGAATACCATCCCTGCATTGCTTGAGTTGAATCGAGTCATCCCACACATAGAGTCTCAAGGAGGGGAAGGAATTATTTTTATCTTGATATCCCTAATCCTTTGGTATCTTTCTACACACCTAGTAGTTCACTGTGTTTACATATCATGCATCTTTGTTTTGCAAAACAAACAATTTTATCAAGGAACTATTGGTCTGTATGCCCAAAGAGACAATCATATGATGATTGTGATGGCATATCTTGTAAAGGATTTGATCAATTATAAAGGTAATCATATGATTTATTTTGTTTCACTCAGTAATGAGATAATGAGGAAACATAATAAATGTTTAAATAAGGACATAACTCAATGACATATGTCTTTGGGTTGATGACCTGAACAATAAGATCATACATATGTCAAGAGTATGTACATTTTTGTTATGTCCCTAGTCAAATGTTATTGTGGGAGTCTAATATATAGTAGTAACACATAATACTAGAGTGTGTGTTGGTTGATGATAGAATTTCATCAATCATGATATGTGATATCAAACCAAGAACATAGATAGTTATTGGAGAAAAATGTATGGGACAAACCCACTTTGAGAGTGACACATGGAAACCATAATTGGTGGTCATATTCATCTCCCATAGTGAAGGTGGCGATTGTGGTTCTTAGACCTAAGATCAAAACACTTATCACATGTTTTTTAGTGTACTTTGAATTAATCCACCATGACCTTGAATAAGGGTTTCCATAAATGTGATGATCGGATGCACTATGACACATGGGGATGAGTGTGAGTGATGTAGATGGGATTTGTCCCTCCTACTACAGTTTGATATCCATGCCACTTGATAATCAAGATAGAGAAAATCATGTGCATGCACATGTCAATCGATATACCATATTGAGGTCACATATATCTTAGAAATTCTTCTCTTGTTCATGGAACATGGATTGAACATTGAAAGGATGATGATTCCATCCCTCGAGTTCAATCTAGATATAAGTGACAAAGGAATTATAAAATCACTATAACACCAATCATAGATTGTAGGTTGAAGTTTTTATCCAACTTTCCAATTACTTGGGTAGCAAGGATGTGTTAATAGATGTTGCTCTTTGCTTGTGATGTCATAAATGGGTTATGGACATTCTGTAACACCCCTCCCTAGGGTTTCTTACGTAACCAGAGGAAGCACAGCCTAATCCCCAACATTATCCATAATGTGGGGTACTTGGTATATTTGGGAGGAAATGTCACATACATGATCTCATAACAAGAAACAAATAACACTTGGCATTATGAAAACATAGATTCGTACATAAGTTCTTGGAATAAAAGCTACATCAGTTTTCCAAAGATATACTAAACATAATCTAGATAATGATAGGATCTCCATAGATGGATGTCCCACCAGGCAACAACTCCTTGGATCTCTGGGTCTTTGGTACTCTCAAGATGTTTCCTTCTCCTTGGCTCCAACTCCTGCGGACATCTCGTCCCCAGCCATGCAAAGGAAAACAAACATAGTAAGTAAGCGGCATTGGCATATTATAAGACATAAAAATAAATATACAAGTGACTTAACATAATCATGAACATGCATTTAACATGAATCATTTCTTATTGTCTTTTACATAAAGAAATTTACTAGAAAAATATGCTCCTCTCTTAATGCCCCATAAGGAGCCCATGAATGCTCGGAAAGCCCATAATTGCTCGGAAAGCCCATAACAAGGTGCATATAAATCTGAATAAATTTCTATTATTCATGATCTTTCTTAAACTTTACTTATCTTCTTAAGATCTTAAACTTAATCTTAATTGGGATTTCTCCCTCTTGAACATGGTTGGGATTTCTCCCCATGACCATAATGGGATTTCTCCCTCTTAAGCATGATTGGGAAACTTATTCCCTCTTAAATCTTAATTTCTTATATCTTAATCATAAACCATAATCTTAATGGGATTTCTACTCTTAGACTTAGATTATAACAAACAACATCCAATAATCATGTATATTGAGGAAAAACATGTACTTTTCAAGACTTCAACATAAAAGAAGCATAATATATCATAATCATTCAATAATGCAAATTTACTATGCCAAAGGCATGGCCCGCTTACCTTGAACTAAAACACCTAGGTCAAACCTGGTTTGACCAATTGGATTCCCTTAAACACCTGAAATTAACATAATTATCATTTGTCATTCAATTTAAATCCTAACTTGCTCATATAAATATTGAGGTGTTGAAACAGCAAAATCAATCGATAAAAACCTGAAAATCGGATTCCTCATTGAAAATCCTTTCCAAAACATATTTATTTATATTTTTCTGAGGTCGTATGCAAAAGATATGAATTTTGCACTCTGGACCAATCAGAAATTAGAAAACTCGATTAAAGCTGATATAAATGAATTATGAAATGCCAATAATGCCCAAGGCACGCGTGACACATGAATCAGGCGAGTGGGGGTAAAACCGTCATTTGGGTGTGAAAATCACTCGCAGCTGATGAAACAAATCCAAAGGTCGAAATACCGATTGTACCCTGGGGCGATCAGTTTAACTGATTGTGCTCGTGGGGGCACCATGGTCATTTCGTGACCTGGATTGCTCCTCACCCAAGCCATGGCGCTCGACGAGCAGCCAGTCCTGACTCCAGGGATCCAGATCATGAATCAGTGCGTCTTATTGAAAATCGATAGCAGCAAATTCATCAGCGTCACCCAACGAACTCACCAAGCCCAAGCGTGGGCTCCGCGGTGACCAGGAGCTCGAGAACGCTCCTCCGCAAGGCTAGAAACAGGGGATGCGATGTCGGAGCTTGAAACCAAAGAAAACGGTCGTGACAAGGACAACAGACGGGAGAAGCACACTCCTTGAAGCAAAACGAAGCCAAAGACCCTTCATTAGTGGCTAAAGCACCCCTGGAAGGTCTAAGGGATACTCACCGGCGGTGACCTCAAGGCCGGTCTATAGGCCACAGTGATTGGGGCCATCGCGAGTCAAAGGAGCGATACCAGGGGGAAGAACGGAGATTGAGGATGCTCACCTTAAGAGCAATTTGGTCAGAGGAGTCGGAGAAGTCAGGGGGAAGCTTCGATCGCCGGAGGAGACAACTTGAGTAGGTCGGGGAGCCTCGGAGATCTAGAGGAGAATTTGAGTTCAGGGGAGAGTCGCCCGGGGACCAGCGGTGCTTATAGAACGATTAGGTGGATGGGAGATGCACGGAGGTGGCGGCTGTGCTTGAAAGGAGGAGAGGCGTCCGAGCCCTAAAATGGGCGTTTCTTCTATAGGGCACGAGAGCACGCGAGCAGGGGCTCGTTGGGTCCGGAAGAGAGAGACGAAGACGTTGGCGAAGAAACGACGTGAAACCGTCGTGTAAAGAGGGAGAGAGAGATCAATGGAGACATCACTGTGAAACGGCCTTGCACGCGGGGAGAAACGGAGGAAGAAGACAACCCCAGCGCCGTTGGATCATGATCCAACGGTCTCCGACACGCGCACAAAATAAAACGGACGAATTACATGCGTAACAATGGAAATCGAATAAATGTGACAAATAACACATTGATTGGTATACCATAAACCATATAAAACGTATAATTAACATTTGGAGGGTCATTTGAACTCCAAATGACCTCAAACTTCACCCATAGGTTAAATAGGTGCATTAAAACACAATTAATCAGTTAATTTCGTCTTTTAACCCACCATCACTCCTAATTAAACAAAACACATTCAAATCTTTTCCAATTTAATTGGGGGTCAAACATGGTCATAATGGTTTCAAATTTGAACCATAAGTACATGAGAGGGTCTAGAACATTCCCATGTAATTATATTTGATGGTTGCACTCGTTTTAGGCCTAAAATAGCAAAATCCACAATGTGCACTTAAATGGCCATGATTAATGCATAATAAGCTATTAATCTCTCAAATAAGAATTACAAAATATGAAAATGTGCATTCAATATTATTTCTTTTCAATTAACAATATGGAGGACATTAATCACGAAATTAAACATGTAAATCATATGAGAGAGAAAATTTGACATAAAAGCATTTATCCTTATTTTCTTAAACAAAAGAGCATAGATACACATGAAAACATTTTCTTTAAATAAAACAAGGAAAATAGAGCAATTGGACATAATAAATGATTTTGCAAAACTAATCATGGGAAAATTGCAATTAAGTCCTCAACAATTATCTAATTTAGGAAAGAGCATGCAAGGACTAAAATAATTTGGAAATTTTGCATAATTAAGATTGGGGTGTTACACATTCACTGCCACTGTAGCTTGTAACATATAGGTTCAGACACTTAGTATACACTTGGAATAGGATTTCATTCATGAATATGGATTAAACTTGATTACTAAAGAGTTAGGTATTTGGTTTAAGCAACATTGGTTGAATATTGACTGACTAAATAATGAACCAACCAATTCAAGTGTTGAAATGATCTTTTTAGTGTGTCAGGTCAATTAAACCAACTTTAGAAATTCTAGATAGTGAACTAATCGGTTCATGAAGTAAACTGGTCAGCTCAGGTCCATGGACCAACCAACTCTGTGACGCCCCGATCCCCTGCCATCTCTAATGACCCCGGAGATTGGGGAGTCACCCTCGGTAAACCACCCTTAACCTTTTCTTTACTTAGTTACTTAGAATTAACTTAAAGGAAAAACCTAATAGCTTGAATAACATTGGATCGTAATAAAACTGTGGAAGCAACTTACCATTAACCTTACTTGGAAGAAAACCAAACTTACATGACGTATTACATTGTTCATGCAGAAGAAAAAAAATAGATAACTGAAATCTAAACTAACATATTACATTACATTCTATCTCTACCACACCACATGCCCAAGGAACGAGGTGAAAGGACTAAGAGACCTCTATCTAACTACGAACTACCTTCTAAGAACTTGGGTGATATTATCCTTCAGCTTTCTCGTGCTGATGCTGACCTGAAAAAAATGTTTTAGTAGGTTGGTGAGCTACTGGCTCAGTGAATAGAATTTTACCCAACCATCACAAATAACTCACTTTATGTTTATTATTTGGTATAAAATACAAGATAATACTATACTGAGCAGATCTAAATAATATAATTTAAACGATAGGAGAAATCAACATTTCATTAAGATATCAACTGTTGCAAAGCTGTAGATACGATTAAATAATATTGAATACTAAAATTTCATTTAAAGAACAACTACTGTGAAACTAACTCAAAATTTTCTTAACTCTTTAACTTATAAAAAACTCTGTGAACCTATATGAACATATTTTATCTTATGTCCTGATCATATGAAGTGTACTCTAGATATGAAGTCTCATAGCAAACTATGATCCCACCGTACAAGACTTAGCTTAAAACCCGGGAAGCTAAGACTAGAACTAAATTTGGGCCTGCTTGACTCGAACTGTCACGTCTGACTAAGGTGGCTAAGCAACTGGCCTTTAATTGGACCTCTCCTCTAGGCTGAGTACACAGGAAGAGGGTCAGGGATGCTCTGTGGGCCTCATCTTAGTAGACTTTGTGGGTACCTCTGGGTTACCACCGGGATCTCCAGATCATGTTGGGTAACCTATCTTCTCTTAGGAGACATTCTTAAGGGCTTCATCTCCCTACACGCTCTGTGGGTGCGTTCCAATCCCTGTATACTGGTTGCTGCCAGGGTTGATCGTTTCCTCCGTACAATGCAGACATCCGTAGTGAATCTACGGTGTCCAGGGCACCTATGTCTTTTATTTTATTATTCTTGGAAAGCTCGTACTATATTGTATCTCTCTATTACTTATTCTTGACTCTGTTATCTCTATGGTACCGAGTCTATTTACTTGAACTTTATAACAT
The DNA here is from genome assembly GCA_963693085.1 of Alisma plantago-aquatica. Lineage (NCBI taxonomy): Eukaryota > Viridiplantae > Streptophyta > Magnoliopsida > Alismatales > Alismataceae > Alisma > Alisma plantago-aquatica. The sequence continues at coordinate 209,817,848 of OY856415.1, forward strand.
GACATGAATATCATTCTAAATTTGACAGAGCAGTTTATTCAAACCAGTGAAAAATACAAATAATCCACATACCATACTTGTAGGAAAATTAAAATTCTTAAATAAACAGAATACATGTCAACTTGGCACATATACACTGGAATCATGCAATTGAGCTTCTTAATACACTGATAAGAGTTAACTACTTGACATATTAGTAATCATCAGTAGCATCTATAAATTATCTATAATTCCTCGAAAAATGTGCACATCAACCCAAATCCTGAGTTTTGCATCACATAGCTCAATTAATAGTTAATTACTTATCATGGAAAGAATTATTAATAATAACTAAGAATTTCTAATGATGTCCTTGAGAAATGTGCCAATTCGTATTAAGACTAAACCACACACATTAAATATAATAGGGAGTGTGCAACTAGGTTTCATATGACATTTTCATGTCATCGTCATTTCTTTGAAATCTTGCATCTAGTAAACTACTAGAATTGTACAAACTAGATTTATTCCCAAAATGTACATCTATGGTAAACCCTAGATTTGTGTGCTACTGTATTCCACTTTTAAACTGAGTAATTTACATTTTGGTCAACCATATAATTCCACTAGTCCAAATCATACTAATCAATTAATAAACTAAGATCATGAAAATCGTGAAGCCGAGAAACATGCAATAAAAGTCAGGCAAAGCCGTCACTTCCAGGCACTTGGGTAAGCATTGTTACCCGCGGATTACACAAATCGAACCAAAATCATTCATTTATTGGAGTTAAATCATGCTTGCTGAGTGAGATTCTACTCACAGTGGTCCAAGATGATCGAAATCGTCTAGAAACACGTCCAGAGGCCAGTTCCTGGGCGTCAGCAGGTTGTCTTCAACCTTGGTTTAGCCAAGATTTCGGACCTGCTGCTACAAGTAGCATCCTCACGCACATAGGAAAAAGGGAAAACTCAGCTAGGTCGCTGCTCATAGCTAGGGGGCCGTAGAAGCTTGTTGGGACCTCAAAATCGGAGCCAAAGGCACCGTTTCCATGGTGTTGCTCGTGCCATAAAGCCCTCTGGCCACTGCTTCACATAGCTGCTGTTGCTGCTTGCTATATGGGGCACCTGTAATGACCCTGTCTCCCAGTAACCCCCAATTAAGGGAGACCAAGAGGTCAGAGCCATTATCCCAATTTCCGAATCAAAGGTTCAACAAATAATCTATAATAATTATCAAATTCTACAAAACTAAACTGAAAGGTTGTAATAAAAATTAACTTCACATACCTTTTTCAAAAACTTGGACATCTACTTCTATCCACATCTAGAGTCTATTCTAACTAATCCTCCTTTGCACTTTAATTCTCATTTAATTCCACATATGCCACTTTATTGTTTGTTCTTTTCACTTGTACCTAAAATGTCGACATACAAAACATCAGTCAGCATAAATGAATTATGCTGGTATGTGGGGGAAACAATAATTGTGCAATTAACTATAACAACATATTGCAATCTAATATGATTTAACAAACAACTTTACATTTTCAACATAACTACTCAATCCTTACATACCTTAACCTCTGCGTTGTCCCTGCAGTGGACTTGGATGCTACCTTCCTTATGGTAGATCCCCATTTAACCCCTCATGATCCTACCTAACAGGTGAATCAATTTCTAGGGTTGAGTCACATGGCACTACCCATAGGTAGCCCACTCCTTAACTCATGGTGTGTTAAAGAGTTGCACTGCACTAAACGTAGGTAGCCCAACCCCTAACTCTTGATAGCCTAGACCTTGCTCTAGGTTACCCTTTTTAGCATTTGCAAATCCATAGAGGAGGACCAGGATCTGAGCCAGTCATGTATGCATACTTATGGTGATAGTCATAGTCACTTTATAGTTGCATGAAATAAAAGTCATCCAAGCAGTTATTTTTAGGAAATCGATAAAATGTTCGGGGATCACCATGAAACTAAAGAGGTTATCCATAAGCGTAACCACATATCGGTCAAGATGAGTTGAGATAGAATAATCCAATCAATCAAGAATTCCAAATAGGCATGCAAGCACATTATGAGATTCTGAAATATGCATACAATTTCCTATTATTAATCATACCATCAAGATCTATTAAACTTAGCTCACTTCCTAGGGTTTCTTATCCAATTTTAGGGTTTCTATTGTAATTAGGGTTTCCCTTCGTCTCTTACTATTTTAAACCCTAATTTTATACAATTACTCACTAACCCTAATTATCTCATCTATTCATCATGAAAGATACTAAGGTTATCTTTTAACAACATATAACCCAGATATCAGAAAAAACATAATTAACCATCAATTAAGTCCATTAAGCCTCTTTTACATTAAAGCTACCATTTTTATCCTTTTAATCCATTACAAGATCATTATGCTCATTTATCATCAATTCATAGTTCATTATGGTCTAATTCACATATGAACTCTATTTGTCATTAATTCTACCTTTATCCATAAGAAAATCCTACTTACTACATTAAGGGTATTTATCCACAATTAGGAACTTTTATACTTGAAATAGCTTGAAATTATATTATTTCAACTTTATTCATGATTTTGAATAATTAAAACCATTATGAGTCACATTTACTAATATTAGGGTTTCAAGGCCCATTAAAGCATATGTATGCACATGAATTTCTAAATTAAATGAATTACGTGCAAAGTTCATTCTTTTTGTTCTCAATATACCTTTTTACAATTAACAGGTTAATATCAACTTTAATCATCCATTAAACCTTACTAAATACATTAATTGTCTCCAAATAGGGTTTCTTAATCTTTAATTTATTAAAGTTGATAACTTACACTACTCTACGAACAACAAGAGGAATTCGCCTCTGAAACCATTTTTAATGCATTCCTCTCGTTTTTCTAAGAAATTTTCATATATTATTTACTATTATCGGAGTTACCAATATTTAGATATGAATTTTGCAAGGATTACCTTTTTGGACCAACCAAAGGATGCCACGTCGCCACTCCACGCAACGTAGCCTGCCATTTAGAAATCATTTCAAAAAGTTTGATATGCTCTTTCTACGTGGATCGCTTCTTCAATACCTAGAAGGGGAAAATGGTCCAATGACCTCGATCGTCATCCTCCTTGAGAACCCTAGATGGTCGTCGACAGCAGCTAATCGCAGGTCGTTTCCCATCTCTTCCAGGCATGAAACCCACCTGAACTTGTCGCCCTACCTCCGCTACATCCTGCCGCACTTGGGGAACCTCCCCACTCACAACCAACATGATTGGTTTGGGCTACGCAGATCTGCAACCCATGGCGAGTGTTGTAGCCGTGCGGCCACTAGTGTGTTTGAGCTAGTGCACTTCCATGATGATAAAGCTTCTTCCTGGTACCACAAAGCCACAAGCTACCATTGCAACTCCCTCTTGCCGCCTCGTGGCTTCACGTTCTCACTATTCCTCTCAGTTAGGGTTTTTGGGCGGGTGCATGGTTGGATATGAGTGGGAGATAAGGCAACTCAAGGTTATTGGGGTCGTTCCTTTTATAGGAGTAGATAGAAACCCCTAGAATGCTTGCCCATGAAGCAACCAAGCCCTTTTCCAATAGGAATTCAATTCCTTCATTAAGAAGCAAGTTCCACTCTCTCCTAATTATCTTTTTGATAATATGTATTCGTTAGATATTAGAATTTCAAAAATCACTTCTTTTATTCACTTAGTACTTGCCCTTTAATCCATTGGCACAAAATCATGTTTTCTTAAAGCAAATAACATCTCTTTTTGATATTATCAAAAAGTCATTAATGATGTATCACATTTTTCACTTATTTTGTTTTATTTGACTTTTCTCTTTCTTTTTCTTCATTAGAACTCCTTGGATCCCAAGAAACTCTAATATTTCGAAATCCTTTTAGTGGACACTTATTATCCTTCTAGATGCATCTATATTCATTATTTCTCATTATCTTGTTTACTTCTTATTAAAATATCTCTTTTTGAAAATTTCTCTTTATCTTTCTTTTTATTTTCCTCATTGGCATTCCTTTTAACATTAGGAATCCTTTGGATACGAAAATCTACCAAGAATAATTAAATTATCCGTCTTTTCACTTATTTCCCACATTTTATCATTGTTTTCAATTTGTTTCTTAATAAAGAAATATTTAATTGATCTTTTCATTTCTTTTTGCATTCTCTTTGCAACTTTGGACTCCTTGGAACCCAAGGAACCCAAGAGGCACGAAATCCACCTTTGGATTAAATTCTTTTTCCTTCTAGAGGTTTCTACATTTTTCTTTTCTCCATTTCTTATTAATAATGGAATTCCTTTTGTCTTTTCCATGTTATTGGGCCCAATAGCCAATAAAGCCCGCCAAACAACCAACAAGGCTATTGTAAACGAAACTTATTTATTCAAAACAAATTATATCATTATTTGTTCCAATATTTCTAATATGAGAAATTACATTTCTCACCAAATGAACCCAAAAGTTGGGGCTGTAACATCCATCCCCTCTTATAGGAATTTTGTCCTCAAAATTCCATCAAGCAAACAAACAATTCAGGATATGACTATTCCATGTCCATCATTGGCCCCTATGTGGCTTTGTCGTATCCATGGCACTTCCAAAGAACCTTTATCATCACATATTCCTTTCTCTGAGTTCTTTCACCTTGGCATCTATAAACCTCATAGGTGACTCAGGTCATTTCAGCCTCCCTTGGGGCTCACTAGGTTCATTGCTCCGCACATGGTCTGGGTACCTCACATAGTGCTCTAAATTGGACACATGGAACTCTTCACACATCACATTATCATGAGGGGTAAGGGCAAAACTTAACCTTCTCCACCAAACCATGTCCAAAGAACCCATGCATCGGGGACTCAGCTCTCTTAGTTATAACTTAGAGGGGTCGGATTTCATGCCACATATTCCCCCACATTGAACTATATGTCAATCTACTTTGCATCATCTTACAACTCATGTCATCCTTGGGCTCCTTTCAGCCATTTCATGATCAAAGCGACTTCATATGCACACACTGTGGTCCTTTCTTGACCTTTGTGAAGTCCCCTCACCAACATCATCTTAATGAAGTGGTGACCGACACAACCTCCCCTGCAGAGCTTCTTTACATCTCGATACAGGCTATGGTGGTTATCATCACATCTTACACTAGGGGAGACTTACCACAACATCCATAGTGATGAACTCCCATTCCATCTCAGGGATTCTTAACTTCTATATCATTACACTAGGTTACTGGTGTTCATCCTTTACCTCTTGTCATGCATGGTAACAAACCACATACAACTTCATCTTAGGCATCCAAAGTACTATTGTCACTTACTATCTTTGTAGTACCAAGGTGTATCATGATCTCCTGCATGTCATGATTCCTCAAGATTGATTCCTCAGAAACCCTAAACCACTCTAGTCGGGATTTCATCTCCTCTTTCTCCAGAGAAGTGCATTTGAGGTTCTACAACCATCCTATTATAATGATAATCCCTAGGCTAGCTAACCAAACAACCAACAACCATTAACTTGATCAACCAATATTGTTACATATGAGTGTTAGCCAAACTTATCTTTTTTTCCAACTGGGGGTTATCCTAACAACCTCTTCTAGCCTCCATCTAAACTAAGAAGTTGTATCTCATCCAGAGCATCCATTACCACTTCACATCCTTAGGTGTTAGGTAACGTTGAAGACATACACCTCCATGTATTTCACTTATTACCTCATCTCAACTCTAAGTCTATCTTCATCAAAAAAACTTTTAGCTTATTCTCTTGGTTTTTTGAACTCATACTTGTATAACTCATAGCTCATGATAAAAAAATCCTCAGAAGATGACTACCTTATTTCTCTTAATGTTTGTAAACCATCCATGTATCATGCGCTACACCAGGGTATGTTATCATCTTTGTCCTCATACCTCATGGCCACATTCCAACTCACATCACCTTTTATCCTTAGTATATGACATGCATATTGTCCTATCTCTCACTCCCATAACAAGAGGAAATAAGCATTTGGTTGCAGTCCAAATACAAAGTTCTTCCTGTTCTAAGAGTAGAGATGGTACATCCCACCTTATCAATACACCTTTAAATCTAAGTTGAAACATGCCACATAGGTCTCTACATCACAAACATCTCGATATCAAAGTTACTTCCATGGAAAACTGGTTTCGAACCTACTTGGGTCCACACACATTCCTTGGTCATCTCCTCTAGGTCTATAGGGTGCCACCACTTTTGGGGTCATCCCTCTTCCCTTATGCATCTAGAGAGTGCCCTACTCATCTACCCTTCGGGTCCCATGAGTTCATGAAGGTGATCAATCTCCTAACCAATGGCCCTCAGACAATGATACTTGTTACCTCTCGACCCTATGGTCATGTGCAACTAGGGAATTAGGCAACTCCTACTTCCATTGGTCTTATCCTTACCTGACCCTAGGATAGACTTAGGATTCTATTATAGTACATGTCCAACATAGAACCTTACCCAAGCCTTCAACATCTCTCTCTCTGCATTCATGGGCTAACTTTCATCCTTTCATAGGGGTCATGGTGACATGCCTACCTTGGCCAGGCCCCCATACTGGTTACCTCCATGGTAACACATCCATATTCACTTAGATATGGTTATCTATGGGTCTACAGGTTCATTCTCATACTATGTACTTTTCACTTAGTTTCTCAAGGTCCTATTGAGACCTCTTTAGTTTACCTCAACACCAACAAACTGGTATACACCCTAAAAAAGGGTCCCTCTCCCAGGATGGGAGGAAACTACACCTCTTGATAACAAGGTCACAAACACCCTTATGTCTCGGGTTTACATCCACATGAGCAAGCTTAACCTAGCAGCTTCTAAGGCATAAGCAGACCACCTACTAAACCATGCTAAGTCATACTTATTCTCATTCCTTAATATAGGACCAAGGACAAACCTCCTCATGTCATCAACTTAGCTGTGAGGGATTCCTCAAACATACCTTAAACTTAAGGGGTTTCCCTTTCCTTTAACCATGAAGAGTACCATGCTCAAATAACTCGAATCTCATCATGAGTATTAGGTATACCACTTCCCCTCTTAGGCCTAGGAACCCTAGGTTCACTTAGGTGTCCAACTGCATGCTCAACCTTTAACCATGAACCAAGCATGTCCAAGGTATGTCATGCACTTCCTGTCATCCTTCTACTCGAGCAACACTTCAGAGTTGAGTCCTCCTCCAGGACAACCAACAAGGTACAAGGCCTCACAACCGGTTACTAAACCTCTTTAGGGTCTAAGAAACTCTTCTTCCTAACTCATAAGGTAAACACCTATACCATAGGCACATAGGTACCAGAACCCTTAGCTTCTCTCTAAGGATTGGTTCCCCTAAAGGCAACCAAGATATCATCAGCCTCCAAGGACCAAGTATGAGGCAACCACTATCATCCACTTAGGTTGCATCATCCTCCACTCCCCACTTTTCCTCATATCTTGGAGTCTAGGCTTCTGACCTTCTTGTGTGGTTCCTGCTCTCTCTCTCTAGAGATAACCCTACAAACAACCTCACTACCAGAGGTCCTCTCTCCATGAAGGTGGATCAAGCTCACAAACATACCCCTACATGGGTGATACTTATGTTCAAACTTATGTTTGATCAAGGTTATCCCTAGCCCTTTATGCTTATCTCGTCTGCTATCCAACATACTCCCTGGGCCAGGGTTTCAACCTACTACTCACACTACTGACATATTCTAGGTTCCTACTATGCCATGCTCATATAAGCTCATGGGGTTTCCATAAGTTCTTCTCTAACCTCATCAATGAAGGAGCTATCATTCACTCTAACATGCACAACCCTTCCTAGGGTTGGGTCGCCAAAGGTACTCAATCATCCAACCTCTTAAGGCTCATATGACATCCAAGGCATGTCTATCCAAAAACTTGGTCTACCATGACATCTAACTCATCATGTCATCTCTCTCACTAACCTTCACTTATGGTTAGGGTTAACGTCATTCTCAAAGGATGTGCCAGGTCTCCACTTATAATGGAGGTCTCTACCTCCAAGACAAACTCTCTTTACTTATCCTCCTGATAAGAAGGTCTAGCCTCAGGTCTTCTCCTGAGGGCATGACAACTTATGTCATAAGGCTTAGGCATGTATCTATTCTTTAGTTTATGCCTAATCTATTAAGCTTATGTCCATGACATCTTATTTACATGCTTTTCATTAATTTGGTGGAGGATTCCTTAAACCTTATCAACCTTACCCATACCTTAAGAGAGTGAGGAAAATAGAGGAAACCCTAATCCTTAAGGTCCTTAACAACATTTGAGTTGAGAAGGGATGAACAAGATGAGAGAGTCCTAAAGGTATCTTATTTCGAGTCAAATCCTGAGACATTGGCCAGGCAGTCACACTAATCTGGGAGTCCTCGTATTCCGACTAGCGGTGCGGAGGAAAATCTTGCTAGCCCCCAGACGTGATCCTTTTCTAGACACCTCTGTATTTTCGAAATTCCTCTAATAACTCCCTTGGGTTCTATAGAGTTTGTAAAATTTAATAATTATTAAAGATTAACTGAGGAACCTACACTCTGATATCAAATGTAATGACCCCACCTCCTAGTAACCCCCAATTAAGGGAGACCAAGAGGTCAGGGCCATTATCCCAATTTCCAAATCAAAGGTTCGAAAAATAATCTATAATAATTATCAAATTCTACAAAACTAAACTGAAAGGTTGTAATACAAATTAACTTCACATAACTTTTTCATAAACATGGACATCTACTTCTATCCACATCTGGAGTCTATTCTAACTAATCCTCCTTTGCCCTTTAATTCTCATTTAATTCCACATATGGCACTTTACTATTTGTTCTTTTCAGTTGTACCTAAAATGCCAACAAACAAAATGTCAGTCAACATAAATGAATTATGCTGGTATGTGGTGGAAACAATAATTGTGCAATTAACTATAACAACATATTGTAGTCAAATATGATTTAACAAACAACTTTACATTTTCAACATAACTGCTCAATCCTTACATACCCTAACCTTTGTGATGTCCCTACAGTGGACCTGGATGCTACCTTCCTCATGGTAGATCCCCATTTAACCCCTCATGATCCTACCTAATAGGTGAATCAATTTCTAAGGTTGAGTCACATGGCACTACCCATAGGTAGCCCACTCCTTAACTCATGGTGTGCTAAAGAGTTGCGTGGCACTACATGTAGGTAGCCCAATCCCTAACTCTTGATAGCCTAGACCTTGCTCTAGGTCACCCTTTTTAGCATTTGCAAAGCCACAGACGAGGACCAAGATCTGAGCCAGCCATGTATGCATACTTATATTGATAGTCATAGTCACTTTATAGTTGCTTGAAATAAAAGTCATCCAAGCAGTTATTTTCAGGCAACCAATAAAACGTTCGGGAATCGCCGTGAAACTAAAACAATTATCCATAAGTGTAACCACATACCTGTCAGGATGATTTGAGATAGAATAATCCAATCAATCAAGAATTCCAAATAGGCAAGCAAGTACATTATGAGATCCTGAAATATGCATACAATTTCCTATTATTAATCATACCATCAAGATCTATTAAACTTAGCTCACTTCCTAGGGTTTCTAAACCACTTTTAGGGTTTCCATTGCAATTAGGGTTTCCCTTCATCTCTTACTATTTTAAACCCTAATTTTATACAATTACTCACAAACCCTAATTATCTCATCTATTCATCATGAAAGATCCTAAGGTTATCTTTTAACAACATATAACCCTCATATCAGAAAAAGCATAATTAACCATCAATTAAGTCCATTAAGCCTCTTTTACATTAAAGCTAACATTTGTATCCTTTAAATCCATGAAAAGATCATTATGCTCATTTATCATCAATTCATAGTTCATTATGGTCTAATTCACATATGAACTCTATTTGTCATTAATTCTACCTTTATCCATTAGAAAACCCTAATTACTACATTAAGGGTATTTATCCACAATTAGAAACTTTTATACTTGAAATAGCTTGAAATTATGATATCTCAACTTTATTCACAATTTTCAATAATTAAAACCATTATGAGTCACATTTACTAATATTAGGGTTTCAAGGCCCATTAAAGCATATTTATGCACATGAATTTCTAAATTAAACCAATTACGTGTAAAGTTCATCCTTTTTGTTCGCAATATACCTTTTTACAATTAACATGTTAATATCAACTTTAATGATCCATTGAACCTTACTAAATACTTTTGTCATCTCCAAATAGGGTTTCTTAATCTTTAATTCATTAAAGTTGATAACTTACATTACTTTTCGAACATTAAGAGGAATTAGCCTATAAAACCATTTTTAATGATTTCCTCTCATTTTTTTGAGAAATTTTCATATATTATTTGCTACTATCAGAGTTACCAATATTTAGATATGAATTTTGCAAGGATTATCTTTTTGGACCAACCAGAGGATGCCACATCGCCTCTGCATGCAACATAGCCCGCTGTTTAGAAAACATTTAAAAAAGTCCGATCTGCCCTCACTAAGTGGATCATTTCTTCAATACCCGGAAGGGTAAAATGGTCCAACGGCCCCGATCATCTTCCTCATTGAGAACCCTAGACGACTGTCGACAGCAGCTGATCACGGGTCGTTTTCCATCTCTTCCAGGCATGAAACCCATAGGAACTTGTCGCCCTACCTCCTCCACATCCTACTGCACTTGGGGTTCCGCCCACTCACGACCAGCATGGCTGGTTTGAGCTACGCAGATGTGCAACCCATGGCTGGTGTTGCAGCCGTGTGGCCGCTGCTGTGCCTGAGCTAGTGCACAGCCATGTGGCAAAGCTTTTTCCTAGTACCACGGAGCCACAATCTAGTTAGGGTTTTTGGGCGGGTTCATGGTTGGAGATGAGTGGGAGACAAGGCAACTCAAGGTTATTGGGCTCGTTCCTGTTATAGGAGTAGATATCAACACCTAGAATGCTTGCCCACGAAGCAACCAAGCCCTTTTCCAATAGGAATTCAATTCCTTCATTAAGAAGCAAGTTCCTCTCTCTCCTAATTATCTTTTTGATAATCTTTATTGCTTAGATATTAGAATTTTGAAAATCACTTATTTTATTCACTTAGTACTTGCCCTTTAATCCATTGGCACAAAATCATGTTTTCTTAAAGCAAATAACATCTCTTTTTTATATTATCAAAAAGTCATTAATGATATATCACATTATTCTCTTATTTTGTTTTATTTGCCTTTTCTCTTTCGTTTTCTTCATTGGGACTCTTTGGATCCCAATAAACTCTAATATTTCAAAATCCTTTTTAGTGGACACTTATTATCCTTCTAGATGCATCGATATTCATTATTTCTCATTATCTTGTTTTTTTTTTGTGGAAACTAGCAGGCTATTTATTCATCTTGCCCTCCTCGTGCAGGCCAATATGGAAAGACATTATTGGGCATCAAATTTTCATGAAGTGGAAAAGGAAATGTGGTAGTACTACTACCATTACATCTATCTTCCAGTAAAACATTATCAATACAATCTGGAGGTCGAGTATAGTCGAAATACCCATTGAATCTCTATTGGTGTTGCTTTGCTAGCAGATTCACAACTTTATTACAGTTCTTGGAGCGAATCGTACACTCCATTCAGACCTGTCATTTAACCTTCTTTGCATTCTATCAATGAACCGCACAGGCTTAGGTTTACTTTTAGGCTGGCATTTCAATAGATCTACTAAGACCTTGCAATCCGTTTCGAAAATGACTCTTTGGATATTATTTCTTCCTACAATCTCTATAGCCAGATCGACCACCATAGCTTCTGCTATGAGTGCAGATTCAGTTGTCGTTGTTCTAGCATGCCCATGGATCCAACGTCCCTCCTCATCCCTTGCCACCACAGCTATTGCAGCCTTCCTTTTAGTCCAAGCTACATCATTATTGATTTTGATATACCTAGTGGGCGGGGTGGACCATCCAGGTTCTTTTGGTATTCCTGAGTTGTTCTCTGAAACCTCTTCCTTCCATACTATGTTGTTTAATTGGATCTCATTTTGAATGCATTGCACCAGGGTCTGCATTGGCATGATGTCTTTGTTGAATACTTGTTTGTTACAAGCATTCCATAAGTTCCAGCATGTAATAAGGAACGAAGGCAAATTTGGTCCCACAGAAATTACTTGTTCCTTGAACCATCCTTCGTCATTGTTATGAAAAAAATCATTTACAATCTCTTTTTGAGAATTTCTCTTTATCTTTCTTTTTATTTTCCTCATTGGCATTCCTTTTAACATTAGGAATCCTTTGCATACAAAAATCTACCAAGGATAATTCAATTATACCTCTTTTCACTTATTTCCCACATTTTATCATTGTTTTCAATTTCTTTCTTAATAAAGAAATATTTAATTGATCTTTTCTTTTCTTTTTGTATTCTCTTTGAAACTTTGGACTCCTTGGAACCCAAGGAACTCAAGAGGCATGAAATCCACCTTTGTATTAGATTCTTTTTCCTTCTAGAGGTTTCTACATTTTTCTTTTCTCCATTTCTTATTAATAATGGAATTCCTTTTGTTTTTTCCCTGTTATTGGGCCCAATAGCCAATAAAGCCCGCCAAAAAACCAACAAGGCTATTGTAAATGAAACTTATTTATGCAAAACAAATTATATCATTATTTGTTCCAATATTTCTAATATGAGAAATTACATTTCTCACCAAATGAACCAAAAAGTTGGGGTTGTAACAACGCCGCCCTTGCTAATGAGGTGCAGGTGGGCGCAATAGGGGCGGGGAGCAGTGGTTTCAAGCATGGGCCTTAAAGTCAGAGTCGAGGCGGGCATTTGGTGGTGCTAGATGTGCCCAAGGAGGCTCCCTAGCTACTGCTCCACACAACTACTACTGCAAGGTAGGGCACCGCCCATAGCAGGTTGGGCGTTGCTGCTAGGGCAAGGTAGAGGAAGGTAGGAAGGAGGATGAAGAAGTTGGAGGCGACGCCAAGCTGAAAATGGAGCTAGGGAGCATCGAAAACGCCCCTGCCCTTCAGTCCCTCTGCTGCGATCGAGCTCTGTTTGGGCACCGCATCAAGCGGTTGCGGTTGGATTGGGTGAAAGGGGAAGAAGATAAAGGAAAGGGGCTAATAAGTTATGGGTAAATTGCACTATAGGTCCAAATAACTTGAAAATGGCATAACTTTTGCCTCAAAGGTCAAATTGAAGTGATTCCTTTTGCAAAATTTCAAGCGCAGAATCCACTACAACCTCAAGGCAAGAAAGCATGCTAACTAGACTATCTCAACTGGTCAAAGAACTAATCGTATCTGTGAGCACTTAACTTAATCAACATGATGATGCACAAATCACTGTACTTACTGGTTAATCATGGAGTGGGTCATAACAATCTCCCTTCCTTATAATAATTTTGTCTTGAAAAACCTAAAAGAGAAAAGGAAACTGGTTACACATCTCAGACTCAAGCTCCCACGTAGCTTCCTCTAGGTTGTGGTTCCTCCACAAAACCTTCACTAATGGTATCTCATGATTCTTGAGTTGTGTGTTGGGTTTTAAGGGAGACAGAGAAGGCAATAGAAACAAAAATTTTCTTCTCTCAAACCCATAATAAAGGAATCGCGTCAACGTCTATACAATAGGAAGGATGGTTTGTAGAGGCATACCTTGTCCTGAGGCTTGGTCGGCGACGTTACCTCACAGCTTGTGCGGTCTTAACCTTCGATCTTGGACGGTGTCTGTGCAGCTCCTGGTCTCACCGGCACTGTCGGGATTGACAGCTATCCTCCAAGCGGCAGAAGTCTCCCGCCTCTACAGTAGTCCACACAGACCACTTGGAACTCTGATCACCTTGTCGCACAAGGCACCAGAAAGAGTCGCACCCTCCTGTCGGTGTACTAGTCACCGACACACTCTCCTGCTACCATTCACTTTTCTACAGTTGTCTTTCCCTTGTTGTGCCTCCCTTATCGAGTAACACTTGCTCGGGCTCTCCTGGTTACCACAACCAAAGAGAACGACAACTTTGCAGAGCAACTGGTGTTCTGAGTTTTACTTTGAGAAGCCCCCAATACCCCTATATATAGGAGGGTCATGGGACACGGTTCGCTACCCCGAGCAATGTGTGATGAAAGCAGGAGTAGAAGGGTTCAAGATTTTCCACAAAACAACCAACTACACCAGCTGAACCGATCGTTTGAAGCATGAAGCAATCGTTTGGGGACCTGAGCCGATCAGTTCACACCTGAACCGATCGGTTGGGGCACCTTTGCGGACCGGTTCACTTCTGAAATGATTTGTTGACTTCCTTGGTTAGTTCCTGATTGACTTTTCCTCTTTTGTTTCGAATTGATCCAAATACCAATCCTTGTTCCAATCAAATTGGACAAGTGAAATGAAGAGAAATTTCTTGCCAACCTGAGTTTCCCAACTTGCTCGGTCGGACCAGTTGAGTCGATCAATTCAACCCTTGAACCGGTCAGTTCAGCCTTTCATGTGCCGATTGGTTCATCACATGACCCGATCAGTTCACCAACCTGAGCCGATCAGTTCATCACATGAGCCGATCGGTTGGGAGTGCAGACTGTGTAAAATTAGTGAATTGCAGTTTCAATCAATCCGATACTATAATCAATCAGTCCAACACCTTGAACACTATGATATTGATCTATCAATTGATTGAGTGTTTAATTGAACTACTAAACTCCTTTAGTAATCAATCTAAACATCATTTGTGGATAAACTTGTCTTCCAAGTTAAATCCTTTATGTGTGACCGTGCAGGTCCATTTCACGTTGGCAGTGAAAGTCCATAAAACTTATGACTTCACAAGCAAAGAGCGGTGCCTAGTTGCACATCAGTGCTACCCAAGTGAAATAGAAAGTTGGAGAACAACTTTCAATCCTACAATCTGTGAATGATGTTACAACAAATGTATAATTCCTTTGTCACTAATGTCCTGAATGAACTCAAGGCTTGGTACAATCATCCTTTTCAACGTTCATCCATTTCCTTGATCTCAGAGAAGACTGGGTGAGATGTGTGTGACATCAATATCACATACTGATTCACACATGCATGTGCATGCCTTTCTCAATCCTACTCATCAAGTGGCCATGGACATCAAACTCCCTTAGGAGGGACAAATCCCATATCTATCACTCACCCCTCAAAAACCCCATGTGTCAAAGCCACCCAATCATCAACTTTATAACAACCCATGTTTCAGGACTGCGTTTGATGAAGTCCAAGTGTACCCAACGACATGTGTTGATTGTAGTGATTTCAGGTCGAAGAATCACATTCACCACCATCACTGTGAGAGCTGACTGCGACTACCAAATCATGGTTTCATGTGTCACTCTCATGGTGGGTCTTTCTGGTACACTTGTTCTCTAATAAGTACCTATGTGCTTGGTTTGATATCACTATATCCTGACTAATGAGATTTTGTCATCAACCAACACACAATCTAGTCTTTAGTGTTATTGATGTCTATGGTTATTTCCACAATAATAACTGACTAGAGACTGAAAAAGAATGCATACCCTTAACATATGCATGATCTCATCGTTTAGGTCCTCAACCCAAAAGAATACTTCATCGAGTAAAACAATTCTTTAGACATCTATCATGTTACACTATCATCTCAACAACAGTTAAAACATATAGATCGGAAATTGCCTTTATTATTATTCAAATCATTTACAAAGTATCCCATTACAATCATCACATGACTTGCTCTATGGGAATACATACCAACAGACTCCCACTTGCACTTAGAGCCAGTCACCTAGGAACCTCAGTCCTTGTGACCTAGCATGACCATCATGCTTCTATTGAGAAAGGGTCTTAGTCAGTAGATCAACTATGTTGTCTTCAGTTGGTACTTTGCAAATCTTCACATCTCCTCACTGTACGATCTCTCATTTGAGATAGAAGCACCGTAGTATGTGCTTGGACCACTGATGTGATCTAAGCTCCTTAGCTTGAGCACTAGCTCCATTATTATCACAATAAAGCTCAACTGAATCACAACTACTGGGAACTACACCAAGTTCAGTGATGAACTTCCTAATCCACACAGCCTCCTTTGCTACATGTGAAGTAGCAATATACTCGGCCTCTATAGTAGAATCGGCAACTGTTTCTTGTTTGGAACTCTTCTAGCTCACATCTCCATTGTTTAGGAAAAATACAAATCCTGATTGCGATCTGTAATCATCTTTGTCGGTTTGGAAGCTTACATTGGTGTAAGCTCTTACAACCAGTTCTTCCTCGCCGTCGTATATAAGGAACTGATCCTTAGTCCTTCGCAAGTACTTGCAGATGTTCTTTACGGCTGTCCAATGAGCATCCCCTAGATCTGACTGGTACCTGCTCATCATGCTGAGGGCATACGAGACATCTGGGCGTGTGCAGAACATAGCGTACATGATGGATCTGATGGCTGATGCATATGGTATCCCATTCATATGCTCCCTCTCTTTACAAGATTGGGGACATTGATCTCTAGAGATGGTGACACCATGTAGCATGGGGATGTTGCCTCTCTTTGAGTTCTCCATGCTGAACTACTTCAGCACTTTGTCAATGTACGTGCTTTGACTTAGTCTGAGAAGCCTTTTAGATCTATCTCTATAGATCTTAATACCTAGAATGTTGGACGCTTCTCCTTAGTCCTTCATTGAGAAAGTATTCCCAAGCCGAGTCTTTACCTTCTCTAAGGGTGTGACATCATTCCCCATCAATAGTATGTCATCCACATACAATATGAGGAACGTGGTCGTGCTCCCACTAACCTTCTTATACACACAAGGTTCATCTTCATTTTGAATAAAGCCAAACACTTTGACTTCCTCATCCAATCAAAGATTCCAACTCTGAGATGCTTGTTGCAATCCCATAGATTGACCTTTGCAACTTACATACTTTATTTCCATTCTTTGGATCATAGAAAATGATTGGTAACTAGCAACACATCTTTGCTACCCAAGTAATTAGAAATTTGGAGAACAAATCAACGTACAATCTGTGATTAGTGTTGCAATGATCCTATAGTTCCTTTGTCTTGGATATTCATATTGAGCTCGGGGCATGGAATCATCATCCTCTTTAACATTCAATCCATTTTACTTGAACTAGAACAAATTGTCTAAGATTCATGTGATCTTACATATCATATATTGATTTAAATGAGTGTGGCCATATTTTTGTTAGTCTTTCTTATCAAGTGGCTCAGATACTCCATTACGAGGTTCAAATCCCATCTACCAATTTTCTGACTGCTACTCGTAAGAGAAGAACCCTACTGCAAGGGTAGTCATTAGACTTGCTCTAGGACAAGGTATTTTCCTTGAAAGCTTCCTTCTCAATCCATAATTGTTGACGCGATCCGCTGGTCAAGGGGAATATGGAAAGCAAATAGTTATGTCTACTACCATCTCTGTAGCCATATTTCCATACACTATGAAGATGCCAGGAAATTAATAAATGTTGGTGTTTTGAAGTAATCTATTTATAGAGAATTGGAATTTATTCTCAACAATCATACTCAGATTTTAACTAATCTTCCTTGAGGTTGTAAAATCATTGGATCCAAATGGGTCTTCAAAAGGAAGTTAGAGGCATATGACAACATTTATAAGTCTAAGCCTAAGTTGGAAGACAAAGGTTACAAACAACAAGGAGTTCATTGTTTTGACACCTATGATTGTGTATCAAAGATCATCTTTATCTATGTTCTTGTTGACTTGTTTGTGATCCATAGTCTTGAAATCCATCAAATGAATGTAAATTTTTTCTTCCTTAATAAGGCCTTTGAGGAAGAAATCTATGTGGATGCACTAGAAGGATTTATAATCCAAATGCAAGAATACAAAGTTTGTAGTCATGTAAAATCCTTATATGGTCTAAACCAAGAACTGAAGCAGTGTTATGACAAGTTTGATTAAAGTGTTTTATGTTATGGTTTTACTACAAATGAACTTTGATAGATGGATTTATTCTAAGTATGTTGATAATGCATAGTTATTATGTTCTTGTACGTTCACAATATCATAATATTTGGATACAATGTTTCTATCATGGATAATATGAAAATTTTCTTTCCAAGAAATATGATATCAAAGATTTAGGAAATTTTATGTGTTCTTGGTACTAAATTAAGTAGATCAAGTTATGATTGTTCCTTAAATCAGTCTCAATATGTAGAAGAGGTTTTACATGAATTTGATATGTAACCTTGTGTGTCGAGTAGTACTCCTTGGGATCCTATTTCACATCTTAAGTCACATAAAGGTAGTCACGTGGATCAAAGTAGATATGCCCAAATTATTGGAAGTTTGATGTACTTAGATAATGTTTCTTGACCAGATATTTTGTATGTTGTAAGGATGCTAAGTAGGTACGCTAGTTGTCCTAGTGTTGATCACCAGAAGGCTTTGTTTTGAGTTTTTATGTATTTTAAAGGTACCATGAATTATGGTCTTCATTAAATTGGCTACCCAGCCATGTTATAAGGTTATAAGGATTCAAATTGAATTTTCACTCTGATTATGCCAAGTCAACTAGTGGTTATGTGTTTTTCTTGTGAGGTGTTGTAGTTTTGTGGGATTCATCCAAGGAATCTGTGAAGACTGCATCTGCCATGGAGGCTGAGTTTATATCCTATTGATTTAGCTTGTTGTCATGATAATTATCTTAGATATTTATTACTTATCCCTAGTTTCAAAGATGTTTCCTCCTATCTCATAACATTATGATGGTTGTCATGACATACAAAAAGCTACATAATATAAGGGTAAACTGAGAAAGCACATTATGAGATTGAGGTATGAAGAGGTGATTGACTTCATTACCCATGGTATTATATTTCTATAGTATGTTAGGTATGTAAAGTATATTGTCGATCCTCTCACAAAAGGTCTAGTTAGAAAGTTGGTACTCAGTATATCAAAGGGGATGGGTCTTCTGTCCTTGAGTAAACATTGTTGTAAGACCCCCGACCTAGCTTTATGCTTGAATGTAATTTCTTTGTATAACAAGATTCTTAAACCTAATCTAAACTCTTGGAATGTTCTAATATTATGTGATAAGCTTATATTTTCATTTTGGTCCAATTTGATTGATGTGTGAGCTACCTTTGCTATATATGTGCTTATTTTGGACCAGATTGCAATTTACCAATAAGTGTGGGTTATCTTGCATATTGTCACATGTTGAAAATATTTCTAATGTTTTAGCATAATTAGAGAGAAGAGGATGCAATGGGGGTGCCTTGTTTGTATCATGGTTGGTTATGTGACATCTTATGGTGATTCTAGGGTTTGCTTAGTTGATATGTTGACTTTGCTAGGGTTTGAATGTTGCAACCACTACATCACTTTTGGGTGTGTAGTGACCGCAACACATGACTTGGATAGTGTTGTCTCGACTGAGATGACCCAGAGGTGAGGTTGGTCAAAACATCTTATCCTCTAGTGGAGTGTCTCGACCATGTAAATGGTACTTAGAGTTTTGGTCGATACCAAGTGTGCATGAGATGTGTCTCGACCGAGACAAGGTATTAGAGGACCACGGAGGTTGCTACATTTTTTCTAGTTAACATAAATGTTTTGAAATATACATGTGAGTGCAGATAAGGTTGTTTGCTTGGAGGGCATGTGTCCTTTGATGGTTTATTATGTTGACACCTCATAATCTCTTACTTCCCTCATCCTATGGGTATATAACCCCTTCTCTTCACACTTGAGCAATTTTTTCATCCCTACTCTCTTTTGCCTTCCTAGTGACCAACCTTGGAGCTTTGAGAGCAAGGAAGATCTATTCCTGAAGCTTGGGTGGCCGATCCATCTTGCACGTTGAAGATTTTATGCTAGAATCAACCTTTGGTAGTGATTCTTGGAGATTTCTTGTCTTGGTAAGTGGTCTTAACTCTTGATCACATTTTCCCTATTCTAAAACCTCCATCTTCTATTAGCAATGCTAGGGTTTAGGAGACGTGGGGGTGGCTGCGGAGGAACTGGGGGACGAGGCCATCAGTTCCCGGAACCCCATCGACAGCAAACACCAGACGATGATCTAACCATTGTAGAGAAGGAACGATATCAAAAATCATAGATTTTGAACTGATTAGGCATCAACCTCCACTACCGGACACACCTAAATCACAGTTCTTCAGAAGGTTTAGAATAGTACCATGACGCCACTATGGAGATTGAAAACCTGCCTGAAGAGGACGCAACTACCACGACTGAACCCACCTACCAAGCAAACCATGAAATTGGACGTCTGCCATCATACAGAGATATAGCCAACGGAACTACAGGAAACACCATCTCATCGATCTTGGGATTTGAAGACATGGAAGTTCATATCAAAAAGCAAGACATCACGGTCGATCACATTGTCGACACCCCTTGCTTCTGGATAAACGAAGACAAACTAGGTGATTTGATGAAACCTTGGAGATTTACCGTAATAGTCAAAGTTATTGCAAGGGAAGTTGTATTCATGACCTTGCATAATAGAATCAGATCTATGTGCAAACCAATCAGAGATTTTTGCCTCATTGATCTAAAAACCAATATTATCTCGTTCAATTACTCAGAGAAGATAATTACTTAAATGCTCTCACAGGAGGTCCATGGCCAATCATGAGATCCTACCTTAATGTCCAACCATGGGATCCAGAGTTCATACCGTCTGATGCTAACCCCATATACATAGTGGGATGGGTTCGCATCCCTAAACTACTGATCTACCTCTACCAAAGACAGTTCCTAGAGGAAGTCAGAAACTGCATCGGAACCACCATGCGGATCGACTCCAACACTGACCTCAAGAGGAGAGGTAGATTTGCCAGAATAGTTGTCAAACTGGATTCCACCAGAGCTCTAGTCCCTACCATCATGGTCCAAGGATAATGATATGCTCTTGAATATGAAAGTCTCCCAGCAATTTGTGTGCACTGTGGATGCTTGGGCCACATAGAAGATTCATGTGGAATCAAAAAAACAATTCATGAAGGAACAACCATCAACAAGTGGCAATTCTCCAGACTCCATACCCGCATTAGGAGACTTTACTACAGCTATGAATGCACAACCCACTCAAAGGAAACCAAGGCATCCCAACCAAACAAAGCACACGATGCAAACATCAAACTAATTCAATTCACTAGCTACATATCTTGAAGATAAGCCTGATGAAATAGACCCACAGATAATTATTGCACGGATGACTGGAATCGACTGGAGACAGAGGAAAGAAAATACTAAGCAGAGGAACCAAAATAAACAAATAGAAACAAATACACACTAGAACCAACCTATAAACACTCAACATTCAGCACATCAAAGTAAAATCAAGGAACCAAAACATAACAACCATGTCGCCACTGAGATCTTGGATGACGATGCAATAATCATACCACATGATAATTCAACAACTTCACAACGTATCACGTTTTTCTTTGGCACTATGACTACACAAAGTCCCTCCACAAATAAAGGAAAATAACCCCAATTAGGGAGTGTAGGCATACATCTCTGCAATAGGAAAGTAACACCCCACAACCCAAAGACAGGCCCAAGGAAATGAGGCAGAAGAGCCAGTACAAATGAGGAAGCTGGAACTATAGAAGAAGAAGGGACATTGCAAACCCCAATCTCCACAAAATCCTAGATAATTTTTACATCATGGAATGTACAAGGTATCTACTTGACAGATACATAAAACATTGTCTGCGACTTCACTACAGATTACTGGATTGATATCTTTGTCATTCTAGAACCAAGAACTAGTGGAACATCTATAATAATATTTTCAAGAACCTTGGCTTCGATTACTCCCATCGTATAGAGGCCAGGGGATACTTAGGTGGAATTTGGGTCATGTGGAAACACAACATTGGTAAGGTAGAAATCCATGCCATCTACAAGCAATTCATACATTGCCTTGTAAACAATCAAAGCTTAGTGACCTTTGTCTACGCCAGTATAAAGCAACACAAGTGCAGATCCCTATGGAGACACCTTCATTCTATTTCATTAGCCTCCCAACTCCCTTGGATAGTCATGGGAGACTTCAACGCCATTATACATTCCTCAGAGAGAATAGGAAGTGACTCTATCAATATCAACAACTGCAATGAGTTTGTAGAGGCCCTTTTATCTGCCGGCCTAGAAGACCTGGGTGCCTCAGGACCACGTATGACCTTCGAAAGGGGCTTACTTCAAGAACGTCTCGATCGAGAAATATGCAACTTAAGTTGGATCTACATCAACCCAAATACACTTATCGAAGTTCTGCTGAAAATAAAATATGACCACACCCCAATCCTCATCCGAACCAACAACCACAACAGCATCACCAAACATCACCTTAAAACATTTGTATCATGGTCAAAAAGACAATGCTTCAATGAATTCCTCAAAAATGCCTGGGATAATTCACTTGACTTCACAGCAGCATCAAAACAGTTCATACAAAAGGTTGAAAATGGGACAAAGATGAACGAACCAAAACCTACAAGTATAAAAACTACCTACTATGTGCCCTCACTAAGAAGCATACAAGATTAGAAAACCATTATATGGAATTCCTAGACAACACGATCATGAGGCTACAATAGGAGTATATTGATATCTTGCACCAAGAATAAGAGGAATGGCAACAAAAAGCCAGATGCGACTGGATCACGCTTGGAGACTCAAACACAAAGTACTTTCAGATCTTGGTAAAACTCAAAAGAAGGAGGAACTCAATTTCCAAATTGAAAGATTCAAATAACAACTGGATCAAGAACGAAGAAGAACTCATGAACCTTATCAACTCTTTTTTCAGTAAGCTCCTTACTACATATCACAGTCACAGTCACAATGACACTACATCATCTTACATCGACATCTTTCCACCGCTAGCGCCTCACCAACAACTGATTTCTTCTGACCCCCCAACTGAAGAAGAAATCCTCACATCCCTCTCAAAAATGAACGCCATCAAAGCCCCCAGACTACACGGAATTGATGTTGGTTTCCTCAAAACTAATTGGAACCGCATCAAAGCCTCACTGAAATCCACCATCACCAAGTGCTTTGCAGGAGAAAACAACCCTGAGGACATGTCTAGATCCTTAATGGTACTTCTACCCAAAGTCCAGGTTTTGGAATCCTACAATCATATACGTCCTATTGCCTTGAATAACGTTTCCATTAAGATACTATCTAAAATAGTGGTTGAGTGAATAAAACCCTAACTTGATGATTGGGTATCTCCATATCAGTTGAGCTTCATCCCAGGAAGAAGGATATCAGACAACATCATTCTTGTCCAAGAAATAATCCATTCCATGAGAACCAAAAAGTATGGATACCCTAACATGGCAGTCAAAATTGACTTAGCTAAGGCTTTGGACCGAATGAATCGGGAATTCATCAAAGATACACTCGTAAGATCAGCTATACCGGAGACATTGGTCCAACTAATCATGAAGAATATTACTTCTAGAGAAATCACCATTGCTTGGAAGGGTTGTACTCTTACACCCTTCAAACCTTCTAGAGGAGTTCGTCAGGGAGACCCCTTATCACCATATATTTTTGTCCTTTGTATCGACAGGCTAAGACAAGCCATAGTAGCTGAAGAAAATAAGGGAATGTGGAAATCTCTGAAGATCTTGAGAAAGAACACTTTCACTCATGTCTGCTTCACTGATGATATCATACCATTCAGAGAATCCTCCCTTTCCCAGGCTACAACAATCATGGAAACACTTAAAAAGTTTTAAATTGCATCTGGTCAATCCCTCTCGACAGAAAAATCATCCATCTTCTTCTCCAAGAACACAGATAGGAGAATTTGTTGACGAATCTAAATGAAAATGAAGATCAACAAAAAACAAAACCTAGGGAAACACCTTGGAGTCCCCATTCTTCACTCAAAGTCTAACAAACATATCTATCTTCCAATTCTTAATGCCATAAATAACAAAATTTCCTCATGGTCTAACCGCACACTCTCTATTTCTAGAAGAACATCCCTCGTGTGCTCCGTACTCAACTCAATCCTTACATATACGATGCAATCCACTAAACTTCCAATGTCAATCTGTGATAGCATTGACCAGACAATCCGTAATTTCATATGGGGTCACAAAAGTGATACTGTGAATATACACACAGTCTCATAGAAGAAAATAATATCACCTACATCAGATGGACGATTGGGTGTGCGTCCTGCTAGAACTCAAAATGAGGCCCTTCTCTAAAAAAATGTATGGGAATTTGCTAACAACAGAAACATTCAGTGGAGACATCTCATCCACTCCAAATACTACCATCCAGGAGATAAAGGAATGGCTACAGGTTCAAGGCTGTGGAAGAACATATACTCTCATATCAAAACCATACAAAACCAAATGGGATGAGTGGTTCTAAATTGCGCATCCACTTCAGTTTGGAAGGATTGATGGGTAAACTCTTCTCAAGCTCTTGTGTTGAAACCCGACAGAATCAACCCAGAAGATATTGCTGATCACAAACTATGCTCGATGACGGAACACGGGCAATGGGATACAAGTTTTATCCTCCACTGGTTTGACGAAGACACCTGTAGCAAGGTACATAATATGATTCCCCCCATTCCAAATGCAGGTGCAGATGAATGGAACTTCATTCATAATCTCAATGGAAATTTCAAAACAACAGTCATATACAAAGACCTAATCAAGAACCAATGTGTCAATACACATGGATGCTGGTAAAGAATATGGAAACTTCTTATTGCACAATGTACTAAATTCTTCCTATAGAAAGCATTACATGAAGGACTACTGACAAATCAAAATAGAACTACATGGGCCTTGCAATAGACGCTCACTACCCCCGTTGCAATAATAGCAATGAAACCACCATCCATGTTCTTAGGGACTGCCCCTACACATCAAAAATTTGGGAGGAAATCACACACCATCAAGGTTTGTATGTTGGCAATGACCCATATATACAATAATGGTTCTCAAGGAATACTAAGAAGAAAGCCGCTAACATGCGCAAGACATGGTTCCCATCAACCACTGAATTTCTCTAGAAATCTAGAAATGAACTCATCCTCTCAAACAATAATATCACTATCGCATAAGCTATGCGAACATTGAACAAGAAGGTTGCTATCACGACCCATGCCTTCTCACACATTGCTCAACCTTCAACGAATTTGGAGCCTGAAACATCCAAGTGGACAAGGCCACCCCCACCAAACTTTAAAATTGAATGTCGACGCTGGACTCTACAAGCGTCTCCATAAGGCTAGCACTAGTTTTGTCCTACGAGATGCAAATGGCTTATGGATCAGTGGAGGTACCCAGGCAACCCCTTGCACAGATGCCTTACAAGTGGAAGTACAAGTCGTGATCAGAGGAGTTAACAGAATCATCAATGAACTAAGAAATACCATCATAGAAACAGATAGTCTATCATCTTTCAAAATTCTCACAGGTGTCATACAAACACCCCAAAGATTCAAGCCATTAAAAAAGAACCTGCAACACCTCCTCACCCTGAAAGGAAATATCAAAATCACCCATAATAGGAGATCATCTAATAGAATTGCAGACATCCTAGCCAAATGGTCAGCCAAGAATAACATCCAACAACACGAATGGAGTGTATGCCCAGAATATAGCCTCAAAGAATATGAGGACGAGCTTCAGTCATCTTCTATTTCTATAATAAACTTCAACCCTGCCTACCGAGAGAAGTTTGAATAAAAAATTCTTGGTTTTTATAAATTAAAAAAAAACCTCCATATTCTTCTTCCTTCTTGGTCGTAGATTGTGGAATCCCCATGGTGGCTTTTCTTGGAGATCTCTTATTCACAAAGATCATATATTATGTTTTGACATGATGGTACCTGAATGAGAAGAAGACCTCTTCTTTCTTCTTCTTTGGTTCATCCTAGGGTTTGAGGTTTATTTTTCCTTAAGCTCTCCTTTTACCATGGCATCTCTTTCTCTTCTTGAGGTGATTCTTTGGTTGAAGTGTTGAAGCTTAGTTGGAGTTCTTGGAGCTTGTGATCTTGGGAGATTGGTTCTCTCCAAATCAAGAAAGTTATATAACTTTTTTCCCATCTATTATTTGCATCTTAAACCTGATCATATATTGTTGTTATATATCTGAAAAAATGTGATCTTTATAGTAGAGGAAATGATAATGATATAGGGCTTGGATTTCATAGTGAATTCACTCTTTCTATTGAAACCCTAAATCATTATATCTAATTTTGTGGTTATTGAATTATTGATGTATTTCTTTGGATTGTTATCTATGGATCTAAGATATTTGATAGAAGGTCCATTTATCATGAACAACTTTGGTTTTAGAGTGTCATAACATGTATAAGAATCTCATTTTTATCTCTCTAAACATAACTCTTTTGGTAACCTTCTAGGATCATGTTCTAGGGTTTGAAGAATACCCTTTAATAGAGACTTCTCTTTCATTGACGATTGATCTTCTAGGTTTGATCTCTATTCTGACCTTGTTTGAATCTGTTCAAATTTTTGTCATATGAATAACATGAGGTCAAGACAATCCTTGGTCTCCTTTGTGGTTGATACCATGGATGGGTAATAGTTTATCTGCAACATCCTAAACCCTTAGGGTAGTTGCTATATCTTGTTGGTTGTGGCGTAGTGTTGCTACTTGGTCACTTAAGTTTACTGGTAGACGTTGTGGTCAAGATGGTTGAGACATATATTTAGGTTGTGTCATGAATGTGAAAGGTTAAGATAATGTTGGTTTTGGTCGAGACATTAATGTGTTGCGGTTTTAATACCTCATGATAGTCAAATGACACACCTTGACATGGTAGCATTCGCAATGCTATGTTGTTGTATCCCGATCGTGACAACCCTTGGTGGACTCACTGTCACAAAGCCCCATGAGGGTATCTCCTAGTGTCATAGTCATGATGCCATGCTTAGGTGGTGTCATGGTTCTAACACTTAGGGTCGTGACCATGTTGAAGTGTCTCGTTCATGACCATGTGAAAGTGTCACGGTCGTGACACTTGTGGTGTGAGGGATCGAGATACATATGTTGTGATGGTCGAGACATGTATGTGTTATGAGAGTTCGAGACCTACGTCTTAAGGGTGGTTGAGACCCATGTGGTGAGGGTGGTCGAGACACGTATACACATGTATGTACATAGTCAATGTACAATGTAACAATCCACATAAGATAATGTGAATATGAATGGCTAATTATAAACAACAATAGTTAACCCTAGTACTCTCCAAAAATGTGGGAGGTGATGGAATTAGGGTTAGTGGTTGAGGGATGCTATGAAACTCTAATCTTGAGATGTAAAATACACTCGCTTATATTGTTTGAATATCATTATCATGTGATAGTATTTTTTTCTCTCCTATCTATGTAACCCTAACCTTGTAGGTGAGATGAATGGCATAGTCATATGTGTACTATGCTGAAGCTTGTAAAATACAAGGTGGTTATTATGAGTAATTTTGAGGCATATTGTGATATTGAATGTGCAGGTGTTATATAATTTGGTCTGATGACCTGACAAGTGCCTTGATCACAGTTTGAGGAGAAATCCTCCAGAGATATGATTTAGGGGGGGGGGTTGATATCCTAAAGTGATGAAATGTTAATAATGACCTTGTAATGGCTGTGATACAAGTGTCATGTGATGATGAGACAAGTTCTCACTTTGTACAATTTATATCTTTTGAAGTTGTATCTTACCCTTAATTTTGTAGAGTTTGTTTAGGGTTTATACATTGTAACTTGATTGATACATTAAAAGATAGCCAATTGGAATATCTAATCAAGTGGAACCCTAATCATGTAGCTTCCATGTACCATAGATCCATCATCAACATTAATTTCTAGCTAAATAGTGTACACACTAAATCCTAAGGGAAACTCAGAGCACATATTATTGAATATGTGGGGTGCACGTGGAGACATATCCCTATATCCTTAAATTGTTGATATATAGTGGTTAAATGTTTATTATGGAATGACCATGTGTGGGACTATTCTCTAGTGTTGTGCCATGTACCAAGGCAAACTAGTTGTTTTATAGGACCTTAGCACTGACTATGGGTTGTTGTGTATAGGAATATAGCTTTGACTATAATTTGTTGTTTAGAAGTTTGACTATGATGTCACTACATTGCAGACTCAAACTGACTGAGTAGTGGTGGTGATGATCATGTAGTCTGACTCTTCCATAGATCTTGTATGAAATTTATTTTGACTTAGCAGTTTTCAGTTGGGTTTGAGTGGTATGCCTTAAATCCTCAAGGCATAATAAATGAAAGTTATAATACAGTCATGTAGTATATTTACTTAGGGTCAAATATGAATCACATTGGATGACCCATGCCTTATTTCTTGTACGGTTTAGTTTATAACAGTTAGATATGTTATTCATATTCCTTTTAAAAGAATAATATGTTATACTACTCATTTGTAACTACTTAATCTTCTCAAATAGTAATACATGCTCTATTCATCTACTCTATATATTATTGTGCTTATAATAGTTGGTGGCAAAGAGTTATATCTCTCGATGGGACGTTTGGTCTTACAACGTGGGTTCAAAAACCTTTTAGGTGGTTGTGTATGGGGAGGTCGAGGTCGTGGTATGGGTGCTGAGCAACAAGGAGAATAGGAAGTGTTAGAGGTTGGATATGTTGCCAAAGTTTTGAAGTAGAGTTCTATGTGTCGTCCCTATACTCTTATGTCTTTGGAGAGATTTTGTTGTTCACATAGATTTTGGATTTGTGCAATGAGTGTATAGAAATGGCATGTACATATGTGCATGTTGTAAATTGTAATAGTTTTGGTTTGATAGCCTTTGAACATGATAAGTAACATCATTTGATGGCATGTGTTGAGGGATTATTTATGAAATACTTCCACTTGAGATATTGAACTGTAAACAGTTTTAATTTACATTGTTTTGTGGTAATATTGTAATTAGTGATAATCCCACATTTTATTTTTAAGTAATCTCTCTTTGTGTGGCGAAGAGCGTTACAATTGTAGTAGTAACCCTACCATTCTGAAATTGGAGATCCCATGATGAATGTTTCAAAGGGAAAAATAATCTATACATGTGTTTAAAGAAAGAAAAATCTTGAAATTTGAATAGGAACCTATCATATAGAACTTTATGCTTTAATGTTTTCTTGGTAGAGGAAGATAATTCACTAAAATGGGGTCAAGGCCATATGTTTGGCAGGATGTAGTACTAGACGATACAACCTTTTGATATCCCTATTACGTGAGTGTAACCCTAGTCTGTGGTTTATGTGATTTGGGCATACTCACTAGAGTGCTTACAAAATAGATCCTAGTGAAGGCCGTAATGTTCAAACCAATATTAACATGTCCTTGTACCCTTACAATGTTTTCACATATTATTTAAATTTGAATCAGAGGGTGCAATTCAAGACAAGTTCACCAAGTCTCTCAAGATGTAGATGAACCATTGGTATGATAGGTTCAAAGACACAAGTTGGCACTGAAAGATATGGTTTTAGTCGTCTTTTTTTTTAATGATTTCTTGAGATTTGTGAAATATGTGAGAGAAAGTTGTATTCTAATCACACATTTCTTATGTTTCAAACACTTCTCAGCCACCTTTAGTCCTATGTCACTCACTTCTAAAGTGAGAGGGATCCATTTAAGTGGGAGTAGAGACAAAAGGCTCGGGGCCTCTTTTGAGGCATTCAAATTTACATGTGATTGGAATTATTTGTGTATGAGACTTTGAAATAATAAAAAATAGGTGCATGCCTTGCCTCATCATTGCACATCTGATCTGGCTTGTTTCAGTTCAATTCGGTTTGGTATGTTGTGTATGTGTGATCTGATATTTTTACAAACAAAAAATTTCTTTTATTTTGTTTTTAAGTTAAAAATATTATAAGTTCTTATTTTGAAAATTTTATTTATGCAAAACTTTCCATTCCCTTAGTTGTCTTGAAAAAGAAATTATCTTAACCTGCCCAAAAATCAACTTGTATTTGAGCATCTCCTACCCTTTTCCCATCCAACTTCATTAGATGTTGGTTGGATGGGCCTTTTCTCCTTGATTTTTTTGGGTGTGTCCAACAAACCATGCACATGAGAACTCACCTAACAATTAGTATTGGAGGAAAACATGAGTAGTTCGGTGCCTTATTTGTTGGTTGTGTCCATCAATATAATGCACATGTTTGAGTCATTGCTATCACACGAGGATACATCAAAAATACTTGAATATGTCTAGAGAGATATTGTGTGTGAATTGCTCTCTGCGAGCTGCTTCTGTGTGCTACTTACTAATGTTTTGTGTGGTCTCTCCACATCACCTTAACCCACTACATCACTATTTTGTTCTAATTCATTTCTTCCTTTGTCCCCCATGTGCATCTGAATAAATTTCTACACATGTTTTTCTATATACATTTGAGGGTCATCAAACTGTTCGACTTTTCTCTCTTGCTAGTACCTCAAGATAGTTGCTAAGCTAAGGGTCTTTAAATTTGCAAGGCAAACCAGAGATCAAATTGGTGCATAGAAGCGATGTGTTTTAGCATCACGATAATGATCTTACGACACACTTTCACCAACAAATTCTTCTAAACTCTAAAATCTCTATAATTTAGTTTGATTAGATTAATGTACTCAATTTTTTGATAAAAACGAAATGGTAGCTTGAAATATGAAATTTATCCAACAGTAACTCTAGATTAGTCTACAACTTTTTTGAAGGAAAACATATGTAATATCAATTTCCTACTGTAATTATTTCTAAACAATAAATGATTTTGTACCATCTTTTGCCAGTTGACAATTCTGATCCCCTCCCTTTTAAGCAGGTTAAATCAAAAGTAAAACCTTAACAAAAGAGAAAAAGATATAAGCAATGCTACTATCTCCAAATCAATATTGATGCTACTTTTCTAACACCCGCCTTCCATTCTCTTGATGGCCTCTACTCATAAGTGGTTGATAACAACCATTTTATGGCTGCTAGAGCTTATAATTTGCTATCAAAATTGCCTCCAAACCTGACTTTTTCTTAGTTTTATCTTATTTGTTGAATAGAAATAATGCCCACTACGCTCCTGATAACATTTCCTATCTTTTTAAGAGTTCCTCTGATTTTTCCACCAAAAGAGTGTTAATAGGCCCGTCCTGGCCCATCAGCAATGACTTACCCGTCCCGGCCCAGTAGGCGTGTCACGCGACACACCCACCTTACATGATATGGTCGCTTCTCGATATGGCAACAACCCGACGTGGGTGTGTCGCATGGGAGCCCTGATAGGCTGCAAGCTATTACCCAACAAGGAGCCTTGCCCACCATGTTCTGTCAGCCGACTGAGTCGATCACACGACATGGCCACCCCTCAGTGCAGCGGCCCGCTAGAGTCTTTACCCGACACGATCATGTGCGATTTACTCGCAACTCGGCACGCGACGACTCCCTCCAGCCGTGTTGGGCGATAGATGTGTTGACCCTCTCCCGAATCGACATAAATGGAGAAGATGGAGGACATGTGGCCCAATGAGAGCCGCAACTCCCACCAGCCTGTTGCAGGCCTACGATGGGATGGGTAAGAACCCTACGAGAGCTAACTCTTACAGCAAAAGGAGATAGTGCGTTGAGTTCCCAAGCTTTCCAGGTGATACTAGGTGAGCGCAACCCCAACCCAAGAGGGACGGGAGAAGTTCACTTAGAACTCAACCCGATAGCAGTAGCAGCGTGACACAACCTTCAAGACTACTTCAAAATATCGGGTCTCTAGCTGGGCTTCAACCTGAGATGGCTCACCCAACTATACTCGACACGAGGAACCTGAGAACCTAAGAAAAAGCAAACCCAACACATGTCCTAACACGACACGATACCAAACCCGATATGGCTTACCCATCCCGGTGGCTACCCGATAGGGCCAACTGCCCAACACGGCCATATCAGGTAGGGAGTCCTTTCCTGATATGCCCCTTACCCGTCATGGTTCACAACCCGACACGGTCAAGAACCCAATATGGTTGTATCCTGATAGGGATCCTACCCTGTACCAGGTTAGCATTATCTTAGGGGTCCGCTGTTATGTATATCACTCTCCTACATCAAGGAGGTTGATACCTATCTTCCCTATTTTAGCAATTTACTTTCATTTACTATTGCATTGTAACTATAACTTTTTACCTCTTTATTCTTATGGAAAATGTGAAATTTATCTCATGTTGTCTTGTGTATGGTTCCTTTTTGTTAGATGATTTCTTTTTAGAATCTGAGCTCTAATAGCTTCTATTTGAGTCACGCTTTTGATTAGCTATCAAATCATGTTTCTCGTTTTGAATCTTTCGAGAGAAGGATGTCATAAACTCTAGAGTTTGGTCTGATTCAGGTGTACAAGAGTACCAAGAATCAAGGTTGCCTTGGCATATATTTCCGCTCTAGTCTATGCCCAGTACCCTTGAGAGAGAGAATTGGTGCATCGTTAGAGGCATCCTCTTTGAGAGAAGAGGGTGCAGGATGTATGTCACTACTACTTGTTATGTTTAAGTTTTCTTCCTTCATGCTTTACTCTGACTATAGTTATATCTCCTTGGTTTCCAATATAAAAAACCTCTATAAGAACTGCTAAAACCCAAAAACCTTACTTCTTATGGTAACTCACCTTGGAGATAGGCTTTTTGTTTGATTCTTTATTATTCTTTCTCATTACATATCCTTCGACCTTTTCAACGTGCTTATACAAGTAAAACTCGAGTTCTGAAGCGCCATTCTTCCTATCCCTATTTTTTACTCTGAACTACTTCGACCCTGTGCTAGTTGCAGGAGTCTTCAACATTCGAGAATTATAAATTTCAAAAGTCTGATGACCTAGGCATGTCTCCATTATTGGACCCACATTTAAGGCTTGTCAACGTTTTGGTGCCATTGCCAGGGATAGGCAACGAACTCGAATTTTGCTTGCACTTTGCCAAAAACCTTGTACCTATGCATATAATACTGCAAATATTTGCAGTAAATAGTGTATACATCATACTAATACTTTTACACTTTTCTTTCTTCCCAGGTACTCCTTCACCTTTTCTAGCCATCCTTTTTGTTTGACAAGTCATGGTTGAGCAACCTCCCGAAGCTCGATCCATGCGCTCTTTTGTCCAATTTAGGGCAAATGAAGAGAGGAATCAAGTAGTTGTACAACCCCTCAATGTCACCAACTTTGAGTTGAAGCCTGCTTTCCTCCAGTTGTTGCAGCACAACCAGTTTGGCAGGAACACAATTGAGGAGAACACGTACAACCACCTCACAACATTTAAGAGGACTTGCAATACCTTCAAGATCAATAGAGTTCTGATATCCCACATCTACATCCAATGCTTCCCTTTCTCTATAAGAGTCAAAGCGTTGGAGTGGTATACAAGTCTGCAAGATGGGATCCTTCATGATTGGGAACACCTAGGCAACGTGTTTATCGCCAAGTTCTTCCCCATAGAAAGAATGATCAAGTGATAGAACAAGATAACGTGGTACTCACTGAAACCCTCAGAGAACATGCATAAGACCTGGGAGAGGTTTCAAAGTTAACAAAGGGAGTGCCCGCACCAGAGTTTTTCTGAACCTAAGTTGATCACTACATTCTATAATGGGGTGTGTCCTACAGAAAGGAAATCCCTGAACACTGCAGCTGGCAACGATTTCTTAGGACTCAGTGCTCAGAGGCC
Organism: Alisma plantago-aquatica; assembly: GCA_963693085.1. Taxonomy (NCBI): domain Eukaryota; kingdom Viridiplantae; phylum Streptophyta; class Magnoliopsida; order Alismatales; family Alismataceae; genus Alisma; species Alisma plantago-aquatica. The sequence goes on from OY856415.1 coordinate 209,851,659, forward strand.
CAAAGAGATTATAGACAACATGGCCAAAAATTAGAAGGATAGTGAGCACAACAAAGAGTCTATGAGCCTCACCACTCTAAGAGAATCCAAGGTAATGGAGGCATTAGCTGCCAAGTTGGATAAGATAGTGACCGACGTCCAAACCCTGAATGAGCAGGGGTATAAAGGAAAAGTCTGGTAATAGGCAGTGAGAAGTTGCGTGACTTGTGGAGCGCCAGACCACCTGTCTGACTTCTTCCCACACACGGCTGTTCAAGGAAAACCTGATGAAGGCAGCACAGAAAACATGAGCTATGTCCAGTATCGGTGCCCCAATCACCCTGGTTTTTCTTAGGGGAACACTAGTGCGGCTAAGAATTCCCATCAACTGGTGGGCGGAACTTCTTTGGGAGGATCTCCGCATCAGCAACGCCAAGTAGGGTTCCAGTAGCAGAGACCTTTCCAGCAAAACCAGCTGTAGAGACCATCTATGATGACATAGCTGATGTCTTTTTCCAAGAAGCAGAATGACCTAAACGAAAAGATGCATAAAAGCTCTATTGATAGCATGGCCCTGATTAAGTTGATGCAATAATAGATGGGAGGCTTCTCAGCTCAGATAGGAGAACTCCAGCAGCATAACAAACAGATCGACCAGCAGCTGGAAAGCCTAGACCAGAGTATCAATCACCTAGTGGGGCGTTTCCCCTGCAATACTGAGGCAAATCTACATGGAAATGAGACTGCTAAGATGGTTGTCTTAAGGTCAGGAACAGTGGCAAAATCAGCCATTGAGAAGAGAGCAACATCAGTGAAAACACTAGATAAATTTATTAGCCCCGAGGAAGTTGAAGAAGAAGTCCCCACAAATTCAAGTAAAGTGACCAAAGAAAGAGTCAACGACGTTCCTTCTGAGGAGAGTCCGGAAAAGTATGCACCTCGCGTACCTTTCTCGCATAAGTTGGTGAAAACCCAGTTGAAAAAGAGATATGAGAAGTTTATGGATACAATAAAGAAGCTACACCTTGACATCCCATTATTGGATGCCATCGAGGAGATGCCCACCTATGCAAAGTTTTTGAAAGACTTGATTTCGAGAAAGAAAAGAGGCGAAGATGTTGAAACAGTAAAGCTGACACAGATGTCCAGTTCTTTTGTCAATGAGAATATGCCCTCTAAGAAAAGAGAGCATGGGGCTTTTGTCATCCCCTTCCATGTTGGGGATAACATAACCCGCAAAGGACTGGAAGACCTGGGGGCAAGTATCAGCCTGCTACCCTTATCCCTTGCAAAGAGGATTGGACTCATCGATAAGATGAGCACCAATATGAGGATTCATCTAGCAGATCACACCTTTACCAGGCCAGTTGGAGTAGTTGAGGACATGCCCATTAGAGTTGCGTGGTTCTTTATACCATGTGATATCATCTTAATTCACACCGTGGAAGACCCTAGATACTCAATTATCTTCGGGCAACCCTTCCTTGCAACCGGCAGGGCACTCATTGACGTAGATGCGGGTATGATTACAATCAGGGTTGGAGGAGAGCACATCGACTTCAACATCAACAATTGTATGAAAGCCCCTTCATTCTTTGAGTCCTCTTATTTCATTGAAAGCTATCAGTAGATCTGCAATGAAGTAAGGGAGGAAAAGGCCTATGTAGAACCAGTGATGCAGGCCTTATCTAGCAAGGCACGGGAGGTCGAGGACCCAGAAGTCGAGGAACTGCTAGCATTTCTAGAAGTTGAGGATTTGTCTGAAGAAGAAGACCAAGTGGAGATAGTGATGTACACTTCCCTTCGTAAGGATCCCGTTGAAGAATAAGAGAAAGAGACCCCACCTGAGTTGAAAGTCTTGCCAACAGGTTTGGAATACCATTTTCTAGATGAGGAAAACATGAATCTGGTGATCATTAACTTAGAGTTGATAGACAGCCAGAAAGAATAGTTGCTTGAGGAGGTGAGGCTACAAAGAAAAGCCCTAGGTTACTCGATTAGAGACCTAAGGGGGATCAGTCCTTCTGTGTGTATGCACAGGATCCACTTGGAGGAAAACTCCAAGTTGTACGCCCAGCCACAACGTAAGTTGAATGAAAAGCTCATAGAAGTGGTCAACAAGGAGGTTGTCAAACTCTGAGATGCAAGAATAATTTATGCCATTAGAGACAACACATGGGTGAGTCCCATTCAAGTGGTTTCAAAGAAGGGAGGCGTAACGTTGATTAAGCGAGATAATGGATTTGAAGTCAACACCAAGATGGTCACCAGTTGGCGGATGTGCATTGATTACCGAAATCTCAACACCATCACTCGCAAGGACCATTTCTCTCTTCCGTTTATCGACTAGATGCTTGAGCGCCTGGTCCATCACTCTTACTTTTATTGGTTGGATGGGTATTCGGGGTTATATCAGATCCCTATTCACCTCGACGAACAAGAAAAGACCACCTTTACATGTATCTATGGAATGCTTGCTTTTAGAAGAATGCCCTTTAGGCTCTGCAATGCACATGCAACCTTTTAGTGGTGCATGAATGCCATCTTCATAGATTTTGTAGAGGATAAAATGGAAGTCTTTATAGATGACTTCAGTGTTTATGTCTGCTCCTTTGATGATTTCTTTAGTAACCTATCTCTTGTGATGAAGAGATGTGAAGAGCAGAGTCTTACCCTTAATTGGGAAAAGTGCCACTTCATGGTGTAAGAAGGAATAGTAATGGGACACAGGGTGTCTAGCTGAGGCATTGATGTTGACCGATCTAAGGTGAAGGCGATAGCCAAGCTTCCTCCACCCTCATCTGTAACAGGCGTTAGATGTTTCTTGGGCCATGTTGGCTACTATCGATGGTTCATTAATGACTTTTCAAAGATCACATAGCCCCTGTCAAATATGTTGATGAAAGATATGAAATTTGATTTCACGGATGAGAGCCTGAAAGTGTTCTCCACTATGAAGAATGCTTTGGTCTCCGCACCCATTCTCCAGTCCCCCGACTGGAATCTTCCTTTCGAGCTCATGTATGATGCCAATGATTTTTCCATAAGCGCAATCCTTGGCCAGAGGAAAGATAAAAAGTACCACATGATCTTTTATGCAAGTAAAATGCTAGATGAAGCATAGTTGAAATACACTACAACTAAGAAAGAGATGATGGGGATTGTATATGCTTTTGATATGTTCTGATCCTACCTCGTGGGCTCTAAGGTGATTGTTCACACTGACCACGGGGCTATCAAGTATTTAATGTAGAAGAAAGACGTGAAGCCCAGGTTGTTTCATTGGGTGTTGCTGTTACAAGAGTTCGATGACGAAATAATAGATAAGAAAGGTTCTGAAAAAGTGGTTGCCGACCACCTTTCAAGGATCTGAGTGGTGGACGACCACCCGCTACGAATCAAAGAAAGTTATGCAGATGAAGCTATCTATGTTGCCCAGATGGCCAAACCTGAAGGGCCATGGTATGCAGACTTCTGTGAATACCTAGCTTGCAAACAACTACCCCCAAAAATATCCTACAATCAGAAGAAGAAATTCTTCTCTGATTTGAAGAACTATTATTGGGATGACCCTCTCTTTTCTAGGCATTGCGCTGATGGATTATACAGGAGGTGTATACCAGAGGATGAAGCCCCAAAGATCATGTTTGAGTGTCACTCCTCCCCCTATGGAGGGCATCTAGGAGGTTAAAGAACCACAACTAAGGTACTACAGTCAATCTTTTATTGGCCCTCTCTCTTCAAAGATGCACACATGTATGTCAAAGCTTGCAATGAATGTCAGAGAACCGGGAATATTTCCCGTTGAAATGAGATGCCACTGTCAGAATGGATTAAAGTAGAAATCTTCGATTTGTGGGGGATTGACTATATATGACCATTTCCCTCCTCCTACGGTTTCAAGTACATCCTTGTTGCAGTAGAGTCTCCAAATGGGTAGAAGTTTTACCCACCACCACATGTGACGCTAAGGCGGTGATAAAGCTCTATACTAAGATAATATTTCCAAGGTTTGGGGTGTTGAGAACCGTCATTAGTGATGGTGGATCTCACTTTGTAGAGAGGCAGTTTGAATTGCTTTTGTATAGATATGGTGTTCGTCACAAAGTCGCTACACCATACCATCCACAAATATCGGGACAGGTTGAAGTTTACAATCAGCAGATCAAGTAGATCTTAGAGAAAATGGACTGCAAGTCTCGCAAGGACTGGTCAACCAAGTTATATGATGCTCTCTGGGCATACATGACTACCTACAAGACGCCACTCAACATTACACTGTATCTCTTGATATATGGGAAAGCTTGCCACCTACCTTTTGAATTGGAGCATAAGGCGTTCTGGGCCATTAAATGCCTCAACATGGACCCGACGCTAGTTGGAAAGATGAGGTTTCTTCACCTCCAAGAACTTGAAGAACTTAGGCTTCACGCCTAAGAAAATGCAAGAATCTACAAGCTGAGAACCAAAGTCTAGCATTATCCCCACCTACGGGCGAAAGACGTCAAGGAAGGTGATAAACTGTTTTTGTTTAAATCTTCCATTCGATTTTTTCTAGGAAAATTGCAGACTAGGTGGTCCTGACCATTTATAGTAGAAAAGATATATCCATCTGGGATGATGGAGCTATATGATAAAGATGATCCAGCAACAGTTTTTCCAATCAACAGACAGCGAGTGAAGAGGTTCCATGAAGACAATCGCCATGGCGAAGGAAGCCAAGAGTCAGACGGTCGATCATCATCTTCCTACTCTACAACCTTCTACATGACCCCAGGCTGAGGAGACAGAGGAGACCACAAGGGTGCCAATGCCCCATCTGGAGGCCACACCCACGCATACTGTCAAGATGGACTCGGCACCAATAGATGATGCCTATTCATCGGGTAGTGCTGCCAATGCGAGGAGCCCGACACGAAGCTAAAGTCGAACGGTTGTAGTGTTGGGTTTTAGGGGAGGCAGAGAAGGCATCAGAAACAAAACATTTTCCTCCCCAAACCCAGAACAAGGAAATGTGTCAACGTCTATACAATAGGAAAGGATGATTTGTGGAATCATACCTTGTCCCGAGGCTTGCTCAGTGACAATACCTCACGCCTTGTGCGGTCTTCACCTCCGGTCTTGGACGGTCTCTGTGCAGCTCCTGGTCGCACCGAGACTGGCAACTCCTGGTCTCACCGAGACTGTCAGGATTGACAACTGTCCTCCGAGCAGCAGAAACCTCCCGCCTCTGAAGTAGTCCACACAGACCACCTGGAACTCCAATCTCCTTGTCCCATAAGGAATTGGAAGGAATCGCACCCTCTTGTTGGCGTACTAGTCGCCAACACACTCTCCTGCTACCAGTCGCAACTGTAGTTGTCTTTCCCTTGTTGTGCCTCCCGTATCGGGTAGCACTTGCTTGGGCTCTCTCGGTTACCAAAACCAGAGAGAATGAAAACTTTGCAGAGCAATTGATTTGCACTGAGTTGTACTTTGAGAAGCCCCCAATACCCCTATATATACAGGAGGGTCATGGGACAGGGTTCTCTATCCCGGGCAATATGGGACTAAAGCAGGAGTAGAACGGTTCGAGATTTTTCACAAAAACAACCAACTCACAACCTGAACCGATCGTTTCACAACTGAAACGGTCGGTTGGGGACCTGAGCCGGTCGATTGACACCTCAACCGATCGGTTGGGACCCATGAGCCGATCGGTTCACTATTGAACTGGTCGATTCGTGGTCCTGATCAGTTCTCGATTGACTTTCCTTCTTTTGTTTCTAATTGGTATCGAATACCAATCCTTTTTCCCAATCAAATTGGGCAACTGAAATGAAAGGAAAATTCTCACCAATCCTACTTTCCCAACTTGCTCAGTTGCACCAGTTGAACCGATCATTTCAACACTTGAAGCAATCATTTCACCCTGTCCATGAGCCGATCGACTCAACACTTGAGCCGACCGGTTCACCAAGTTCAGCTGATCGGTTCATTACATGAGACAATCTGTTGGGAGTGCAAATTGTGCAGAATAAGTCAATTGCAGTTTCAATCAATCTGATACTCCAATTAATGTGTCCAACACCTTGAACATTATGATATTGAGCTATCAATTGATTGAATGTTTAGTCAAACTACTAAACTCCTTTAGTAATCAATCTAAACATTGTTTGTGGACAAAACTCCTCTTCCAGGCTAAATCCTATGTGTGTGACCCTACAAGTCCATTTCACGTTGGCAGTGAAAGTCCATAACACTTATGACTTCACAAGCAAAGAGCGGTGCCTAGTCACACATCAGTACTACCCAAGTGAAATAGAAAGTTGGAGAACAACTTTCAATCCTACAATCCGTGAATGGTGTTACAGTGAATGTATAATTCCTTTATCACTGATATCCCGAATGAACTCGAGGCATGGAACAGTCATCCTGTCAACGTTCATTCACTTTCTTGATCTCAGAGTAGATTGGAAGAGATATGTATGACATCAATATCACATACTAATTCACACATGCATGCACGCCTTTCTCAATCCTACTCATCAAGTGGCCATGGATATCAAACTCCCTTAGGGGGGACAAATCCCATATCTATCACTCACCGCTCAAAAGCCCCATGTGTCAAAGCCATCCAATCATCACCTTTATAACAACCCATGTTTCAGGACTGCGTTTGATGATGTCAAAGTGTGCCCAACGACATGTGTTCAGTGTAGTGATTTTAGGTCAAAGAATCACACTCACCACCATCACTGTGAGTACTGACTGTGACTACCATGTCATGGTTCCATGTGTCAAACTCACGGTGGGTCTGTCCGATACACTTGTTCTCTAACAAGTACCTATGTGTTTGGTTTGATATCTCTATATCATGACTAATGAGATTCTATCATCAACCAACACCACAATCTAGTCTTGTGTGTCATTGTTGTCTATCTACCTTCCACAATGACATCCGACTAGGGACATAATGAGAATGTACAAACTCTTAGCATCTATATGATCTCATCGTTCAGGTCCTTAATATGAAAGCATACGTCATTGAGTACTTTCATTCTCTAGACATTCAATCTATTCTATCACTATCTCATATGATTGAACCAGAAAGAATTGGAAGCTTGCCTTTGATGTTTATCAAATCAATCTTAATGAATCCCACCAATCATCCCATGATTGGCTCTGAGGGCATACATACCAATAGGTAGTCCCCTCCTCACTAGGATAGGCCTTCGACATTGAATTTGACAACTTGTAGGAGGTAACAAGAAACCACACTACTTCATTTGCTTCCTTGACCCACAAAATTTAGGTCTTCTAGTGGAGGATGAATGAGCAAGAGTGTCAGCTGCTAACTCTAGTTGGTCTCCCCGGCCAACTAGTGGCGCTGAATAACACGATACAGGTAGTGCCCCAATGCCTCGACGCCATCGAGTAGAGGCATGATGAGAGGGACGGCCACCGCTGCTCAAGGCATCCCAGAAGATCACCATCACCACCAACCTCCAGCTCTCCACCATCATCATCATCCTCTTCATCTGGTTCTCCATCCTCCTCCACCTCTAGAAGGCCCTCCACAACACCCGAGAAGGGTACTTCCTCCTCATCTCTTCCTCTAGCTCCCACATAGCTTCTTCAATGCCATGATGATTCCAAAGAACTTTCACAAGAACTATGTCTTTGTTTTTCAACTTTTTGACTCTCTTGTCAAGAATTAACACTGGTCCCTCTACATAAGATACATCTTCATTTAACTCTACCTCCACAGGTTGCAAAACTAGCTCTGTGTCAGGGTGACACTTTCTTACCATGGATATATGGAATATTGGATGTAATCTGTGTAGTTCAGGTGGAAACTCCAACTTATAGGCTACCTTTCCAATCTGTTCAATGATTGGATAAGGCCCCATAAATTTAGGAGCTACCTTACCCTTCTTTCCAAATCTAAGAACACCTTTCCAGGGTGAGACATTGAGATATACTCTGTCTCCAACTTGGAATTCTAAAGTTCTTTTCCGTTTATCAGCGTATGACTTCTGTCTATCCTGTGCAACCTTCAACTATTGTTGTATTACTTTAATCTTCTCATTTGTCTGTTGCACTAACTCATGACCCAAAATTTAGTATTCTCCTGTTTCATACCAACACAGTGGAGGTCTATAACGTCTACCATATAATGCTTCATATGGTGCCACATCAATACTGTGTTGATAACTATTGTTGTAAGCAAATTCTATTAAGCTCAAGTGAATATCCCAACTTCCTACAAACTGAAGGACACATGCCCTAAGCAAATCCTCCAAAGTTTGTATAGTCCTCTCAGATTGTCCATCTGTCTAGGGGTGAAAGGCGATACTAAACCTTAACTGCGTACCCAAAGCTTTATGTAGTTGTTCCCAAAAATGACTCGCGAACTGGGGACCTCTATCAGAAAAAATTGTAGTTGGAACCCCGTGTAAACGCACTATCTCATCTATATAAATCTGTGCAAGTTTCTCAGCAGTATAGGTTGTTTTGACAAGAAGAAAATGTGTTAACTTAGTCAACCTATCAACTATCACCCAAATGGAATCATGACTTTTGGCTATTTTTGGCAAACCAACCACAAAGTCCATGGTCACGTGATCCCATTTCCACTGTGGTATAGGTAAAGGTTGCATTGTTCCTGTAGGCTTCTGATGTTTAGATTTAACCTATTGACATACTGGACACCGCATAACAAATTTAGCTACATCTTTCTTCAAACTAGGCCACCAATACATATCTTTCAAGTTATGATACATTTTGGTGCTCCTTAGATGCATTGCATACATAGATGAATGAGCTTCCTCCATGAATAACTTCCTTAAGTCATTGGCATCAGGTACTACCATCCTACCATGGTAACAGACTACCTCATCATCTAACTCATGAAAACCATCCCATTTCTCACTACCATACTCTGACATGATTTGCTGAATCACAGTATCATCTTGTTGTGCCTCTTTGATCTGTTGTTTCAGAGTAGGTGTTATGTGCATCTCAGTTAACACTCTAGCTAACAAGGATACATTAAGTTGTACATTTTTTTGCCTCAAAGAGACAAGCATGTCTCATTTAAAGCACACTAAAGAGTTCAACTGTGCTTTGTCTATGGTTGGCGATGATGATTTTCTACTTAGTGCATCAGACACTACATTAGCCTTTCCTGGATGATAATCAATTGTACAATCATAGTCCTTGATTAACTCCATCCAGCGATATTATCTCATATTCATCTCATGCTATGAAAATATGTATTTTAGGTTCTTATGATCCGTGAAAATCTGGAATGTCTCTCCAGAGTGATAATGTCTCTAGATCTTCAATGCATGAACCACTACAGCTAATTCTAGATCATGTGTTGGATAATTTTCCTCGTGTTTCTTAAGCTTTTGAGAAGCAAAAGAAATCACTTGTTTATCCTGGATCAACACACATCCTAGACCGTTCTTAGAAGCATCACAGAAAACAATATACCCCTTTCCCTGCTCAAGTAACACTAACACAGGTGCACTGGTCAATCTTTCTTTCAATGACTAGAAAGAGTGTTGACACTTGTCATTCCAGACAAAAGGAACCTCCTTCCTGGTCAACTTGGTTAGGGGTAAAGTTATAGAACTAAAGTTCTTAATGAACCTCCTATAGTAGCTTGCCAGTCCTAGAAAACTACGTATCTTCATTGGTGTCTTTAGCTATTCCCACTCCAAGATAGATTCTACCTTTCTAGGATCAACACGGATACCTGAGGCAGATATTATGTGTCCACGAAAAGACACTTATGATAACCAGAACTCACACTTACTGAATTTGGCATATAGCTTGTGCTTTCTCAATAAAGTCAGGGCCTAACGAAGGTGTTTCTCATGCTATTGAACATCTCTACTGTAAATCAGGATGTCATCTATAAAGACTACTATGAATTGATCAAGGAACGGTTGGAAGATTCTGTTCATGAGTTCCATGAATGCAACTGGTGCATTAGTTAGTCCAAATGACATAACTACAAACTCATAATGACCATACCTTGTCCTAAAGGCTGACTTAGGTATGTCACTCTCCTTGATACATAACTGATGGTATCCTAACCTCAGATCTATTTTAGAAAAGATAGTTACACCACGCAACTAGTCAAACAAGTCATCTATCCTTGGCAGAGGATATTTGTTCTTTATGGTTACTTTGTTTAGTTGTCTATAGTCGATGCAAAATCGCATAAACCCATCTTTTTTTTTTAACGCAAAAGAACCAGAACACCCCATGGTGAAGTACTCAGTCAAATAAAACCTTTTTCATGCAACTCCTGTAACTACTTCTTGAGTTCTGCCATCTCAGTAGGTGCCATTCTATAAGGTTTTTGAGCTATTGTTAGTGTACCTAGGATTAGATTAATCTCAAAATCAATCTCTCGGGGTAGAGGAACACCTGGAAGTTCCTCAAGAAACACATCCCCAAACTCCCTAACAATCGGAACTTCAGAAAGACTATGACTCTCTACTCTGGTATCTACCACATGTGCTAAGAATGTGAAGCATCCTTGTCTCATCAACTTCTCAACTACCATAGCCGACACTAGACAGGTTGGAAGAATCTTTATGTCCCCCTGAAACACCCATGTATCACCATTGTCTGTGAACATAGCCTGCTTGGAACCGCAATCTAAGACAACCTTATACTTTTCTAGGGTGTCCATCCCAAAGATTATGTCGAAACCATGCATCTCAAGTGGTATAAGATCCACCTGAATTCTATGTTCAGAAGAAGAAAGAACACAGAGAGAACATACCTCCCGCAACACTACAAATCTAACTAATGGAGTTTCTAATAATAAGTTATCTGCTCTATGACTGATAGTCATATTGCAGTCATGAATCACTTCTCCAGTGATAAATAAATGCATAGCACCCAAATCAATCAAAATAGATACAAAGAAAGATGAAGACATATCAGAATGAAATAATTCCATATGACCTATCATGACTTGTGGGTTAACCACTGCTTCCAGCTGATTCATAGCGTAGAATCTTGCTGTTGTTGGTTGTCGACCACTCGTCATGTTATTGGATGTAGATGAACTAGCTTGGTACGCCTGTCCACGTCCTCGAGTGCCACTGCTAAACTATCTCTTATGAGAGCCTAGTTGACTCTGCCTCGGTGGTTGGGTTACACTCACGTTTCTAACTAGACAATCTTTCATCAAATGTCCCATCTTCCCACATTTATAACAGACTGTGGTCTCCCGTCGTGGTCTAGATGGTCCTGTTACTGACATTGATGCTGAGTTGTGGGCTCCCTCTGGTGGTAAAATACAACCTCTACCCTTGCTGTATGTCCACTGTGTCTGAGTATTAAACCTTAGTCATGTTGTTGGTGCAGAAAACCTTGGTTTCTTAAAACTTTCAGACCTTTGTCCCAAGAATTGGGTATACACCTTTTTACTATTGGCTTGATGTTTCTCATTCACAGACCTTTCTATCTGCCTAACAGACTCCACAAAGGTGGCAAACATCTCTCTATTCTCTAGAGCAGATACGTGTGTGGTTAAATCAGCGTTCAAACCCTTCTCAAAATGCCAAATCCTCTCCTCATATGTAGCAGTCATGTGCAGACAGAATCGTAGAAGCTCCATAAAGTTAGCTTCATACTCACTAATGTTCATTGGTCCTTGCCTTATCTGCTCAAACTGAGAGATCCTCTCATCCAGGTAAGTCTTGGGAAAATATCTACTAACATATTCACGTCGGAATTCTTCCCATCCAACTTCAACACCTGGCCTTTTGCCTTCTTCTATAGCCCACCAATGGCCCACACTCCCCTTTAATAGGTACGCCGCATGCCGAACCTTCTCATCTTTTGGGATATTAAGAATTATGAAGGCCTCTTCCAGCTCGGTCAGCCACAAGTCTGCGTCTACTGGGTCAGCTGTACCAGCATAATCAATGGCTCCTACCCGTCGAAGCCGTTCAAAAGTCCTTCCAGTTCCATGTCCCTCATTATGAGTTGGTGCCCTATGTGTAGGTGGTGGCATCCTATCCTCCATATGTGTCATAGTCACCATGAACTGCCCGAACAGAGCATGGAAAGCTAGGTTTTCTAGTGTAGCTTGGTCAAGCTGGGGATGTTTAGGAACTATTTCTTCTCTATCCTGATCCCTTACACCTCCTCCTGGTGTAGCAACACTACTTTCATCAGCATGTTCTTCATGTGATCCAGTCATCTTCAAGCATTACTTCTTCTCCTGAGAGCAGAAGTCACTATCAGATAAACTCAAAGACACTAGAATAGACTCAACGAACCTAATCCTATGTCTCTGTAGACTCAGCGAACCTTAAGCTATGATACCACAAAATTGTTACGACAGACCCCAAACATCAGATAATGATTAATGTGGAAGAAAACATAAGCAAGGGTCTACTGAAAATCACTAAAAATTAAAACCATTTATAAAGAGATCCATTTCCAGGAAACTCTTATAGCAAGAACCAAAATATTCTATTTACATTCTGGTCCACAAAGTACATACCATGAACCTTCTCTTCTCGAGGATTACTTACAACAGTTTCTCTATTAAATCTACACATAAGCAACATAAAACCTCAAGGTATTCAATGCCAAAATCTCAGATCATTCATAAAAGCACTAACTACTGACTCCTAGGACCTAAGAGTACATAGATGACACATAGGACTCTTATCTTACAAGAAACTATAATCTGTATCTCCACCTGAGATGTTACTGTTGTCCCTAATGTTGTTGTCCTTCCCCTACTGTATGGTTTCTACCTCCTCATTCTCATCCACCTAAAAAGGTTGGATCCCACAAGGGTGAGACAATTGAAATTGTCCCAGCGAGAGATGTAACTCTCTGCCATAAACATTATTATTGCAGATAAACAATAATAAACTAAGCAGAGAAATCTCTTATTGAAAAGCAGGATTTAATCATTATTAAGCAGAATAAAGCAATATCATCTTTTAAAGCATTAAAAATGTAAATGATAAAGCAGTAAATCATCTATTCATTTTAATAAGGAAAATGAAGAACATTTATAATATCTATCCATTTAGGACATAATAAGAAATGTAACATCAACCGATGATTTCCGTAATTCATCCTTAAGAAAATATGCTACACGGTTGATTACATTTTACAATCATTCTTATGCTCTAAGGAAGTGATATGTACCGCTCAAATCCAACCTTCGGTTGCGAAACCCAAAGCCGGTGCCATACAAGATCAAAGGAAGAGCCGGAATCCACAATCTCATCTGTCTCGGTCAGTGTGAGACCACAAGTAGGACCGCAGTCTCTTGCTTAAGTGACCTCAGTCACAGGGTTAGCTCCCATAGGCTACCCATTCTCTAGCCCTCCTTGGTACAGGTCCCGACGCTAGTAAATCTGAGTCATGGGCCAGTTCACCGTGCTCTCTGAGCCATGAACGCATTCATGCTCTATCACACTGAGCCATGGGCCTATTCACCATGCTCTTAAACAGATCTTGAGTCTAAAACTAAACTTGCACTCTAATCCTCCTATTTTTTGCTAGGAAAAACCCTGTATATTCAACAATCTATGCTCTGGATTAACCAGCAGAAGAACCCATTTCACCATCACCAGCTACTGACGATGATGGATCTATGGCCAGGTATCTACATGATAATATTCTACTTGATTATTTAAGTACATTACCATATTATTTTAGCATCACTCAAGATTTCAAATAGGAATTATTATGATGAATGCTACAAAGAAACATGTAATACTTCTATCAAGTGCTTTTCAAAACTTTATAGAACATTGGGATCACAATCCCTTATTTCATTACTGGGAAATCACATCCCTCAACAAATATCATCATCATGTTTACTGGATCTGGGTATTCAAATGCGCAGTTCATCAGTGAACAAGGTTACCATTATTAGGTAACTATTACCTCCAGGTCATATGACCAAGGTATTCAGGATACTTGTTACACAAGCATCTCACATAGATCACCAAGCATATTCAACTTCTTGTCACCTCTCACTAGGCAACAAATAAAATAATGGCTCACACGGCCCATTGACATCATAGATCATACCTAGTTATGCTCATCATCTCATGATACCTTCATGGTTAGCATACTTGATAACAACCATGTCAATTACATATTAACATTATGCAATACAAAGATAACATCACTATTCCCTCATTAGGGTTAGGGTTTCCCATCTTTATCAATTAGAGTTTCACATAGCATCACCATATGTTAGGGTTTCACATAACATCACCCTTTATTAGGGTTTCACATAACATCACCCTATATTAGGGTTTCACATAACATCACCCTAAATTAGGGTTTCACATAACATCACCCTATATTAGGGATTCACATAACATCACCCTACATTAGGGTTTCACATTTTATATTAATTAGAGTTTTATGATTACCTTATTAATTCAAACCCTAAGTTAGTGCTTCCACATATCTTGGAGAACATAACATTATTTAAGTATTAAATCATACTTGTCATTGTTCCATGTTCTAGGAATACACATCACCATCATGTCTTATTCAGTTAACTTAACCTTTCACTAAGTACATGAACATATGCTTATCATGATGTATTGAATTTATTACTTTCATAAGCATCAAGTGATAATCACTCCAATTATACTAATCACCTAGGTACTTTAGAGGCACTTCCATTGAAATCAACCTTGGTGTACTCTTCAACCACTTATGGGGTTATTAATACTTACATGATTAGAATCAATTGGACCTTTAAACAGTTTGAGACCGTTTAGACCTTCAAACGGTCTTGGTCTAATTGAACCTCCAAATGGTTTTGAACCAACTGAACCTTCAAACGGTCTAAGACCGTTTAGACCTTCAAACGGTCTTGGTCCAATCCTTCAAACGGTTTGAGACCATTTATACCATCAAACGGTCTTGGTCCAATCCTCCAAATGATTTGAGACCGTTTAGACCTTCAAATGGTCTTGGTCCAATCCTCCAAACGGTTTGGGACTGTTTAGACCTTCAAACAGTCTTGGTCCAATCCTCCAAACGGTTTGAGACTGTTTAGACCTTCAAACGGTCTTGAGGTCACTTGACCTTCAAATGGTCTTGAGGTCACTTGACCTTCAAACGGTCTTGACCTCTTGCTCATCAAACGGTTTGAAGACCGTTAGACCTTAAACGGTATTGACCTCTTGCTCAACAAATGGTTTTAAGACCATTAGACCTTGAACGGTCTTGACCTATAGTCCCTCAAATGGTTTGAAACCGTTTGGTCCTCAAACAGTTTGGGACCGTTTGGTCAATTCAGAGTTGAAAATGATTGAACCTAAATTAGGGTTTTGACATCAATTGATCTAGAGTTTTGAAGTCAATTGAGTTTGATTCTAGGGTTTTGTAACCAACTAAATATGATTGTTTGAAGTTATTAGGTCAAGAGACCAATTGATCCTTGAATCCATTGAAACTGTTTGGTCTCTAACGGTTTGAAACCGTTTGACCTCTAACGGTTTTGAAACCGATTGGTCACCAAACAGTTTAAAACGGTTTGGTCTCTAACGGTTTGAAACTATTTGACCAACATAATGAAATAGTTTTCTTTTTATTTCCTTGAGGTGTGCTCTAATATGATGTCATCATCATCAAGCTTTAGACCTTTGATTTCTATTGTTATATGTATGATGAATTCAACAATTATTCAAGAAGAAAATAAAAGATCAACATACAATGAGAAATTTAAATCAATAATAACATTGATGGGTTCAATTTATATAACCCACCTTCAAAGTATCTTCAAAGCTTCAAGCTTCTCATCTCTAATTGTGAAAGAAGCTCCTTCAACTAGACAAGGTTCGTATCCAACTCTTTGTATGCAAAAGATAGTCAAGGTTGAGCATTGGATGGAAAAGAGATGAAAATCAATGTTGAAATCTGATTTCAACCATCAATTCAAGGTTGAAGATGATCATGGAGCTTACCTTTAGCTTGGGGAAAGTTTTCCTCCTGCTCCTAAGCTCCTTGGTCATCGGCCAAAGCAAAGGAAGAAAGTGGTTTGCAAAATAGCCTTTCAAGTGAGGAGAAAATTGAGTATATGTAATTAATTTTCTAGGAGAGAGAAAGTAGGAGAAAATCCATCCAATTTCTTGCCACATACCCCCTCCCTTCCTTGCCCCCGAAGCCAACTTCCTTGCCCTCAAATTCCTTTCATTTATCCTTGAATTAAAAGCAACCACTTAAGCACCTTAACCATTATAATACTATTATCCATTTTTAGTGGACATTACTTTTTAATTAATAAATGTGAGTGGGTTTCTTCACCTACTTGGGATATTTCGGTTCCATTCAAGTCATTTGGACGTCCTTCCACTATAGGATTTCTCCCATAACATTTTTAGTTGATGGGCACTTCAATTAATATATTTATTTTTGCTACAAAATAAATTAGGGCTTCAATTATGCTTAAATCTTGATTATTTTATTATCAAGATAATCTCTCCTCAAAAGTGGTTCAAACAAGACACCCCTTTCTTTTTCTTTTCTATAAATGATACAAGAAATAGTAGCGACATAATAGAGGTGGTATTTTACATTTTCAACCCTGGGTTTTGGGTAATTTGCAAATTACACCAAAACTAGCATTCAATACACAAGCATTACTCAAACAAGCTTCTTCTTGGAACTTAGGCTTGTGGAAGCCATACCTCAACATCATTCTCATTCTTATGATGCTATAACACTTGAGGAACATTTATCATGTAACATTTGCAAGGTCACCCCCTTAAATTGGGTAAATTGCACTTTAGTCCAAAATAGGTAAAATATTGTTTCAACATTATTCAAATAGGACCAAAATTGAAACATAAACTCTCCTTTAGTCTTACTTAATTTTCAAAAGATAAAGACAAGAATCTAAATGACTTACTTAAGAAAAACTTCTAGGGTTAAGGAATAACCCAGGTCAGGGATGTTACAAAAATGTTCAACCCAACCATTGTTAATGGCCCAACAATGTTACATCATTGCATTCACAATTGTGCAGTGGCGTGTTTCATCATTCCTCACTATAGTCTCCATAATGATTGAGATCAAAGGGGTTCCCTTTTCCTCTACTTTTCTATAATACAAGAAGTACAAATAAATCTATTCATCTTTACCAAGGAGTATAACCAGTCTTAAGATCTAAATTTGAGTTCGAACTCACATAGTAAAATGGCCAACTCCATGTGTACATTAAGCACAACAATATTTACAATTTTGACATTGGAGCATTAACATTTGAAAACCACACCCTTCTTTGTTGCTCTTAACAAAAAGGATATATGTTTCATGTGATCAAAAGGTTGACATTCATAGTTGCAACAATTTAGCTGTTCAATTTTGATGCTTCGAAACACTATTCTGATTAAGAATCTTTTAATATTTTATAATTGTAGAAGAAACTCAAATAAATCAATGAGGCACAAAATTGTATTCTGACTGATATGATTCCTTGCAACCAGAGAATTTATCAGTTCCTAGGATGCTTACTAAAGAGCATGTTGAAACTAATGAAACAATCATATAGTCAAATTGTAGTTATCCAACTTGAACAAACAATGTTTTTTTCAATGCTCATAGTTGAAGAGTGTATACATATTGTTTTACTCGTATTCCTTTTCAAATACAAATATATGAATGTGGTTTATTGATATATTTTGAAGGATAAATCTAAGCTAACATTGATTGCAATCTTCATTGCAGTATGTTGTTCTAATGTGGAAAATCATCTTCATTTTGACACGATCTGTCTTGGTCAACGAGCATGGATATGCTACTCATGAATCTTTAGGAAGTAGGCTATTCCTCATCTTAACCATTTACATGTGCCCATTTAGATGATCAATGTTGTTCGTGATCAAATGTAAAGTATGCATGCCATTATCTTAGACAAGGAGTAGAATGCTCTGTTAGAAACAAGGAGCAGCATATCCCATGCACTTGGTCACCCCATATTAGTTCTTGGCTTTTGTGCTTCCTCATGCTGGGTTGATACTTTGACTAATACATAAAGACAAAGTTGATGGACCTAAACAAGTCTTCAAGAAAGGTGAGAAATTGTATACATGACTTACATAACAATTTTATTAGCCATGGATACTACTTCTACCAAAAACATTTGAGTCATTGTGATGGTATAAATGTTGATAGAAAATTGAAATAAGAAATAAACAAGCACCAAAAAGTACTATTTATGTGTTCTCTTAGAAAATGACATTGCAAAAATATAAAGAATGCTTACAAGTTTTCTTAACCGACTTCAATGAATAATATTCAAAAAAAGAAATATTATGATGAATGTTCTTATAATGTTTAAATAGTATGATATTATAGGGAAATGTAGGTAGGAAAATGTTATTGAAAAATAAATATCTAGATGTATATCTTAACAATAATACAAGAAAATATTATTTCACCAATGTATGCATATTGAAATTTTACAATACAAAAAAAGTTAATATCAAGAAATAATACATACTTAAGAAACCATGCTTACATACATTAGAGTATTGTATCCATGACACTATGAATTTATGTCACAAGAAAACTCTCCTTTACAAAAAACTGAATTGGCTCAACTTATTCTTTTAAGCAACTTCATAACTTACTAAATGTACTAGAGGGTAGCCTAATTAAAAATTAATTTCTTTAAATTCAAGTCATATTTGCAAGGCTACTAAGAATGATGGCCTAAAACTTTACTACAACATCATTTTGTAGTCCCTCGATGAATTACTAATGTTTACTCAAATCAACTAATATTTATCATGTAAAGTACCCATTCGATACACTAAAAAGTATGTATGAATTTTCTAAAGCATACTCGTGTTCAGGAAAAGCTTTTTTACTATTGGCAAAAAATTGAATTATGTACTAGATGCGTTGAGCACCAACATCAACTCATTTCAACAAGCGAAATTTATATATGTTCATAGTGTCCTTTCTAGGATTCTCAATGCATCTTAAATATGTACATATATGTATGTTCGTGTATATATATATATATAAAAATTAGAAATTATATGGGATACACTTTTCTAGGTTGATTCTTCATACAAAGCAACGAAGGTACCAAAAATTTGTTATTTGTGGTCTTCATATTTTTATTTCTTCTGAAAGATCTAGAGGGGGGGTGAATAGAGATTTTTGGATAATTTTAAAGTTAATTGAAATACTTAAAACAATTAAAGCACTCAACCAAATAAGGAAGAGGAAACAAGGAAGACACTTCGGTTTAGAGTGGTTCCAACCTTTGAATCAAAGGTTGTCAGTCCACTACCCAATCGTTTCCAATTTGGATTTTGAAAGCAATTTATTTTATTACCTTGCAAGGATTTTACGTAAAATACAATCATCTTCCACTCAAAGTAGCCTTCACCTTGAAGTAGCCTCAACCCCCTTGAAGCATCCTTCTTTCAGTAACCACAAGCAATCCTTGGAGCAGCCTTCACCACCTTGAAGTAGCTCCACCACCTTGAGATAGCCTCACCTAGAAGTAGCTCCAACCTCCTTTCAAGTAGTCTTCTTGAAGTAATCTTAAGTGCACCTTGGATCATCCTTCACTTTGTTGAAGTAGCACCAAGCAACCTCCTTTCAATAGCCTCCAACCATATGAGTAGTCAAGGAGAACAAAGTAAAATAAAGAAGAAAGAGATTGCAAGAAATAAAATACTTATCCAAAGAAGTACAACGCTTTGATCCTATATCAAATGTTTAGATATCCTATCAACTTAGGATGTATGTGGATATATGTTGTAGCTAGGATATTGTAACTATAGGACACAACTCTAGAGCACAAGGATGAAGATGGCAAGTGAATTCTAGCTTTGTTGCTCACAATAGTGAATACTCAAGTGCAACTTGGTTGTTTTAGGTGTCCCAAGGCCTCCCCTATTTATAAGAATGGTTTGCAAGCATCTAGGGACATTCTAGGGAGTGTTTAGTGTGTTTTTAATGCTTAAGTAGTTGTTAAGTGTACATTAGTTGGCTAGCAATTGCTAATTTGTTCGTTCTTGAAAAGAACAATCCAGAACCATGATCGATCAACAATTTTATCGATCGAACTGTGTTTCGGTTGAGATTTCCTTTGACCGAGCATGGGTTTAAGGCAAAGTGTTGTAACGTCTATTTTCAATTCCCAACTACCAACCACTCAGTCTAACGGTTACAACGTTTCGACCAAATCTTACTCAGTTGAGATTATTTTTGACCAAAGATTATTTTAGAGCACAATTGTGTAAGTTGTTGAATAGTGCTCACAAGTTCAACTGAGGTGGTTCTCAGTCGACTATAATTTTGACCGAGTGTGTCTCAGTCAACAATTTCTTCGATTGAAAGTGTCCCTATTTTAGACTTTTGAATCACCTACTATGTGTGTATTTCAATTTGTGTTGGTGACTCTAACTTTGAGGGGAAACATATCTAAGGGTTATAAGTGGGTAGGGAAGGTCTAACGTTTGATTTACATGATGTCTAAGTACTTTTACAATATATTTTTGTACAAGTCTTTACATTTGAGTACAATCATGCACATTTGTACAATTAAGCGTATTTCATCTTCCATTTTCATTTATGTTCATTTTTTGAATTAGTATTGTAACGACCCACACTTTTGAGTGTCTAAAAGACCTTAAAGTCACATATCGTTAATCATATACCCCAGGATCAGATTCATGAAATAATACAAAATAGTAAACAATTTCCATTAATGATCAAATATTTACATGTTTAGATAAAAAGCTCCTCTAAGGAGTTACATAACTTTTGAATAGAATTAACTTTTACAGGTGTGAAGATAAACCATTAAGACTAAACCTTTATGATTAAACTATAGTGTCTTCAACATCTCTATTTGTACCCTCATGTCCATGAATCAAGTATATCTGATACCTAAAATGCCGACAAACAAATACGCAGTCAGTATAATTCTATACTGGTACATGGGTTCCAACAATAATCACAAGTACAAATATAAGCAAACATCTTTATCTTGCATGTAAGAATATAAACTTATTTTCATATTCTAACCCTTATCTGGTCTACTACCTCAGGTATAATCATTGTCCCTCCAGGGCTCGTGTGCATTACCCTTAAGATCAGTCTAACCCAGGGTTCATAATACCATTATTTACTTTACATGATACTCATATGCACTTTATAGTTTTCAAAAACTAAATAAACAACCAAGCAGTTTATTTGTCATTCAATCTCATCGAGAAACATCAGCAATCTCAAAATTCGATACATGTATTCATAAGCGTAACCACGTACCTTTTTCATGCAGAAACCATGCAGAACATCATATGTACTTTAAGAATTCATCCAAACATCCAGGCAACAAAGCATGTAATCAACAAGTATCTGAAACAAAGCATACTACATATGTGTCACCATGTATTCACATTACCCTAATCAGATCTAGATGCGCTCCTAAACTAGGGTTTAATGGTTATCTCAAGTTTGGATTAGGGATTAGGGCTACACACCCAAATTCCATCATATCGTGGTTTCTAAGATTAAAATTTCAGTTACACATATTAGATGAAACCCTAATCGACAACTTAACTACTCATGACACCCAAACCATATTACTAACATTATGATCATAGCAAGATGTCCAAATTGGTTTCAAAACCCTAAAATAGCATGAATATGATTATTAATCTAGAATCACCCATTATTCATCATTAACAAGGATTTCTTCATTATACATGTCTAGATCAGGTAATATCGCAACACAAGCAAATCTACCCAATTAAGCATCATCTTAAACAAAACTAGGTTTTACTTCTCATCAAACACATCAGGACATGCATTGTATATACTTTTAGAGTAGAAAGAATATTCAGACTCTCAAACTATTTTATTTGGATTCCTCTCATTTTTATGAGCATTTTGATATATAGTTTTTCTATATTCCGCATTACCTTTAATTAACTAGATTAATTGCAAGAATGAACTGATCTGGACCAATTAGGTGATGCCACATCAGCTAAGTAAGCTCTCAATTCCCTTACCGAAATTTAGTGTATGATCCAGGGGAAAAAGGTAGGCGTGCCCCTTGCACTCAACGCATCTTCCCTGGGCACTCGGGTCATTTGATATAGATCCATCTCCCTCCTTGTGAGGGATCTCGTTTCCACCTCGCCTCCGATCACGTGCACACACACGGGGTTGGTAGGTTGCCTCCTGCCGGTCCCGCACAAGCAATTGTTCGCCATCTACAGTCGCAGGCTCGCACTACGGTGGCTTCTCCACTGGTGGTTCTTGCACATACGGATATGACGTTTCTATGAACTCCTACGGGTTCAACAACCTCCTCAACC
Organism: Alisma plantago-aquatica; assembly: GCA_963693085.1. Classification (NCBI taxonomy): domain Eukaryota; kingdom Viridiplantae; phylum Streptophyta; class Magnoliopsida; order Alismatales; family Alismataceae; genus Alisma; species Alisma plantago-aquatica. The sequence goes on from OY856415.1 coordinate 209,873,999, forward strand.
CTCTCCCTCCTTCGGGTCAGCAGACGGGCCATCTGCAGGTTCCACTGGAGATGTCACGGTAGGTGGCGAAATCACCTGGTTCTTGTTCGTGCACCTCTGGCACTGTGGCTGGTGGCTTTTCCTCTCAGCGTACACCCGCAGACCCAGAGTGGCATCCTTACTAGTCGATGCTCCCTCTCCCCTGTTCCCTACTCGTCGAAGCAAAGCAGGAATCGGCTACAGTCCCAGGTCATCTATTGTTGAGGCAACGTTACGTGATGGTAGGAGGAGCAGCCTCACTATCTTGCTCACATCTAGAACACCATTGATAGATCATCACAGAGCTGCAGATCCTAGGCCAGGAAGGGGAAAGATATGCTAGGTTTCCAGATCGGTGAAGGGTTCCTCGTGGACAACCGAACTGGTGGTCTGTAACTCTTTTCTGGTTCTTGCCTTTTCAAGGCATCTCGTAGATAGTAGATGGAGGATGACGGTTCTAGGGTCCTCTTTATATACCTCTTCATATACATGTTCTGGAGGAACCCTAAAGTACACTACTAGGAAAGGAAAGTGGGGAGGAATATCTATCTGTCTAAAGAGGAAGTATGAGTCTTCCCTCTCCCAAACATATGCAGGATGGAGCCCAACGCACACCACATTTCCTATTATGAAAAGTGTTTTATTAATCACCGACTTCCTCTCTCCCTTATATTCTCGATTCTTAATATAAAGTCACCAAAAGGGCAACCACTCCTTCCTAATTTGGATTTGGAAAAAAGTCTTAAAGGGAATTATATCTCCCTTTGAAAAACTCACCCAAAGCATTATCTTTATTTTACAGAAAGTTATGTATGCCTTTTCCAAGCTATATCTTGTAACCTGAGATAAACAAACCTTGCTTTTCTGGACATCCCATTGTAACAATGCCATTATCTCAGGGGATATTTATTTTCTCACAAATTTCTATAATTATCTTTATTTTTTTTATTGTTATTATAATTCAAATTTACCAAAAAAATGAGGATATTACATTCATCCCTCCTTAAAAGGAATTTTGCCCTCAAAATTCAGGCCCACTAAGCCTAGGTGAATGATAACTCATATGATCTTCAATTATTAGGGTTAACACTCCACTTAGATATCTTTAACAACTTTTCCTTAGTATATCAATTTTCATTTTATTACTAGGATTGGCACCTGAATTGAAATTCAAGTATATCCTCATCTATAGTATACACATGTGGTCATCACTTGATGATTTTATTCTTGTTTTGTGATCTCAATTTCACTTGGTAATTTCTCTTTTCACCTAGGTTTCCAACCTATTATTCATTATTTTCACAAAGGGTGAGGTGACACCTCTAACCCTAGTTCATGTCATTACACATTCGACTTAAGACATTTATTCTCAATTTTAAACATAATGTGTGTCTACCCAATCTCCCTCCCTCATAATGAGATGAAATAATCATTTGGCTGCAGCCCAAACACAAAGTTCATTCCATTCCAAGAGTGGAGATATCACATCCACACATTACCTTTTAATTTCACATATTAAGTTGAATCATACTCTATATGACTCTAAACTTACGTGTTCTCAATTTCACAACATTTTTATACCCCATGAAGTCAAGTGTCCCTTTTCTTACTCTTAAGTTAGGGCACAACTTCTCTCAAGTTTTCATGACTTCTTTAAATCTTTTATATTTACATCTCATGTATCATTATGAGCCTTAGCCAAACCCTTAGGGCCTCTAGGTGTATAGGTACTCTTTTGGAGTGATCTCATCCTTATGCATCAAGGGAGTTCCTTTCACATTCACCCATTAGGCTACATGATCATCATGGAGGTAGCTAAACTCCTAAGTCGTGTACCTTGGATAAACCTAGTTGTTACCTCCCGACCACATGGTCATGTGCATTCAGGGCACAATCAACTCCCAACCCATCGGTCCTAAGTACCTCTAATAAACCCTACTTGACCCTAGGATTGCATTAGGACTCTACCCTCCCTAAGGGTTTCTTTTGAGATGTCAAACATTATTATCTTGTTTAATTCTTTAACCCGGATTGCCTTCATATCTCTCTTTTGAGTACACATAATGCAGTGTCATCCCATCATTGGGCTCGGGCCACCTTCCCTCCAAGGCTTGATGCCATGTCGGTCTTCCCTCCTGGGCTTGACCTTTGTGATCTTCCCCTCTAGGGGCTTGATCCTAAACAACTGCATTGTGGACTTAGGCCACCTTCCCTCCTGGGCTTGGTGCCTGCCTGGTCTTCCCTCCTGGGCTTGACCATTTCATGACCTTCCCTCCTGGGCTTGGTCGTCCACTTAGGCCACCTTCCCTCCTGGGCTTGGTGCCTTACTGGTCTTCCCTGCTGGGCTTGACCAGCTGTGTCACTCAAAGTCAGCATCCTTGGATTCAAAGAATTTATGTACTTTCATTTTTTTTATATCTTTAACTCTTCACTCCTCTAGCGAGGATTAAGGTTATCTCAATACTTAAATACATTTATTCACTTACCTTTTTTAAGGGAAAGTCATAGCCTAGGGGTTCCTTCTTGGCTCATAGGAGGGAGTTAGGCTCTTTAGCCACAACCTGATCCCAAGATCTAGGTTTTGCCTCCCACATAGGTCATATTCCCACTCTCGGGTTGACCCACCCCAGGTTGTCTAACTAACCCTAAAGGTTTTATATATATCTCTTTGTTTTCATCGAGTATAACTTTTATCATTATGACATATCAACCCATGTTTGCTCAATATCTGGAATACCCCCTCATAGTCTCTGTACATTCAATGAACTTGGGTCACCTTCTGTGACAACCTGTTTTTTTTCTCTCCTAACTTGTACCCTTTCTCTCTCATCATTTGACCTCTTACTCAATTGAATCTCAATTTCATGGTTTGATGGTTGGGAGACTCCATATTAGTCACATCAATATTCAATTTTTCTAAATGTGACATCAATTTGTACTTTTAAACTAAATACAATTATTTTCCATACCACCATCTTTGCTAGATTTTTTTTGAAGCACATCACCATAATCTTTTGGTTTGTGTACCATGTTGTAGTAGGCTTGATTTCGGATCCAACAATGGAAAAATCACCCGGGTCTGAGCTATGAATCCAAAGTTACGGTCTTTGAAACATGACATGGTCTAATTGCCTTTCTATGCCTTAAGTTGGGCCGGCCCTACATGGGCTCAGCTAGATCGTGGCCCAACCGCTTGGCTTGAACCCCACCTTCGTCCCCTTCCCGTTTGGGGAAGAAACGCAATCGCAGAGACTCTACCTCGCCAAATCGGGAAAGGAGATACGTTTCAATGGAGTTAATGACCCCAAACCCTAACTCCCTGCTCCTTTTATAGACCCAGCCGCTAGCAATCTTTTTCAACCACCTTTTTCATCTTGCACTGGTGTCCCTCCTGCCTTCTTGCTGCTTCCGCCCGCAACCACCATGGTGAGACGCCAGTAGTCATCCGCGAGCCCTCAACGCCAAAGTCCCATCCAACAGTCACGGAGCCCCCACCGACCTATGATCCACTCCTCCGCGGTATGCCATGGGCGCAGCGGCCCCTGGGAAGGCTGGGCGCCGCCCTACAGGTCTCCTCTATTCCTTTCGGGAAACAGAGGATCACACGACCAAAAATCGGGGGAAGGGGTGAGAGGAGGTTGCGGGTGAGCGGCCCAGCAAGCGCATCGACCCAAAACTGGAGGCCCAGATCGGTAGGAGACTGATTGCTGGATGAAGGGAGGACCACCAAGGTCCCACGATCCAAGGACGGCTGGTTGTCAATAGATGACATGGTAATGCCCTCTATGATACCCACTATAGTTTTCAATGTAAACATTGTAAAAATGATATCTTCCAACTCCTAAGGCCAAATTGGACAAAGTTATATACCAAATCAATCAACTCGACGAGACATACAACTTGGGCATAGCTTTAACCCTTGAAACCCCTTAGTTTGCCCATAATTTGTTAAATATGTAACTTTTGACGGCTTTGACCATGTTTAATGCATGATCTTTATAATGATGGAACCTTTGATTCCCTTGTTCACTCACAATATTTATGTGAGCATCTTTTGTGCATCTTTGAAATGCTCGAGGGTCCAAATCACCCCAAGGTCTCTTAAGTGGCCCTATATGCACATACATGACCATGTTGTGAATTTTAATGATGTTAGTAACCCCACTAAAGTGAATCTTCTTCCCTAATGACACAAATGATTAATCAATTCTGAAATCAGAGACTAGTGTGCTCCATGATATAAGAACCATCCCTAATATCCCTTTTTGTCTATGTTTGCTCTACATGGCCCTAAATACATCAATGTATCCCTATTATGTAAATGAATGGCCTTACATGATTCAAATACTATGCGTTGACCTAGGGGACATCTACCTATTTTTTAATACACCTCTTGTGTCACTAATTCCCTGATCTATACTCTCTCTTGCTTGGATCCCTTACCTTGAAGGTGATGAACCTTCTTGCCCTATTGAGAGCCCTTTTGGCCAAAATTGTACATGAGTAACCTAAACCTTGATAAGGTCATATATAATGCATGGAACGTCGAAATGTCATTAAACTTGAACCACACCATCATGATGACCTCTAGATCAGCACAATATCATATAATGAACCAATAAGAAACTTGGAACCCACCTTGGCCAAAACCCTAAAATGCATCGAATTAGGGTTAATGATGAGAATCTAATGCATATATGTAATCTTGTTCTTAATCAGGTTTGTCTTATGATCTAGATGGTAATGGACATGTTCAGTTATGAATCTCTGAATCAGGTATGGGCCTTATGTAGTTATATGACTACCGCTTTCTTGCTTGAAAGACATATATTGTATGCTTGTTTGTCTATTTTCTCAAATATTGCCATGTAGTATTGCTATGTGTTACTCGATGTTTGCCTCGTCGGTTTTATAACTTGAACACATATATAGATAAAACTCCATTATAATATTGATTGATAAAGGGTTAGCTCTTGGCTACGGCCTTGAGGTCCCTCTCGTATGAAAGGGTTAGCTAAGCTTGAGCACCCTTACGGACCCTTCCGACGGGAAGATGGTCAAAGGCCTTAAACATGCTTGAGATTGTTGGTATAATGGAGTGAAATGGCATAAAATATGGTTTTGCATTTGTTAAACAATTAACATGTTTATTCTTGTTCATTTAGTCTTGAAATCTTTTCAAAATTATGCAAAGCTTATATATATGTGTATCTTTCAGCCCCATATTCAACACCTCGTGTGTTGACCCATTTCTCGTATGTTGTTTTTAGGTTCAGAGATGGCTAGAAGGTTGATAGGCTTGGTGAGCTATGGTAGGTGTACTTGTTGTAAGATCCAGATATAGTATACATGAGCAGACTTGTACAAAGTGACTCTTGAATATGTAATTGAAATCATGTAATATAATAATGTTGCTTAATATATCTTGTTGATTGTTGAGATTATGTTGGTGCTTGTATCTTGTTATCTATTCATGTGTGCTAAGCTTTACGCTTCTGCATTTCGCCTTTGGTATACGTTTGGTTCGTGGGATTGGGATTCTGATTCTGTGACAGATGGTATCAGAGCATGAACAATAACTACACCAAACATTGCTCACATGAAACACAAACTAAACTCACCCTACATCTCAACCCTAGAAACTTAATGAAATATCCTTGTGGATTAGGTTGACTTAGCCTCTAGGTTAGAACCTAGATGTTCTAGAACTAGGTGTAGACTTGTGTAAATTACCTGCCTAGACATGATGCGCGACATGTGCTTAGGATGTCTACACAAGTGTGCATCGTGTTCTTGCTAGTTCTCTAGGTGTCATGATACTAGACTGCCTAATGAGTGTGGTAACTTGTTTTGGTTAATGTTTTATTTGAATGGAGTATGGTGGTTTTCATCATCTATTTAAACGTTGGAGAAAACATATTTAATGTATTATTATATGTACATATGAAAAATGTTACCACACGCAGAAAGGCAGTGAGTTTCCATGCAACCTAGGAGAAAGAGATGTAAGATCAAGTCTAGATGAGAGAGTTTAGATGATAGGGTTAATCTCTAGAGTTGTCTAGAGCCATGATATAGGTTAGGCAAGTGAATAACCTAGAAACCTAAGATGAAGATTATGATATTGATGATGATGTTGATAAGACCCAAGTTGATTGAGGAAGGTCGGGTATGTTTAACGATATGAAATGTGTTTGACCATGCAACCTTAGCTAAACCTAGCACCTTATATGATACATACCACTTGGTTGATGTGCTAAACATAGCTAGTGGGTTGACATGCTTGCTTGCACCAAGTTTTGTATGTGTGGAGATATGATATATGGTTTGAGACCAACACGGGCCTCAATCTCTTTACAATGGAAGACCTCTAGCATGGGACATATGAATAGGGTGACCTGTTGATATGAGTTGACCCATATCGGGAGAAGGTTAGAGTACCTGAACTATAGAATATTTGAAATGTTGAATATTATGAATGATGAAGTACTTGATGATGAGTCCCTAGCTAGAATACTTCTAAGTATATGAGTTGAGTGAACGAACGTGTGGTTTCCTTGAAAATGTTGAACCCTAGATTTCCTATGAAAATATCTAACCGTAGAGAGAGAGGCAATTGATAGTTTGACGCTTGCTATATAGGTGAGGGAGATGTCCCAAGACCCTTATATGATGTATATGATGTATGATATCCATGATGAGCCTCATACTCATGTTAGTAATTGTATATAAAGGAATCTAGCGGTTACCCTTGTTTCTCGAATGATGGGTAGAAAATTTTGTTATGGGTATATGGTTGTGGTTAACATGTCTTGTTGGACACATATATATCTTAGATTAAGTGGCTTGAGATTGTGAAGCTCTTTCTGATACAAGTGAGAAAGTTTCAAAACCTTGACATTGATGATAATGTTGTTCCTTAAATGATGCTCGATATGTGAAAGAATCTCACTTGAGTTAAAATTTTGATAAATGTGCAATAGTCACTTTGGTAATCTAGACCTAATACAAAATCATACTATTCATGAAATATGTAGCTTTGAAATCATAAACTTGATATGATGATGTTTAGAGATCTTAGCTTGAATAATTAGGGGTAACATGACTAATATCATACCCAAGTGAAAAAAAATTAACTCGATATGATGTTGCCCTTGGGATGATAACTCAAATAAACAAGATGAATAAATTGCTCAAATTCGGATCCAAAATGAGAAATAATGAACATGATTGGGTAAAGTTGGTAGAATTTTGGGGGAAAAGGGAAAACATGCATAAAATCTAGAGTAAAGATGAGATACACACTCGATAATAGTCTCGTTTGAAGCCATGACCACGAATAGAATCATTTGAGAATTGATAACACAGATTTTGATGATACCCTTTGGTCTCATATAAAGATATGAACAAAAACCCTAATGTGTGGACACTAAGGGATGGGTAAACTCTAATGTTGTGATGATGTCATAGTACGATATTAGAGTACAAAGTAATAGGTATATATATATGAGATGAGTACACCCTTAATGATAATAACCTAAGTGTACATCCCATTATGGGAAATGCCTTGACAACTATGGTTGTATACCTAGACTCCATATATTTTGACTTTGACTCTTAACTATGATCTTAGATGAATTTCGAGGATGAAATTTCTTTGAAGGTAGGAAGGATGTGACAACCTGTTTTTTTCTCTCTCCTAACTTGTACCCTTTCTCTCTCATCATTTGACCTCTTACTCAATTCAATCTCAATTTCATGGTTTGATGGTTGGGAGACTCCATATTAGTCACATCAATATTCAATTTTGCTAAATGTGACATCAATTTGTACTTTTAAACTAAATACCATTATTTTTCATACCACCATCTTTGCTAGATTTTTTTTGAAGCACATCACCATAATCTTTTGGTTTGTATACCATGTTGTACTAGGCTTGATTTCGGATCCAACAATGGAAAAATCACCCGGATCCGAGCTATGAATCCAAAGTTACGGTCTTTGAAAGATGAAATGGTCTAATTGCCTTTCTAAGCCTTAAATTGGGCCGGCCCTACATGGGCTCAGCTAGATCGTGGCCCAACCACTTGGCTTGAACCCCACCTTTGTCCCCTTCCCGTTTGGGGAAGAAACGCAATCGCAGAGACTCTACCTCGCCAAATCGGGAAAGGAGATATGTTTCAATGGAGTTAATGACCCCAAACCCTAAGTCCCTGATCCTTTTATAGACCCAACCACTAGATATATTTTTCTTCCGCCTTTTTCATCTTGCACCGGTGTCCCTCCTTCCTTCTTGCTGCTTCCGCCCACAACCACCTTGGTGAGATGCCAGTAGTCAGCCGCGAGCCCTCAGCGCCAAAGTCCCGTCCAACAGTCACGGAGCCCCCACCGACCTCTGATCCACTCCTCCGCGGTCTGCCATGGGCGCAGCGGCCCCTGGGAAGGCCGGGCGCCGCCCTGCAGGTCTCCTCTATTCCGTTCGGGAAACAGAGGATCACGCGACCAAAAATCGGGGGAAGGTACGAGAGGAGGTGGCGGGTGAGCGGCCCAGCAAGCACATCGACCCAAAACTGGAGGCCCATATCGGTAGGAGACTAATCGCTGGATGAAGGGAGGACCACCAAGGTCCCACGATCCAATGATGGTTGGTTGTCAACAGATGACATGGTAATGCCCTCTATGATATCCACTATAGTTTTCAATATAAACATTGTAAAAATGATATCTTCCAACTCCTAAGGCCAAATTGGACAAAGTTATATACCAAATCAATCGACTCAACGAGACCTACAACTTGGGCATAGTTTTAACCCTTGAAACCCCTTAGTTTGCCCATAATTTGTTAAATATGTAACTTTTGACGGATTTGACCATGTTTAATGCATGATCTTTATAATGATTGAACCTTTGATTCCCTTGTTCACTCACAATCTTTATGTGAGCATCTTTTGTGCATCTTTGAAATGCTCGAGGGTCCAAATCACCCCAAGATCTCTTAAGTGGCCCTATACCCAAAACTGGTGGCCCAAATCGGTAGGAGACTGATCGTTGGATGAAGGGAGGACCACCAAGGTCCCACGATCCAATGATGGTTGGTTGTCAACAGATGACATGGTAATGCCCTCTATGATATCCACTATAGTTTTCAATGTAAACATTGTAAAAATGATATATTCCAACTTCTAAGGCCAAATTGGACAAAGTTATATACCAAATCAATCAGCTCGATGAGACCTACAACTTGGGAATAGTTTTAACCCTTGAAACCCCTTAGTTTGCCCATAATTTGTTAAATATGTAACTTTTGATGGCTTGACCATGTTAAAGGCATGATCTTTATAATGATTGAACCTTTTATTCCCCTGTTCACTCACGATCTTTATGTGAGCATATTTTGTGCATATTTGAAATGCTCGAGGGTCCAAATCACCCCAAGGTCTCTTAAGTGGCCCTATATGCACATACATGACCATGTTGTGAATTTTAATGATGTCAGTAGCCCCACTAAAGATAATCTTCATCCCTAATGACACAAATGATTAATCAATTCTGAAATCAGAGACTAGTGTGCTCCATGATATAAGAACCATCCCCAATATCCCTTTTTGTCTATGTTTGCTCTACATGGCCCTAAATACATCAATGTATCCCTATTATGTAAATGAATGGCCTTACATGATTCAAATACTATGCGTTGACCTAGGGGACATCTACCTATATTATAATACACCTCTTGTGTCACTAATTCCCTAATCTATACTCTATCTTGCTTGGATCCCTTGCCTTGAAGGTGGTAAACCTTCTTGCCCTATTGAGAGCCCTTTTGGCCTAAATTGTACATGAGTAACCTAAACCTTGATAAGGTCATATATAATGCATGGAACGTCAGAATGTCATGAAACTTGAACCACACCATCATGATGACCTCTAAATCAAAACAATATCATATAATGAACCAATAAGAAACTTGGAACCCACCTTGGCCAAAACCCTAAAATGCATCTAATTAGGGTTAATGATGAGAATCTAATGCATATATGTAATCTTGTTCTTAATCAGGTTTGGCTTATGATCTAGATGGTAATGGATGTGTTAAATTATGAATCTATGAATCAGGTATGGGCCTTATCTACTTATATGAGTACCGCTTTCTTGCTTGAAAGACATATATTGTATGCTTGTTTGTTTATTTTCTCAAATATCGCCATGTAGTATTGCTATGTGTTACTCGATGTTTGCCTCGTCAGTTTTATAACTTGAACACATATATAGATAAAACTCCATTATAATATTGATTGATAAAGGGTTAGCTCTTGGCTATGGCCTTGAGGTCCCTCTTGTATAAAAGGGTTAGCTAAGCTTGAGCACCCTTACGGACCCTTCCGACGGGAAGATGGTCAAAGGCCTTAAACATGCTTGATATTGTTGGTATAATGGAGTGAAATGACATAAAATATGGTTGTGCATTTGTTAAACAATTAACATGTTTATTCTTGTTCATTTAGTCTTGAAATCTTTTCAAAATTATGCAAAGCTTATATATATGTGTATCTTTCAGCCCCATACTCAACACCTCGTGTGTTGACCCATTTCTCGTATGTTGTTTTTAGGTTCAGAGATGGCTAGAAGGTTGATGGGCTTGGTGAGCTATGGTAGGTGTACTTGTTGTAAGATCCAGATATAGTATACATGAGCAGACTTGTACAAAGTGACTCTTGAATATGTAATTCAAATCATGTAATATAATAATGTTGGTTAATATATCTTGTTGATTGTTGAGATTATGTTGGTGCTTGTATCTTGTTATCTGTTCATGTGTGCTAAGCTTTACGCTTCCGCATTTCTCCTTTGGTATACGTTTGGTTCATGGGATTGGGATTCTGATTCCGTGACACCTTCCCTCCAGGGCTTGGTGCTACCTCGGCCTTCCCCTCCAGGGGCTTGGCCAACATCACTAAACTTCTAGAGACAACATGAGGAGTTTGAGCAAGTTATATTCCAACTTTTCATTTTCTAATATATTCAACTATTTGGTTTTTATATCTCTTAAGACTTATCACATAAGTTTTATGCTCCTCATGCCCACATGCATGGGAGATTGGGTTACCTAGACCATCCCTTATCTTTCTTATTCATGATTTCAAGTTTCACATGGGCAGTGTCCCATACCACTACACCATGTTGATTACCGATTTTAAATTTTCACATGGGTAGTGTCCCATACCACCACACCATGTTCGTTATTTAAGATTATGGTTTTTTTTTTTTAATTTTAGGGTTAGGGTTAGGGGCTACACTCTACCTCTTAGAGTTTCCACATCCCTAGACTCTCTAGGATTTCCATACCCTAAACCAAGTCCTTCCTCTAAGAAAGGGCTTACCCATACTTGTATCTTTCTAGTATCTACCCTCTCTAGAGGGGGCCTACACAAAAGGTTACATCTTTTCACATTTTACTTCTCTTATTAACATTTTCTTTCCAAAGCTTTTGAGCAAGGAGATGAGAAGTAGATGAAAATGTGAGACGAGGAACTTAATCTTTCTCTTAAAATTTCTAAGGATAATTTGAAATTATAAACTATTAAGTATTAGTTGATGAATCTGTGCTCTGATACCAAATGTAATGACCCACACTTTTGAGTGTCTAAAAGACCTTAAAGTCACAGATCGTTAATCATATACTCCAGGATCAGATTCATGAAATAATACAAAATAGTAAACAATTTCCATTAATGATCAAACATTTACATGTTTAGATAAAAAGCTCCTCTAAGGAATTACATAACTTTTAAATAGAATTAACTTTTACATGTGTGAAGATAAACCATTAAGACTAAACCTTCATGATTAAACTGTAGTGTCTTCAACATCTCTATCTATACCCTCATGTCCACGAATCAAGTATATCTGATACCTAAAATGCCAACAAACAAATACACGATCAATATATTGCTATACTGGTACATGGGTTCAAACAATAATCACAAGTACATATATAAGCAAACATCTTTATCTTGCATGTAAGAATATAAACTTATTTTCATATTCTAACCCTTATCTGGTCTACTACCTCAGGTGTAATTATTTTCCCTCCAGGGCTCGTGTGCATTACCCTTAAGATCAGTCTAACACAGGGTTCAGAATACCATTATTTACTTTACATGATACTCATATGCACTTTATAGTTTGTAAGAACTAAATAAACAAGCAAGCAGTTTATTTGTCATTCAATTTCATCGAGAAACATCGGCAATCTCGAAATTCGATACATGTATTCATAAGTGTAACCACGTACCTTTTTCATGCAGAAACCATGCAGAACATCATACATACTTTAAGAATGCATCCAAACATCTAGGTAACAAAGCATGTAATCAACAAGTATCTGAAACAAAGCATACTACACATGTGTCACCATGTATTCACATTACCTTAATCAGATCTAGATGCGCTACTAAACTAGGGTTTTATGGTAATCTCAAGTTTGGAATAGGGATTAGGGCTACACACCCTAATTCCATCATATCGTGGTTTCTAAGATTACAATTTCAGTTATGCATATTAGATGAAACCCTAATCGATAACTTAACTACTCATGACACCCAAATCATATTACTAACATTATGATCATAGCAAGATGTCCAAATTGGTTTCAAAACCCTAAAATAGCATGAATATGATTATTAATCTAGAATCGACCATTATTCATCATTAATAAGGATTTCTTCATTATACATGTCTAGATTAGGTAATATCACAACACAAGAAAATCTACCCAATTAAGCATCATCTTAAACAAAACTAGGTTTTACTTCTCATTAAACACATTAGGACATGCATTGTATATACTTTTAGAGAAAAAATCATATTCAGACTCTCAAACTATTTTATTTGGATTCCTCTCATTTTTATGAGCATTTTGATATATAGTTTTGCTATATTCCGCATTACCTTTAATTAACTAGATTAATTGCAAGAATGAACTGATTTGGACCAATTAGGTGATGCCACTTCAGCTAAGTAAGCTCTCAATTCCCTTACCAAAATTTCGTGTATGATCCAGGGGAAAAAGGTAGGCGTGCCCCTTGCACTCAGCGCATCTTCCCTCGGCACCCAGATCATTTGATATAGATATGTCTCCCTCCTTGTGAGGGATCTCGTTTCCACCTCGCCTCTGATCGCGTGCACATGCACGACGTTGGTAGGTCGCCTCCTGCCGGTCCCGTACAAGAAATCGTTCGCCATCTATAGTCACAGGCTCACACTATGGTGTCTTCTCCACTGGTGGTTCTTGCACATACAGAGATGACACTTCTACAAACTCCTACGGGTCTGACCACCTCCTCAACCCTGTCCCTCCTTTGGGTCAGCAAACATGCCATCTGTAGGTTCCACTGGAGATGTCATGGCAGGTGGCGAAATCACCTGGTTCTTGTTCATGTACCTCTGGCATCGTGGCTGGTGGCTTTTCCTCTCAGCCTATGCCCGCAAAATCAGGGTGGCATCCTGACTAATCGATTCTCTCTCTCCCCTGCTCCCTACTCGTCGAAGCAAAGTAGGAATTGGGTGCATTCCCAGGTCATATGTTGTTGAGGAAACATTACGTGATGGTAGGAGGACCAGCCTCGCTATCTTGCTCACATATAGAATGCCATTGATTGATCATCACAGAGCTGCATATCCTAGGCCAGGAAGGGGAAAGACATGCTAGGTTTCCAGATCGGTGAAGGGTTCCTCGTGGGCAACCGAACTGGTGGTTTGTAACTCTTTTCTGGTTCTAGCCTTTTCAAGGCATCTCGTAGACAGTAGATGGAGGATGACAGTTCTAGGGTCCTCTTTATATACCTCTTCATATATATGTTCATGAGGAACCCTAAAGTGCACTACCAGGAAAGGAAAGTGGGGAGGAATAGCTATCCGTCTAAAGAGGAAGTATGAGTCTTCCCTCTCCCAAACATATGCAGGATGGAGCCCAACGCACACCAGGTTTCCTATTATGAAAAGTGTTTTATTAATCATCGACTTCCTCTCTACCTTATATTCTCGATTCTTAATATAAAGTCACCAAAAGGGAAACCACTCCTTCCTAATTTAGATTTGGCAAAAAGTCTTAAAGGGAATTATATCTCCCTTTGAAAAACTCACCCAAAGCATTATCTTTATTTTACGGAAAGTTATGTATGACTTTTCCAAGCTATATCTTGTAACCTGAGATAAACAAACCTTGCTTTTCTAGACATCCCATTGTAACAATGCCATTATCTCAGGGGATATTTATTTTCTCATAAATTTATATAATTATCTTTCTTTTCTTTATTGTTATTATAATTCAAATTTACCAAAAAAATGAGGATATTACAAGTATGATCTCCTTATTTTCTTGAATCCTGAAATACTCAAATAGCACGTTAGATCCACAAGAATGGAATATTTGTCATCATCAAAACAAAGGGTATATTAATGTCTGATTTAGCCAACAATCTTTCCCTTTTTTAAGATGACAAATATTTCTAAAATATAATCAAAATAATTTAAATGAGATGAGTTTCATACTTGAGATTTACATGTAATGAGAATATTCTCTTGTTTTCATAAAGTGTGTGTTAATTATTCCTCAAGAGGTGTGGAACATAGTATCCATCTCTTAAGGAGTGTAGCATCAATTAATGTCAAGCCAAGGGTACGTGGAACTCATTTATTTTGATTTATATTATTGCTCCCCCTTTGTCACTTCAAAAAGATAGCCATATAATAATACATGTAATTTAATAACACTCTCCCTTAATTGATTACTCCCCCTTAATTGTTTACTTCTAAAAATAATGTCAAATTTAGCCACAATTCAAAAACCAAGATTAATTTCTCAACCATTTGCATGAGATGTTAAGCCCTGAAATGGTACACAATTTCTTTAGGCTCATGATGAGTGAATGTATTTTTATATTAATTTCTCAACCATTTGCAAGGGATGTTAAGCCCTAAAATGATATGAGATTCCATTAGGCTCATATTGGAATTAATAAATGTATCTCCAACCAAATATAAGGGATGTTAAGCCCAAATTGGTGTAGAGAATCTAATTTAGAGCAAAAATATATACATTATATCAAAGAATTTTCGTGAGCTCCCCCTTAATCTCATAACAAAAGTGAGCTTAAAAATACTTAGTTATTTCAAATCATAACCTGCTTTAAAATCAATTTATTAAGTAAGAATATGAGTTAATTTTTATAAAAAATCTTATTTCTTGCACTTTTGTAAAAAAATTCTCTTATTCAAAGTATTAAGCATGTTTATAAAATTACAGATTTAATATACCAATGTTGGGTCCAAGTGAATGATTTGATTTACAAATAAGCATTTTTGTCAGGCTTATTTTTAGTCAACCACGACTTCGACCGGGGTGCCCCTCAGTCGAACTCCTTTTCGACCAAGAGGCATTTCTGTAGATATCCCATCAATGAAGCTTTATCTAGAATGAGCCAAGATATAATATTTTATTGACATAGGTAACTAGTCAATTTCTTTTTGTATGCATATTCTATTTTGCTTCAAGTCATAGATTTCACTTTTAAAGATCCTTTTATTTTTACATCCATTTGAGGAGTTTGATGTCCTTATGATCTCAAGTATAACCCATTAATACATGAGTCATATCAAAGTCTCTTTCCTTTCATTATATCCAAGATTTATTTATTTCGTCATGTCCACTTAGTTCCAATTGAATGTTTGCTTTTGGGTCTAGGAGTTGAAACTTATGCTTTGTTTAAGATCATATAGAAATCGTTCAATATTCAACTCCTTTTAGGGTATGACTCAGTCTTGAGTTTCCTAGATATAATCATTATTTATTCTTCATTTCTCTAAGATGTAGACTTATAAATCATGTATGCTTTGCTAGATGTGGAATAATCCAAAATGAGTCATTTTTGTGTCTTAAGATCGAATTCATATTTTGTTGAAGATAAGACAACAATCCACATATAGATAAAATTCAATTTTTAAAAGAGATCTTACATTTACTTGCCATAAATCTTAGATTTATTAAAAGAAAGTTCAGGTAATGATTATATTCTAGGAAACTTTCTTGCATGAACAATCTTTCCATTCCATAAATGACACATTATTTGCAATTAATATCCACATAATTAAGAGGTTTAACAATTATTTTTCCTTTATCAACAACATTAATGTTCTCCTATGAATCATAACCATTGTCATAGAACTTATGATTTAGTTCTTTGACACATTTAAAATTTGTACTGACATTAACTATGGCAATAGTTTTACCTTTGAAATTTTACCTTTCCTTCAAGTGTATAAAAGGTCGATTGTCTCAATCTCTATAGACCATCCAAGCATGCAAAGTAGAAATTTTTTTGTTACCCATATAATAGTCCTTTTGGTTATGAATGATTTTCATTATTTTGAGTATATATGAATCATGATGAAAAGTATTTTATAACCGTCAAGTATTGATTTCAAGTAAATGATTTTAATAACAACAATTTGTGAAAGAAATGTTCTTAGTTGATCTTTTCTTCAACCGGAAGAATTCTCAATCGAACTATTTTTGAATGGGAAGGTTTGCCAGTAAAACCAATGTTGATAGAACTACCTTCGATTGAACTTTTCTTCGACTAAAAGAGATGTCAGTCAAGCATTTTGTCGACCATGATAAGGTTTTGTGTAGTTTCAGTGATTTCAATATTTCTAATGGAAACTTATCATCCCATTATTTTTGTATATCACAATTAAGAAAACAAACTATACAAATATATAAAAGTTCAAGATTAATTTAGTTGAGTTACGACATTATAAATTTCAAGTTGAAGCTTAGGTCAAATCTCAACAAATATATCCAACATTTCTGAATTGGAGTTGTTGGAACCCAAACCAAGTCATCAACCTTTTTCTTGTATGGGCAAGAGAATGAATAATGTCCAAGACATAAATAGTAATGACAACAAATAGAATCAATTTCATTTCTCTTTTTAGTTAAATTGTCTTTAGGCACATACATGACCTTGGTTTTGGGTTTTTGTGTTTTTCTAGTTCTACTTGGTAGGAATAGGTACATAGCCTAGTCCTCTCCTCCCAATTTGACCAGCTAACCGTTCTAGGATTTTATCAAGAATGTCATTGTTTTTCAAGCTTCTAATAGCTTTTTCAACTTAGAAAATTTCATCCATTTTGCTTTTAATATCTAACTTTGCTTGATCTAAATTGGATAACAAACTATCTCTTTCTTTGACAATAACATCATAATCTAAATTAGTAAGTAGAATAAGTTGAGTTTGAAGATCATTTATCTTAGCAAGTAGTTCAACATTTTCTTGGCAAAGCAAATTATTATTGGTTTCTAGAGCAAGCAACTTAATATTGCAATCATTAATAGATGATTTCAAAGTAAGTATTTCAGACATAAGACTATCCATTTCAAAAGTAAGATCATTCAATTTAGCATACAAATCTTCATTAGTTTTTGTAAACCTTTTTAATTTCTTTTTACAATCAACATATTTATCATGAAATGCTTCAATACTAGTGACTAACGCTTCTTTAGATAAATCAAGAAGACTTACCTCATCTTCTTCTTCATTGGTTGTTGTAATGAAACAACTTACCTTCTCTTCTTTAGTCATGAAACATTATATTCCTTCTTCTCCACTCTAACTATCGTCGCATGAGTCATCTCAAGCAGCTTTGTATGCCTTTTCTTTCTTCTTGAGAGAAGATTTCTTTCCCTTCTTGACTTTGAACACTTATTTTTTAATTGTCCCTTCTTACCACATTCAAAGAACCTAATGGAAGAAGAGGAGGAGGCTAAAGAATTTTTGTTAGTTTTGAACCTTCTATATTGCTTACCATTTACAATGAGTGTCTCTTTTTCACTATCTTCTCCACTTATTTCATTGCTTTCTTTAGTTGATGCCCTAAAAGCAATGTCCTTCCTTTTCTCCTTCTTATTTTCATCTTCCAATCTTTCTTCTTCTTCAAGAGTTACCTCATGAGTCTCTAGATTGCCAATGAGTTGCTCCATCCTCATTGTGGTGAGATCATTAGCTTCTTCAATGACTGTCACCTTTAGCTTGTATCTTGGAGGTAACGATCTAAGCATTTTAGACACTTGATCTTGTTCACTTATATATTTGCCTAATGTACTTAAACTGTTAACAATGGCAGAAAATCTTGCATATATTTCACTAATAAATTCATTAGGTAGCATATGAAATTGTTCAAACTTTTTTTTAGTATATTAATATTGGTGTTTTTAACTTGGGTAGTTGTTTCATGTATTATAGAAAGTTTATGTCATATATCATAAGCCATATCACATGAAGATATTCTATTAAACTCAATTAGAGAAATAGAAAAATATAAAATACAAACCGCCTTTGCATTTAATTGAACTTGTTTTACTATATTTGGATCCCATGTTTCATATTCCATCATGGGAAGTACATAGGGTGTAGATACCATCCTCCAAAGGTACAAGCTAATCCATTAGAAGTAAAATTGCATCCTTCTCTTCCAATAAGTGTAGTTGCTTCCATGAAAGGGTGGTGGCCAGCTCACGTAGGTTCCTTCAAGGTTGAGGTTGTGAAGCACACCATCCCCCATTCTTAAAGACCTTTTATGGTTCCTTGAAGACCTGCACTGATACCAATCGAAAAATCTAGAGGGGGTGAATAGAGCTTTTTGGATAATTTTAAAATTAATTGACATACATAAAACAATTAACGCACTCACCCAAAGAAGGAGGAGGAAACAAGGAAGACACTTCGTTTTAGAGTGGTTCTAACCTTTAAATCAAAGGTTGTCAATCCACTACCCAATTGTTTCCAATTGGGATTTTATAGGAGATGTATTTTATTAACTCACAAGGATGTCACAAAAATACAATCACCTTCCACTCGACATAGCCTTCACCTTGAAGTAGCCTCAACCCCCTTCAAGCAGCCTTCTTGAAGTAACCACGAGCAATCCTTGGAGCAGTATTCACCACCTTGAAGTAGCTCCACCACCTTGAGACAACCTTCAACTTGAAGTAGCTCCAATGTCCTTTGAAGCAGCCTTCATGAAGTAATCTCAAGCACACCTTGGAGCAGCCTTGACTTTGTTGAAGTAGAACCAAGAAACATCCTTTCAACAACCTCCAACCCTAGGAGTAGTCAAGGAGAACAAAGTACAATAAAGAAGAAATAGATTGGAAGAAAGAAAACACTTATCCAATTAAGTACAACACTTTAATCCTATATAAAGCATTTAGATCTCCTATCCAGATAGGATGGACGTGACTTTATGTGGTGGCTAGGAGATTGTAACTATAGGACACAACTCTAGAGTACAAGGATAATATGGTAAGTGAATTCTAGTATTGTTGCTCTCAAAAGTGAATGATCAAGTGTAGCTTGGTTGCTTTTGGTGTCCTAAGGCCTCTCCTATTTATAGGAATAGTTTGCAAGTTTCTAGGGACATTCTAGGAAGTGTCTAGAGTGTTGTTAGTACTTAACTAGCCATTAGGTGTACATTAGTTGACTAGCAATTGCTAATTTGTTCGTACTTGAAAAGAACAATCCGGACACTTGCCCGGTCAATAATTTGGTTGACCAAACTATGTCTCGGTCGAAATTTTCTTTGACCGATCCTGGGTTTAAGGCAATGTGTTGCAACGTCTATTTTCAACTCTACCAACCACTCAGTCTAATTGTCACAAGCTTTAGACCAAATCTTACTCGGTCGAGATTATTTTCAACCGAAGACTATTTTAGAGCATAATTGTGTAAGTTGTTGAACAAAGCTCACAAGTTCAATAGAGGTTGTTCTCTGTCGACTAGAAATTTGACCGAGTGTGTCTCGGTCAACAAGTTCTTCGACTGAGGGTGTCCCTGTCTTAGACTTTGTGTTTCAATGTGTGTTGGTGACTCTAACTTTGGGGGGAAACCCATATAAGGATTATATGTGGGTAGGGAAGGTCTAACGCTTGATTTACATGATGTCTAAGTACTTGTACATTATATTTTTGTGCAAGTATTTACATTTGAGTACAATCATGAAGATTTGTATAATTAAGCGTATTTGATCTTCATCTTTTGACTTAGTATGATCTCCTTATTTCCTTGAATCCTAAATACTCAAGTAGCATCCACAAGAATGAGATGTTTTTCATCATCAAAACAAAGGGTATATTAATGTCCAATTTAGCCAACATCTTCATCATATGAGTTGTTGGCTATTTTTTCAAAGATATCACCTTAATTAATATTAAAATTGTTCAATATATTTTACATTAATGAATAGGAATTGTACAACATAAGAAATATATTGGTATCTCCCACATTAAGAATTTGAAAAACTAATATGAATTCAACCAACTGCATATGTATATGTAAGTAGTACATGCATATTCAAGAAAAAATATTGAAATAAAAAAGCATGACCTTGTGAACCTATCATTATCATTTTGTGAAAATAAAATCAATAAATAAGATGGTTATATGAAGTGTGAATACTCTAAAAGCAGGTTTGGTCTATGTAATATTGTAGTAGGAGCTACAATCTATAAAACGAAATTTAGTTTATTTGAATATGTTCCATTATAACTTTATAATATAACGTCAATATTATATATGAGGTAAGACAAATAATGATACCAAACAATATTAACAATTCCATTTGAAAAGGAAACACAACAAATATGTTCTTTATTGTCACTACAATACCAAAAGCATCAAGATCTCCTTTTGTAATATTATTCAAATAAATATTATATTGAATCAATCCATGTACGTGTTCTATTCACATTTAGGATGTTCACTATGTCTGTGAAACATTGAATAATATTATTATGAAAAGTGGGCATTCACAAAAGAATTTTTTTTACCACAAATGGGAAGAAATAAACTATGCATGTATGCTTATATAACTGATGAAGGCAATCTCAAGGAAGAGGTTCAAGACCTATTGATACATAATATGCTCAACTAATCTAATTATCAAGAATATGTGAAAAAATACGATGTTCTATGGAAACCACATGATCTCAAGATACTAATGAGTTACAAAGTTGACAAAAGTATCATCTCCTACTTGACCAACCAATGAATATATTATTATGCTCTTAGACAAGTTGGTAAAATAGAAACGGAAATTGTTGATCAGAAAAAAAAAATGGTATAATATGTGAGTTTCTAGGCAGGAGGCTAGAAGATCATTCCTGCCACATTCAGTTCAAACATATAGGACATGATATATAGCAAAATTTCTTTTAGCATCAACACGATAATGAAGGTGTTAAGATAACATTAAAAAATGAGAAAGGTATAACAAAAACAACAACAAATAAACTAAGTAACAATTTAACTTTGTAAAATGACCTATTCTGTTAAATCAGTCAATAGCTTACAATGGTAATGCCTTTTATTTATCCATGAGGTCATACATAGAAATCGTGCATAGTACGTGTATTTACTAATAAATATAAAACGCTATAATCCAAAGCACACGCCGACGTACCACGGGCTTCTCATTAATGAAGAAATTTGTTCTCCTGAGTCGCTCGACTGAGTAGTAAATTAAAGCCCGTCTAGGTCTTCTTTGCTGATTTACTAAGCCATACTATACTATTCTAGTCTATCGTACGTTTAGTATTTAAAAACACTTTTATGGTCCCGAAAGTTTGTTACAATTTCGACCTTATGGAGTTTATGCCCCTAATCAAGCTTCCATGGATATATAAGGAAACAGTCACGTACGTCTCAGATACACTGTTGCACTAGATATCTCAAATCCGGTCGAGGAACAGCTCACCAATCATGATTGTGAGCACCAATGGCCAATAATTAATCAGGCTCGTATCCTACCAGTAAAATGTGTATTCTAGTCATGAGTAGGCGTGATGGTCCTTTTCACTGAACCTGTGATCATCAGCTGCGCGGTTGCCAAGAAAAATCGTACATATACTTTCATTGCTCCCAGTACCAGTTTTGGAAATTAACTTTTGTCAGCATGCAATTATAGTTGATGTAATTAGAAAATACGCTCCCTCGAAATGGTGATGAGAACTTGGAATAAAGCCTTACTCTTAAAAAATACTTGGGAAGTGGCAACTCGAAGAAAGACCTTTTGATGCAAATTGATGAGAAAGAAACATGATTCTTGTACGGAGTCAAAACCATTATTTGGATCCCGCTTATGTAGAGCTATGCTGGAAGGAAAGACAGTTATGAACAACAATTGCATCTCTATAATCATGAATGGTAAAAGCACTAACTTATAATCATGAATGGTAAAAGCACTAACTTCTGGCAAGACAGTTGGTTGAAGAATGGGGATAGACTTATAGACAAAGTGACTAAGCCTATTCCATCTGATTTGAATGATCTGCTGGTCAGCAGCCTTGCACTGGAAAATGGAGATTGGGATACACATTTTCTTTATGACTGGTTCGATGAGGACATTGTCACGGCGATTCGGAAACATGAACCTCCTATTAATACTGAGACTGAAGATATCAAAGCCTGGTCACATACGAATACTGGACTGTTCTCCACCAAAATAGCATATAAAATTTTAAAAAATGATACGGAGAATAGACAATAAGGAGAATGGAAAGCCATATGGAATGCCAAGGTACCAGCTAAAACTAAGATGTTTACCTAGCTTCTAAGCCACAATGCCATCCTCACCAATCTATGTAGAACAGATAGGCATATGACTGACAAGGATACCTGCCCACGCTGCAAAGCTACTACTGAAAGCATCCTTCATGCTCTTCAGGATTGTCCTCATGTTAGAGGAATTTGGAATGTGGTGTTTGATAACAAATTTCCTCTCAATTTTCTGACCATTAACTCAACGGCTACATGGGTGAACACCAATCTGAAAAACAGTAAGAGCAAGGAGGTTTTTATGATCGGGTGCCACTACATTTGGACTAATAGAAATTCATTTGTGTTCGATAGTGTTGAAAGGTCGCTTCAGCACCAAGCTACCTATATCAAGAAGACCGTGGAGCATTGTAAGATTGCTTGGAAGGCCAACATGAAGAACAATAGACTTGACAGGAGCAGCAGGTGGGCTCACCCTCATGAACGTCAGATCAAAATGAATGTTGATGTAGCAGTTAAGGAGAAGGTGGACACTTGTGTCGTGGTTGCTAGAGATGAGAATATCAATTGGGTGTTTGGAAAATGTTGTAAAATTGGGATCAAAGATGCTTTAGAAGGGGAGATCCTTGCCATAATAGAAGCAGCCGAAATTGCCAATGAAAAATCCATCACCAATCTACAAATTGAAAGTGACTGTAGGAATGCTGTTACAATAGTCACCGGTGAAGTACATAACTATCCTCGGTTTGCCAAAGAAATTATGAGAATTAGGAGGTTATGGAAGAACAACTGGATTTTATCACATATTGCACGGGAGAAGAATACTGTTGCAGACATGTTGGCTAAACACCACCAAAAACAAAATCAATATGTTACTCACTACGTGAGACCCCCTGAGTCGTTAGAACAATTACTTCTGAATGATTGTAATGGCAGTAGTATTGCCACGTTTAATTCAGTTCATGATAATTATCAGTGTAATTCAATTATTTTTCAACTCGCAAGAGGAGGGCGGGATGAATAAAATAGCCTCCTGACTTTTCTTTAAAAAAAAAAATATGCTCCCTGAATAATACACACTCTTTTGTTTGAACAGCCCAACCGTTTCACGAACGTTCTTGCTTAAGCATGTTATATAGTAGTTAAAGGTATAGGAATAGGAGGACATATCACATTGAGACTCAAGTACAAAATATGGAGATAAAGTGTGAACAGATCGATCGGACCATTTATTGTAAGTGATACGGTTTCTTTATTTTGCGTGATTTTTAGGTCCTATAATTCATCCATGAGCAACACTGCTCTGTTTTTGGAATCCGAATGATCAATAAAAGTAACACCAAGAATATCCAATTAATCATACGAGCACTTCCAATTTATGATCAAATCTTAAAGTATGTGAAGTTTTACTTGCAATGCTTACAAAAGGGTCTTGGTTCTGCACTCATTAAGTCCCATCCAGAACCATTTGTCTATCCCAGGACATGCCAACACATCAGCATTCAGCACCATGGGGGCCAGCTATCTGAGGCACTTCTGTTAAAACTACTTACGCGGGTACACCTTATTCACGGGCTGCAGGAAACGGTTCGGCACCCTCCACGTTGAAGGCCAGGCACCCGGCAGAGTACCATGATAACAGAAGCTGTCTTTACGATGCCTCAAGGATGGCCGGCCAGCTCACCATGGACATGGAATCTGAATCCGGCCTTGTTTCCTAGTTGATTCCGTTGAATATGGGGATCCACTTGAGTGCTCATTATTGTTGTGGAGTTGACATTGGGCCACCCATCCCACTATTGTATCGGCTTCAAATAATGAACGCAGAGACAACAGTTAGAGCCATCGTATGCAGTGGTCCAAACACGATCCCAACTTCTCCTAATACCCACTGGCCCCTTCAAATGCATGCATATCTGTCATTTATTAGTCTCCTCGATCTCGGATCTTAATTTGGGACTCATCTGGAGTGAGTTGCCATCAACACCAAAACTCAATGTGGGTACACCTATACAGAAGAAATGCGAGGCTGTCTTCATTACTTGGCCCGGTTTAGCGGTAGAAATCACATGTACAACTGAAACTGGATGCAGCCGTGTGGTGGTCCGCTTCAGAAAAGATCCAGAATGTGAAGTGGATACATCGGAATTGGTCCCCCGGTCATAAACTCCAAAACGAACCAGACACTAGGGATGCAGGTACACAGAAAGCAAGCATTTTGGCTGTCTTGCTTTGAGATGTTTACTAGTTTGCTATGAGACAAGCTTGTTAAGCAAGGAGAACGCATGCCATGTTATACAGAAAAAAACGCGACGCTGTCGTCGTTAACTCCTCCAATGTTGTGGAAAAAATCATCTCTCTCAAAATGAAACTGGCTGCAGCCCTGTGGTCATCATCTTTGCAGTTGTCGAAGATCCAGAATACGAACTGGATAAAGTGACATTGGTTCCCCGTGAAAACTCCACGAAGTAGGAACGAGGAAGCATGCATTGAAGCATGACTTTTTTTTGGCAATGTCTTTCTCGGATATGTTTACTAGCACACATAAGCACGGGGGACGCTTTGCAGCTGGGTTACTGTGGGGTAAATAATTGTGTTTTTTTCCCATAAACCCCCTCTCTTTTTTATTGAATATTCAAAAAAATCCCCTCTTTTCTTGAAATTCCAAAAAATGCCCTTTCCTATACATAATCCTAAATCCCCCCCTCTCTCTTCAACCTAAAATCAATCAACTCCCTCTTCACCACTTTCTATCACTTGACGGAGAATGGATTTCTTCTCTTTTTTTGCAATGCATTTTTTGTTCCTAATTAATGCTATGTTAATTATTCGTCAAAACTAAAAAAACTACTTTATAATTGAAATACAATAATAAAAAATTGTAATATATTAATTTATATATTATATTTAATTATTTTGGAAACCTAGAAAAATAAGCAATGAATTAGAGATATAATGGTGTAGATATGTTGCCTAATTAAAAAAGTTTGGACATTTTGGGTTATGTACGGGTTTAATGTGGGGCTTGGTCAAATTTAATTTGAGTCAACTCGGGTTAGGCCAAGTTTTATGGATCCAGTTGGTTCAAGGTAGGTTGTGTCCAATTTAGGTTTGGGTCGGATCAAAAAATTGAGTTTGCATATTTTTTCTTCTGGTATAAATAATTAATATATTTATATTTTTTAGCTAATGCTGAAATAAGATATGTTTATAAAGTCGAGTATATTCTTGTTTGAACACCGATCATAATTTGGTAACTTGACATCAACCATTTTAATTCTGGTCCTCTCTAAAAAATATCAATTTAAAAATATCCAAGTTTTGTTGAATCTGACCGACACATATGCAGACTCAGCTTGAAGCCAACCAGACCAATTTATTTATTAATATATAGTATTGATAATATGCAATATTGATTTTATATAATACACAAACTTGAACATTATATTTAGTTTCTAGAAATATATCAGTTTGGAAATAAAAAATTGAATTACTTATAAATTTGATTTTCTGGTTCCGCTTAAACCCAAACTTGATGCAACCTAGCTTGAAGCGACTTGACCATTCAGAACCTGGCCTAACATGAATTGATCCAAGCCTGGCCTGAAATCAAAATATACCCCCAAAAGTCCATAATTTTTTTATTGGGTCATTTTAAATTGGATCCAATGACGTCTAGTCAAGAGAATTTTTCCACCGTATTTATATCACTATATCTATGATTCATGTTTTATTTTCCAGTATCATAAGTTTCCAACAAATAAATATAGCATAGAAATCATTGCAAATTATCATTATTATATTTAAATAATTAACATACCATTAAGTAAGACCAAAAAATGCATTACAAAAAAGAAGAAGAGAAGAAACCCATTTTGCTTCAAGTGATGGAGAGGGATTGATTGGAAGTATCTTGTAGAGAGAGGGGGTATTTAGGAGTAGGTGAAGGAGAATGGGTTATCATAAATTTTGAAAAAGAATAGGGAGTTTATCGGGAAGAATTTTAGATATTTTGGGTGCATGACAAACAACAAATAATTGATTTAACATCTATCAATCTACCCGACGGTCAAACTTGTCCAGGTTTATCATCAAGCTACTCGATAGTTTGGAAAGACTGTTTGGACGTGAAGTATGTTGTGTCAGATGTTGAAACAATATCTAACATCATATTACAGCAAGAACCGTACATGTGGTGGAGTAAGATGTTTAGACAAGGGATTTTCTATCTAGAGCCTTTTTAGAACCAAAAGGAAAGACAATTTATTCTCCACCACAAGTTTGAGGGTATAACAAATAAAATATATATTTTATTTGTTATACTCTCAAATTGGAGAATGAGTAAAGTTCCAATTTGGGTTCTAAAATGGTGTCCACCTAGCATATTTCTTCAGAAAATCTATTCCCACAAAGAAGTTCAGTCCCACATCATGTTGTTCGGAGGCACCGGGGAGCCCACCATAATTGTTTGAAAAATTCTAGACATAGTCACGTATACATATGACCCTTTACCCGATTTATGGGAATGACAATGAACATTTTTTCTTGTACAACCAATAGCAATTAAATCAAATAAAAGATGAGAGAATTTAAAAAGAGAAAAAATATTTTTGTCCATAACTTTCAATCCAGAGTTTATTTTTTGATGAAATAAATAATATTGAGCTCCTTGTAAAAAACATTTTCCAATGAGACTAGTGTTGACATACTTTGAGAAAAAGAATAATATGAGAGAAATATAGTATCTATGTTTTCAGATACCATACACATGTTCTGGGTGCAATACTCATGTTTTGAGTATAGTATATCATCTAGTAAATACTCGTATTGTATACAAAATAGGAGTAACATACCACAAATCATGTGTATTGTATCCCTTTTATTTATCTACCTGAGTATGTCACCCTTGTTTTGGGGTCATAATGGGTAGAATTCGAGGTACATTACTCTTATATTTGGAGGTACACTACTAATATTTTACTTGTTGAGATACTCTACCTCAAGTACTATACCCATCATAGTACGGGTGTTTAGTATACCTAGTTCGATTTTAATACATGATAGTCAATCCGAGTGTGCTGTGTGTGGGTATTGTACTTTTTTTATACTTCTCTCCTCTCTGGTTATACATATCATATTATTTTTTAATAAAATATGTCAACATTGGTCTTGTTAAAAAATATTTTTTATGATAAACCTAATGATTTTTACTTTGATAAAAAAAATATTAGGTTTTATAAATTATATGCAAAGTATTTTCCTCTCTCGTGTTTTTTTATCTTTCATGTCGTGTCAGCTTTTTCTACCACTCTTTAAGTTTTACGTTGCATGCTAAAGCATTCCCTTTCCCTTTTCCTAGGTAAACTATTATACCCTAATCGAGGACATATATTTTTTAATTGTCGGTAACTAGGCAATTAGTTTTATGTATTTTAAGATAATGATTCAATCTGAATATTTAAAATAAAGTGCAAATGGCTAAGATACCCTTGCATCATGCATTAAAGCTATAATGTGTGACACCGCATTCTAGACATTAGCGGGGTTTAAATCGCGCGTGGTGCAGAATATAATAAGAAGAACACCGGAAGACACATGCTATGGGATACAAAATAAAAATCATGCTGCGGTGAAACTAGCAAAATGATATCAGATTATTTTTTATTCTTTAAAACTCGATGAAGAACATACATGGAGCTTAATGTGCATATCCACTGTTGTGATACGATTAAAATCATATCGAGCAGGATTTTGTCACCTTCCCAACACCCTATCAGTCTCAATGGAATTACAAGATGGCTAGAAGTTCCAAAAGGGATTCAATCATGGCATGAGGAACTAAAAAGAAAACCTCCGTAAATCACAACCAAAATCAAAACATCTTTTATGTTTTGACTCTTTGATGAATCTAGAGAAGGAGGGAACATGGAAAAATGACGCACATGAGATGGAAATTGTGAATTAGGGATACAACACATTAAGATGAAGATAAAAGTGAGAACTAACTCGAATTAGGAAAAATTGGTATATATACATTTATGAAGGAGCTTGAGGAGAGACTCTTAATCCTTGATGTGGCATACAAAGGTCAACAAGTCATGGAAAACTCATGAAGCCGCAAGTAGGAAGAGTAGATTTTATGAAGATGCTTCAAAAGAAAACAAGGGAAATCAGATGATTGGGATGAGTTAATGAGGTTGTGTGGTCATTGGACCCAATAGTTTTAATTGTGTGTACATATGTAGAAAGATGAATGAAGGTGTGTGATGCACGTCATTTGCATACAAAATCTACAAGAAAGAATTTAGATTTTATCCTTTGAACGATTGTCAATCCACTTGTACATGAGTGCATTGATTTTAGTATAGAAGGTATCGGTCCTAAGGAATGATATATCAAGAGTTCATTTGAACCAGTTGTGATGAATAATATTTAAATTACAAACTTGAAGAGTGTTATTATACGAAAATAAGAAAGTAATTTTATAGAACTAAACTAAATTATCAAGAGGAAAATTGAACAAGAAGCAAATTTACAAAGTAACAACTAAATTAACAATAAATCAAAAACTAAAGAGCAAAAGTAAAAGAAATCAATCAAATATTAATTTAGTTAATGTGAGTTTCTAGAAGTCTGGGTTTCATCACCACGAGCCTTTGTAATTATTTTAGCCACTTTTAATTCTATTTTATTTATTTTTAAATTAGGATCTTGTAGATGCATTCCTTTCGGAGACTCTAGTGGAACTAGCTACCCGCAGACCTAGGGTCTCGACATTCTACGACTCAAGCTTCAATCACCCAACAAATTTCTGGATGGGGTCTCATCAAGAAACTTGTGAGCCTCATCTGATGTTCTGGTGCATAAGTCTGAGTTATCATCATCATGGATCATAACAATCATGAAGAACAAATGATCAATTCATAATTCACATTTTTAAATTAATGAAGACACATCTTTTATTTATTTAATATAATTAAGGTTTGCTCAGACAAAATACTATCTCATGGGGCTACTTCCCATGTCCCATCAATGGAAGGACTACTTCATATAACTCATAGAAGCAATAATAAGGGTAGAAAGAATAGAGATCATGTTGCTAACAACATGTTACAGACTCCCTATCTTTTTTCTTTGTTGTTCTCTATAATAGAGTTCTGAGATGATAGGAAGTGATGATCTATTTTGGCACCCCATCCTTTTGTAGTAGAAGACGCACCCTAGAATCCATAAAAGGGGGCCTAGAGGGGATGGAATTTACTAGAATCAGTGTGCCATTTGATCGATTGAGTGGCCAGTCAGTCGACTGGATCAATTCTCACATAACTTTTAAGCGGGGAAGGTTTAACCAGTTGACTTGATGCTTGAACTCTGAGTAATTCATTCGACCACTAGAGGTGGTTCGATTGGTTCGAGCATGAGAAAACACATTACTTGATGCGGTTGAGTCAATTGAGTGGGACTGCCAGTCGACCTGTTAGTGTTTGTGTTTCCTTTGAGTTCTGCTATTGAGTCAGTCGACTAGAGGGGACGAGTCGATAGACAGGGCTCCTGGGAGGCTGGTATAACCTCTGATTATTTGAGTAATGATGTGCATTTTTGGATTGGGGTTAAAGGAGTGAGAAGGTGCATAAAGCCTACCAAATGAGAACAAAAAATAACAAATATAGTTAAAGAGAGAAAAATAAGGAAATTGCAAGTAGTTCCTAAAAATGAGGAAAAATGACCATAATGTCCTAAATATTTGATCAAAAAGATGCGATAAACAAAGATGAATAATGCATTCATGAAAATACCTTTAATTTGATTGTTTCTCATCCCGAACAATATAAAATCATAAACACCCACCAATTTATAATGACATCTTATCTTCCTCGCTTGCATAACACTACTTTGTCCTCACCACCTTTCATGACAGAGCGACCCTGATTTCCTAGAACCACAAAATACTCTTTTCAATCACTCTCCACTTAAACTTGCTTCACAAATTGCTTCTGTTTCAAAAAATGCAAGGAAATAGATTTTATATCCCTTATGCTGTTGGTACTCCCACATATTCTTACGAGACTTTGCACAAGTCTTGGGTTTTTTTGGTGAATTAAGGTTATGGAGAATCCCCTAGTTAGAAAAAAGAGTGAAGGGGGTATGGAAGAAGACGATGTCTTATGAGGAGTATAGAAGAAGAAGTAGTGTGTCCCACCCCGAACTTAGAGTTTGATATATTTTCTTTGGGTTTTGATTTCTTTTTGTTTTAGTGAGATGGAGAGGTAAGAAGGTGGTCGAAGAAGTGTAGAAAATGACGATCTTGTACATTCTCATTTTTCAGAATATCAGTACCTTGGGAATGTTATAACATTAGTTTAAGCCATTCTATAACAAGAATAATTTTGGAAACATTATAGGATAACTATGCCATTCTAATGAAGACACATTGTAGATGGTTCATGTCTATCCATTAAGGCCTGCAAGCTTTTCTGAGGAATAGTTCTCATTAAGGTCCTATGTGATAGATGTTTTCTAACAATGGTGGTGTAATGAGATACTAGAAGAGATTCAATTTAAACAAGGGGATATACTGATTACATTCATATGAGATTACTAGCCAACTTGATAAAGTTCAAATGGCATACAAGGGAAATGTAACAAAAACAAACTAAGATTACATGTAAGCAAATATGAAATGATGGATATACTAGGAAAAGGAAAGATAGAGGGGGTGGAATAAGTATGTACCACCACCTCCATACTGAACTTAGAATTTTGCTTGTCCTGAGAATATCCAGATTTGAGATGGAGGGAAGAAGATCACTGGGAGTGGAGAATGGAGGTGGGGGAGGAGAGGATGAAGAGCCAGTATCATGGTAATTGCATCCCCAATATAGAGATTTAGGGTCAGGATAGGCCTAGTGAGCCCCATATGCCACGTAGAATGTCCTGGTGGGGTCATAGAGGCCAATGCCATGGTGCCAAATCTCCTGAGAACACTATGAGATACATATGATTGAGTTGATGAACCAGGCATTGTTTATCACATTCCATGCACACTTGTGACTTCTCAATGTGGTCCATTTGTTGCTGGATCTTGTAGTATTCGTAAGGTCCCTTGGGATCCTCATTCTTAGTGGTGTGGTGGAAAATGTGGTGGGTCAGTGGTGATGGTGGCCCGGTCTTGCCATTGTCCACCTCTAAGGACATGATGTAGTGGTGATCTTTAGGCTCGAGGATGACATTGTCGGGGAGTGGATTCTCATGGAGAAACTAATGTATTTGAGCTGACAAGTTATGGAGATCATATAAAAAGGTGAGCATGGGCAATGGTGTCATGTAAGACTGGGGAATAGGTACCAGCCTCGAAATTGGGAGTATAATGTGAGTAACCCACAAGTATGGGATATCAAGTGTTGGGTCCCCTTAGGCAAGATGGCCTGAAAGGGTTTGTGGGTGTAGCCCAAGAATATGGTGATGGAGGTAACTAAGTGGCCAAGGATGATGACATAACTAGTGATGCAGGTGGTTTAGAGGTGAATCTGATCGATGATAGCACTCCCCTAGTTGATGGGCTCCCCATTTAGTAGGCACCTAAGGGTGTAGTAGTCCATGTTGGTTACATTGCACTGTGTGCCTGTTATGGCTTTGATGGTACAAGAATGGATCCAGTGAAAATAGTGGACCACCAGATTGTGAATACTAGAAGCCTTCACTCTCGAAAAAAGAGATGGATGCATGCCAGTGAGTTCTTCCAGGAATTTGCCTGTCATGTCCCCCTATGGTAGGAAGTGTAGTGGCGATCCAAGAAAACCTATCAAGAGTCCCATGTATCGAGGATAAAAGAAGTGATCTGGTTGACAATGATCTATGTATCATCCCCAAAGAACTGAATCATGAAAGATGAGCCATCCTGAGTAGTGTAGTATCTTTAAAAGGTTGTTAGGAACTCTAGGGTGAGATTGACATAGATAGAAAGGATATAATATGGGGAGTTTGTGGGGTTGTTACATCACAAGATGGCATCAATAGAATCATATATGCCTAGTCTAGAGAGGGTAGCTTCATGCACCCAATGAGGAAGCGTGACGCTAATTGCTCCCATATTTCCATACCCCTATAGATGGTCATCATTGACAAATTGGATGTAATTTTGTTATAAAGGAGCAATACATGTTCAGCACGAAGTTGTCAGTGTGGGAGTCTAGCATGAGTCTCGGATAGCCTCAACATGGTTGATTAGGTTATTGAGTTTGATGGTGTCGTCTACCATCTCATCGGGGATGTTAGGGAAGGAATCACTAGTGGGCTCCTCAATACAGGTCCCTCCCCCAAAGCCATGGTGTTGATGAGGGTTTTAGGGGGTGGGTTTTCAAGAAACTTCTTTTCCCTTATGGAAGGGGTAAAAGAAACCATCGTGGAAATCATCTTGTAAGATATTCTTATTGTTTTAGCGAATAAGTCACTTGATTGGGATAGTGAGTTGATTGATTTGACTGTGCAAGTCACTTATGACGTGGAACAACGGTCAACTAACTAGCAATCAGGTTGCTCGACTTAAATGTTAGGGGAAGAGGTTGTGAAGGTGCCCAATTAGAGGGTTGGCAGACTCGGGCAAGTGATTTTCCCTAGGTGAAGGTGGCGCTGAACTCCTACAATTGCTTCTCAATGCTAGAGTGGTGGTTTGCGGTAGTGAGGAGAAACTTGGTGGTGATTTAGAGGCCATCGTAAAGGGTTAGTGATGTCGGGATTCCAGTCGACATAGCCATAGAGCATTGACGTTGCAATGAAGTGACAATTTTCATGGCATGGAGGTGATTTTGGATGCTAGTTAGTGGCCATGTCAGTTACTTTGCCATGACTAGAGGCCGCATGCAGTAGTGAGACCAAGATGCAAGGGAAGAAATGTGAGGTGGATAGTGTGTGCATGTGAGTCGACCTATGCATCAATCAGTTCATTGTGGCAGTGGAGTTTAGTGACAAACTCTTGCTCTGGGTGGGTGATGCAAAGGGTTTCTGATACTACCAACCAACACCCCCCGGCAAAAGTCAGTAGCCTTTACAATGGAATTGTGTGCCACCATTCGAATGGTGAAGACACTGGCTTGACTCGATGGTAATCGAGAAAATGAAGCATTTCAAATCCCATTCTCAACCATTGGGCCCATTTTACAGATGGGATGATCAACTGATTGATTTCCCTTTTTTAGAATTTTCCCTACAACACCAAAGGAAGTATGAAACTAGTCAGAAAGGATGAACTAAATAACTATCCAAAATAAAAGTAAGAAAATGAGCGAAGGTAAAAGAAAAGAAAGGATGAGTTGCCTCCCAACAAATTCCATGTTTAGCATCAAAGGATTGATACCTGAAAATCAAGTCATGGAATGTTCATGATTGGATAGGAGCAAGGATTGAGGTTCCCTTGGCTTTGAATCAACCGTGGTAGGGTAACATCTCACTCCTTGTACATGTGGATAAGCATTCTTCACAAGATATAGTTCATACCATTAGGACTTGAGTATCCCAGGGAATAATCTCAATTTGGAGTTTCATACTAAGTCTTGGTGACCCACTTGTTTGTGTTTCCTTCACAGATGGCTATCATGCCACATTTTATGTGATCTTTATATATCCTGACACATATATAGGCTATCATGTAGAGTTCTTCAAGCTCCTAAATTTGGAGGGAATGTTTCTCGTTGGTTGTGGACAAGTAAAAGTTAAGAGATTGAATAACCCAACTAGATATTTGCTCCATTTCTATGGGTAAGTGGCAGAATTTCCCATACATTAGTCGTAAGAGTGTGGTTCTAAAAGTTGTTTTGAAGACAGTGTGATATGCCCACATTGTGTGATTGAGGATTAAAGCCCAATCCTTCCTTGTGTCATTCACAATCTTCTCTAAGATTGACAAATTGTATTGATCAGAGAGTTTAACCTATCCACTGGTCTGAGGATGGTTGGGAGAGACAAATTAATGGCAAACACCATATATTCCCAACAACTCCTTAAATGTTTTCTATAGGAAATGTGATCCTCCTGTAGGGAAATATGAAGATAGAGATGGTGGTGGAAACAATTTTTCTGGCCATATTTCCTAAGACTAGCAAATCACATCAACAATTATGAATTGGGAAAGAAAGTTGCAAGGAATATACCTAGTCCTGGAGCAAGTCTACTGACTATCCTTACAACGATGTGCTTCTTTCTCAAGCAACATCTAGATGTTTGTTTGAGGTGGCCTCCTGGTGTAGAACCACAGATGGAAGTTGACCCAATCATTCTATCATGGTGACAATGACATCCATAACTCCACATAGTCGATCTGGACTACATGGAAATATTGTCATTCTTCTAGAACTGACGGGAAGGAGTTGTCCCTCATTTTGTTAATGTGCTAGCGTCAAATTTCTACCCTTTGTATATCTCTTCCTTATAGGGGTAAGATGCCTCTGACTCTCATTTTACCAAAATGTTGAGATTTGGAGACTTGTTCTAAGAGGCTTGTCCACCCCTCCTTTAATTTTGGAAAGGATGGGTCAAGATTTCCACAAACCTAAGGACATGATCAGACAAATTTCATAATTTGACTATTGTAAACCATGAGTTAGTCAACTGGTCTCCCAGTCAGTAGTTTGTAATGTTTTCCCATTCACAAACATATTGACTTTCAACAATGATCAATGCATAACATGCCGTCAGTATCAATCCTTGATCCACTCTTACTAATTGTCCAATCGATTGACTATTATTTTTAGTCAGTCAAATGGACACTCCAGTACTCCTCAGTCAAATGGACACTCCAGTACTCCTCAGTCAAATGGACACTCCAGTACTCAATCGACTCACATTCTCAGTCAGTTGACTCACATTTCCAGTCCTCCAACTATCAACTATGTTGTTTTAAGTTGATTACCCAAACACTTCCGTAATCAAGTCAAACATTATCCACAAGTAAACTCATATTTCAAGTGCATCCTATGCATGTGGCCCTATATGTCCCAAATTATGTTGGTTGTGAATGTCTGTAACTAGATTATTACATCACAAACAATGAGCAATATCTAGTAACACACCATTACTACTAAAGTTATTGGAAAGTTGGAGAACAACTTCAGCCTACAATCTGTGATTAGTGTTATCGTGATTGTTTGGTTCCTTTGTCTCTGATATCTAGATTGAACTCTAGGCATGGAATTGTCATCCTCTTAAAATTCAATCCATGTTCCTTTAAGTAGAGCAGACTATCGAAGGTGCATTGAGCTCAAACATCACATATTCATTCACATTAGTATGGCCATACATTTCTCAGTATAAGTTATCAAGTGGTTGGGATATCAACTATGAAAGGAGGGACAAATCCCATCTACATCACACACAATCAATCCCCATGTGTCACAACATACCTGAACATCACCAGTATGGTAACCCTTATTTAACGTCATGTTGGATGGTGTCAAAGTACATCGAATAACATGTGATGAGTGTAGTGAATTCAGGTGTAAGAAATACAATCACCACTATCACTGTGAGGATGCTTCTGATAAACATTCAATAGTTTCCATGTATCAATTTGAAGGTGGGTCTATCTAATACATTATTCTCTAACAAGTACTTATTTGTTTGGCTTGATACCACATATCATGACCAAAGAGATTGTGTTATCAGTCACTACACATTCTAGTCTTATGTATTATTGATGTCTATATTATGTCCACAGTAATATCTGACTAGGGACATAACAAAAATTTATATACTCTTATCATACATATGATATCAATATTCAGATCCTCAACCTGAAGACATATGTCATTTAGTAATATCATTATTTTATATTTCTATCATGTTATACCATCATCTCATAATTGAAAAAACATATAGATGAAAGATTTCCTTTATTGTTAATCAAATCTATTACATGATGCCCCATTACAATAATCGTATGGCTAGCTCTCTGGGCATACATACCAACATACTCCCACTTGAACTTAGATCCAATTACCCAATGAATTTAATCCCAGGTGATCTAACATGACATTCATGATTCTATTGTGAAAGTGATTTTATAAATGGGTCAAGAACATTACTTTCATTTGGTACTCTACAAATATTCACATCTCCTCATTGTATGATCTCTTGTATGAGATGGAACCACCATTGTATGTATTTGGGATGCTGATGCAATCTAGGATCCTTAGCTTGTTCAATAGCTCCATTGTTGTAGCAATACAAATGTACTACATCTCTAATGCTAGGAACCATCCCAAGTTTAGTTACACTCTTCTTGATCCAAACAACTTGCTTTGTTGTAGTGGAAGAAATAATGTACTCAACCTTTATTGTAGAATCAACAATTGTTCCTTTGAACTCTTCCAACTTACATCTCTGTTGTTAAGGAAAAACACAAATCATCGATTGCAATATAAAGTCATATTTGTCAGTTTGGAAGCCTACACATGTGTAACCCTTTATCACAAACTCTTATTCAGTAAACAAAGAACTGATCTTTCATTCATATCATGGACTTATAAATGTTCTTGATGTAGTCCAGTGACTTTCATCCAATTCTTACTGATATCTTGTTGTCATGCCTAAAGAATACAAGAAATCAGGATGAGTACATAACATTGCATACATGATAGATCCAATTGCAAATGAATATGGAATCTTACTCATGTGTTCCCATTCTTCACAAGAATTAGGACATTGATCTATAGAGATATTAACACCTAGAGATACATGTATGTTTCCTCTCTTGGAGTTCTCCATGTTGAAACTTTTTAGAATTTTATCAATGTTTGTGCTCTAACTTAGGCCAAGAATCCTTCTATATCTATCTCTATAGATCATTGTTCCTACAATATATGATGCTTTGCCTAAGTCCTTCATAATAGTTTTTTACCTATTTGTAAGGTAGGGATGTCACTCTCCGTCAATAGTATGTCATCTACATAAAATATGAGGAATACAATCATGCTCCCACTAACCTTCTTGTAAACACCTAGTGCATCTTCATTTTGACTAAAGACAAACTCTTTGACTGTTTCGTCAAATCAAATATTCCAACTTCATGATTCTTGTTTCAATCCATATATTGACCTTTGTCGGTTACAAACTTAATTGTCTTCCTTTTGATTTATAAAACCCTCGGGTTGTGTCATATAGAATGCAATTTTAACATTCATCTACCAAATCTCATAGTCATAATAAGCTACAATGGAAATCCTGATCTTGATAGATTTAACCATGGCAAATGGATAAAAGGTTTTTTCGTAGTCAACATGTTGAACTTGTCTAGATCCCTTTACAACCAATCGACCTTGATAGGTTTGTACATTAACATCCATGTTAGTATTCTTCTTGAAGACCCATTTTCACCCTATGAGTTTTACCTATTTAGGTGGATCCACCATGGTCCATACCTTGTTGGTGTACATGGATTCCATATCAAATCTCATTGCCTCATGCCACTTCTCAGAGTCTAGTTCCTTAACAACTTCTAGGTAGGTTATTAGCACATCATCAATGACCAACTTTGCCTTCTTGAGTCACAATATAACTAAATAGTTAAGCAAGGAATTTGGAGAAGGAGGCCCTCAGAATATTTAAGCAATGGTTATGTTCACACTAATATTTAAGCAATGGTTATGTTCACACTAATACAATATTTTAGAGCCACAAAGAATTACTATCCACCTAAGGTCAAACATCATATGTTGCAACCAACATAAACATTTGTGTTGTAAACTGACCGATCGGTCAATTGGACTCTTCCAGTCGATTGATTTGTTCGCATGTCGGTCGATTGGCATTCATCTATCGGTCAATTGGGTTTTGGCTCAAGCGGCTATCTGGACTCCTCTAGTCAGTCAATTGGGTCTGCATTCAATCAATTCACTCCTTCAATATATACCCTCATTTGGTGCTTCAGTTGATCGAATCAACTCCCAGCCGATCGACTCACCTGATGCAGAGTGTCTTCTCTTTTGCTAAAATAGAAATTAAATATATCCTATTTTAGTATTACATTGTACAATTGAAACCTTGAGTTACATTCTAGGGGAGTATAGGGAGTACATCATTTACCTACATATGGAAAAAGTGAGAGATGCTCGATACGCAAAACAAATTTAAAAGAGAAGAAAGTAAACCATTCAACCATGCCCATATTTTGGGGGTATTGGATATAACCATACTTCTGTCCACCATCAAAATCAAATTTACAATGATGCATATAAAATGCATATATATCATATCATGTATATAGAAACTATGGATATTCCCTAGCATGCATGGTATTTAATCAGATATGCACATTGATCATTTAAATATTCACATAGAATTTCATGAAATAAATGATAAAACCAATCCCAAAACATAGTACATTGATGTATATCTAATACTAAGAGAAATATGACGATAAATATGGAAATGAGAATTTTTTTTTGCCATAATTTCCAAGACCAGAGAATCACATCATCAACAATGAATTGGGAAAGTAGATAGCAAGGCATATACCTAGTCTTGGAGCAAGTCCAACGAGTATTCTTGCAGAGATGTGCTTCTCTCTCAAGATGCACCCGAATGGTTTTCAGTGGCATCCTCTGAGTGTAGCATCACAAATGGTAGTTGACAATGTCCTTCTAGCATGGTGGATATGGACTCCCCACCTCTATGTTGTCCAAATGGACCACCAAGAACTTTTTTCCTCGTGTTGTCAATGTGCTAGCATCAACTTTCTCCCCTTTAACTATCTCTCCCTTTTTTGTGAAGATGCCTCTAGCTATAATGTTACCAAAAAGTTGAGATTAGGAGACTTGTTCTAAGACCCTTGGCCACTACCCTTTTATATAGGAGTGGATGGGTTAGGGTTTCCACAAACCCAGGGACACGAGGAAAAAAAATTCATGAAGTTTTAGTTGTTGTGAATCACGCGTTGGTCAACTAGACTCCCAGACAGTCGATTGACCCCTCAATCAATTGTCTAGAACATATAGTTGGTCGATTAGAATGTTTTCCTATTCACAAACATATTGGCTTTTAATGTGATGATCAATGCACAACATGACGTTAACATCAATCCTTGATTTAGTCTTACTGATCATCTACTCATTCCACTGGACTTCTGAGTCAGTTGACTGGACACTCTGGTCATTTGACTCACATTTCCATTTGATGGACTCGTATTCACAGTCATCCAACTATCAACCAATGTTATTTTAAGTTGATTACCCAAACAATCCAGTAATCAAGTCAAACATTATTTATGAGTAAACTCATATTTTAGGTGCATCGTATGAGTTGACTCTATATGTATCAATATACATTGGCAGCAAAAGTCTATAACCATATTATGGCATCATAGAAAATGATTGTTATCTATTAATACAATATTTCTACCCAACAAAACTACAGAAAAAATATTAAACAAACAGATTACTGGAAAATACTGAAATTAAAATCATTTTCATAAAACTGGAAAACAAAAAAAACCTTTACATACGAGTCATTTCATGCCTCAAAGCACTTACCATGTGTGCCACCAACCTATTATAAGGAAACATGTTCCAGAACATATATACATATATCCACTAGAACTGTATATAAAAAGGGGCA
Source organism: Alisma plantago-aquatica (assembly GCA_963693085.1). Taxonomy (NCBI): domain Eukaryota; kingdom Viridiplantae; phylum Streptophyta; class Magnoliopsida; order Alismatales; family Alismataceae; genus Alisma; species Alisma plantago-aquatica. Next base: position 209,914,234 of record OY856415.1, read on the forward strand.
CACAGGCCAAACACATATCGAAAGCACATATACAAAACATCCCCAAAACCCAAGTGTATAGGGACGACTCTAGGACTCTAACAACAATAAAAGACATCCAACATCACTCCCAACACTATCAGCTACTACCTCTCTTGCTACTCGTCAACCTCTACTGCATGATCTCTACCTCCTCATGCATGTACACCTAAAAAGGATGTGGGGAAACCCATGGGGTGAGATTCCAAATCTCAGCGGGAGACATAACTCTTCACCAACTCTACTATTATCACAGATAAGATGATTAAAGCAAGAAGAAAAGTTATAACCATGCTAAGCAGGAAATCATTACTAATAGGATGAACAATTACTATTGGATTATGAAACATCTTGACATTATAAAAGGAATATGAAGAACGTGTATATTCCCTACCAGTAATATTGTATAAAAACAAGCAAGGCCTCATCCAATGTTTCCATATTTGATACTATACAAGTATACTATACGACTGGTTACGTATTTTATGTTGCCCTAAGGATTTGAGTCGTACCACCCAAATCCAAATGACCACTACTAAGTCAAAATTGGTGCCATACACAGTCTAGTGGAAGAGATGGAATCCACGACCTTGCCCCCTCGATCAGTATGAGTGAACATGGAATGACATCATCAGTCAGAATGCTATCGACGACATATAGTCTAGTTGTACAAATCTAGCTTGCCTTGGTACAAGTCATGGCGCTAGTGAAACTGAGCTATGGCCCATAGCCACACTCTTATCAGGGTATGACCCATAACCAATCATGTATAATATATCACTGAGCTACGGCTCGAAGCTGCACTCTTATCAGGGTATGGGCCACATCCAATCTTGTATAACATAAATGTAAGGGGATATTTGTCCTCACCTCTGCATATTCAACAATATGCAGTTCGAGTTAAACTTGTTTCACCATTCATAAAATGGTGACACTAAATGGATCTATGGCATAAGGCAAGCTACATGATTAGGTTCCACTTGATTAGTTATGTCATTTAAGTGTCGTTTAGCATCAATCAAGTTACAACATATAAATTTTGAACAAGTTCTACAAAGATAAGGGCATAGCACACTACCAGAAAGTAATTGAGCAAGTAAGGTGTGATCTCATCACATTATCACTTGATGCTTGTCATTGACCATAATTCTCATCACAAAGACCATATAATTTTGGGGTAGCAACCCCTCATCTCATTATTTAGGAAATTATCATCTCATGTATGGAAATAAGCCATAATTAGGTCATAAGACCATTTTCCTCCTCTTTTTGTGTTACCAACATCTCACATGCCTCATAATACCCATTCAAACAAATCATAAACATCATATCTCTAATCTAGCTATGCATATCAACTAGTATTACATTTATGGTTAGAGACTTCTAACAAAAAAGATAATACTTCATTACCACTACCATTTCATAAAGATTCATATTATTCACATTACATCATTAGGTTAGGGATATCTTTAACCATTTGGAGTTTACAAGGTTGGATCAACAACCAACCATAGATCATCCTTTCTATCATCACTATAAAGTATGTTACAAGGTTAAAGGTTATAGAAAATAGTACTCCTTTATTGTTGATACCATCACCCCATAGGGTACCATATCATACCATGTAACCCTATCATTAACATAATGTAACCTGATTACCATTACAAGGTATCCGTTTAGACATCCTGTGGTGTATCATTTTAGCACATCTTGTGGTGTATCAGGTTATCACTAGTCCATACATGTCAGGTTTACTACACATAATGTGTGACGAGTTAGCTAAACTTGAGGTGTCGGATTAACCTCACAAAAGATGTATCGCTTTATACCATCTTGGTGTATCGATTAACAATTTCCATTACGTGTTGACTTGTCATCATCATACCGTGTCGACTACCTCTATGTAAGGCACAAGGGTCTAACCTTGCCAGGGCATGATGATTTATCCCTTTATGAAGGTGTGACGAGAAACACTACTTGAAGGTGTGATAGGCAACACTAAGTCTCTCGAGCAACCCTAGGTGGGATGGGCTATTAGGGTTCGAGTTTTCAAAAAGGCATAACGGTTCACTTCCTCAAGGTATATTAGGAAACCCTCATGAAAGGGTTTCAGCCTCTTACTCAACCAAGGCGTCACAGTTTGATACATCAAGCATAGAAGCTCACAAGGTATTCTCATGGTCATGATAGGATAACACCCTCAAAGCATATCAGTTTAGGCATCATATCAGTTTAGTATCCCCCAAGTCAGGAAGATATGTGACATGGCATGTCGATCTATGCACCACAAGTCATGAAGACCACCCACATCATAGTGCATGTGTGTATCAACTTGGTCATCTTCAACCTTAGGAAGATCTACTACTAGTCCATCTACTAACATGGAAAGAAGGTGCAAGACATGGGCAACAACTAAACAAAACATTTTCATCAAAACTGTTTTCAAAACCACTAAAATGTACTAGCATGCTTGAGCTAATCGATCTAGAGAAGAAAAACAACATAAGCATATGAAGAGTGGAAACAAAAAAGGAGGTTAAGAGTTATATAACCCACCTCAACAATAACCACCAAGATCCAAGATCCAAGGTCAAGATTCAAGCTCACGAGCTCAAGGTAAAAGATGATCCACCAAACTTGATCACCACTACACCTCCAAGGAATAAGACAAGACCAAGGTTAAGATGGCTCAAGATGAAAAGGAGATTTCTAAGATCCATGGCCGAGAAGAAGAAGAAGAAGAAGAAGAAGAAGAGATCTAGGAAACATACCTTACCAAGATAGAAGATGGAAGATGATCAAGGAACTCCACAACTTGGAACTCATCCCCCAAGCTCGAAGAAAACCTCCCTAGCTCATCAAGCTTCTCAAGGTTGTGCACGAAGAAGGAGAGAAAACAAGGACGACCAAAAGTATCCTCTTGCATGGAGAGAGAAGATATATACTAGGGGGATGAGAGAGAGGTCATAGAAGAGGTGTCATTGCCTTAGGAGCTTAGGTGGCACTTGTCCACAAAAAAGGAGCTACATGCAACAACATGCAAGACATGGTCAGAAGGTATGGTATAAATCTCACCCTCTTGGTCTCCTACCAAGGTCATGCACGATACCATAACTCCACACACCCATAAACAGATAGGGAACCACCCTACACACTCAAAAACGGATAGTGCATAACCCTACACACTCACAACTTGATAGGGCATTACCCTACACACTCAATAACTGATAGGACATAACCCTACACACTCACAAACTGATACACAACCTCTCTAGGGCTCTCTAGCTCAGGACAACACATCTAGGTGCAAGGCACACCTCACTCATGTGTTCAAAACATCACCAAGAATGTCATCACACAACCAAGACCCAAACAAGGTGCCCATATATCTCTCTCTCTCTCCTATAGATGATGCAAAGAGAGAGGGAACACTCAAGAGGGGGAAAACTAGCACATCAACCCCTATTTTGAGTGAATTGCAAATTGCACCAAAACCTCACAACAAAACACAAGCATCATCCAAACAAGCTCAAACACGAAACTTAAACTTTCTACATGCCCTAATTACATCTGAGATGATTAATGAAAGGTTCTAAGAAACATGCTTAGGAAAAATAAATAGGATTATCCCAAAATGTCGGTCAGGGTCCTTACAATCATCGAGTAACATCATTCTTTTAGAAATCTATCATGTTGCACCATCATTGCATAATTGAACAAATATATAGATGAAAGATTGCCTTTATTATTAATCAAATATTTTAAAGGATGCCTCATTACAATCATCATATAACTGGATCTATGGGTATACATGCCAACACCTCCATTTTAGATTAAAATATAAGGGTCCCCGGACCTGGGGAAGATTGAATCTTGAAAGAATTTCCTCACTAATTTGGAATGGTAAGTATTGGTGGAAACAACCTCCACCCATTTGGACACATAGTCCACAACTACTAGAACATACTCTAATTTAAAGAAGAGGGGAAGACTCCCATGTAGTCAATTTCCCATACAATGAAAATTTCCAACTCTTGCCATGAATTCATAGGCATTTTATCACTCTCAAAAATGTTCCTAACCTTTAACATTGGTCACAATCAAGAATGAAATCATAGGCATCTTTGACCATGGTGGGAAAATAGAAAATGAATTGGAGAATTTTCCTCACCATTTTTTGAGAACTCATATATCCGCCGGTAGGGCTAGAATGACATTTATCTAAGATATCATGATCTTCTTTTATTGTGACGATCTTCAAAAAAGGTCATCTTCACATAACTTAAATAGATATGGGTCATCTAAATAAAAGTTTTAAATATTTTGTAGGAATTTTTCCTTTGAGTGTCCCTTGTATTGAAGATGCAGGACACTGTCCATTAAGTAATTCGCATAATCATTAAACCAAGGGAAGTGAGATTCTTATTTAAGCAGCTAGTCATCTGGCAATGACTTATATATTGGGATCCCATTATCATCTTGACCTAAGGCAAATGAGACGATCCACAATGACATTTTGTAGAACCACTTTTATCATGGATCTCCATATAAAATTCTTGAAGGAAAAGTACCCACCAAATGAGTATGGGCTTTGCATCTTTTTGGTCATCAGGTAGTATGTGGAAGCGTGGTTTGTGTAAACGACCACCTTAGATCCCACCAAGTATGAACAAAACTTGTCAAAAGTGTAGACTATCACCAACATCTCCTTCTCTATGGTGGTGCAGTTTCACTAGGCATCCTTGAGGGTCTTTGAGGCATAGTAGATAACATGGTGGTTCTCATCAATCCCCTGCCCAAGAATATCTCCTATGGAGTAGTCATTGGCATTGTCCATGACCTTGATGAGTAGAGACCAATCTGGAGGGAGGATGATTGGAGAATAAGTAAGGGCAATTTTAGGCTCTTGAAATTAGATATGCAAGCCTAATAAAAGTTGAAGATAGCATCTTTCAATAGGAGGTTGGTAAGAGGTCTGGCAATTTTGAACAAATTATGAACAAATCTTCGGTACAAGCCAACATGCAAAGGAAAGCACAAACGTCCCTAATAGAAGTATGGGGAGGGAGCATTTTGATGGCTATTCTTTTTGCATGGAGGACTTTTATCCCCCTACTACTCACTCTATGGACAAGGACGATGCCTTCCCTCACCATGAAATGGAACTTTTCCTAGTTTAAAATTAGGTGTGCCTCTTTACATCTTTTGAGTACCAAAGATAGATGTCATACACATGAGTTGAAGTAATCTGCATAAATGGATAATTTGTTCATAAAGACCTCCATATCAGTCTTTGTCAAATCATCAAAGATCGTGGCCATCACTTTTAGAAAGTGGCGGGAGTGTTGCGGAGGCCAAACAACATTCTTCTGAAAGTATAGGTGCGAAATGGGTAGATTAAGGTGGTTTTTCTTTGTCATCTGGGTGGATGTGGAAGATAATGCCCCGAGTGGCTATCCAAGTAACATAAATATTTCTGGTGAATAAGGCCTTCCAACATAAAGTCTAGGGAAGAGGGAAGTGATCCTTTCTTGTGGCCGTGTTTAACTTGTGGTGGTCAATACACATCCTCCACCCAATAACGGTGTGGGTGGGGATAGTTCATCATTTTCATTCTTTATCACGTTAGTGCCACCTTTCTTGAGAACAACTTGAACGAGACTTAAACATGGTGAGTCAGAGATCATATACATAATTTCCACAATAAGAAGCTTGATGACCTCAAGACAAACAACTTCCTTTGTGTTGGAATTCAGCTTGCATTGGGGATCTCTTGAAGGTTTGTATTCTTCCACCATGGGGATCTTATGCATACAAATAGCTTGACTAACCCCCATTTGGTCAGCCATCTTGTATCCCAAAGTTGCCTTTCATTTCCAAAGATCATTCATGAGCCAATCATCTTGCTCAATTGTAAGGTAATGAATTATTTTGATACATCAAGAAAAACATACTTGAATTCTTCTACAAGGGTGTTAATCTCAGGAACCTTTGGTTGCATTACCTTCTCTTATAATATAGGGACCGTCTTTAGGTATTGAAATTCAACTTGAATGTCTTCTTCAAAAATGTCATGATGGGCTTGGCACTGATGAATCTGATAATCATCAAAATCAGACTCAATAGGAGTTGTGAGGGTTGCTTGCAATGGATCTTCAGAAAGCTCTGACTCTTATCTAAGTTGGGAGAGTTTGTCCATGCATTTGAGAGAATAGACTTCCTCCTGAAGCTTGAGCCTCTCACACTTTTGAAGAATTTAAATTTCGTGGTTTTCCTAACTAGCCTCAAGAGGATGGTGACCACATCTACATCTATCAAGGAGTGAGCACTAGTAAGAAAATGCAGTCAAAAATAAAGGGGTGACTAATATCTTCCTTAATGTCCATAATAACATAATCATAAGGTACACAGGATTCCTTGCTAACCTTCACTAGGACACCTACAATGATGCCCATTTGTCATAGTTGAATATGAAAACTAGATAGTCATTGGTGTTGGAAGCATATCTACATAAACTAATCATTTACATGGACTATATGGCATGATGGAGATATCAACACCTAACTTTGCAAGCCCCTTTATATAAGTGTTTTTGCATAGATAACACCTGATTCCAATGGACCCAGAGTATTTCTACTTTTTAGGAATCATGTTAAGAATAATGTCTGAGGTGGTTCTTGCGAGCTTTATAGTCTTGTATTATTTAGTGGTGTACATCCTATTCAACATCGTTTTCAAATACTTGGACCATGAAGGAATCTAAGAAAGCACATCTGGAAAGTGGATGTCTACATGAAGTTTCTTCATAGAGTCTTAAAACTTCATGAATCTGGTATTCGAACTTGTTTTCTTGAGGCGTGATTGATAAGGGGGACATGGCTTGTAGATTGGCACATCCAGCTTGATGGCCTCAACTAATGGAGCTTTGAAAATGGGAGGTTTCTCTGCATTGGGATTGACAATTTCTTCTGGTAGTTGGTCTTTTTCCATCATCACACTATCATCACCGTCAAAGTCAACATGAATGATGATGGGTTTCTCAAGAACAGCATGAGGAGGAGGAGCATACATGTTTTGAGAACATGTGGAGATGACCATAAGTTATCCAAAATTCTTATGATTAATTTCAAGTTGACCAACAAAGGTCCCTACTAGAGGGCAATGGTTGGCAACAAGTTGGGCCACCTGGAAATCACCTAGTTTTATAGATGCCAAATTGGATGGGATCAATTTCTTTAACTCTACTAGTTGTCCGTTATTGGATGAAACAAGATTGATTTGTTGTATATGAGGTTCTTGATTGAGGTTTCAAATTTTTGCTCACAGTTTTGGAAATTACCCTGATAGTTACCTTGGTTTTTTGAAGAATATTTTACTATTTTATTAGAAATGTGGATATGTACAACCTTGGTAGTTCATTTGACGACATCATTGTTGTCTCACATTTTTTTGCATTGGATAAGTTGCCATATTAGAAACTAAGAAGAATCCTAGTCTGATTTGGGTTTTAATAAGCTTGGCCAAGAATTCTATGGATGGAGTTGATATTCTCCATATGTTGTCCGTCTGTAGGTTTGATGGGGATGTTGTAGAGTAATTATTACTACTTTTTGGAATGATCATAGCCACGGTAAATACTACAAAGAAATTATGCATATTTACTTGTTGTTATAGATATTGGGGTTATTGTGACTGTCCTCTTCTTTCATAAGTATTGAAAGAGGACTCCACACAGTCATGTTTCAAGGCTAGAATCCTAAGAATTTCATCAATAGATTTGAGCTCAGAACTATCTTCATCCTTGGCTATCTTGAGAAATACCCCTTGTCCTTGACTAGATTGGGATTGGGTATCAACACTTGTTTTTACTACTTCCCAAGCACTGTAGAAGTTCTAAAACATGAAGTTATTTGTAGATGAGGTATCAAGGAAGCTCATGGTATCTTTATCAACACCCCAATAGAACGCCTCAATTAATTGTACTTGGGAGATGTCATGATGTGAGCAACAATGAAGAAGTTCTTTAAATCGCTCCCAAGCTTCACCCAAGGCTTCTCCAGGAACCATGGTGAATTGGGTGATCTACCTCCAGATTTGGTAAGTGAGAGATGGGGAGCACAATATTTCCTAGAATTTTTCTTAGAGATCTTTCCAAGTGGTGACACGATCACCTTCCATAGATCTATACCAACTAGTTCCTAGATCAGAAAGGGAATATTTGTAGAGCCGTACTTTGCGGACATCATCCGAGACACCATACATTTTGTACAAGGAGAACAAGTCAATAATGTGTTGGAGGTGGTCTTAACAGTTTTGTCCCATCCTTCTAGCAAAAGGATTTGTTTGGAGGATGGTGTTCCATTGAGTTTGGATCCCGAATGGGGAGCGGTGATATCTAGAAATACAATGGGGTATAATGAATAAGTGTTTATATGGACTAGTCTTTGAGTTTCTCTCACCATTTTTCTTCTTAAGGGGAGGAATCTTGGGCTTCCAACTAGGTGATAGTGGTATCCTTTGATTTATCCTTGATGGCCTCTCTTTGTGTGTCTATGGTCCGAACAATCATCTAGTTGCATTCTTCTTGATCCATCTTGTACTAATGGGATCAGTTCAGTTGGTGGAAGGTCCTCTCAATTTCAAGATCAAAGATGAACAATGTACTGTCAATGCCCTTGGAAAATCATGTATACCATCAAAACTGAGGGAAAGGTCACATAATTGAAGATTCAATAATATAAGATTAACTATCAAAAATCAAGATAAGAACTAATTACAAATCAATTGCATTCATAATTATCTTTTTTTTCATCCTTGACAATGAATCCATGTTTTGAAGTGCGTCATTTGCACACCAAATCCACTAGAAAAAATCTAGAGTTTAATCTTTTAACGATCGTCAATCCACTTGTAAACAAGTGAATTGATTTTAGTATAGAAGGTATCGGTCCCAAGGAATGCTTTATTAAGAGTATATTCAAAGCACTTGTGATGAATAATATTTGAATTTGAAGAGTGTGATAAATCTAAAACAAGAAAGTAAATTTGTAGAAGTAACCAAAATTATCAAGAGGAAGACAAATAAAGAAATAAATTTGCAAAATTCAAAATGAAATTAATAAGAGATTAGAAAGTAAAGAGAAAAACTAAAAGTAATCAATCTAAGATTTAGTTCAGTTAATGGAAATAGCTAGAATTATGAGTTTCACCACCATGAGCCTTAGTAATTATCTTTGCCACTTTTAACTTTAGTTTAATATTTTCTAGATTAGGATCATGCAAATCTCTTCCATTTTGAGACAAATATCATGGATCAATCCACCAATAGACACAGGGTCTCGACATTCTGCATGTCATAGTTCATTTATTCAACAAGTTCTTGTATGACATCTCATCATCATGAATCATAACCGTTATTAAGAACAAGCGATCAGTTCATAATTCACATTTTTAAATGAATGAAGACACATCTTTTATCTATTTCATGGAACCATGATTTTATATGACAAAATACTAGCTCATGGAGATTACTCCCCAAGTCTCAGTAATGGAAGGACTACAAAATATCACTCATAGAAGAAATGACAATGATAGGAAGAATAGAGATCATGTTTCTAACAACACACTGTGGACTTTCTCTCCTTTCCTTACTATTTTCTATTTGGAAAAGTTATTAGATGATAGGGAGTGATGATTTGTTTTGGCACTACACCCTCCTTTCATAGTAGTGGAAGCACCCTATAAGCTCTAAAAGAGGGCCTAGTAGTGATTGTAAATTTTCTAGAATTGGCGCACCAGTCAACCGATTCGGTGGCCAGTAGGTCGACATGATTAATTCTTGTGTAACATCTAAGCGGGGAAGGTGTGACTGGTTGACATGATATATTATCTCTAAGGAATTCAATCACCCAACTAGAGGTAGGTTGACCAATTCGATCATTAGAACATGCCTTCCTTGTTGGGGTTGATTTGATCAACTAGAACTATCAGATTGTCAGTTGGCATTTTGCTACTCCTTCCAATTTTGCTAATTCAGTTTGTCTAATTGAGGGGCAAGTCAATCGACTGGGCTCTTGGTAGGCTGGAACAACCTTTGATTCTTTGCGTAATGATGTGAATTTTTGGATTGGGGTTGAAGGAGTAGAAGGAGAATAAACCTACAAAATGAGAAAAAAAAAGAAACCTAATTAAAGAGAGAAAAAGAAGGGAGTTGCAATTAGTTACTAAAAATTAAGAAAAAGGAACGTAGTATCCCAAATATTTGATCTAAAAGATGCAAAAAAGAGAGGAATACACATTCACCAACGTAGTGTACTCCATACATAACTGGGAGCAACAAATTTGAACTCAGTTTTGTGATGGTCTTCGCAGGGTATTGTATTTGATAAAAAATGCATGAAAGGTAGATTCAGTCACATAATTCAGAACATAGTGGGGTTACTGAAAAGCCATGGATATGTATAAAGAAGAAGCAACTAAGGGGCAAGGATGAAACTCACATTGTTATGTCTTATTTGGACCAATCCAAATCTGCAATTCCAAACTTGTTGTTTTAGTTGTGTCTCAAAAAAACCTTACCATACATTTAAATTAATAAATAAGGTTTGTGTATGACATTGCTTAATAGGAACACACCTGGGAAATTAAGAGTGGGAGAAAATATTTATACCCTATTTGGACTAGGATCCAAACATGTACATGAATGAGGGTGCAGTCCATTACTCAAACATGTAGTCAAACATGGGTTGGGCTTCCAAAGAATAAAAAAGATACACAATTCGACCAAACAAATGTGATTAATAGTCAAAAGAGGCGTTGTTGTCAATAAAAACTAAAATAAAAAAAAGTCTAGATAATTTTTTTTTGATAACGAGGAACCCCTTTTGGGATCGGCCACTATTGGACCCCACCCAGCCATAATTTTAGGGTTATTATTCTATTTTTTAAATTTTATTTTGCAATAATGCATCTATCCCAACATTATAAATTATGAATATAAGAAAAATAGGTATGAGGAACATGAATTTGGAATCAATTTTGGATTTTATCTGACTTAACAAATTAGGGTTTGTAAGTGTTTCTATTAAATATTTTAGTTCCCTTTTCCACTATCTGCATCTTCTAGGATTAAACTTCACAAGAATTATATACTCTTGTTATGAGTTAGAGAAAATTATCTTGAACCAGTTCTACTCATCCACTCTAAATTTTAAGGTATTTCATTTCCAGATAAATGTGTGCTAGTAATAAATGCCGAAGTAATGTAAAATGAGGCATCTTACAATATTTTTGTAAAGAGTGAAACCTGAAAGGGGATACAAACAAATGATATGATAAAAATATCCATGCAAAGAAAAAGTAGTGGAAAAATAACTATTACAAAGTTATATAGTGAATCGGTATACAATTGTTCCTCACTATAAAAGGTGGTATTACAAAATCTAGAACTAAATATAAATAAGGTCCGTAGAAGATGGTAGCCTAGACATCCCAACATATCCTCCTATCAAAATCCTACAGGTAATCTTTCTAAATCATTGTCATCTAACACTCCTACACTTGGGCAGTTTTGGGAACATCCAACAAAAGGAAACAAAAAGGTATGCCTCAGAAAATTGTTGAGTAGATGCATAGTGAATGACACTTACACATTTTAGTACAATAGAATTATAACAAAGGGGTTATCATTTAAGGAGGAGACTATAACAAGTAGGTGAATTATTGAAGATATATACTAAAGAACATATAAGGAATAACGTAACCACATAAAGTGTCTTTCCATGGATCAGTCCACAAAAAAACTAATGCATGTACATTATGTAGACTAAAAATAACTAAATTAGGGCTAAGAAACCAAGGATCATTTGCCTAAAATAGAGATGGAAGAATAGAACATATGGGTGGAAAATCACAACCCTATAATTATTAAGGGTGGAATAGCACGCCCCTAACAGAAATGGAAGTTCTTATATAAAGAACATACTTATGAAAATACATTTACTTAGTAAAATTAGTCTAAAGACACATGCAATAATAGAAGGCAAGACTTAAATCTATCACTACCATGACATGGGGTTATAAACCCAATAAATGTGAAATATATATAATACAAGGATAATTCATAATAGTTTCCACTAAAGGGCATGCAATTAAAAAGGATAAGGATATCAAGAGGTGCATCATTATGGGAAAATGTATATATCAATATCAAATAAATGCTTAAATATAATTAGAGATTGCACATACCTAGTCTTCATGACTAATGGATAGCTCAATAGGTATAGTTGGTCCTCAAGGACGAGTATTCATCCTAGGAACACATTGTGCATGCTAGTCAAACTCGAGTTAACATATGTCATTCCTATTATAGATTTTCATATTTTTCTTACCCTAGTCGCAGTCACCTAATGATGTATTAGGATTTTAAATCTTATTGAACATATGATATGTTATATATATATATATATATATATATATATATATATATATATATATATATATATATATATATATATATATATATATATATATATATATATATATTAGTTCTATGGTCCATCTTTGGTCATAAAAGACTACATATTTCTAGATTAGATATATGATCTATTAATAATATGTATCCTTCTCATTTAGGTCTTGTAATTTTATTCTTTCTTCTATAACATATACTTCAAGTTTGGTAAAATAGGGTCAAATGTGTACTCCCGATTAAGTATATTTATTGAATTGCTTATATACAAAGAGCATATGGTTTATGTCTCATTTTCCTTCATATATGAATGTATGCATATCTCTTATCATATTAATATGTAGTTAAATGTGTATATATCATCATACTAAATTTTTTGATACTACAATCAGTCATATTATTTATACTATTTCTAACATGGAACATTTTATTCAAAGTTAGTTTATCTAAAGTAAATATATATATATATATTTTATATTGTATATGTGGAAACCAAAAATATGTGTACATCTAGGGTTTTAAATACTATAACATGAATGGAATTATTCTTTAGGTAATTATTCATTAAAATATACAAAGATTTATGGAATTTTCTAACTAGTACTTCATTGATGTATATATTTACATGTACAGGTGCTAAACATTTAGGATTTTGATTAAATTATATAGGTTCCTATAGAAACCAAGTAGTATATCCTAGGTATACTTTTTATCATCTTACATACTGTTTATCATTACATTATTAAGGTATAATCCAACATTTTTCTAAAGACTTTCTTCTTATTGATGTTTATAAATTACTACAATTATAAGTGGAGCAACATAGTTCATAGGGCATTGTTCTTAGTATCTATTAGAGTTTTATTAACCATCCATATTATCATTAATATATTATCTAAATCATCTTTGGTGTTATTAAACTAACTCTATGTTTGTAATAAGATGGAGGGTCTTGGCTGTAGACATGTTGTTGGACCTCCTTAGACTTGGTCAAAGGCGATCCCATTGCGATGAGGACATGAGAAAGTTGTAATCTTCTTCTAAACTTGCCTTCCCTATCTTATGCAGCCATTAGTGGTTGATATAGGATTTGATCATTGGGGGGCCAAAATTTTGTTAATATGGAGAAGGTAAAATATTACTAAGAGGCGAGTGCCAAAATGTATAGGGATGAGACACTTGTATACTATAGAAGTGGGTCTACTCTACAAAACCCCAATGTAACAAGAAAAACCTATTCAACCCAGTGCCGATCTTAGGCCTGGCTTTAACTGCCCAATTAAGATTTTGTACAATGACCTCAAACAGGTCTAACACATCAGACTGCCTCTGACCATGAAGCATATGGTTACGTTCCATCCATACAACAAAACAAATGACGGTGACACAGAGACCCACAAACTCTCTCAACATCTGGTTGTTCTTCATCTTGCACAAAATCCACAAGCAGGCTTCAAGCAAGCATCTATGTGGACAGCCCCCCCATCCCAGCTTGAGGGCCATCCTGTACCAGAGGTACCTAGACACCTCACAACCAAAAAATAGGTGCTCGTGGCTCTCAAGTTGCAAATAAGGCATGTCATGTTGGGTCTAATACCCCAGGCATTCATCCTGTTGAAGGTGGGCAGGCGACCCAGCACGACCCTATACGCACAACAACTCCATTTAGGGGTTTGACTGTTATTCCAAAAAATAGGGTCCCAAGGCACCTGAGTCGAACACAAAGGTTCCAGTAACCAAGGTTTAGCCCCTGGTTCTTGAGCACCCATCCGCCTGACATCAGTAGATACTCCTATGCCACGATCGACTAGCTTCTGCTCATCTCCCTCCAGGTTTTGGACGCATTGACGTTGAGGTTGCTGAGGTCACAACCGTATATCCCTTTCATCCAACCACTCTAGCAATATGAAGAGCATCTAAGAAAGCGATCAACTCTGGCAAGGGTGGCCGTCTTCACAATATCACCATCGCACTAAATGTTCAGGCGACCATTAGTAAAGCGTCTGGTGATTGTGGCCCAGGAAACAGAGTGAAACCAATCCCCCCAGATGAAAGACCCGCATATGTTGTTGAAGGTGTCCAGAACAAAACTAGGGAAAGTAGCCTACCTGCACCAAAACCTCACTTTACCCGCAATCACAGTCCTTACCAGGACCAACCTCCTAGCGATAGACATCTTTAGTCTATTCCATTTTGCCACCGTGTCCCTGAGGTTGTCCACAGAGGAACGATAATCACTCCCTCTGGCCTTGCCCCCGCTGAGCGAAATGCCCAAGTATTTGATGGGGAAGGTACCTTCATCAAGGCCAATGGCTTCTTTCAGTCTCCCCTACCTCAAAGCACGTGATCTAGATAAGTGGATTCTGGATTTCAAAGTGCTCATGAATAGATCTGTCAGCTTGCCAAAGATCACCATGATCCTCTTGAAATTCCATAGGTTTTTGACAGTCCCATCCATAAAGATAAGGATGTCATCAACAAAAACAAGGTGTTCCCTCACCTTTACGCCTCCCTTCCGAAAAGGCTTAATGTCACCCTTCTGTGCAGCGTCGTCCATAGCTTTAGAGAATGATTCCTTGATCAAAGTGAATAGTAGGGGTGATAGAGGATCACCCTGCCTCAATCCATTACCATCGGTGAAGAAATCATATGGGTTGCCATTCACAAGGACAGAGAAAGAGGTCGTCGAGACACACTCTTTCACCAGTCCAATGCACTTCTCATCAAAACCCATAGACCTGTAAATGTCCCAAAGGGTGTCCCACCTTACGTTGTCATACGCCTTGGCTAAGTCAATCATCACACATGCTTTGCGGGAGCTGTTTCTCATCTTGAAATCAAGATGAAACTCAGAGGTTAGAAGAGCACTATCAGAAATAGAACATCCTTTGATGAAGGCAGACTGAGATGGGGAGATGATGTCAGGCAAAATCCTATTCAACCACCTAGCCAACATCTTGGAAAGGATCTTATACATCACAGAGCAGCAGGCTAAGGGCCTAAGATCAGTCATTAAGTTAACCGTCATCTTCTTGGTTATGAGCCATAAGAATGAATGGTTTATGATCGTAACCATATTCCCACCAACAAGGAACCATCTAACAGCTTTACAAATATTGTCTTTGATCACAGTCCAGGACTCATGGGAAAAAAATGCGTTAAATCCGTCTGGGCCAGGTTCTTTATTGGCAACAATGGAGAAGACTGCTTCCTTTATATCCGTCTCCGAGGTAGGACCACAAAGCACCTGATTCATCTCCAAGGTCACCCTCAAACCAGGAAGGTTGCACCGCGGTCTATCTTCCACATAAGCTTTGTTGTACAACATTCTGAAGAACTCAACATTTGTATTTCCCACATCTATTGGGTTATTGGTTGGGTTACCATCCACTTCGATCAAAGTGTGAATCAAATCTCTCATGACATTCCTTTTAACAGCCGTGTGATACATCCGAGTGTTCTTGTCACCATCCCAGATCCAATTGAGCCTGCTCCTTTGCTAATAGCACAACTCTTCTGCCTTCTCAATTTGAAGCAACTTCTTAGTGGCCCTATCTTCTTCCTCTATGGCTGCTGTCGATGTCGGGTTGCTTCTGAGAGCTTCAGCAACCCTTCCATAGTTTTGTTTTTCCACAACGACCATGCTACGAATGTCATACAGTCCTTTAGACCAAGCTTTCAGTGCAATTTTGGTCCTCTTTAGTTTATCTACAATGAAAAACAAAGGGTTACCCCTCACCTCCTCCCTCCAAGCCTTATGGAAAGTAGAAGTACATCCTGGCCATTCAAGCCACCAGTTGAAGAATCTAAATGGCTTGGGTTTACATATCTCATTGTTTAGCTCAATCAGAAGAATGGCATGATCGCTATTTGGATGCGCACCCGATTTGACGTTGGATGTAGGGAAGATGTCCAACCACTCGCTGTTGACAATGGCCCTGTCAAGATGGCTCAAGATTAGTTTTTTGATTTCTCTCTTATTATTCCACATGATAAAAGCACCATTCAAATTCAACTCCATAAGATTAGCAACAGTGATTGCATCATTAAATCTAGCCAGGCAGGAAGTAGGGATAGGCAGTCCGCCCAACTTCTCATTGGCTTTCTGAATGTGATTGAAGTCACCTATGAAGATCTGCGGTAATTCCCTCTGATTCGCGTTGGCTAAAACCTCCCACAACCTTCTCCTACACATCTCAGAATTATGTCCATACATTGTCGATAGGACTATATGCATGCCTCCATGATTTATGTAGCTCACAGTAACTAGATGATCCATCTCAAAGATAACATGTACATCCCACACTAACAGATTCCACCCGATAGCAATATGACCCCCTTCAATTTGGTCAAGGTTGGATGCAGAACCCCACCCTTCAGGGAATAGCCCACTGGTTCTATCAACAACCTCATGTCTAATTCTAGTTTCCACACAGACCACAAGCGTAGCTTTGTTCTCCCTAATCACCTCTCTCAACCTTTTTTGTTTATCCGGACGAGAGGCACCCCGAACATTCCATGCAAGGATGCACATCAATACTTCCTTCGGTGACCACCCCTGCCAGGGGTAGCCCCTCCTCTCCTTGTCTTCCTGGGAAAAACCTATGTGGAAACACCAACCTCCAATAGATTCTCAACATCACTCTCCAGCTCGTCAAGGATTGAAAACTAGTTCCCTGCTTCATTGTGTGTTTCTTGGTCCGGGTCACTCTCTTTGTTGAGCAGAGGTGACTTGCCCCTCCTTCTAGAAGAAATGAAGGCTTCAGTGACTCCTACCTCACTGCCTCTTTCTTCACTGACATCTTCACCCACAACCTCTTCTATTTTTGGTTCTAGCATTTCATCCATAACCTAGGCCGCAGCGTCCACCACAGTCACAGAGTTATTGTCGCATTCATCACACTGTCAGCCGTAGTGGACCATAGGTCTAGATATAAATAATTAACGACCATACAATTATTACTTTATGACTTTGTTACTATAGGGAAATATGGCATCTGGATAGGCAGCGAAAACAAAAATTTATCTATCCTATTCTCCTTTAATAGACAATCATGTCAATAACTATGTAATGGGAAAGATGGTTTCAATGAAATATCTAGTCCTGGAGCAAGTCCAGTGAAAATTCCCTCAAAGTAGTTTGGGGCTTTTTCAAGTCGCACATGAACAATGTCTGTAGCAGCTCCTGGTTAAATCACCACAAATAAAAAATTGACCTTGTCCTCCTAGTGGTAGGAAACAACCTCCTTTCCTCTATAGTAGTTCACACATACCACTTGGAACTCTTGTCATTATAGAAGAACAAACAAGTTGGAGTTGTCCCTTCGAGTTGGTGTGCTAGCACGAACTTGCACTCCCACAATTGTTCTCCCTTGCTATCCATCTCTTCATTTGGTAGGACTTGCTGGGGTTCTTTCAGTTACCACAACTGCAGAAGACAAGAATTGGCAGAACTAATTGATGTGTCTTAGATCCCCCAATACCCCTCTATTTATAGGAGGGTCAGTGTTAGAGTTTCCAATCTATGTGGGAGATGAAGGGGCCAGGATTTCTCAAATTTTTGCATCTTGGGAGAAGATAAATGGTCAATTCATAGGTGAACCAATCGGTCGGCATGTGAACCAATTGGTTCAACCATTGAACCGGTCATTTCGTCATGTTTCCCAACTGCAACTGTATTGGAAATTAATATCTGATTTAATGCACAACATGACATCAACATAAATCCTTAAAATCAATTGAATTAATCCACAAACCACACGGTTCATAACCTGAGCCAGTCAGTTCATGGAACTAAGCTAATCAGCTCACTCCCTGAATGAGTCAGTTAATGGAGTGAATTGCCATATTGGTTCAATTGACCTAACACTCTGAAATGATTGATTCAACACTTGATCTGGTCAATTCACGATCCAATCAGTCAACACTTAATGAATGTTTGTTAAAATTGAAAACCTAACTCCTTAGTAATCAAATTTGAAACTATATTCATGAATGAAATCTTATTCCAAGTGTCAATGTGTGTGACCCTGTAGGTTCTAAGTTACGTTGGCAGTCAATGTCCATAACTGATTGATGACATCACAAGCAATGAGTGGTATAAAGAAACACATCATGGCTACCAGATTAATTCATAAAGTTGGAGAACAACAACAACCTAAAATCTATAATTGGTTTTGTAGTGATTGTCTAATTCCTTTTTCACTAATATCCAGATTAAACTCAAGGCATGGAATCATAATCCTATTAATGTCCAGTCCATATTCATTGAACTAGAGCAGACTGTCTAAGATATGTGACCTCAATATCATATATTGATTCACATGTGCATGCACATGCTTTTCTCAATATCTCTTAGCAAGTGGATTGGATATCAAATTCATGTAGGAGAGAAAAATAAAATCTACATCACTCACATTCATCCCCATGTGTCACAACGCACCCAAGCACCACCTTTATGGTAACCCTTATTCAGGGTCACAGTGGATGATGTCAAAGTACATCGAACGACCTGTGATGAGTGTAGTCACCTCAGGTCTAAGAACCACAATCACCATCATCATTGTGAGAGATGTTTATAAATAACAATTATGGTTTCAATGTGTCACTCTCAAGGTGAACCTGTCTGATTCTTTATTCTCTAACACATATATATATGCGTATGGTTTAATATCACATATAATGACTAATGAGATTATGTCATCAACCAACACAGACTCTTGTCTTATGTGCCAATGATGTCTATCAACCTTTCACAATAACATCCAACTAGGGACATATAATAATGTACATACTCCTTACATCTGTATGATCTCATTTTTCAGCTCATCAACCTGAAGACACGTCAATGAGTAATGTCATTGTTTAAACATTCATTATGTTTCATCATTGTCTCATAACTGACTGAAATAGAATAAATTGGAATGGTGCCTTTATTATTAATGTTGTAATTTACAACATATGCCATCACAATAATCATATCATTGGCTCTCTGGGCATACTTACCAAAAATTATGTCTTTTATTATCTAGACAATTACTTATGCATACATATTGTAAAAAAAATCAGTAAAATGCACACAAGAAGAATCAAACCTATGACCAATAGGTCCAAATAAAAGGTCCCAACCACTACACCACTACTCAATTTGTGTCTTTAATTGTACTAGCATATATATATATATATATATATATATATATATAAACATATATATATACATATGTATATATATATATATATATTTATATATATATCATACTTATAAGCATATATAAGTATTTAAAATTTTATTTTTTTAGTGGAAGGGGGCATGGAACATGCTTCCCCCACATGCTCCGACACTAGAAATCATGCATCTAACCTAGGACCAGTTTGTAGGAGGTGTATTTCATCTAAAGATACTAAAGTTACATGTTGGTATCGAAATTGTGGTTAGGTCATAACATCACTGGGTCTGATTCGAGATGAGATTTTCCTATGATCTAGGATCATGGTGACAATGGTGTTTCTATTGGTCGTGAAGATATCTAACTTGTGGTTTCCAGAGCTTCATCTATATGGAAATAATAAAAAGTGGCTGGGGAAGAAGAGGAGAACAAAAAATAAAGGGAACAAGGAAGGGTTGTAAGGCTAAGGAAGGGGCGTCAAGGTTGTCTTAGCCCTTGGTGTGATAATTCTGAGGTAATTACATGTGTTAAAATTCAAAACAAATATTATCTAGAGAGGAATGGATAAAAAACTAGGGTTTTGTATATGAGAGAGTGAGGAAAGGAAGAAAAGAACTAAATTGATGAATAAGAAGAAAATCATCCTGTTGGAGTTGTTGTATGTGTGTCAAACTAGTTGTCATTGGTGGTTGTAGTAAGAATAAGATGTGACAGTGAGGGTCGTAGGTTGACATGAAGGGAAGAGAGGAGGAAGACAGAAGAGAAGACAAGGTTAACATATTTTTTCTCTGCCAATGCAATAGTTTCTAGCAATGGTTTCCATGTGTTATGACTGCATTTGTGCTTAATTGGTAAACTATGGTTTACCTGAATAATTACATCCTTGATTAGATTGGACATCATTTAGAGTTGATTAATGATAGTAGCTAAATTTTGATGTTTCAAACCTTAGAAGAAACTCTAATTATGATTTTATTTTGAAGAATTAGGGTTTGAGAAATTTAAACCCTAATCGAAAAAAAATTGGGTTTTGATAATTCACAGATATGGAATTTGATCAAGATAGCAATGTGGTAAATGATTTTTCATATTTTCTAACTATTTTTTATTGAATTGTATTTTGGATATGATATAGATAACTCAATCATTCATTGTACAAAAAAATTTCATAATATTTAGATGTTCTTTGAATGTGGTTCTAGGTCAAACTATCCTTCGATCAACCATGCTGACAAAGTGTTGTTTAATAGTGTAGTATTTGATTTTTTTTTATTTATTGGTCGATTTGATTGATCTAAAATTCATAGTGGAGCTCTGAAATTACATTCTAGATATTATGATAAATTTTAATAATTGTTTTAATGATGTGTAACTTCTTAAATAAACGAATTACAATAACTTTTTTATAATAGAAATATGTGCTAAAATAAGAAAAAGTATAGTCAGAGGTTAATGTTGAAATTACCCAACCACCTCAATTTATCTATATGAGAAAGATATCACCCAAGGATCTCTCATATTTCATGATCCATTCTAGAGAAACTAAATTTGAGAGGGAGAGGATAGCTAGGGTTTTGAGAGGAGAAAGTGGTGGATATGCTGACCAAGGTTTCTCTATCCGAGATATGATGAAATCAAGTTAGTTTAGCTTCTTTGCATAACCTTTCATGGTGAATCTTCTCTCTCATGTAAAGATACCTTCCCTCCTATAATTTGATTCGAAATGGTATCAAATCTACCCCTTTTCTCACTCTTTCTTTATAATCCCTCATTTCTAGGGTTTTTAGGTTCAAAGGAATAAGAAATAAGTGATTTTCTAGGGTTTTGATATGGATTTGAGATTGTCAGAGATGGGTTGAGTTTTTAATATATTTTCACACCTTAGGGTGGGTACTTCATTGAAATAGTAGATTTCACAAAAATGAGTTTAAATCATCAACAATCTTCAATTGCTTGGTATGTGACTACAAACCCTAAATTATCTTTTGATCTAGTTGTTGAAAAATGATATGAAATGGATTATTCCTCTATTGTGATGAAATTTAGATGATGAAATCATATTCAAAATGGATAAAATCCTTACTCATGATAATTCCTTAAGTAGTTGCAGAGGTTATAAGAATAAATTTAAATTTAAGGTTTGCAACTATGACTGTAATTGCTATATAATTAAATAAAGAAATTTTCCTATCAGAATCTCCTTGTTTGTGAATGATTGTTTATCTAAATGTGTATTACATATATGTTAGATACTATCTTGGATATCATGTGATGTCATCAGCATATGCTTGATATCTCATTAAAGAGGGTGAAACCCCATATGAGTGGAATGTTGGGAATTTGTGAATAGATAATGTGAAATCCATTTGATGTGATTCTCTTGATATGATTGACTTTATTTATTCAATGTTATTATTAATGAATGATATCTCAGTGAATGGTGTGGAAATCAAAATTTAGCTTAATTCCAAGATTTCATACATATGTTGATTGTATATAACTTGTTGAAAGCAATCTTTATTTAGTGAATGCTTATGACACATTAAATCCTTATGTGAGTCATGTGACAAGTGAATGTTGAAATGAAACCCTATGGATAGGATGTTCAGTGATTCAAGTATTTTGATATGAATGTTTCTCAGTATAATATTTGGTGATGCTTGACAGTTCAATTGTTGTAAATGTTATTAGATGTTCAATGAAACAAATGTTTTACAAAGTGAAACAAAGATATTTGATGAAATGATTTAATTGTGAATTTAAAGAGTGAATTATAAATGTAGATTCCTTGAACAATGTAGAATCCTCATAGGACGAGGTCTGCATTGTTGGGAGGAAATAGTTTTCTAACTGGAGATAGTCCAGATCGAGGTAAGATAGAGCACACCAATAGGGTGCGGGGGTCTTGACCAGTAGGGTAGAATCCTTATAGTTGTGTGGAACCCAACACCAATCGGGGATGATGGTAGTACTTGTGTTACTTGTTGTAGTGATCAGTGGTTAGTAGGCTCATTGATGCATAATAAACCTGAGGGCTTTGACTCACCACCTGAGTACCCAGGTTGAGAGGTGGAGTCTGAGATATTTGCCCCCTCCCATTATCTGCCAAGAGGTAGATATTCCAAGGCCCAATGCAGACGGGGTCTTACTCGAGAGATAGGCTTAGGAACTTGATTATGCTTCTAAACCTTGTATAGTGAGATCGTAGCTTACTTGGATTCATTCACATGTTGTGGTACACCTCATGTGGGTTCAGGGATTAATAAGTTGAATGAGAGGTTAACCAAGTGTGTCAATTATTGAATTATCCTTTGAATGTTTCTGAGTTATTAGTTCTCTTTGAAATTAATCAAGCATGTTCATATATTGATTCACTCTTTTAGATTTCTAAAGTATCTTGCCATATTTATGTTTATGAATGATTAGTCTCTTTAAAGCATACTACTATTATAATTGATATCAATTTCTCAACATTATATCTACAATTATATAAGTACTTTAGACTATTTCTTTGAATTATTCATTCACTGAGCGAGTAGGCTCACCCCTCTACTCACAATTTTTAGGGATAACTCGGGACTGAAGATGTCGTTGCATTAGAGTAGATTTTCCACATGAGTTAAGTATGATATTAGTTAAGTTCAGTTGGTCCCTATCACTCTAGGTCCTTGTATAAAAATGAGAGTGTTTTATATGATGATTTGTATCTTTGTTTCCTTAATAATAGGGTATACATTTGGCTATCATGTTGTATGTACGTGGAAATGTGAGGAACATAATGAATGTCTGGATGTGTATCATTAATGTTGAGATCATATTAGAGTTATCAAGGTTTAATTCCCTTGTAAAATTTGTTTATATGATTTAATGCAAGAAAACAAAGTGTTTGAAATAAAGAAAAAAAAAGTTGGGAGTGAACTTTGTATTAAGTATAATCCTGCAATTCATGCCCTAATCTCATAACTACTGGTAATTGTGGGATTTGGGTGTAACAACTTGGTATCAGAGATTAGGTCGAGTCATCGGGGACCATTAGGATAGAAAATTTGAGTTATAAGTGTGGCAGTTACGAGGTGATATGTGAACAACTCTGGGAGATTTGAGTATTTAGATACCCTAGCCTGATATCTTAATACTTAGGTTGACCAATATCAAGATACTCTATTTGTTCTTCTCTGAAAATGTATGTAAAGGAAGGATGGGCTAGAGAGAAACCCTTGAAATATTAGGGTTAGGAGACCAGAGAGTAATGAAGTAGTAAGGTCTTAAAGATAGAATGTGATACAACTCTTACTTTTTATTGATTCTTTGATTGGAGATCAATAGAAATGCTCTTATATATATGAATTCAAATTATCAGTTTGTAGAATATATATTATTCTTTTAGATTTTTGTGTATCATGAGTTTGATTCAATTATTGTTTATATTCTTTGTATAAAGTAGACCAAATATTATGTTTAAATGAGTTTTCCCTAAGTGGATAATCTTTCCACATATTTGAGATTAATAGGAGTTGGTTAATCGTGAGTAGCTCTTGCCTTAAGGACTACATGATTGACCTGGTCTGGTTGGTAGGGAGCGTTTTGGAATCTAATGACTCCTATTAACAATATAATAAGAGTAGACCCTGGATAAATTAGAGCCCAAATCATAGTGAGAATTTACATCCACTAAGATGCTAAAATATAAGGGAAAGATTAGAATAGCTAAGAATCAATTGAAACTGATATCTGAGATCCAAATCTAGGACCTCAAATAAGAAACAAAAAATTCCAAATGAAGGAAGAGGGATATAGATGCAAGACATACATTAGTATGTAACATACAAAATGAATAAGAAAGGATGGATAAAGAGAACATAACTATATAACTAATTGTGGAACTTTATCCAATCTGAAATCGAGGAAAGATAAAAGAAAACTACATGGAAAACCAAGATATAAAGGATCAATTAGAATAAATGGATCATATAATCAAGTAAAATGTACTTTTGTACTCTACAACAAAAGGAAAAATAGAAAAGGGAGTTAAGTATACAATAAGTACATGGAAGTGAAGAGTCTTCAGAAGAATTAAAGAGAAGAGAACTAGATGAACATGTAAATTATAAGACTAGGATAAGAAACTAAGATGAAACAGAAAAGGAACTGATGGAAATGATGATTTTGATTTAGAAAGAAGGGTACATGATATAAGAGGATCATGAAATGTGTACTTTTATCATAAGGTTTAATGTATTCATCCTTACTAGCTTTTGACTCAAAGTCTCTATTTAGTAGCAACCTAGTTGACATAAAGTGTGTTCAATAGGTTCCTAGTGATGAAATGGAACTAGTTCTTAAAAGAAGAACAAAGGTGCAGCTAAATAAATGAACAACTCATATAAAGAAATTGTATTAAGAATATAAAGGATTGATTGAAAAGGAAACTATGGTTAACCCCTGCATGAGATGTTTGATTCAAAATGAAGGACATGTAATGTATTATCCATAAGATGAAGCTAGTTGGGAGAATACTGATTTAGAATTTCAACTAGATAAAAGTAAAAGGATGATTAGAAAGTTTATATGCCATGAAATATGGAATCATACACAAGAGTGAGAAACATGATCATAAGAGATAAGTAAAAGTAAACAATCACATATGGAAGAGTAGCAAACAGGTAGCCGATGATAGTAAATAAAGAAGGGGATGAAACATGAGGGAGTAATATAAATGATAAAAGAGAGAGGTTGTGAGATGTGAGGAAATGCAAAATATTCAAGTCTCCTTGATGCTGACTAATAGGATAATTATCTAAAGTGAATACTTGAAGATTATAATTCTATGTCTCAAAATCAACTTCTCTTATGTATCCTCCTTAGTGAGTGTAATATGGGATGAAGTGATAAGGAAATAAATTATAAACGATACACAACCGTCATGAGAGACACATCTACTGAATATACTAAAGACACATAATATGATGATGAAACCCTATAAAGGTAGATCAAGAAAGTAATCTATCAAAATGGTCAAGTAAGAGAAAGAAAATTCAAGTGGTAAAGACAATTTAGACTTTAGTAAACCTCAAGAGAGAAAAGGTTTGCATATCAAAATAAGGGAATAAAATCATGTCACTATAACATCTTGTTATTGATTAGGATCAAACCCTTGATAGTTTAGGGTTGTAATAGTTAAAGGGATGTCAATAGTGATTTAACCTTTTGCATGAACATTTCTATAAAATAAAATCCTAAGATCATCAATATGAGAGGAAAATAACAGTTATAGTATTCATGGTTTAAATGTTGCAAATGTGAAAGATAGATTAACAATATGGAAATGAGTATGAATGAAGGATGAGAAATAGATTTGAAATATAAGAAGTGTGATTTGAACAAAAGGAGAAGTGAACATGAGCAAAGTGCAATCTAAAATATATTCTTGAAGTGATACCAGGAATGATGAATAATCTATTCTTACCTTGAATGTTTCAATGTTAGGGATGTTTATTCCAGATCATCAAATGAGAAAGATAAGTAAAAAAAGTTGTAATGCATAATAAGATAAATCAGAGAAAACAAATGGCTTTCAACAATATGTGAATTTGTTTTAAATCAATATAGTTTGTTGAAAGCATATCAAGGGATGAAAATTTGTTTTAGATATGACTTCAATTGTACATGTGCGAGCAATATACTAAATTGGAGTGAGTGCTTTATGGTTTTAATTATACATTTCAGTAGCCTAACTCAGTTTTATACAATTATTGTTACTTCTACTATTGTGGTATATGAATACTTTTCTATTTGAGTGAGAAAATAGCGAAATTCAAAATAGAAAGGCGAACTATCTTTAATAACTCCGATGTGATGTAGAAAAACAAGTAAATATTGAAGTAAATGAGTTAAGATAGTGGGATCAGATTACCAATACTGAGGTAACACCTCAATAGGGTATGACATAATTAAAAAAGAGTTTTTTATCAATCTCTTTCCTATTATCAATTGTGACAGAAAATTATTCTACTGTCATTGAGAATACTTGCTTTAAATCTATTGTGATTATAAGCAAAACAAATGACTCAATGTTGAAAATAACATTCTAATATGAAATACAATAATATAATGACACATAAGATTTCATAAGTTTTAAAGAAACTTTGGTTATACTTTGTTTGTGTATTTATGTTTTGGGGACAAAACTTTTGAAGGGAGGAAGAATTGTAATGACCACATTTCTTCTTAATTGGTAAAGCAGAGTTTGCCTAAATGATTACATGGTTGATTAGAATGAACATCATTTAGACTTCATTAATGATATTTTCTGAATTGTGAGGATTCAAACCTAAGAAGAAACTCTAATTATGATTTTAGTTTGAAAAATTAGGGTTTGAGAAATGTAAACCCTAATCGGAAAAGATTAGGGTTTTAATAGTACATGGATATGGAATTTTATTAGGATATCTATGTGGTAAATGATTTTTCATATTTTCTATGTATTTTTATTTAATTGAATTTTAAATACGATATGGATAACTCAATTACTCATTCTAGAAAAAAAATTTAGAATATTTGGATTTTCTTGAATGTGGTTTTCGATCCTTCGATCGACCATGCTGACAGAGTGTTATTCACTAGTGTAGTACTTGATTTTTAATTATTTATTGGTAACTCTGAATGATATTAATTTATACTAGAGCTCTGATACTATATTTCAGACATCATGCTAAATTTTCATACTTTTTGGAGGATGTTTGACCTCTAAAATAAAAGAATTATAATAACTTTTTTGTAACAGAAAAATCTACTAAAATAAGAAAATGTTTAGTGAGATAAATTACCCAAGCACCTCAATTTCTCTATATGAGCAATCTATCACTATAGGAGCTCTCATATTTTATGATCCATTCCAGAGAAATGAAATTCTAGAGAGAGAGGAGAGCTAGGGTTTTCAGAGGAGAAAGTGGTGGACATGCTGACCTAGGGTTACCCTATCTGAGATTTGATGAAATCAAGTAAGTTTAGCTTATTTGCATAGACTTTCATGGAAAATCTTATCTTTCATGTCATGATTTTGTCCTTCCTCTCATTTAATTTGAAATGATATCAAATAATCCACTTTTCTCACTCTTTGTTCATAATCCCTCAAATCTAGGGTTTATGGATTGAAAGGAAGAAGAAACTAGTAATTTTCTAGGGTTTTGATATAGATTCGAGATTTATAGAGGTGACGTGCCTTTTTAAGGTGTTTTCACACCTTAGGGTGAGTGGGTGCTTCCTTTATATAGTAGATTACATGAAAATGAGTTTAAATCTTTGACAGTCTTCAATCACTTAGTATGTGACTACAAACCCTAAATTGTCTTTTGATCTAGTTGTTGAAAAATGATATGAAATGGATTATTCCTCTATTCTAATTAATTTGAAATAATGAAATAATATTAGAAATGGATATAATCAATCCCAATGAGAATTCCTTAAGTCATTGAAGAGGTTATAATAATAAACTGAAATTTAGGGTTTTCAGCTATGACTGAAATTGCTATATAATTAAATAGAGAAATTTGTGTATCTGGATCTCATTGTTCATGAATGATTGTTTATATGAATGCGTAGTACATATGTCTCACATACTATCTTGGATTTCAAGTAATGTCTTCAATGTTTGCTTGATATATCAGTAAAGAGGGTGAAACCCTAGATGAGTGGAAAGTTCGAAATTTGTGAATAGATATTGTGAAATCTATTTGAAGTGCTTCTCTTGACATCGTAGACTTTATTTATTCAATGTTATTCTTGATGTGTGATATCTTAGTGAATGGTGTGTAAACCCTAATTTAGCTTAGTTTCTGAGATTTCATACATATGTTGATTGTATATGACTTGTTGAAAGCAAACTTTATTTAGTGAATGTTTATGACATATTATATCCTTATGAGAGTCATGTGATATGTGAATGAGGTAAATGAAATTCTAAGGATAGGGTGTTCAGCGAATCAAGTATGGTCATATCAATGTTTCTCAGTATGAGATTTGGTGATGCTTAACAGTTCATTTGTGGTAAATTTTATCAGATGGTCTATGAAACAAATAATTTACAAAGCTAAACTAATATATGTTGATGTGATGATTGAATTGTGAATTTAAAGAGTTAATTAGACATTTAGATGTCATTAACACTATAGAATACTTACAGGATGAGGAATGCACTATGGGAGGAAATAGTTTCCTAAATAGAGGTAGTCTAGATCGAGGTAAGTGGGAGTGCACTAGTAGGGTGAGTGGGTCTTGACTAGTAGGGAAGACTTTTTTAAAGTGGTTTGGTAACCAACACCAACTGGGGATGTCCGCGGTACCTGTATTACATGTTGTAGTGATCAGTGGTCTATAGGTCCACTGATGCTCAATAAGCCTGTGGGATTTTGCTCACTGCCTGAGTACCCAGGCTGAGAGTTGGAGTCTAAGATATATGGCTGCTCCCACTAGGCACCAAGATGCAGACATGGTGAGGCCTACTACAGACGCGGTCTTACTCAAGAGATAATATTAGGAACCCAAATATGCTTCTAAGCCTTGTATAGTGAGATCGTAGCTTGCTGTGATTCTTTCACATGTTGTGGTACACCTCATGTGGGTTGTGGGAAAAATATGATGAACGAGTGGTTAACCAAGTGCGTGCAGTTATTGAATTATCCTTTGTATGTTTTTGAGTTATTAATTCTCTTTAAATTAATAAAGAATGTTCATATATTGATTCACTCTTGTAGATATCTAGAGTATCTTTCCATATTTATGTTTGCAAATGATTAGTCACTTTGAAGCATACTTCTATTATAATTGATATCATTTGCTCAACAATATATCTGTAATTATATAAGTGATTTAGACTATTTCTTGAAGTACTCATTTACAGAGCGAGTAGGCTCACCCCTCTAGACATAGTTTCTAGGGATAAATCATGGACTGAAAATGCCGTTGCATCATAGTAGATCTGCCACATGAGTTAAGTATGAGATAAGTTAAGTTTAGTCAGTCAATGTCATGTTGGGTCTTTGTATTGAAATGAGAGAGTTGTAAATGATTATTTGTATCTTTTTTATTATTAATAATATAGTATATATCTATTTATCATGTTGTATGTACGTGGAAGTGTGAGGAACATAATGAATGTTTGGATTCGTATCATTAATGTTGAGATCATATTAGATTAATTAAGGTTTAATTCCCTTGTAAAGTTTGTTTATTTGATTGAATGTGATAAAACTAAGAGTTTGAAATAAAGGAAAAAAAGTTGGGAGTGAACTTTGTATTAAGTATAATTCTCAAAATTATTCCCTAACATCATTATTATTGGTAATTGTGGGATGTGGGTGTAACACCATGTCTCCATTATCATCGGTGCAAAGGAATCCTGAGTGGATCTTCTAGGGTTTAGGAATGTGAAAATGGAGGGTGGTGGAAATTATATAGAGAAGAGCGGATGAGATTTATAGGGAAGAATGATGAGAGACGAGGAGGTAGAACCAAAAGAAGAGGAGGGTCGACCACCAATTACACGACATGTCTATAGGTTGAAGAAATGAAGACATAAGTTTGCATGTTTTGGTAAGAAGTCTTTACAAAAAGAAAATGAACAGAAGATATATGGGCCAAGCCATAAATTATATTAAACGTGGTGTTTCAATCTTATTATTTTCTCCAAATTAGTTCTAGAGGAAATGACCACCATTTGACCCATAAATTCATGTACATGCTAATTATAGTATGAGGATTCCAACTTTAATATTAATTTCATCACATGAAATTATTTTGTATATATTGCATTACTTGTAAATTTAGTACTCAACTAATTCTTTAGTAGCTTTATTAATCAATTGTGATAAAGAAAGTATGTATTTAGTATTTGCTTTCCTCATATTGACTTAGGATGATTATAGAATGTGAAATGAGGGTCAAAACTAATTAACTAATCAGTTGATATAACCAACTCCTAATAAAAACTTATGTGATTGATTTATCTTTAATTTTATATAAAAGGTGATATGTTAAAACATTTAATTTTCTTATTTCTTGAACCTAATAACTCTAAATTACTCTAACTTAAGGGGAAAATGGTTTAATACTAACATAAACAAATTGGGTGTAGGGAAAGAAAAGTTCAAATATAGACCTATGTTTGATTTTGTAACAACACTCCACCACTTAAAGTGGATCTTGTATCTGAAATCCACTCACTCATACCTTAATCCAATAATATTCCTATCCTTATCCATATTGAGAGTGGTTATTAAAAAAATTTACGTACTGAAATACCCTTTTTATGTTATCATCCAATTTGAGCTCTGAACCTAGAATTTTACCTTACTTTGATCAGTATAACTTTGGAAAAAAATTATTTATGGTTATCAAATTAATATTCCCTGTGTCCATCTTACACAAGTTTATTTACACTAATTATGGATTAACTATATTAGTGTATCATCAATTGAGGTATTCTGCCAAGGATTTCCTAACAAAATTATTAACAATAGACAATCTCAAACTCAAATTAATCTCCTAAACAACTAAGGTACAAAACTCCACTCCTTAAAGGAATAACCTATTATATAACTATCCACTTAAAGGGTAATTAATCTGGAGTAGATCTATCAAGTCTTATATAACCAAACTATTTTTGGCTCATTTCCCAAAATGTAGCCCTTTGGTTTCAAGTTTGACTTAACCAGTAAAGGATGTGTCATTGAGGGTTTCCTTATAGATATAAGTTAAAAGTAGTGATGGTTTGCTTCATCAAAACATCAAAATAATTCATACAACATATTGTCATTTTGTATATAGATAATTTAATTATCAAAATATTTTTTACTATGAAAACATTTGCGATGTGAAGCTCAAATTGGTGCCAAAATAAATGTGAGTAACAATTCAATCCATTTTCACCACACCTCCTCTTATCAAGAGAGTCAAAACCTCCAAGAGTCTACAATGGCATATGAAAAACATTTCTAACTCATATTGTAGGTGACAATGATGTGGATATATGAAAATGTTGTCCACTTCTACTATATCTATATTGGTTATTTCATATCTCACTTACCACTTAACCTTAAACATAATTTATCTTATCTTTAGTATTTTACTTCAACATGGGATATTAAGAAGTCCTTCGGTCAACCAATAAACCTAAGAAGTGATTAGGGTTTGTTTGACTAATAGAACTATATGAGCATTCAACACTTGGTCTCATTAGGCAACTATATGACCATTTTCCATAAAACATTTATCAGGGTCTACTATGTAATTGCAAAAGTGGTATAGATGAACTCCTAAGGATATATACCCATAAATAAACCTTTCCTCAACTGACCTGAGTATTTATAGAAACTTGATCTTGTGTAAGGTGGCTTCCAGTTCCCTATGTAGGGAGGTTTTGGAAAACAATACTAAAATATTTAGGTTGAGAGGTCTATTTTAATAATGATGATCCATTTCATAACTATAAAATGTGTGTTTGGGTTCTTAGATTGACATCCATGCATGTTCAGTCGTCAGGGTGGACATACATGAGGCACACTTGCAAGTCAACAACAAAATGGTTTTAAAGCTAGAACAAGGGTTCTGTTTAGATAGGAGTGATTCCAGATAGTCTACATTCTATAGTTGTTAAATTGACTTCCCATAAAATAGGAGATAGGAGCTAATCACTTATAAGAGCCAACTTTCACATGGTAAATTTTCTACCATAATAAAAAGGGTAGGGAGTATTAGGGTTACTAATAATTGACTTTGATCAACAAGAGTGGTTTGGGGTTTGATGTTGATCATATGAGACTATGATTGAATCCTTAATTGACATTACACGACTTAGACATGGTGTATCAACATCCTATATAGGAAACTAACTGTCTAACTAAGATCAATGTATAGTAACAATAGTAAATAGGTAAAAATAGTCAAGTCACCAACTGCTTACGATCCAATACCATATTGTAAAGAGTGGAACCCGAGAGGACATGGATTTTAACTTTAGAACCCTAACTTTGAAAAAAGAGAACCCTTTATCCTAGATTAGATCCAAGGTGATATTTTTATAAAATTAGATAATACTTTGATGATTAAAGTTAACTAATCGAAATATGACCATCAGTTTCATGAGACTAGGGTTTCCATGTGTTGAATATCCTCAAAGTAGTTGTCTTTATGCACTTTGGAGTTTGAAATAGGAATAGGTAAAGAAACTAACATAAGTGTATGCTACACATTTTTCTAATGAAAATCATATATAGATTTAATATATTTATACCTACTAGATTTACTAGAATATTTGAAAAATAAAAATATTAAAACCAAAGCCCGCCATGTTAGTGGCTCAATGGGTAAATCAGGCATAGTGGGGCTGAGGTTGAGTCAATTGGCTCACGCCATGGTTGCGGCTTGGGCCTGCATGGATAGCCTACAAAACAAAGATAAGGATAGGTATATCCAACACCTCACAAAAACAAACTCAGGGAAGAGGGGTAATTTTGCACCAACCTATCTTCAACCTCTACTCCCTCCTTCTGCTTGTGAACAACTTTCTTGGTAGGGAAGAGTGACAAATCCTTCACCTCATCTCACCAGACTTGCTCAAGGTTTGTAATTTCCCAGAGGAGGTCAGAGCTAAGAGGAAAGGATGTGTGGATCGACAACAGGGTAGAGAAGGATGGATGAGGAGAAAAGATAGGGATTGTGACAAAATTGGAGGCAAGGCCAAGTTCATGAGATCCACAAGGTCTCTCAAGAATGTTATGGTCTTGGGAGAGTGGATTTAGTTTTCTTATATAGAAGTGTCTTGCAAAGCCAACCACCAATGGAGTCAGACTCCAAGCGACAATTGGGAAAAGACCCCATTTTGATCCAACTCATGTATACTTAGGGTCGGTTGTGTTCGCAATCACCTCCCGAATTCATTGGGAGAGTTTTTAGTTGTCCACATGGGTAAGAGAGAGGGATGAAAAAGGAGGAAAATGCATCACTGTATTGACGAATGCATATTCATCTATCTTTTTGCATATTTTTCATAGTCCTTTTCATTAAAACTTATCTATTTTTTAGTAATTTTTGGGACAATTTGCAATTTACTCACTTTTGTGTAATTATGAAAATAAATAACTCATTTCTCACTTTTTATAGGTTTTCCCTCCAAAGATAAAGTTCTTACCTACTAAGCTCACAAGACGGTCATCTCACAGCTCCAGACAGTCATTTTGCATCCATGAAGCTCAAACCTTAGAACCAGACGACAACTTGGCCCTTGTCTCAACTTGCTACTTCAACACACCAGACGTACCTCTCACTTCATCAAGACAACCTTCTCATCATCCCCACCGAGCATCCAAGCTAGCCCATATGGCCATGTCTGCTTGGCCTAAGATCAAGTCATTTTGCAAAGGCCGCCACCACTTAATTGGGGTTTCAACTCTTTGATCACGTGCAAGGTGGAACGAGATGGGCATCCCACATCATCCACATGCTCGTTTCAAACATTACTTCAAGCCCATGAATGAAACCAAATGGTGTCTCCACCCTCTCATTAGGGTTTCGATTTGATGCTCTTATAGACCACACCATGTCAGCCCAGAAGACCGTCTCGGTAAGTGAGATGGCCATTTTGCAGCTCACGAGTAGCATATTCTAGATGCCTCCACTCCCTTTGTTCTTCCCCCCATTTAAGGGTTTCCACCCCCCCCCCTCCCCTATAAAAGGAGGGGGGAATCCACTAAGAAAGGGGTCTTGAGATTTTGTACTTGAATTTTATTTTGAAGCTATGTCAAATTAATTCTTAGTTGTAATCTTTATATTCAACAATAAGATTTGGTTCTTTGTTTGAGATCTGGGTCTCACTTTTAACTCTTGTTCTTGTACACAGTTCTTTCTCAGAGCGGGGGATTAAGAGAGCAAGCCATTTTATTGTCACCACATTTAGAGATTGTGGTCCTTTTGTTCTATGGCTTCCTACCTTCTCCCCTTGTTTCTCCATTCCTCGCAATGACTAGTGAATAGTTTCCTTATCCAGGCGAGGGGAGTAATCCCTTAGCCATGTGTTCACCGGATCAATTTACATAACTATTTTGGATATATGGCTTTCGGTTTATAAATCACTAATTTGAACAAAGTAATTTATCATTTTTATCATGAGTTAATCCTAACGGATGTGGACGTGGAAACTGGGATTTAGAATGCTTAAGCCTTTTATACGAGGATTGGGATGTGACCATGGAAATATCATATTTAGGATGAAGGAATCAGATACATGAATGCCAGGACCAATGGGTTCATGTGGAGTTCATTTTTTCTTTTTATTTATGAATAATTTGTATATCTACTTCTATCTTACGTTATGTGGTGAAACCCCTAAGCTTTGATGCTTTCCCGTCTGATTCAATCGTTCTTCTAATGCTTGTTTTCCATCATTTCTCTTTATTTCTATCACTTCTTATTTTAGATAATCTTGTGTGCTAACAATATTCTTTCTTTACTTTTTTGTCTTAGTATAATCTTTTCCTTCCATTTCCTTAGTATAAACTTTTAATTCTTTTGCATTTTAAATTCTTGTTCTAGTGTTAGTCAACCCCCTAACTAGAATTTACTTTCTTTTTGTTTTTCAAAATACCAAAAAGAAATAATTTCAAAAAGCAATTGGGATAAAAGAGAACAATCTTAATAATTTTTTATGTGGGATCGACCCTTACTTATTCAAAAATACCAACTAGAAATTATTTCAAAAATCAATCGGGATTAAACTCTAGGATAATCATCTCAATGAATTGGTGTGCTCTTCGATGCATATCATGTATCCATCTTTCTTGATTTTTCCAAGGGTAGAGGATGTTCTTCAGATCATTGATCTGAGATCCAAGGGCTACCAAGATTCTTGTCAATATATAGGGTCAGGCCCTATGGCTTCCTATTTTGATTAAATATGACAATTCATGTAAACATATCAGTTAATCCTCTACTTTAGGGAAACTTATTAAACTCATATCTCTCGCCAATATTCTCTAATTGACTCCAAACTTTAAAGGAAACTTTTTAATTTACTTAATGTTAGATTGGGAAATATTTGGTGGCAAAATATGAAGGTTAAATACCTTTTACTTTCCTTGAAGGAGTTTCATTTATATGAATTATTTAAGGCATATAGCAACTCTTTTCCTGACCCAAACTTGATAAACAAATTCTATTTTTGATGTATTCTTTCTTTGTGTGCAAGATAGGGACAAACTATGTCTATTTGTTTGCCTTTAACTTGTTTTTCAAGAAGACCAAAACATTTCTATATTTCAATTACCAATTATTCATTACTCTTAGAAATTCATACATTATTGAGTTTTATAATTTCTTTCACCACCAATTAATAATGGATTATTGGAAACACCTAAAATACACAAAAATCCTTTGTATATGGAGAAATTTCATTCAAAATAGAAAATTTGTAAATAAGACATAAAAATATCCAGAATTCGACTATGCCTAAAACAATCCATTATTTTCATCCAAATATATGTATAAATACATGAAAATTTAGGTTATACAACCTTTCCCTCTAATAAGAATTTATATTCAAAATTCCACTAGATTATCAAAAAGATGGGGATGAGACTTTTCCATGTACGTCTTTAGCTCCCGTGTGGCTTCATCCTCACCATGGTTCTTCCAATGAGCCTTTACCATCTCAATATTTTTATTTCTGAGATCTTTCACCTTGGAATCCAAGATCCTCACAGGTGACTCAAGGTATGAAAACCTCCATTGGAGTTCTATAGGTTCAATGTTCAACAATTGGGCAGGATCCTTCACATAGCACATCACATTTGACACATGGAATACATAATTTATCATGCTATACTGTAGTGGTAAAGCTAGATGATAAGTGGCCTCTCCAGTCTGTACTAAAATCTCAAATGGGCCCACATATTAGGGACTTATTTTTCCTCTATTTTTAGCTATAGCTCAGAAGGGTTCGGATTTCAGAAACACATGGTCTCCCACAATAAAGTGCAGATTTATCTGCTTTGCATCAACATATGACTTCTACAAATCATGGTCTTTCTTAAACCTCTAGTTGATCAAAGAAAATTTATCAAAAGAAAAATGTAGTTCCTCTAACCTAAGAAAGGTCCTCAGATCAACATAATCTAAGTGAAGCGGAGACCAACACATCCTCCATTAAAAAGCCTCATACAGAGGCATCCTGAATATGTCTTGGTAACTATTATTGTAAGCAAGCTTGGATAAGGGTAGGTATTGCTCCCACACTCCACCACAATGTAGGACATATGCTCTTAATAGATCTTCCTAGGTTTGAATCATACGTCCTTTTGGACCATCAATCTAAGGGTGATAGGTTGTGCTAAACTTTATCCTCATATTGAAATCTTCTTGGATTTGTCTCCACTACTTGGAAGCAAACTTTAGGTCATGGTCAGAGATGATTGAACTCTGAACACAATGTAAATTGACTATCTCCTATATGAAAAGCTCATCTAGGTTTGAGACCTTTGAAGTAATATTCAAGGCAAGGAAGTGTGCTGACTTGGTTAGGAAATCTACCAGGAACCATATAGCATCATGTCTTTTACTTATCATGGGAAGACCCACAAAAAAGTCCATGGTGATCTGGTCATACTTCCACTTATGAATCTCAATAGATTGTAGTAACCCACCGAGTCTTTGGTGCTCTACCTTCACATTTTGGCATGTAAGACAACTAGCCACATATGAGGCTATCTCTCGCTTCTTCCTAACCACTAGAAGAATTGTTGTAGGTCTTCAAACATCTTAGTGGTGTCGGGGTTTATGATGTACTTTGATCCATGAGCTTCTTACAGGATACAATCCTTCAAAGATGAATCCTTAGGAACCTAGATATGATTCTTATATCAGATTTCACCATCCACACCCACTAAGTGGTGGGTTTGAGGCTTTTTCATCAAGCCCTTCATCTTCTCTAGATCTGGGTTAACTATTTGGACTGCTACAAGCTTGGTGAATAGGTCATGCATGATTTAGATGTTGTCCAAATGGATTTTATCTTCAAGAGGTTGTAGAGTCCACCTAGTGAAATCCTCCATTCTCCTCCACTAGGTGGCCTAACCTACCACAAAAATGAGTCATTTATGACTAAGGGTATTAACTACCACATTAGCATTACCGAGGCGGTAGGCCATGATGAAGTTGAAATCCTTTAGATACTCCATCCAACACCATTGTCAAAGATTCAGGTCCTTTTGAGTCAATAGGTACTTAAGGCTCTTATGGTCAATGGAGATTTCAAAGGTAGCTCGATACATGTAGTGTTTCCAAATCTTCAAGTCATAGACAATTGTCACAAATTCCAGATTGTGGGTCAAGTAGTTCAACTCGTTTGGGTTGAGATGTGTTGAGGAAAAGGTGATGATATTCTAGTTTTATTTTACTCTAACACACATCCCAATCCCATCTTCGATGGGTTGAATAAGATGGTAAAACCATCACCATCCGAGGGTATAGTCAAAATGAGGAATGAGGTAAGCTTTTCCTTTAACTCTTGGATAATGCATCTCACTGGCCATACCATATGAACTTCTCATCCTTTCAGGTGATCTTGGTAAGAGGCAATACAGTCTTTAAGAAATCCTTGATGAATCGTTGGCAATACCCAGCCAATCATAGGAAACTACAATATTAGATGGGGATTTCGGTGCTGGCCATTCCCAAAAGGCTGCCACTTTGGTAGGGTCCACCGATATGGTTCCTCTAGATATAATGTGCCCAAGGGACATGACTAGGTGTATCCAAAACTCACATTTTGAGGAATTCCCCACAAAACTAATGCTTTCTCTGGATATAAAGGACCTTAGATACATGATCACAATGTTGTTCTTGGTCATTATAGTAGACTAGGATGTCATTTATGAACACTAGACAAAGGTGTTGAGGAAGGGTTGGAACACATTATTCCTGAGGTTCATGAACACATTTTGAGTATTGGACAACCCAAAAGGCATGACCAAAAACTCATAGTGCAATTATCCTCAAGTTTGGTGAATTTGATATAATATTTAATTGATATTTGAATCCCCTAAATGTAATTAATAGAATTATAAAGTTATCTTCATGGCATGTGTTCAACCCATTGCCCAAGTGAGTCTCATGAAACCATTTTCTTTGCAAATATGTCCTTGTGGCACAAGTTAAATAAATAAAAAGGAATTCCTACATAACTAAAAGATAATGGCTTTACGATTTGTTAGAAAACTAAAATATGAAATAGTGGGCAAGTTTCCAAAAGATTCTAAGATAATATGTAATATATATAATTAATGGACTAATTATCTAACCATGAGTGGTACCACAAGTTTTGAGGAATAAAACAATAATATTTTGATCTCACTTTTGGTACACTTGAAGATAATATTAAAATTAATATTATTATATGATTTGAAAGAAAAAGGATTCCTTTTGATGTGTGCAATTATTTTAAAGACATACTAAAAGATCAAGATTAGGTTGTAAAAGAGTTTCTAAAAAACCCCAAAAGTTAGATATAAGATGGGAAAGATATTGATGAGTTTCCCTCGAAGTTTCATAGCATAAGGGGTTACCTACTAGGATATTGAAAAAAAAGGGAGAGGGGGCATTTATGTAATAACTATATGATTTTTATTTTTTCAAACTGGTTTAATTGGGGCAACTATATGAAAAACCACTAGAAGGGGGGTGAATAGGGTTTTATACTGATTTAAAAAAAAATTAACCAAACAAACAATCACAAGAATGTTTGAGAAGGAGACACGGTGTTTAGAGTGGTTCCGCCCTTAGAAAATACTAAGGGAGTCAATCCACTACCCAATTGTTTCCAATTGGGATTTTGAAAGCACTTGTATTTTATTACCTCACAACAATGTTACATACGATACAAATACATTCACCCTTAGGATAGCCTTCACCTAGAAGTAGTCTCACCAACCTTGAAGTAACTCCAAGCTCCCCCTTGAAGTAGCCTTCCTCTTAAAGTAGCTTCCCATTGAGACAACCTTCCTGAAGTAATCGTAAGTCCAACGAGCTACCTTCACCACTGAAGAAGATCCAACAACCTCCTGTCCACAACCTCCAACCTAGGAGTAGAAAAGGAGAACCAAAGCAATAAAAAGGAACAAGAAAGAAGTAGGAAAGTACAATTTTACCAATATAGCACAAGGCTTGAATTCTATAACAAGCGTTTGATCTCCTAACCAAAGTGGATGGACGTGAATGTATAGTGGATAGGAGATATCATCCTATAGGACACGAATTCACAGCTTGTGGAAATATTTTGCAAGTGAAAGCTTTGCTAATGTCTTGCTACAATGTGATCTCAAGTGAATTGTATATGCAAGTTATGTACTCAAGTGAGTTTAGGTGTCCTAAGGCATGTCTATTTATAGGAATGGCCTACAAGTACTTAGGAACATTCTAGACACTTTCTAGGGGGTTCTTAGTGCTCAACTAGTCGTTAGTTGTCCACTAATTGCATTTGTAATGACTAGTTGATTAGTTCTGAAAAGTGCAGATACAACTCTTCTCGGTCGAGTAGTTTGTTGATCGAGAATCTTTGAGTCGAGGAATTTGTCGACTGAGGGTAAATCTGGAGTAAGTGTAATGCAACGTTCAACTCAAATCCTAACTACTTTTTCTAACTCAGTCTAACAGATAATAGGGTCTATTCTCGGTCGAGGAGTTTGTCGACTGAGAGTGTCTCGATCGAAGCATTTATCGACTGAGAATATCAATGATTCAATATATTCATTTACTAAGTGTGTGTATCAATGTGAAATTGTGATACTATCTTGGGGGATGACCTATCTAAGTGTTGTGAGTGGATAGGGAAGATCTAAACACTTGATTTACATGATATCTAAGTACTTATACATTATAAACTTCTACCAGTTTTTACATTGATTACAATCATGAAAATAAACCAATTTGAGAAAATTGATCTTCCAAGTCTTCTCTATCCACCACCTTATATGCTTGTCCCTGAAACACTCAAATAGAAAGTTAAAACCACAAGAAAGAAATGTTTGTTATCATCAAAACAAAGGGATTATAATAATGTCCAATTTATCCAACAATCTCCCCCTTTTTGAAGATGGCAAACATTTCCAACATTAATCAAAATAATGTAAATCATATGAGTTTCATACCTGAAATTTCCTTTTCATATATTCTCTTGTTCAAACAATATCATTTTTAAAACCAAGAGATTATGAAACTATGTTCATTTGATTTATATTGTTTCTCCCACTTTGACATTTCAAAAAGATAGCCAATTGAAGCATTTATTATGAATTTTATTGCCCCCCCCCCTTAATTTTTTTAATTTGATGCTCTTCTTTAAATGTATATTCAACTTATAAGAGTGAGGAGTTTATTTGTAATGCAAATCACTTATTGTCTAATTTAGCCACAATTTATTTCTCAATCATTTGCAAAGGATGTTAAGCCTTGATATGAGATCCTTTTAGGTTCATGGCATATGTATTTTGATTTCTCAATCATTTTACAAGGGATGTTATGCCTAGAAAATGACATGAGAATCCTTTAAGCTCATGAGTATATTTAGTAGTTTCTCAATCATTTACAAGGGATGTTAATCCCTGAAATGATATGAGATTCTTTTAATCTTATAGTAGAACCAATGAATGTATCTCT
The DNA here is from genome assembly GCA_963693085.1 of Alisma plantago-aquatica. Taxonomy (NCBI): domain Eukaryota; kingdom Viridiplantae; phylum Streptophyta; class Magnoliopsida; order Alismatales; family Alismataceae; genus Alisma; species Alisma plantago-aquatica. The sequence goes on from OY856415.1 coordinate 209,955,586, forward strand.
AACCAAATGCAAGGGATGTTAAGCCCTAATTTGTTTAGAGAATTCCATTATATTCATAAATATTGTAGGCTCCAAGATTACTTTAAAGATACTAGTTTCAAATTTTCTTTATGATGTTTACAAAATTCTGTGAACTCCTTCATAATCTTATAGTCAAGATAGTTTTTGTGAGCTCCCCCTTAATCTTATAATCAAGATAATTTAAGGATTCTAAGGTCACAATAAGCTTTAGATCATAATAAGTTAACCTTTTATGAGAGTTATGCACTAAAATCTTGTTTTCAATATACTAAGATTGAGTGCAAGGAAATGATTTCAGTTAAGCATTTTGTCAAGCTTATTTAGTCAACCTTGACTTCGACCTAAGAGCCTCTTGGTCAAACTTGATTTCGACCGAGAGGCAATTTATGTGATTTCCGCTTTAAGCATTCACAATGATCTACTTAATTGAATACAAAGTATCATACAAAAACTATTCATGTATAACAAGCATGATATCATTTTCCATTAGCTAAGAACAAGATAATCATTTAACTAATATGTCAAGATGCATTTGTTCCATAGAGATTTATCTTAATGTAAAAATTGTGTTTTTAGTGATAACATCATCTTTATGAGCTGAATCACTATATTCACTTTTAAAAAAATATCCATTCATGGTTTATATACATATAGATCAAGGATTTTTTTAGGAAAACCGAGTAAAATATGAAACACAATGATCATGGTGAACCAGTAAAGGCATATCCATAATTACAATGATTTCTATATAGATAAACCAAGGAATACTTAGGACAAACCATGTGGATTAAAACAGTAATTTCCTTGATTAAATCAACATGGTTCATAATTTTAAGTTTTAAGCCAAACCATGTAGGAGATTATAGCAATTGAAATTGCAATCTATGATATATCTGTATTGATTCATTTTTGCAAGAAGGCATGTCAAATTTTAGTGTGAAAAAAGTATACAAGTTTTTAATCAACATGTTTTGTACCAAGTTTAATAGGAATCAAAGTATATTAATAAGTCATAATGCAAGATTATAAATATGTTTAAAGAATTGTATCCAAGATTCAATATTGATTTGCAGATTAAATCAATCATTAATAGCAAATTGATAGCAAGCTGGATCAATTAAATAGGTTCAGCAGAACTTGATTCGGTCGAACTTTTCTTCGATCGAATTTATCTTGGTCGAAGATTTTCTCGACCGAGTATTATGCTATTTGTATAGGTTTTATCTGATTTTTTGCAAGCTTAAAAACAGTAACCTGCTCGTTCGACTAATTCTCGACCGACAGTGTCTCGGTCAAATATTTTCTCGATCGAGTATGTTTCTGTATTGTTTTTCAGTAATTATTTGCAAGAAAAAGGTAATACAATTTTGCAAGAATATAAATTTTGAAGGTAATTTTTGTTGAGATAAGACATTTGAATATCAAAGAAACGTTTTAGGTTAAGTCTCAACTAATCAAATTCAAATCTCTAAGTTTTAGGAACCCAAACTAGATCATCATTCGTTTTCTTGTATGGGCATGAAAAAGAGTAGTGCCCAAGACGCAAGCAATAGTGACAACAAATAAAGTAACTCTCATTTCTCTTTCTAGGAGTTGAGTTGTTCTTGGGTACATACATAATCTTGGTCTTGGGTGTCGATGTTCTTCTAGGTTTAGGTTGATAGGATTTCCCTTTTGAAACATATCCTAAACCTCTCCTTCCATTATAACTAGAAGAATTATTCAAAATTTATCAAGAACATCATTGCTTCTCAAGCTATTAATTTCTCTTTGTAAATTGGTAATCTCATCCATTTTCTTTTTGATATCTAACTTTGCTTGATCTAGATTAGATGATAAAGCATCTTTTTTCTTAACATTAGCATCATAATCTAGATGATTACATAGCATAGGTTGAGTCTAAAAATTATGCAGTTTTGCAAGCAAATCGACCTTTTCTTGAGGAAGAAGATCATGATTTGTTTCTAAAGTAAGCAACTTCATATTGCAATCATTTAAAGATGATTTCAAGGTAAGATTTTCAGAAACAATACTGTCCTTTTCAAAATAAAGATTATTTAATTTAGCATACAAGTCATCATTAGTTGTAGTAGCTTTCTTTAGTTTCTTTTTGCAATCAACATATTTCTCATGTGTATATTGAAGACTAGTAATTAGATCTTCTTTTGGTAAATAAAAAAGGCTTACCTATTATTCTTCTTCATTTGTTGTAGCAATAAGGCACTCTACTTCTTTTTCTCCATCTTCACTATCATCACTTGAATCATCCCATGGAACTTTATATGCTTTTTCTTTCTTCTTGTGAGATGATTTCTTACCCTTCTTAAGTTTTAGACAATTACCTTTCAAGTGTCCTTTTTTTCCAAATTCAAATAACTTGGTTGATGATTTGAATGCAATGTCCTTTCTTTTCTCCTTTTTGTGTTCAACCGCCAATCTTTCTTCTTCTTCAAAGGTAGCTTCATGTGCCTCCAAGTTGCCAATGAGTTGTTCCATCCTTAGTCGAGTGAGGTCATTGGCTTCTTCAATTGCAATTACTTTTGGTTTGTACTTTGGAGGCAAACACCTAAGGATTTTAGACACTTGATCCTCTTCACTAATTGCTTTACCTAAAGAATTCAAACCATTAACAATAGAAGAAAACTTTGCATACATTTCACTAATAGACTCATTTGGTTCCATACGAAAGTATTCAAACTTTTGTTTAAGCATGCCAATTTTGGAATTTTTAACTTGAATAGTTCCTTCATAGGTAATAGAGAGTCTATGCCATATCTCATATGAAGTTTCATAGTTTGAAATTCTATTGAACTCACCTACAGAAATTGAACAATAAAGAATACTTACATCTTTTGCATTTAATTGAGCTAATCTCACCGTGTTTACATCCCATGTAGTATGGTCAGTTTGAGGAAGATCATATGCATTTGAGACCATTCTCCAAAGATCACAGCTAATTCCTTGAAAGTAGAATTTCATCCTCCTTTTCCAATAGGTGTAGTTGGTTCCATCAAATGGTGGAGTCTGACCTACAAGTGTTTCTTCCAAGTTGAGGTTGTTTAGTATCCCATCACCCATTTTCTTCAAGACTCGATTAGAGCTCCTTAAAGCCTGCTCTGATACCAATTGAAAAACCACTAGAGGGGGGTTGAATATGGTTTTATAATGATTTTATTTTTTTTTTAGCCAAACAAACAATCACAAGAAAGTTGGAGAAGGAGACACGACATTTAGAGTGGTTCCACCCTTAGAAAATACTAAGGCAGTCAGTCCACTACCTAATTGTTTCCAATTGGGATTTCGAAAGCACTTGTATTTTATTACCTCACAAAGATGTTACATATGATACAAATACCTTCACCCTTAGGATAGCCTTCACCTAGAAGTAGTCTCAACAACCTTGAAACAACCTTCCTTGAAGTAACTCCAAGATCCCCCTTGAAGTAGCCTTCCTCTTGAAGTAGCTTCCCGTTGAGACAACCTTCCTGAAGTAATTCTAAGTCCACTGAGCTACCTTCACCACTGAAGAAGCTCCAACAACCTCCTTTCCACAGCCTCCAACCTTGGAGTATCAAAGGAGAACTAAAGCAATAAAAAGGAACAAGAAAGAAGCAGGAAAGTACAACTTTACCAATGTAGCATAAGGCTTGAATCCTATATCAAGAATTTGATCTCCTAACCAAAGTGGATGGATGTGAATGTATAGTTGATAGGAGATATCAGCATATAGGACACGAATTCACAGCTTGTGGAAATGTTTTGCAAGTGAATGCTTAGCTAATGGCTTGATATATTGTCATCTCAAGTGAATTGTATATGCAAGATATGTATTCAAGTGAGTTTAGGTGTCCTAAGGCATGTCCTATTTATAAGAAAGGCCTACAAGTACTTAGGGACATTCTAGACACTTTCTAGGGGGTTCTTAGTGTTCAACTAGCCATTAATTGTCCACTAATTGCATTTGTAACAACTAGTTGATTAGTTCTAAAAAGTGCAGACAGAACTCTTCTCTGTCGAGAAGTTTGTCGACCAAGAGTCTCTCAGACGACGAATTTTTCGACCGAGGGTAAGTCTGGAGTAAGTGTATGGAAACGTTCAACTAAGCTCACAACTACTTTTTCTAACTCAGTCTAACGGCTAATAGGGTCTATTCTCAGTCAAGGAGTTTGTCGACCGAGAGTGTCTCGGCCGAAGTATTTGTCGACCAAGAATATCACTAATTCAATGTATTCATTTACTAAGTGTGTGTATCAATGCGAAATTGTGATACTATCTTGAGGGATGACCTATCTAAGTGTTGTGAATGGATAGGGAAGATCTAAATGCTTGATTTACATGATATCTAAGTACTTGTACATTATAAACTTGTACAAGTTCTTACATTGATTACAATCATGAAAATAAAGCAATTTGAGAATATTGATCTTCAAAGTCTTCTCTATCCACCACCTTATATGCTTGTCCATGAAACAGTCAAATAGCAAGATAAAACCACAAGAAATAAATGTTTGTCATCATCAAAACAAAGGGATTATAATAATGTCCAATTTAGCCAGCACTATAGTGTTGATTGGAAGCACCCTTGTGATGTATCACGTGTGTTTTTGACCTTTGGATCTAGATTAGACAATTCACAGATCATCTCGTACCCCATGCCAATTCTGGAAATAGATGTTGTTCACACATAGAGAACCCTGACCCCTCACTCTCTCTCTCCTCTCCATAAATTTCCCTTATTTTTGTCCAAAAAGGACTAGAAGGTAGAGACAAAGCCATCAAACCATAAATTAACTGCTACTATGGTGAATCTAAAAACTGCCCAAATCCTTGTAGAATCAATATTCTAAGGCGACAAAGAAACCATTGGTTCCTTGCATTTCATGTCTATATAAGGAAATGGGTAGTTTCCCCATGAACAATAGTGTATCCCTCTCAGCTCCATTCCTGAATAAAACCCCAAGACCTCTCCACCCACCTTTGTCCTTGTCCTTCACAAACATGATGCCACAATACCAAATGGTGTAGCTCTGGCCAATTCATTAGGCACGAGCACCAAGAAGGGTTTGTGAGATGTTTGCCACATTCTAGGGGGTAGAACAAAGCCTAGGCATCTATGTCCAACCTATTTTTGTAGTGGCATGAAGCCCTACAACAAGAGGGTGGCTCAGACCACCACGGGTCACCGCAAGTAGTCAAGATTCTTCGCTAGGATCCCAAGGAAATTCCCTAAAACTCATATCACTTTGAGACCTAGTATTTTCCTTAATTCCATGTCCCTATTTCCTTGCTTAGAATCTATCCTCTAGCCGATGGTGAGCCCCTATCTCTGAGTACCCCAACATAGATGGGAGTCTCACTAGATTTGTGAACCCTGACCGAAGGCAACACAACCTCAAACCATAAACCCTAGTGCATGTATCCCAAAGTCAACTTCCTAGTTTACTCACAATGTTGTTGGTTGTCAAAGACATGGCTCGGGTGAGGGTGAAAGGAGGGAGAAGAATCTCCCGTGACAATTTACAATAGTTCCCTCAACTCATGTGGCATTCATGTCACTATGCATGGATACTAGGGTCATCTTCCCTAAGTGAAGCTCTCACCCACATGGAACCTACTGCTAATGTGGTGTAAACCCATTAGCTGGGTGTGGACCCGCAAGGCTAACTAGATAAATTGTTTAATGTTGAGGCTTCTTCTGATTGGCCAAAACCTAACAATTTTGTAATAACTATAGTGATTAATCGGCAACTCGATTTATGATAAGTTATCTATGAAAGTTGATCCGGTGAACATTTAGAATACAAATAAAATAAGTTCAATACCTAATTCTCTTTGTAATTCCAATTGTAAAACTAATACATGATTAAGTGGTGATTAAAACATTGAAACCAAAATTAGGTAAACCCTAATTATTGTATCCATCATATCCTTTCATTATGAACATTTAGATCAAACAAGATTCATTAAGACTATCAAAATTTATGATCTTTGGTTTCCAAATCCTAGTTATAAATGTATGTGAGTATCCACTTTAACTCATCCTTATTATCATGATCATCTTAGATTACCATTATATTCAAAAAAATTATTAGTTTATATCTCAAGGAACCATATTTTAACATGATGAAAAATCTATTCAATAATCCTCTTATTTCTTCTCCAAATTTGAGACAACCCTAAACCCTAGATTAGGACTCAGGTAGGGTTTAATCTAAATAATATGACGGTGACACTTTAGGAAGTACATATGTGCAGATTAAAAGTTGATTGCTTGGATTCATATTTACTTGATTGATTGTATGATATGTACTTGAAGTATGATTGCATGATCTGCATGGTTCTACATTGAGGTATGTGGTTATGATTATGACTGCTTGTAATGTTGAATAGTGTTTACTAAGGATTTATCAAGGATTATTGGAATAAACTATTGGATGTTTATTTACATTCTATTCAACTATAATGCTATTGTGAGTATCACATAAAGTAAGATATCATATTCTCAACCCTAGGTTGATATGTATCAAGGGATGATTCATACGAGCCTTGGATGGGACAATGATTACAATCAAGATAGCATATGAAGCGTGGATTAGAACATGTGAAGAAAATGCTAGTTCTTATATGCAAGTAATTGATTGTTTATATGTTGTTCTGTTACTTGCACACTTTTTCATACACCCCATGTACCCAAAATAGTAATATACCAATCCGTGTTTTGTTTCACATAGATTTAGATAAATTCAAGGTATGATGATATCAAGACATGATGAAATGGAATGAAATCAACTAAAGACATTAAAGCTATGTAAAGGAGGATTAGATACTTCTTCTCATATGTAATAGTTCTCATGATAGAAATTCATGGAAATCCTTTTACGAGCATCTTGTAAATAATATTCATGAATTAATGGAAATCATTTTCTATTATTTGATATTTGCTAAAATATGATTCTTGCGAATTTTAGGTAATGGCTCTCAACTTTAAGGTTCTTCCTGAATTGGAGGATGTTGAAAAGTGAGGTCATTAAATTTGGCATGAGAGGCGCATGATTTTGAATGGTATTAACAATTTCTAATTTCAAGTAATCTATAGAAATATAAGGAGAATTATTAGTTCATAACCTGATGATTATGGTTTCTAAAATGGATCATAGTTTTGGGGAATGACAATATTTCCTCTGCACCATCAGGTTGGTATATGAGGACTCCCTTAGCCAGTGTGATACCTACCTAGCCAGAACCTAGGGTTTTGCTAAATAAATAATTCCTCTAAGTCATCTCATCTCAAATTCCATTCCATTCACTTCTCATTCTCTTTCTTAATAAACCCTAAAAGAAACTTCCTTCCTCATCTCAAGTTAGGGTTTTTGAGAAGAAGTGGGATAAAGGAAAACCCTAAGGAACCAAATCCCAGATAGGGAATAATGAAAGTTCAAATGAGTTTTTTTGGAAATATTGATAGATGTACATGTAGATGTAGTATGGAAATAATGATAAATTAAAGAAAAATGTTTTTTTGGGCTTTTCCTTGATAAGGAAAACCCTAAATGGGACTAGGGTACGTTTAGGAAAACCCAAGTGGGTCAAGGGATATAGAAACCCTAATATTCAAGGTGAAGTCTTTAACCCTAACCAAAAACCATAATACTTGGAAATGGGAGTAGTGTGGTGATATAGTAACACTACCCATATGAACCCTAGTTTTTTCGGTCAGTCAAAAGGCGTGTTACTATAAAACCAAAAACATTGGGCACTGAGTACCCCTTTACATCAAAAGGAGCTAAAGGCTCGACCAAGGATCAAATACCCCACGCAGGGGGTATTACACTAGACCTAAAGATAACAAGAAATAAGAAGAACATCAAACTAACAAGACTAAAACAAGACATTCCTACTAGGAGAACAATTTATTACAACCTACAAATACATGCAATAAGCCCACCCACAAATAGTAAACACAGATTGCAATAAGGCATCCACCATGTTACCCTGCCTAGAAAAGCATCACTAGCTTCAGATCTTCTTAGATCACCAGAACCATCACATTCTACCAACAGAGACCTATGCGGCTAAGAGGTTCCAAACAATCCTTTCATTCTTGGCAGGGTACCAACTGTCTAATAGAAGCACCCACACTGTGTGGTCCTATGCCAACAATTAGGGGATTCAACTAACTTCTGAACCAAGCAACCAATCTGTTGATGTCCTACAATAGGAGTAGCAACCAACTTCTTACAAAGAGGCCACTCATCAAACACCTTAGGGGTGTTCCTATACACAATAAAGGAGGGGAAATCAGGATGAATGATCCGACCCCAATAGCTCATTGTTGTAGTCTTGACCAGGAGAAAGCTCCGAGGATCAACTGGTCAAACACCTTGAGGGTTCTCTACCTCGCAACAGTAAGAGCCAGCCACGCCTGAAGAGTAAAGCTCCTGGGATCAATCGGTCAGAGCAGACCTACGACAGTGAACTAGAAGTTGGGGCCCTGTTTGCACATGAACCTTTCGTCAAGTACTTGAATGGTGACCAAACAAACAGCAACAAGAAGGAAGACATTTAGGGACACGACACTAGAGTACTAAAGAACTTCCTCTATCTTGGATGTTGGTAAGAAGTAGGGACCTACCTCTAGGAGACGAAACGTGCACCGTGTGGAAAGCATCATCATGATACACATGGGTGAAACCCTAGCCTGATGGAAATCCACCCTAACACGTCGTGGACCACAGCAACTGCAAGGTCACACTAGTGTTGGGGATGAGAGGCACCATCATCCATCACCAAAAAAACTAATCAGGGATCTCATCGGGGGTCGAGGGGTCACCGTCGGCCTAGACTGCTAGCCACACCTCAGCCGTTGGAGTAGAAGGCGCCTGAGAAGAACAAGTGGCCAGACAGTTCTTCACCTGCAATACCAAATCAACACACGTTGTCGCAGACCTTGGCGGGGAAAGTTACTCTCCAACCGTCTCTCTTGAATGGATTGAAGTCGACCAAGTCGATAGTCGATCTCCCGTGAACCAGATCTCGACATAGGCGGTGTGACACTCCTCCTTCCACTCCAGGCCAGCTGAGGGGCCCCTATAGTGCAACTAGAATGCCAGAGAAGCCTCATGAATCTAGCTCCCTTTTCTCCAACGAAGCCCTCTACCTTCTGACCACGCTTCTTGAAACGACCAAGGGGAGGGCACGCCCGAAGGGAACGATGACCCTCCCCCCAGTGGAGGAAGCCCTAGAGATAAGATTCTTCAACATTCACTAGTTAGGGAAAAAGGAAATTTCAAATGAGTTTAGGTGACCCAGTATCCCATTCATGCATGTGGAGCAAGGGATTCATAGAAGGGTTTTAGAAGAATAAGCAACAGATGGTTACATAAAAAATAAATGAAAATGTGAAAACCTAAATTCAACTATTTAGGGTTGGTGTTCTGACCTGGGTTGGGTCAACCCAAGAGTGGGAAAGGACCTATGGGGGATGCAAAACCCTAAACCCATGGGACCAAGTTGTGGCTAGAGGGAATAACCTCCTCCTATGATTCAAGAAGACCTTCTGTAGAAGGGAGAATTGAGCAATATGTTTAAGAATTGAGGTAACCTTGAATGTTACCTAAAGGTGAAGAATTAAGTATAAAAAATCATGACAACACATTTATTGAGTATACTTTTTGAACCCAAGTATGCCATCTCTGAGAGATAGGATGACCAAGCCACATATAGGGAAGGTTACAAAAAGGTCAACCTCATATTGGGAAGACCAACATGGCACCAAGCCCCAGATAACTAAGGTTGCCCAAGTCCACAATGTAGATAACCATGTGCCAGACAGGGAATGTCACAAGGAGATCAAGCCCCATATTGGGTATAACTATAAGGAACCAAACCCTAGATAGGGAAGGTGCCCAAGTCCACTATGCAGATGACTATAACCAAGCCCCAGATAGGGAAGTCCACAAATAGGTAAAGCCCTAGATAAGGAAGGACAACATGGCACCAAGCCCCGGATAGGGAAGGTGGATCGAGTCCATTATAGGGACATAAAGTTAATATGGTGTACCCTAAGAGATGAAGGAAATATGGGTTAGAGAATTACATTAAGAAAATAATGTGCTAGGAAATTTGTAGAGTTGTGATATCTCAATAAACCCTTGGAAGGGTAGATCTCTAAGTCAATCTTGAGGTCAATTAGGGAGGATTAAAGGTACATAAGACCTATGAGGTTTGTAGGTGATCATGCCCTAAGTGCATAAAAACCATGGGGTTGAGAGATACCAATCCATGCCTACATGAGACCCAAGAGTCAGGAGATTAGCCAACTTCATGAGTTAATGAGGCCCAAGGGGTAAATGTGAGAAGTACTTCATAAGTTCATAAGGTCAATGAGTCTAAGAGGGGATCACTCCAAAGTTACATGTACCCCTAGAGACCTTAAGGAAGTGATTAATGCTAATGAGACATGAAATGAGGATATAAAAGATATATAATTCATGTAATAAAGAAATCTTAAAGGGAATTGTGCACAAACTCAAGAGTGAGAAAGGCACTTGACTTTGTGAAATATAAGAATATTGTGGGATTAAAAGTAATTATGGTTTGCAGGCATTATGGAGAATGATTCAACCTATAGTTCAAAATTCTAAGGTATTGTGAAGATACACCATCTATGATCTTAGAATAGGATGAATTTTATATTTGGGCTACAATCAAGTGCTTATTTAATCTTATAATAAGTGAGATGGATTGGGTAGACACATGATATTCATAAAATTGACATGTGGGAATGAACATCTGAGTTGAAATTTAATGACATGATCTAGGGTTTGAGGTGTTACCTCACCCATTATGTGAAAATAAATGAATAATAGGTGGGAAACCTAGGTGAGAAGGTAGTCACCAAGTAAAATTGAGCTAAAAATGAAAGTGTAACCACCAAGTGATGATCAATGTAATTATTAAGGATGTGGATATACCTTGAATTGAATTCTGATACCAATCTTGGTTATAATGTGAGGAATTTGCATATTTATAAAAGTTGTTAAAGATAATCCAAAAAGAGTTGTTAACCTTAAGGTTTTAAACGAAGATAAGTTGTGATTTCCCTTAAACTTACTAGAATTGAATTTCGGGGACAAAATTCTTTTTAAGGAGGGGTGAATTAATATTCTCAATTTTATGAATTTATATAAGGCTTAAATTGATAAGTAAATTCCTAGATGTAAATAATAGAATAATAAAGTTATGCTTGTGGCATGAATTCAACCCATGTCCCAAGTGAGGCCCATGAGAATATTTGATTTGCAAGTATGTACTTGAGGCACAATCTAAATAAATAAAAAGGAATTAGTTCATAATCATAGGATAATGTCTTTATTGTTTATTATAAAATCAAAACATCAAATAATGGGAAAGTTTCCAAGAAATGATTAGATAATACATAATTTATGTAATTACTGGAGTAAATATCTAACCATAAGTGGCGACACAAGTTTTGAGGTATCAAATAAGAATGTTTCAATCTGACTTTTGTTATACTTAAATATAATAATAAAATTAAGATTATTCTAGAGAAAAAGGACTTACCCTTTGATGTGTGTAATTGTGATGGAGTGAACTTTTGGAATTCTTAAATGTCTAGTGAATTCATGCAAGTTGAGTTTCTATGAGAGTTCCTAATGTTTTGTCAAATTTTGGAAGTCAAATGATATTGATATCATGATTAAGATCTTTATATTTATGCCTTTTTGAAGTATTTAGTTGGATGATCAAATAGCTGAGTTTTATCACCAAATTTGAGAGAAAGGTATATTTAGAGGTGGTAAAGATATGGTTAATGTTTAGTACCTTTTTGATGTACATAGAGGGAGATTTTCAGGTTTGAAATTGGTTAAATATCAGATGCATTATAATGCTTCTGGATGAAGATATAAGTCGTTTGCCTAAGTTTCTAATCAATGGATATGTCACACACACCCCTAGTCTTCGTTGTGAGTATGTTGTGATGGATCGGCTAAGTGGGGTCCTTTCTTAGCCCTTGGATGTAATCAAACGACTGAGCAGAGCAGTTGAGGCAAATAGAGACGCCATGCTTCAATCCTTCCCACGTCGTATACGTGGTTTGATAGAGGAAAGGAGCAAGCCATTATAATAGCCTCGTCAGGAATACAAAATAGACTTGTGTGGGAGATCCATATTTTCCCATCTCTGCTTCTTCTCCATGGTGAGGCGGAGAGGAAGAGGTCGACGCTTGGGAAGGAAGCATAGATCCCACACACGTAGTGATTCGTAAGAAGCAGGACTCACCACCAATCCCAAGATGGTGCACAACCCCAGGAGGCGGCAGTTGCATCACAGAAGAAGAGTCCCACTGGGGACCCATGAGTGAGAGAAAGAAGAGAGACAATGAGGACCTTGGCAGCGAGCTACAATGAGAAGGAGTCTCGGCGCCGTCCATGAAATAGTTGTAGACGAAGGGGAATGGAGCAGAACTGATCCCTCACCTGAGACCAGCCTCGTAGCGGTGACCAGATTTTGTGAGATGTGAGGAATGGATTAGAGTCGTGCTTTGCCACCCAGGCACAGAGAGGCCGATGATGGTGGCTTCTGTTAACAGACCAAAGCACGCACCAAGGGCGTTGAACGAGCAGAACTGGCGAGGAGGAGCAGACGTTGGCCAATATCTCATTGGCGCTCCAGTCCTACGGCTACACTTGCATATGTAGATGGAGAGAACCTCACAGTAGTGAGCATGATCATGTGAAAGTGAGACCAACCCGGCGGCAACGGCGCTGGTTCACAGAAGAATAGGGTCGTGTATCGCGTGGAACCAGAGAGAGAGAGATACCCCTGAATCGGCCGACCCAGTTCAAGAAGACCAAGAGTGCCTTGAACCGGATCCATCGAAATGTGGCTCAGTGTAAGCCAAGAGCTAAAAGTCGTGCCCTTGTGGGAGACGTGGCAATGTTTGATTGGCCTAAAGGTAAGAAATCCTGAATAATTCTCAGATCTTGTATAATTCGTAGAAATTAACTTGTTTATCCGAAAATTACAAATAAGGTACCAAAATTCTCAGAAAATAATGTAGAATAACATGAATGCATAATATCAGTCTTTTAATGCATGAATAATAGTGATATCATGTAAGATATGTAATTCTCATTTCATAGATAATAAATATCAAACGATGTCATAAAATTATGATAACATGTCAATAAGTATATAATCATGTTTATTAAGTATATGATGTCAGATATGGTCATGTTGATGCGCCAAATCATATAATTTGATTAATATGGCTAATTAGGGTTAATAACCCTAAAGAAAATGTATAAAATACATTAATGATCAATAAATGATGAAATTGACACAGTAAGCTCATATCAGTAATTAGAAGATAATATGTAACTCTGAGGTCAGTTTATGTATATGGAATTAATGGAAACATGGTAATGACTCTTCATGTGATATAAAACCCTATTTGGATTAATGAATATAACCTAGGGTTAATATATGCAAAAAATGATATGGAACCTAATGTTCTGACAATGAATCATAAAATGGAATATGAAGTTAGTAAGATAACTTCAAGACGAGAACACAAGTAAATATGAGAACATCCTAATGAACTAAGAGAAACTCTAATGAACACAATTAGGGTTAAGATGAGATGCAAGATGATGAGAACCTGATGATAATACATGGTTTTGTCTTAATCAGGTTTGACTAAGGATATCGATGACATGAGGAATATGTGATTAGAATGATCTATCTCTTTGGAAGGTACGCCATTACCTCTTACTTGGCTTATTATACAATATGCTTGTGTTATATGTGTAGTAAAATACTTGGCATATGATATTGGATGAAATGATTGTTCTTGTCTGATATGTTACATGATTTTCCATACTTATTTCTATGAACACATGAAACATAATATATATGTTCCATTATATCTGGGCACTTCAACTCTTTGGTAGTAAAGTGTTGGAAAACAAGTACTTCAACTCTTTGGTAGTAAAGTACTTGGAAGTGATCCAACTCTTTGGTAGTAGATCACATTGTGAAATGATCCAACTCTTTGGTAGTAGATCATAAAGGCCTTAATGCATTCAACTCTTAGATAGTAAATGCATGGATGATATAATGGAAAATATGCTTAAAATATGTGTTCTCTTTTGTTATTGAACATCTTTGTGCAAGTATATGCTTTTCTTATATTTCTTTATAACTGCCAAGTATTAGTTTTATCTTATTTCCATGATATGATGAGAGGTATATAAAAGACACGTAGGCATACTCAATACAATATTCTTGACTATTGTGCTGATGTGTACCACATGGAATATTTTGTTTAGGTTGTGGTTATGCTCTTGAAGATCCAGGATAGTGAGAGTTGTGCAACGAGCTGATGTACAGGTGGACTTGTTGTCTTAAGATCCTGTAGTTTAGTGGTAGTACATGTATATGCATAAGTTTTCTATTCAATATGTAATGTCAAATGTTGTAACAATTAATGTTGTAATTATATGTTGAATGGTGAACATGTGTTGTATGGTTTTATTATTGTTCATGTACATGTTCTACTATTTGTTTCCTTCTGACTCCCTTGATTTTCTTCTTCTTAGCCTCATGTGGGATGTTTAAATTGGGATTCTTGCTGAGGTGAGGGTTTCAATTTGGACGTCACACATCAGATTAAGTTTTAGAAAATCTGGGGATGTCACAGGTGGTATCAGAGCATGAAAAATAGCAAAGCCTAACACTTGCTCATTATGCAACTCAAAACTAAAGAACCTTGAACTTAATAATCCTTAGGGTTAGATTAGTCATCATTTAGAGACTAGATTTGACATAGCCTCTAGGTTAGCACCTAGATGTCTGAGAACTAGGTCTAGACTAGTGCTTGTGGCATAGCAAATCCTTAGATGTCGTTATTTCCTTGTAGTGCAGTGGTATGGGACGTTGCACTATTTGGAAATGATGTGCATCAAGGGAAGAGAAACCCTAGACATATGGAACTCGTTGTCAAGAGTAGCTACACTAGTCTACACCATGTTCTCACCCCTTTCCTTAGTTGTCATGACACTGTACTCTCTACTATGCATGGGACACTCGTTTTTAGGATTTGGTTTTGGATTCCAACTGGATCGAACCGTGATAGTTTTCTCTGACGCTTGATTTATCAGAGAAAAACTATATAATATTATAATATGTATATGTATTACAAAAATGTGTCCCCACACATATATGAGTAGGAGGTGGTCATGCAACCTAAGTGAAAGTGAATGGCATCAGTCTAGAAGAGAGAGTAGTTCTAGATTAGATGTCGAGAGCCTTGTTTGGAATATGTGATAGATGGAATAGACGATATAAGTTTTGATGATATGATGTAAGTCATATATAGATGATATAAGATAGTTTATGATGCTATATGTTGTCTTTGAGGACTTAAGTTCAATTTTGAGGATTTGGGATAAGTTTTGATGATGCAAGTAACTATGCTTTAATGAGATAAGATATGCTAAGTTAAGACAAGGTTGTGATTCAGAATGGGCCTCAATCTCTTTTATGAAGGAGGACCTCTAGTGTTAGGACCAGTTTTGGAGTTAGCTCAAGAGAGAGCAAGACCCACAGGGAGAAGGTCAGAGAACCTAGACTCCATGATATGAGAAATACGAGAAATATGTGATATGATATGTCCTAAACTAGACTATCCCTGAGTGATTGAGTTGAGTCACTTTATGCATGATTCCTATAGTCTTGTTGAACCCTAGATATCCTTGGGAGGACCAAACCCTAGAGATAGAGAGAGGCTGGTTATATATGCATGTGAACATGAATATGAGTGCTTGCCATCTAGGTGAGGGAGAGAGCCCAAGACCCTAGAGGAGGTAGCTATCTTAGTTTCTATGAAGCCTCATGCTCGGGTTGGTGGTTTCCCACATAGGAATCTACTAGTGTATATAAGAGAGTTTTGGGTAAGATGTTTCATGGTTAGAGATCTATGAAGAGTATGTCATATCATGCTTTGGTTTGTGCTTATGTGGCTAGAGCTTGTAAAGCTACCACTAGTGCCAATGAGGTAATCTGAGAACCCTAGACTAAGAGAGGAAAGATAAAGTATATGTATATGAGATACTCATAGAGTTGAGTTAGCTCAGAGAGACTAAGCATGGCACTTCCCTCATAGTATGGGTTAGAAGAACCCCATTCAAACTATATAAAGTTTTGATACATGTTTCACAAGCCACTTGCATAAGTTTGTTTAGCACAACCATGATAAAATATATGTAAGGATGTGATCTAATCTTGAGATATGATACATAGACATGATATGATGAAATATCTAGAGATGGTTTAATGACATGAAAGTAGAAATAGTTAACCATACACATGAATAACGATGCTAATGTGATATGGTAGGTTAATCTTGTGATTCACTAGTAACTATTGCAATTTATTATGAGCAATGAAATAAGGTCATATGAAGGAGACATGTTACATGAAGTGTTAATCTTAGTGCTTAATAAAGATGAAAAATATAGTAGAACAGTTAGTACAACATAACAATTATGACACATTAATATGATCTTAATGGACAAAGTGGGTTAATTATAGTTAACTCCCTCCTAAAAGGCACATGTTAATGTTGAACATGTGCTAACAATTAGCTCAATAAAATGGCACCTTGATAATGGGTTAACTTGGGTTAACTCCTTTAGAACATGATAATATGATGTGGAAACCCAAATGCAAGGGTAAAGATGAGGATGTAAATCCTAAAATATGAATGACGTCATGAAATAAGCTAAGCTTCTAAACCCTTGTTTCAATCTTTTATGAAGGGGTGATTCACCTTAGATGTTTTAAAACCTCTTAATAGTAGTGTGGATATGATTATGGAGATTTGTCTTTTGGATATGTTGCACCTAAGATAGTTCTTACATATGAAAGAAGATCCTTAGTTTTCTTTAGAGTATGAGTATGGCTCAATTTCGAGGATGAAATTTCCTTTAAGATGTATATGATGTGATATTCGGGATTTTGACTTAATTTCGAGGATGAAATATATTTTAAGGTGTGTAGGATGTGATGGAGTGAACTTTTGGAATTCTTAAATGTCCAGTGAATTCATTCAAGTTGAGTTTCTATGAGAGTTCCTAATGTTTTGTCAAAGTTTGGAAGTCAAATGATATTGATATCATGATTAAGATCTTTATATTTATGCCTTTTTGAAGTATTTAGTTGGATGATCAAATAGCTAAGTTTTATCACCAAATTTGAGTGCAAGGTATCTTTAGATGTGGTAAAGATATGGTTAATTTTTAGTAACTTTTTGATGTACCGAGAGGGAGCTTTTTAGGTTTGAAATTGTTTAAATATCGGATGCATTATAATGCTTCTGGATGAAGATATAAGTCATTTGCCTAAGTTTCTAATCAATGGATATGTCACACACACCCCTAGTCTTTGCTGTGAGTATGTTGTGATGGATCGGCTAAGTGGGGTCCTTTCTTAGCCCTTGGATGTAGTCAAACGACTGAGCAGAGCAGTTGAGGCAAATAGAGATGCCATGCTTCAATCCTTCCCACATCATATACGTGGTTTGATAGAGGAAAGAAGCAAGCCATTATAATAGCCTTGTCAGGACTACATAATAGACTTGTGTGGGATATCCATCTTTTACCATCTCTGCTTCTTCTCCATGGTGAGGCAGAGAGGAAGAGGCCGACGACTGCGGCTTGGGAAGGAAGCATAGACCCCACACACACATTGATTCGTAAGAAGCAGGACTCGCCGCCCATCCCAAGTCGGAGAAGAGCCCCAGGAGGCGGTGGTTGCATCACAGAAGCAGAGTCCCACTGGGGACCCATGGGTGAGAGAAAGAAGAGAGACGATGAGGACCTTGGCAGCAAGCTACAACGAGAAGGAGTCTCGGCGGCGTCCATGAAATAGCTGTAGACGAAGGGGAATGGAGCAACACTGATCCCTCACCTGAGACCAGCCTCGTAGTGGTGACTAGATTTTGAGAGATGTGAGGAATGGATTAGAGTCGTGCTTTTCCACCCAGGCACAGAGAGGTCGACGACGACGGCTTCTGTTAACAGACCAAAGCACGCACCAAGGGCGTCGAACAAGCAGAACAAGTGAGGAGGAGCACACATTGGCCAATATCTTGCTAGCGCTCCAGTCCAACGGCTACACTTGCATAGGTAGACTGAGATAACCTCATAGTAGTGAGCACGATCATGTGAAAGCGAGACCAACCCGGCGGCAGCGACACCTGTTCACGGAAGAATAGGGTCGTGTATCACGTGGAACCAGAGAGAGAGAGAGAGATACCCATGAATCGGCCGACCCAGTTCAAGCAAACCAAGAGTGCCTTGAACTGGATCCAGTGAACTATGGCTCAGTGTAAGATAAGAGCTGAAATTCATGCCCTTGGGGGAGACATGGCAAGTACGTTTGATTGGCCTAAAGGTTAGAAATCCTGAACAATTCTCAGATCTTGTATAATTTGTAGAAATTAACTTGTTTATCCGAAAATTACAAATAAGGTACCAAAATTCTCAGAAAATAACGTTGAATAACATGAATGCTTAATATCAGTCTTTTAATGCATTAATAATAGTGATATCATGTAAGATGTGTAATTCTTGTTTCATAGATAATAAATATCAAACGATGTTATAAAATTATGATAACATGTCAATAACTATATAATCATGCTTATTTTGTATACGATGTCAAATATGGTCATGTTGATGAACCAAAGCATATAATTTGATTAATATGGATAATTAGGGTTAATAACCCTAAAGAAAATGTAGAAAATACATTAATGATCAATAAATGATGACATTAACAGAGTAAGCTCATATCAGTAATTAGAAGATAATATGTAACTCTGAGGTCAATTTATATATATGGAATTAATGGAAACATGATAATGACTCTTCATGTGATATAAAACCCTATTTGGATTAATGAATATAACCTAGGGTTAATATATGAAAAAAATGATATGGAACCTAATGTTTAGACAATGAAACATAAAATGGAATATGAAGTTAGTAAGATAACTTCAAGATGAGAACACAAGTAATTATGAGAACATCCTAATGAACACGATTAGGGTTAAGATGAGATGTATGATGATGAGAACCTGATGATAATACATGGTCTTGTCTTAATCAAGTTTGACCAAGGATATCGATGACATGAGGAATATGTGATTAGAATGATCTATCTCTTTGGAAGGTACACCATTACCTCTTACTTGGCTTATTATACAATATGCTTGTGTTATATGTGTAGTAAAATACTTGGCATATGCTATTGGATGAAATGATTATTCTTGTATGATATGTTGCGTGATTTTCAATACTTATTACGTTGAACACATGAAACATAATATATTTGTTCCATTATATCTAAGCACTTCAACTCTTTGGTAGTAAAGTGTTGGAAAACAAGTACTTCAACTCTTTGGTAGTAAAGTACTTGGAAGTGATCCTACTCTTTGGTAGTAGATCACATTGTGAAATGATCCAACTCTTTGGTAGTAGATCATAAAGGCCTTAATGCATTCAACTCTTAGTTAGTAAATGCATGGATGATATAATGAAAAATATGCTTAAAATATGTGTTCTCTTTTGTTATTGAACATCTTAGTGCAAGTATATGCTTTTCTTATATTTCTTTATAACTGCCAAGTATTAGTTTTATCTTATTGCCAAGATATGATGAGAGGTATATAAAAGACATGTAGGCATACTCAATACAATAATCTTGAATATTGTGCTGACGTGTACCGCATGAAATCTTTTGTTTAGGTTGTGGTTATGCTCTTGAAGATCCAGGATAGTGAGAGTTGTGCAGCGAGCTGATGTACAGGTGGACATGTTGTCTTAAGATCATGTAGTTTAGTGGTAGTGCATGTATATGTATAAGTTTTCTGTTTAATATGTAATATCAAATGTTGTAACAATTCATGTTGTATTTATATGTTGAATGGTGAACATGTGTTGTATGGTTTTATTGTTGTTCATGTACATGTGCTATTGGTTGTTTCCTTCTAACTCCCTTGATTTTCTTCTTCTTAGCCTCAAGTGGGATGTTTAAATTGGGATTCTCGCTGAGGTTAGGGTTTCAATTTGGACGTCAGACATCAGATTAAGTTTTAGAAATTTTGGGGATGTCACAGTAATTATTTTAAAGAAATACTATAAGAGAAAGATTTGGTTGTTGAAGATGTTCCAACAAACCCCAAAAGTTATATATTAGATGGAAAATATATTATTGAGTTGCCCTCCAACTCATAGCAAAAGGGGTTTTCCACTAGGCTATAAAATATAGTAAAGGGAGAGGGGCCTTTTTGCAATAAATATAGGATTGTTGTTTTTAGAAATCAATTTATTTGAACCAACTATAGTGTTGATTAGTAGCTCCTTAATGATATGTAGTTTTGTGTATTTGACCTTTGTATCCAGATCACATGATTTGTAGATCATCTCGTACCCCGCATCACATTTGGAAATAGGTGTTGTTCACACATAGAGAACCCCAACCCCTCACCCTCTCTCTCCTCTCCACTGATTTCCCCAATTTTGTCCCAAAAGGACTAGGAGGAAGTGACAAAGCCATCAATCCATAGAAAAATGGTTACGTTGTTATATCTTGAAAGTTCCCCAATCCCCATTGAAGCAGGGTTCTATGGTGACAAAATAACTACTGGTTCCCTGCTTCTCCTACCTATATAAGGAAATGGTGAGTTTCCCCATGACCAATAGGGTGGCCCTCTCCGATCAATTCCTGAACAAAACCCTAGACCTCTCTACCCACCTTTGTCCTTCTCCTCTACAAACCTAAGGTCGTGGGACCAACTGGGTTAGCTCTTGACAATTTGTTTTTGGCATGGATCACTATGAAGGGTTTGTGAGATGTTTTCCACCTTTCAGGGGACACAAAGAATCTTGGGCATCTATGCCCAACCTACTTTTGCACTGGCACAAATCCCCATAGAAAGAGGTGATTATGAGCACCACGGGTTGCCTCAATTAGTGGGGATTTACCGCTAGGATCCCATGGAACTTCTCCAATACTAATATCACTCCAATACCTGGTATTTTCCTTAATCTCATGTCCCTATTTCCTTGCTTAGAATCTATCCTCTAGTCAACCGTGAACCCTGTCTCTGACCACCCCAGCTTAGTTGGGGGTCTCATTGCCTTCATGAATAATGGCTAAAGGCAACACAACAATGAGTCATAAACCCTAGTGTGCATATCCTGGAGTCAACTTCCTAGCTGAATGATAGTGTTTTGGTTGTCAAATCCATGGCTTGCAAAATGGAGATAGGAGGGAGAAAATCCCCCTTAACAATTGACAATGGTGCCCTCAACTTGCATGACATTCATGTCACCGCACATTGGTACTAGGGCCTTTTTCCCTAATCTGAAGCTCTTACCCATGTGGAGCTGGCTGCTGATGTGGCATAAGCCCATTAGATGGGCCTAGTCCCACAAAGCTAAATCGATGAATTGTGTAATGTTGATTTGGCCTCTTCTCATTGGCCATAACCTAAAAATTTTGTAATAATTTTAGTAATTAATTGATAAGTCATATTAAGATAAGTTATATTGAAAAGTTGTTCAGGAGAACATGTAGAATATGAATAAAATGTGTTCAATGTCTAATTCTCTTTGTAATTCCAAATATCGACTAATACATAATTAAGTGATGATTAAAGCATACAAACCTTAGTTTAATTAAATAAATTATTAATGATGTTAAAATATGTTTCATTGAGATATAAAATGATATTGTTGAATATAATGGCAATCTAAGATGATCATGATAATAATGATGAGTAATTAGGGTTTCAAAAGTGGATAATCAGATATATGTATAATTAGGATTTTGAAACCAAAAATCATAGCATGTGATAGTCTTAATGAACCTAATCCAATCTAAGTGTTTATAATGAAAAGATATGATGGATATAATAATTAATGTTCAACCTAACAACCCTAAGGTTCACATAACAACCAAATGTCAAAGAGTATAGTCAACTATTCCTTTATATTATTACACATATCATAGTCACTTCTTCATAGAAAGATCTACGATTAAGATTCTATTTTAACTAATTCTATGGTTTCTCTAACTAGGCTGCATAATTATCTTCATTGTGACTGAGTTTAAGAAAACCATCAAAAAAATCCAGAAAACATTAATTTTGTATATATAGTATTATAAGGAAAATAATTTGATGCAAAAACTTTTGTGGTATAAAAATGAAATCAAGGCCCAAAATCAAAGAGAGAACCAAGTCACAATATTTCCATAATATGTTCTCCTTATTATACTAGTACCTCATCCTCATCATCTAATTTCATCCTCAAGTAAAACCTTATAGCATCCAAATACATATATGTCAACATTAACCTATATGGTGGGGCAAGATCACCTAAAACCTCATCACATCATGGTTTACTAATCATGTTTCTAATTTGAAACTTATATCAACCTTTCATCATCTTAAGAATGGCATAGATCAATTCTAAAGTGAACATCTCACCTAGAGGGTAACTATCCAAGGTAAGGATTCTAATTACGGAGAAAAAATTGAAATAGTCATATTTTGACTACCATGTGCTCTGATACCATGTCGTAAGGAGGGGGAGCAAGAGGGGATCCATTGCCTACTTAATTTTGAAGAATAAAACATCCATTCCAAACAAACTTAGAAGGAATGCTGAAATAGGTGCAAAATATTCAAATCTCTATAATGCAGCGAAATGGTAGCAGTAGAATAAAAGTAATGACTATATTCAATTTTTTTCAAAAGTACATCATCATCTCCCGTAAATGGTTTATGTGGATATTACAACATAAGGATCTAGTATATGCAAATCTAAACCATATCAAGTTTATCTCTAGGCTTCAAATCCTCAAGGTAAGTCCATGTTGAATGTTATGTCCCCCATGTCCTACACCTAGGGTTGGAAGCATATCCCAACAAGAGCAGAGAAGTAAAAGATATCAGTAAAAGGCTGGTATGTGCATACTAAATAAAGTATTGATCAATGTCAAGAAATAAAGGATGTAAAATAAAAGGCTTCCCAAAGTAAAAGGAGAGGACTAACCAATCAGGCATAAAAGAAATAAATTCAATAAAATAAGAGCAAGAAATCCATGTGTTTCACCTGTGACACTACTAGAATAATATAAAAAATGTTTGTAGGAAACATCGCATCTACCATAAATATGGAGTCAGCAGGAACCTATACACATCTTCTCTAAATATGGGATGAGCACAAAATTATATTCATCTTCTTCGAGCATGAAAAGATACACATATGCTCAAATAATATTTCTTGTAGAAATTATCACCTCTATATTTTCAATTGTGGGAATTTACACTTCAACATAAAATAAAGCATGTAACATTATACTAGCAGTCACCACATGATGCATAATAAAAGAGTAAGCAAGAATAAATTGAAGTATGAGAGATGAGAGCATCCAACAAATATAAAGAGGGATCAGAGGATCCATATAAAATTCCCATCACATAAATGTGCAATATAAACATCCACCACAAAGTTAGTAAATTTAGGGATGCATCAAGCATAAAAGTATAATCTAGAGTCAAATGATTGTCCATCAAATTATGATGATTAGAAACAAATAAAGGGTTTCACATGAAATATATTCTCAAAAGAAAAACAAATATTGTGTAGGCTATTGTCCATAGGACCAAGAGAAAGATGAAAATAGGTTATTGCTCAAAAGGGATAATAGGGGATGCAAACATACCTTAAAAAAGAATCCTAGAAACACTCTTCACCAATGTCATTGTTTCCAAGAGCACTCTTGCCTAATTACATGTTATTCACATGTATTAGGGTTTTATAATGTGTAAAGAAACCCTATATCTAGATCTTTTTGGAAAACCACATATTTTGATGCTAAAAATCTCGCCAATCGAGTTATTGGACTCTCTTAATCAAGAAAACATATTTTTATGTTAATTTTGGAGTTTATATGACACCGTCAAAATTTTCATGAATTTTATGCATATATTTCATTTCCCAAAAATCATCCTTCGAGAAACATGGAAAATCAGACACTAAAACATTTTTTATTAGATGATCACATTTTTTATATTCAAAAACATATTTACTTATAATTTTTGGTGCTTCCAATAAGATTCACTTTATTTCTAATTTATTTGTGAAATGAAATTGCAAGAAACCAATTTACATGTGAATTAAAAATCAAAACTTTACACTATGAAAGGGTATTAATGTACTATTTATGCGGGCATGACAAGCGATAAAATTTGAATTAAAATATGGAAATTTGTAAGAATATGTATAATTAGAAAAAGAAAATAAATGAAGATCGAGGGGCAAAAGGGAGAAAACACAAGGGATCATCTGCTTCCCCGCTACACACGCCATGGCCAGCTGGGCAAGGAGAAGATTTTCTAAGAGTTTGGGGAAAACTTTATTTGTTGCTCGTTCGTGAAACTAACTAGTCGATCATGATGAGCAAGTGTAAATGTTGTTTACTTGAGGTCCAATTATGCTCTGAATAAGCAAGACATTAGGGAGAAGTTCCACAAACTCAAACCAAGAACCACATGCGATAGTGGATGAAATGATGATGAAATGCAAAATTGAAACCAAAGGAGAGTCTATAGGTGTGTGTTTCATATGAGGGTAGGGTCCTATTTATATGAATTTGAGTTTCAAGAGGTGTAAAGAAGTTGCTAAAAAAGACTTGAGGAACAAGTTTAGGCAGTTCTAAAATTCTCCATTATATCTCTCAGGTAAGGGATGGATGCAAAATTAAATTTTCAGTCCAATGCAGCTCGTTTTAAGAATTTTCATTGAGAAATGTGGGAGTTTTGCCCAAAATACCAGACCTTGATCCACAGTTGATGTTCATGAGGGCTACAATGAAGGTCATTTAATACAACTTTCCAACTTTGTTCTTTTAATGCATTTAAACTACAAAACTACCTATAATTATTTGAGGTTGCAAATGAAGTCCAAATTAATCCTAATTTTGTAGGTTAACTAATTTAGGGATGAGAAATTCGACGACGTTATTCTATTTTTTTGAAGACTTCTAATATTTTATTCAATATTTTTAAATATTATCACTTATTTTATGCCTTTAATGAGTTAGAGGTATCTAGAAAATTTCTAAAAATATGAAACTTGTCCTATAATCAATACTAAACATGAAGAAGATGATTTTGCCATTAATCAAATTTTGCAATGTATTGTTTGATATATTTTTTCTTTAAATTATATTCTCTCTCCTGAAATTAACTAAACTATTCAAGACTATCCAAATTAGTTGAAAATTTACTTATAGATTAATTTGGCATGTAGATTTTGAATTTGATATTTATTTTCTCTTTTGGAGTCATTTAATAATTTATTTAGTATATTTGACTCTTATTCTTTTTTTGTTTCCCAGTCAAAATAAAAGTAGTTATTATTGTGCAAATAATGTGAAACATCACCCTCAAGCAAACTAAAAAATATTAAATACTAATTGGGTATTAATTTTATCTCTTGGTACTATCTAATGGATCATTTAATATTTTGGACTTTTACATACTTTCTCTCTCCTAATCTAAATATGTATATCAAATATTATCCAAATCACTTGAAAATTTACCAAAATGCTATTTAATATGTAGATTATGAATCTGTTGAATTCATGATGGGGTGTGAGAGGGGCAGTGGTGACGACCCATGCGATCGGGGCAAAACCCTAGTGAAGAGCGACAGAGGAGCATCTTGCAAGGAGATACCAGAAAATTCTCAGGAAAAGGCACTACAATCAGCAACCCAAATAAGCATAGAGTAGGTGGGATTGAACCTTACATATAAAGGGATGCGAGGCTTATCACAGGAGGAGGTGGATGAGACCACCTTCATGATGGACACATAATCTAATCTACCTAATCAAGTAGAAGGATATGTCGATGATGGCAACCCGTTCCTGTCGGAAGAACACCGCGTGATGCCACCATAGTCTTTCAAGTAGGTCATCACCAGAGATAGAAGCGACAGTAGTTTTAATCCCGTATTCATTGATGATGAACCTGAGGAACCTGTTAGTTCGGAGGACATAGAATTGGTATATGAAAAGGGCATCCTGGAGATGTATGTAGCGCCTGAGGCAGTATAATTACCATTTTTCTAGGGACTATTAGCTCCTTGTGTTAGCTTCTTCTCTTTTGCCTTTCTTCCTGCATTAATGGCACTTTCTTTACTACTATTCAGAGTTTTACTGCTATCCCCATTTGTTGCTTTTTCCCTTATCTCACTATTAAATTGTGTGTCTTCCTGGTCTCCTTCCCTACCGTTGATGACCTCATCTCCAACATGGATAACTACAGTGTGTGATGTCTCATCCACAACTACATTAGGTATAACCTTCTGTGCTTTCCCTTTCCCTTTCATGTTTGCAGTGCTTTCCTTCCCAACTGACACATTGTAATCCTCATTTCTATGTTGTTTCTTTCTCCAAACTTTTGTCCCTCTTGGATCATCTTCAGTAACAACCTACTCTGGGTTTTTGCCCACTGCCGCTGTCTCTTCCGTTCCCCCTCTTCCTCCTCCAACGCTTTGAACCGATTTGCTTTATTCCCCTCCTGCTCATTTATCTTGGAATGATCTTTGTTCCTCCATGGCCTTTGAGTTAGAATGTTCTTGCCATAATATACTTTCCATCTCTCGCCTTCTTTGTCCCAACGAACAACCACGTCATCAGTGGTCAGATAAGAGTCAGGAAACATCAGACTCGAATCAGCCCCCCTGCAATCATCCTTATCATGCCCCAATTTACTACACTTGAGACACAAATTTGGTAAGTATCCATATTCAATCTTGTACTCTCTTCCATTAATGATGATGGTCGGGTGAATTGGCTTAGCAGTATCAATCTCCACTGCTAGGCGAGTAAAGCAGCTTCTTGTGTGATTGATCGAGTGGCTATCTGCATGAACATGATGACCCACTACTTGGCCAATAAGATGGAACATCTCCTTGTTATAATAATGTATAGGGAGACCAAGCACTCTGATCCATGTCACTATGCAATCCAGGAGTCCCTTGTGTGGCTCAAAGTATCCATCCCATGGCCACACCATGAGACAAATGCCAAAAAGCGACCATAGGCCCTTCGTCAACGCATCCTCTTGATCGAGATGACTATAGAACTTAATGACGTAGTATTGCTCGACAAGTTCATACATCTCAAAGATGCCAGATGGTTTCCATAGGAGTTTCAGTCTATCGGCCATTGTGCAAAACCCTATGTGCCTATCTATTAACTTGACAATCACAGCGTATTTGAAAGGTACAAAGGATTAACCTAGAAGAGGAGTTTATCCATGAATGATGTTTGGATTCATTACTAAAGTGTTTAGGTACTCAATCAAACATTCAATCAATAGACTTGACTTAGATTCATCAAGTTCAAGTGTTGAACCAACTGATTTGAGTGTCAAATTGATTGAGAACTGAATTGATTGTATTCTGCACAACCTGGACCACCAACCGATCGATTCACTGGGTGAATCGATCGGCTCATGGTTAGTGAGATGACCAGTTCACTTTGGTGAATCGATCGATTCATTTATCCAAATGAGGCGTGTTGGATTTTCCCAGTTTGTGAGAAAAAGGTTTTTCATTTCACTTGTTCAATTCGATTGGGACAAGAATTAATATTTGTGTTAATTAAAAACAAATAAAAAAGTCAATTATAGCCATTCCCCATGTGTGATTGTGTCTGAGCATCACCTTTATGGTAACCCTTATTCAAGGTCATGTTGGTTGCTGTCAAAATACATTGAGCGACATGTGATGACTATAGTGATTTTGGGTCTAAGAACCACAATCACCACTATGACTATGAGAGTTGATTTTGATTACGATTTAATGGTTTCAATGTACTATTCTCAAGGTGGGTCTGCCTGGTACACTGTTCTATAACAAGTACCTATGTGCTTGGATTGATATCACATATCATGATTAATGAGATTTTTTCATCAACCAACACATAGTCTAGTATTATGTGTTATTCTTGGCTATTATCTTCCACAATAACATATGATTACGAACGTAAGAAGAATGTATGTACTCTTATCATACATATGATCTCATTGTTGAAGTCCTCGACTTGAAGAAAAATGTTAAAGAGTAACATCATTCTTTAGACATCAATCATGTTATATCATTATCTCATAATCGAATAAACAAATAGACAAAGATTGCATTTATTATTAATAAAATCATTTATAAGAAATTCCATTACAATCATCATATGATTATCTCTCTGGTCATACATTCAAACACATTAGGTCATAGGATCTTCTTCTACTATAAAAGTGTAGAAGATGGGATAAAAGTTCTTTGTTACTTTATCCCTTATACCCTAAAGAAATTGACTTGGAGGCTAAACCACTTCAAGGTTCAAAGTTTTAGGTTCAAACATGGGTAAGTCAGTGACAGGAGTTGAATATTAATTGGTTCTTAAGGTTCTAAAGTTTCAACATTTGAAGGACCTTCACCAACTTGTGTGATAACACTAGACTTGAAGTGAAAGATGTTTTCATAGTATGCAACATCTACACATATGACTTTCAGTATGTAGTTTATTCTAATTTTAGGGATGTCTAACTTTATCAGTAGAAATCCTTTAAGTTTTCAACATAGACAATGAAAATGATATCAACAGTTTTGGGATCAAGATTTCTCTTGTTATTTTTAAGAATTTTTACTTTGCAAAGCACCTCCACAATTCAATGTACTTTAAAATAGGTTTCCCATTAAATAAAAGTTTGTAGGTTCCTTCTCTATATGTTTTAAAACTATATGTTCAATACATAATTAGTGGCAAAAACGAAATCCTCCCACATTATTTGATTTATGCCAACCTTCAATTAACCATATTGATCAATGTTCTATTCTTTCTTTTTCCTACACCATTAGATTGTGAATTGTATGGGGTAGTTCTTTCATGAACTAGTCCATGTTCTTCGTAGAAATATTTAGGATCATTTAGACTATACTCACCTCAGTAACCAAATATAATCATCTTAAGGTTTTTCTAAATTTAAGTCTCTGCATGTGACATATATATTCTAAGTTTTCTATTTACCAATCTTTATATTTCAAGAAGTAAATGCTATAGTATTTGAAATAAATCGTAAATAAATTTCAGAAGTAGTGAATGTCATAATAAGTAAGAATACTATTAAGATCACATATATCAATATGAATACGATCAACAAAAGATGTATGCATTTCTAATGATGTTATTCTATTTAGATCACATATATCAATATGAATACGATCAACAAAATATGTATGCATTTCTAATGATGTCAAAAGGTTCTTAGACAATATATCTTGAACACATTTTCATCTTGTAAATTAATTAGAGATAGGTGTTTTGGTAATCAAATCTATATGAACAACATATCTCATAGCATTCTTGTTCACAAGTACTAAATGATCTTGTCAAACATCACAAGATATTGACGCAGAAAGGGTACTAATGAAATTTTCATTAATATGAGAAGTTCCATTAGAGTAAGATATATTACACTTAAAAAAATCCCTATAGGTGTACCCAACACCAATGTAAGAACTAAATCTAGAAATTTCAACTTTATTCCCTTAACAAAAGAATGTATAACCAAAAGACATGACTAAGACTTCACTGACTATTTTTCATGGGTGTGACATCATCTACTAGGTTGATAAAGATATTGACTTTCACATATTTTCCCTATGATAAAATTCAAAAAGTGATTTCACTAAGGAGGACATTTTAACCCGTCATCCCTATGACAAAGAGTCTTGGAAAAATCCGTCTAGGATGGAGGAAGCTTTTCAATCAGGATGCCTCTTGCATGTTCACCTCAAGCTTATAACCATTGGAAACAAATTTTGAGACAATGTTATGGTACTCAAGTACTTGGTATGGTACGGGCTTATTATCCACCAATTTTTGTATTATCATTGAAAGAAAGCATATTGTTCTAGCCTAGTATCTTGCATTCCAAACTTTTCATCTAAAGCTTTTCAAAGCTCAATGGCAGAAGGTATCTTGTGGTAGATGTCATAAAGCATATCATAAAGAGTGGACATAATCCTACCATGACAAAGACAATATATTTCTTTGGGTTTCTTGGAAGAGAAGATGGAGATGAGGGGCTGACTATAGATGACTACGAGGGATTTAAAAGATTTATCATTGGAATTAAAAGATGGTTAACTTTCCTAAGGTGGTGTTATAGAAAAACCTAATCCTAAGGAAGTAAGATAATATATCATCTTTTGTTGCCAATGATGAAATGAATTTCTAATGCTAGGCTAGCTGTGTATTCCCTGGTCATCAAAGTTATATAGTCCATATTATGGAAATCATAAAAGAATCAGATATAATGATTACAAGAATCAACTATAGATGTGATTTTACCTTCACTAGTTTTTGATAAATTTCATATTTTAAGTTACTATTTTAGCTAATCTTATACTGGAAAAGGCAATAAATTAATTTGGTCAAAATAAAAAACAAATATTTAGAGTTTTTAAGAGCCTATAGGTGAAGACGTGTCATGATGTTCAATATCATGAAGACAAATTTTATCGATCATGTTAATGATCTTGATCAGTGGCTTGCCTTCCAGATTCAATCACCCTAAACTGTCTCCCAGTCTTTGTAAGAGAGAAGTGTTGAATAGTATCTTGGCCCCCGAATGTCATCAAGAAATATGTCCTAGAAATCATGTTCAGATTCACAACAGTTGGTAACAATAGGTGGAGAAGGAAGAAATGAGTGGAAAAAAGGTGGTGATTTAGTTGGTCAAGGCAATATGGCGGACGTTGCACTTGCAACAATAAGTAGCATATTGTAGTAGCTAGCATAGAGCAATTCACACCTAGTAGCTTTTTGGATATATTCAAGTATATTTTGGTGTATTTAAGTGTGTTAATGGGTCAAGCATGTCCATAATATAGGTATATGAAGCCAAAAAAATAGGAACCCAACTTGTCATTTTCCCCCTTCAATAATAATTTGTAGGTGAGTTTCCATGTGCATATTTTATGGGCTCAAATAGAACCGAGGAGAATCAGACTAGACAACCAATAGAGAATGAAGTTTGATGTAAAGAAGGGTAGGAGATGTTCAGAGATAATTAAGGATTTTGGGTTGTTCAGGACAATTTATTTTCCAAGACAATTATGGGAATGGGAAACACAACACATTGAATATATTTGTTAAATAAATATTAAAATAAAAGAAATTTATATTCATAAAAAATATCATATCGCATGCAACACAACGTGCTGAATAGAACCAAAATAGGTTGGGTGAGACTAGGTGTAGCATCGCAATGCAAGAGGTGCACATGTGTGTGGTTAATTTTGGTAAATCCCAATACTCAAACAAGCCCAATCAATTATAAATTTCAATGCCTTAGAAAGGTCAAAAAGTGTTTGGTCTCCTTTCCCATATAAGTGGATCCCTTTCACACTATAAGTGAGCAATATGGGACTAATGGTGACTTAGAGGTTTTAAAATAAAATAAATGTGTGGTTGGACTACAAAAGTTACTACTACACAATAGGTCATCATCGCATTTATGCTCTTGTAAATTGTCCCAACAAAAATTGAAGATGTAAATCTACCACTATTGAATTAATAAGATGTGGAACTAAAACATCAACCCATTTAAGTGATATCATGATTGGTAGATATATTTGTGCTTTTAGACATAGATACCCCAAAAAGAAATAGACATATTCTTAGTTGAGATCAATCAAGAACTTTAGATGATTCCATAAGGATATTATATATATCTATCCCCAAAGCATTATTCTTCAACAAGTTTCATTGTTTGACTCCAAATAAGCTAACAACCCATTTTCATTTTTCTACTAATACCTGTGACTTTCCTACCAAATTTCCTTTAAGTTGATTGAGAAGAAAGATGTTCATTGTCCTCATACAGAATAGGGAAAACATTTCAAATTTTAGCTATTGCATTTTTTCTCATTATTCTAAGGGTTGATCATCATTTTTTGGTGTGTATGATTATTGTATTTCCTTTTGGATTATCATTGTATGACATTCATTTTTTTGACATCAAGATTTTTTGACATAGAGCGCTCATCTTATCTATGTTTTTAATAATATATATCTTCATATGTCATCTAAGTACGGTCGATGTTTCCTTTATTAGTCATTTTTTTGTTTTCATAGACCATACTTTCAGCATATTTCTCTCTTTGTGATGAATTATATCACCAAATGTGAACCAAAGTGATCTACAACCTACATAATTTCTCTTTACTCATGTTATAGCATTGTGAACATAATGCTTGTATTGACTCTATGTTGGTCCCCAAAAATTTTTACTGTGTTGTTTTTCCTAGATAGTCATTTAGAGTGGACGTTGTGGCTGAAGAAAGTTTACCATCAATCTCATGTTGTAGTCAAATGAAATCAAACATGACATGCACTTGAGTTGGATCTCCCATGTTAGTAGCTTGAATGTTTACTAAAAAAATTAGACTTTTCCATACTTGCAAAATCTGTTACAAATTTGTAGTGTATTTTCATATTCATCATGATAAACCGATCCATAAATAATAATAGCAGGGTGGGGTAGCCTTATGTGCATCAAGTTTTATGGAAATTCATACAAATTGACTCCTAGTAGAATTGATTGTATAATCATCAAACTTCAAGAATCTATAAGTGTGTCGCTAATCATTTCTAAAATTAATTGAATGTATATGCATTAGTAAGTCTAATATTCGAACCCATGATACATTACAAGAAAGAATATTAAAGGAAGGAGATAAATTGGCACTTCATTTCCATACCATTAATCATGATCCAAGAATAGACCAAGGATTATTTGTCAGCACATTTAAGAAATCATGTTAACATGAGAACTGAAGGATAATATGATTTATACCTAAAAAAAGGATAATATGATTTATGCTAATTTCATGTATGATGCATCATTTCACAGGTTTTCAATGAAATTGCAGACCATTATAAAGGGATGTATACCATATTGTATTACGAATAAATTGCCAATGATATAGAATCTCTTTAGTTGTGCAAAATGGAGTGTGCCTCATATGAACTAACATTTCTAGTGAACCATGATCATTGACAATAGAAACTTCATCTGAATGGAATGACTACAAATAATTTTCATCAATGAACTTACTTGAGTATGTGTAGGGGTATCCTATTATTGCATTCCCATTTTGCTCCCTGCCTAGAAAAGATGCATGTGATCCCTATTCTTTTGATTGTGAAACTTTGATTGACGGTGGCATGGAAAATTAAAGACGTGTTAGGAGTTGTCACTATATTTTTTCTTAGAAAAAAAGGAAAAACATAATAAGTTGTTGAAGCCATGGTAGAAAGTTAATGCTTCATCCAATTCGGATAGATAGCAAATAAAGAAATAGAACAAATCTAGAGAAATCAAGTTAGTAGTCTTGTTAAAAGTGGGGAATGACTAACTTTTGGTGGTATTCCCTGAGAGCCACTCACATGGTGATTGTAATGCCCCATCTTGTAGTTGATTTTATTATTAATAAAAGAAATTTTGATTATTATGTTTGTTTAATTATAATGAATAAATATGATAAGGTCCTAAGAATGTATGACTCAGCAAGACTTAATTTTGGGTTTTAGACCTGAATACGAGATCATGTGTATATCAAGAGTATTCATTCTTGTTTGAGTCCCTGTTCAGATATTATTGTGGAATTTAGGACAACAATAATACATTAGGACCAGTATGTGTGTTGATTGATGACTAAATCTCATTATTCATGATATTAGATTTGAAATCAAACACATAGGTACTTATTATGAACAAATTACCACATAGACCCACTTTGAGTGTGACACATGGAAGCCAATAATGGCAATCAGAATCACATCCCAATGTGATAGTGGTGATTGTGGTACTCTGTCCTAAAGTGACTACACTGATCATATGTTGTTCAGTTTTCTTTAACAATTCTTAGCGTGACTTTCAATCAAAGTTGCATTATAAGTAGTTCTTAGGGACATTGTGATGCATGTGGATTACTTTCAGTGACATAGATAGAATATGTCCCTTCCATTAGAGTGATGTCTTGGCCACTTGATGAGTAAGGCTATGAAGTTCATACCCATGATCATGTGAGTAAATACATGATATTGAGCTCATGTGTATCTCAAATAGTATAACCTAGATCAAGAAGAAGGATTCAAAATCAAGAGGATGACACATCCTTGCCTTGGATTCAATTTGGATATTAGAGACAAAGGGATTATACAATCATTGTAGCACTGGTCACAGTACTAGTTTTGAGTTCTTATCCAACTTCTCCAATTACTTGGGTGGTGATGAACTCTTTGTAGATACTAATCATTTCTTATGAGGTCATAATTTGATTATATACATGACTCCCAATGTAACGATGATACTATAGAGTCACACACATAGGATGCATTGGAATAGGTGTATAATTGTGGATATGATTGAAAATGTTCCAAGTTATATTGTATACTAAAATGTTTAGGTAATAAACTAGAACAATATTGAAAAAAAATTATCAACTTATATGATGATTTGACCAACGAATCTTGAGCAATGGTTTAGAGTCCCCAATCGGGTAACTGATAATTTGATAACTAGTCAATGTTGTTAACCAATCAATTAATTGATTGGTCAATTAATTTGATTCATTGATTAATTAATTAATGACGTGATTTTAGAATATTCTAAATTCTTGTTTGGCTGTCCATGAGCGACCCTCTTTAAACACAATTGATGCCTTTTTATTTTCACAGAGGTTTAGAAACCTTACTTCTTTGCTTCTAATATTTAAAGGGGCATGACAACCAAATCACATACACACACTCTTATATGTAAACCCTAGCCATCATCATCCCAAAAAGAGAGAGAGAAGGACAATTCTCATGATGGTAGCATGTCACCAAGAGAAAAATTACTACTTCCTACCAACTCAAGTAGGTTGGAGAGGAGGTATAGTCCATCTTTATTGACTACTAGTGACACAAATGTCGTACGATTATGTTAAGAGGACATATTTGAGGATGTTTTGTGTATGCAAGGATAGACACACAACATCACATAAGGATATCATAGTTAGACATGCTCCATGACAAGGTATATGTCACACAACCTCCTTCTAAATACAACATTGTTCATGAGATCTTCTTGTAGGAAATGGGGATCTTTTTTTGTTTCTGCTACATTTTTTACCTCCACATTTCCTTACACTAGCACCCCAATCTCGCCAAATACACCGTTATGGAGTTATTTTTATGTGGTTGCAAAGAAATGAGTGAATTAAGATTATGAAAAAAAAGGAAAATGGTAACAGACTTACTTTATTCGTGGACAAACTTTTAGAAATGGAGATGTCTACTTCCTTGCCATCATTGTTCAAAAGTCCTAACTTTTATGTAAATTAGGGTCTTAATCACCTCTGGACCTCCCACAATAGAGATCCCTCATAGGTGATTACAGCCAATGCATAGGATATTCAGGATGATTAGCACACATGGGATAATAATAAGATATATGTTTGGAATAACAAACCAGAGTAACAAAGTAATATAACAACTAGAAGCTATAACAAAATAACAAAAAATCATTTACAGTAGAGAAGTTCTAGAAATTTAGATTATTGTTTTAATGACCTACTTACACTAACATGGCATGTGGTATCATAGGAAAAATAATTTTGATCATGAGTGATGAGGAAGTTAAAGAGAGAGGTAGTTTGATAATCGAGCTTTAGGAGGTTCAAAAAGGGTAGAATACATGATGGATATGGGTGGGTAACTATAGGTGGATATTAAGATTTTGGGTTTAGGAAAGAACCTTCTAGAAGTGGTGGTAGATCACCATGATGTACCACCCCGGTTGGCCACATGGATTCAGGCGACCCACCACATGGCATGCAGAGGATGGCCTATATCCGTTGAGTGTCCTAGTTGGATAAAAGTTGGTTTCTTGATTTTATAATAATTGTAAAGATATTCTGGAGAAAATTGAAGAATATTTCAGAGAAAGATAAATCGAGTTTTTCCCTCATATTCATCATGAAAAAAAATTTAGCATCTATGGATAAAAAGGCAAATTGTATTTTAGAAAATTCAACTGGGCAATTTATGAAAGTGGTTATAAAAGAAGAATTGCATATCTAATTTCACATTTTGGTCTAAAAAGAAGATTTCTTTAGAGAAAGACACAAACTGGGTAGTAGTGGCTGAAAATGGGTGCATTAAATATGTGGGAAAATGTGGGTAATATGTGGAATGTGGAACATAATTCATCATTATATAGAGAATCAACATTAATTCTGAACTTCTATTCAGTCAAAAAAATGGGGTCAACAGTTTCCCCCTCTGAAGGCAAGGTTCAAGATAAGAGTGTGAACTGTGGGCTTGAGCCAAGTCTTACCCCCATTTTTGGTCAGATATGGCCAAAAAGTTTGGACTCATCAAAGATGTTATAACAAACCTTGTAGAGGGTGGAAAGAGAAAGAAATTTCATTTACTTCTAAGAATGAATCAGTGAAATATCCACTCATAAAAAATAAGAATAGGCATAAATGATTTCTCCATAGTAAGGATAGCCTCTGGACAAGACACATACCTATATCAGACCAATCATTTATTCCACTAGAGTTCTGATGAGCCATTCGAGGTTTATTGGATGAAAACGTGATTATCATCGTCGCTTCTATATCTTAAATCATTGCATCTCCAATTCCCTCACTAATGCATGCCTTAGTGATAAAAAGGTGAACGTGAAAAGTGAATAGGATTGGTCATTTGTAAAAAGTAATTAAGACAGAGAGTCAATGAACATAAAAATTGTGGCAAATGTTCTGCTGTAAAAAAGATATTTGAAAAAGAGTGATCATCCACTTTCCTATAGATCTTTAACTTTCATTTTATTATTATATTTGTTTGACAGTGTGCCAATTTCAGAGTCAGGGCATAATTCTTGAAAAGGCAATATATGGATTTTTATCTATCTCAAATAGGGATTTGATCACTTGACTTGGAGGTTGGGTGTCAAAAAAGATCCCAGATTTAAGGTGGCCTTTTGGTTAGTGATTGTATTAATGAAATGTATGTCTTATAAGACTATTGGAGATTCATCAAATCAAGTTGAGATTGGTGTATATGGTGATTATCTAGATAGGTGTGAGCGTCCGTCCATAACATGACTAAACTGAACTGCATTGAACCAGACCAAGGACCAAATTTACACAAAAGTATGGACCTTAGACTAGGTCATTTCAAAGTAGGATCAGACTGGGATCAGTTCAAGTAGAACTGAACTGAGACCAAACCGTTTGAGCTACAGTCTAGATTTTTTAGCATTCCATAACTTGTTTAATATTAAAACTTAGATACTTTTACTTTCATCTAATAGTTGTTTAACATTAATGTGAAACATTTATAGTAGTAGCTTTTTAATATGTGATGTGCTTGTACATGTAACATAATATAACTTCATATTTGAAGGTATTTTATATATAAAATAGTCCATAGTCCGGTCCATGATCTGATAGGTCATTGACTGAACCGTAATGTGAAATGAATTTGTAGAATTTCTAGACTGTAGACAAGACCAAACTCAAAACAATCCAAGATTGGACCAGATCAAACTGAAAACTTCGGTCCAATTTTGTGGTCTAAACCCAGATTTTCTCTCTCACATACTTTGAATAGGTGGTTTCCATGATGTGTTCCTCTACTCGTTCATCATCCGTCGCCTAGAATTTTGACAAGTGTTTATACGTGACTCTCTAGTTCTCTTCTTCAAAGTTGGAGATTGAGACATAATTCCGGATCATCATTACAATTGTCCCTTTTTTTTGGCTCACTTTCAAGTCATGACCCAAGATTTTTGAAAGAAATGCACAAGAAAGAAAAGTTTATTGCCCAGTCATACCCCAAAATTGTCAAAATTGAAGGAAACACATTAATTTAGTTTAACATAATGAGTCAGGGACCCTAAAAGGATTTGGAAACATGTGCATGAGATTGGTTAAGTTTTGGGTCATTATCTGAGACCTTGCTTATTAAATGAGGCTTTGAGTTCGATCCACTTTGGGCCATCATTTGGAACCCTTGATATATGAAAATGTGCTTTTGTGTTGGTTCCATTTTAGGTCATCATTCATGACTCTAATATGTTATGGAAGATGGGGAATATGATTAGTCCAGTTTTAGGTCATGGTCTAGGATGCTGGAGATCAAAGTTAGATCAAAGAATTATTTTTATTGTTAAATACACGTTTTCAAGTTTCTAGATTTTAATTTTTTTGTTAAGATTTTATACCACTTCTTTAGTTTTTTTTGTAGATTTCTTATTTTTTGTGATTCTTATATAAAGTTTTTTAGGAAATCTTCTAAAAATATAGGGACCTATTTGTAATTATTGCATAAGTTTTTGTTTTGAAAAATAGGGGAAATGAGAGGGGATTGGTCATCCTTCCCATTTCTTCATTTTTTTAAATCAGCGGCAGTGAGGACCAGCTCAGAGATGATCGACGACAGCAATGGCGACAAAGCGAGAGAATGAGAAAGCCAGCAAATTTCTTTGATCCACTAGCCTTGCTCTAACAGATGACTATATCTCGAAAGTCCTACAAACAGTGTTGCGCGAGGCATCTTTGTGTTAGTGGTAGAGCTTTGGGGTGTCCTCTCCGATGGTGATTTTCATTGGTTTCATGTACACTCATCTTACAAAAGGTTTAGCTTTAAATTTGTAATTTAGTTTGGCTATTTTGGCCCTTGATGGTGAAATTGGGTCTTTGTCTTACCAACATTCTTCACGGTCTATAGGTTGAAGGTTTATGGATGTGTGTTCTAGTTTGTGATCTAGAAAATTTTGTCATTTTGACATTTCCTTAGTTGTTTGTCATCTAACTGAGCTTATTTTAGTTTCTTGTAAATGATCGTGTTGTTGCTGTCGTATTTTAGCAAAGCGCAAGTCGTGACTAGAATGAGTAGGACCCATTCATTGATGAATAAGATGAGATCAATGATGTAGGGATTAAGACACACCCATGGTATTCATTGTAGATTCTTTGATTCAATTCATATCTAATTTACAAAATCTCTTATTGGTGTTTCCTCTAGGTTGGCATCACAGTGATGCGAGAAGGAATATGAAGGGAGCAACTCATGGCTAGGGTTTGCCCTTCATCCAAGAACATTGTGGATAAACATGCATCATGGAGGTCACCAAGTGGAAAATGAGGTATAATTCGAAGCTTTTCACTATTTTAGCTTCTTCACACTTTATCAAGTTTCAATCACACTTTTCCCTCTCATGGATACGATTTTGATTTTTTCTTCCACCTTGTTTCCTTAGTGTGAAAGACTTACTTTGATTTAACTCTTGGAACATTTTGATTTTTTCTTCCACCTTGGTTCCATTTTAGGTCATCATTCATGAATCTCGTGAGTTTGACTTACTTTGAGGTTTCTAAGTGTCTTGTGATGAGTTTTGTGTTGTCATATCAATATGGTGATGATGTCATTTTGCCCTATTACATGTTCTTATGAAGACAATTACAAGATTAGAGGTTTTAAAGGACTTTTGGATCGGATGTAACTTGAGTGATGAGGAATCTTTGTCCCAAATTCAGTGCTATCTGAATATTCCTACAAAGGGGTACATGGTTTTGGAGTTAAACAAAATAAGGAATATATTACGATGTAGCACTAGGTTTGGTTTTTATGTATGTCTAAGTTGTAATCAAGAGCATAGATTAATATGTCACTTGGCTAATTGGTTTAAATGGGACGCGTGACCCTTTTCTAGCATTTGACTGGGTTGCTTCATGTAACTAGTTCAGACATGAGGGTTGGATTTTAGTTCTGGATACATTGGATGGCTAAATATTTGTTCCCTCACAGCAGTTACAGTCTGCGCTTTAGAACAATAGCTCCCACGTTGTCTAGAATCCTTGACGTGCATTGAGGAGTGGGATAAGAGGACGGTTGGGAGAAGAGGTCACAGTAGAGGAAGCAAAGAAGTGGGACGCAAGATAAGAACAACCGTACCACCTAGCTTCTTCTTTGTCTTCTACAGATGAAGTTCACCTCCCTGTCCTCCTAGTTCATCCACCACAAGTCGCAGGTGGAGGGTAGGAGAAAGGAAGCCGACCTCCAAGGGTGTGACCGGTAAGGCTTGTTCTGTAAATCTAGGCGTAGAGGCACATCGGCAGAAGAGGGGAGCGAGGGTTAGCTATAACTAGAGATCAGGCAGCCTGCCCAATTGTGTAGATCGCATTGAAGGGGGGGCATACAGATTAGGTCCAGGCTCCCTTGGATAACCAATCATCATCGACCTCACGCGTGAAGTCAGGAGAAAGGCACCCCGAAGTGAAGGTGGTATTACCAGAGGCCGAGTTGGAGGATCTCGTGACCAACTGCTTGCTGGATTCCTCCCTCACGCAGCAGCGCCTGCCAGCACCAAGGTCATAAGGACAACGATGGTGACCTTGCATCGACGGCGTAGGCTGGGATCGAGAACCGCAGACAAGCTTGGCGGCGGGTTCGACAAATCAGAAGCGAGCCGGAGCGTAGCAGAGAGATGAGGGTGGAGCTTAGGCGGCCGACCGCTGCTGAAGATCTTCACCCAGGTGGTCGCGCCTATACACGCCAAGAACAACCCGCGGCGGCTGCGCTGTGGGGGTAGAGAGTCCTGTTGCGGACTCAAGCAA
Source organism: Alisma plantago-aquatica (assembly GCA_963693085.1). NCBI lineage: Eukaryota > Viridiplantae > Streptophyta > Magnoliopsida > Alismatales > Alismataceae > Alisma > Alisma plantago-aquatica. Next base: position 209,996,457 of record OY856415.1, read on the forward strand.
GGGAGGGAGAGAGAGAGTCAGAGGCTTAGAGGAGGAAGGGCCAAAGCTGTTGGCCATGATGGACCTTGAGAAGGAGAGAGGAGCACCGCAGAGCCCTAGCCCCAGCGGCGCCCGTTGTTCCAGTAGACGACGCACGCAAGCGTCGTGGGACAGAGAAAGAAAGGAAGAAAGGAGGTCCGGTCTGTTGCTTTGGACCGAACCCAGACCAAACCTAGGTGGCCCAGGTCAGACCGGCCGACTCAGCACCAAGCTCATGAGATGAGTCGCGCCTCTCACAGGACACGTGGCAACACGCCATTGGCCGAATAAGGTAATATTCCCAGAAATCTGCAGTTCTTCATTAAATCGTAGTAATTAGCTCGATGCTCAGAAAAATAAGTATAATATACCAAAATTCTCAGAAAATTGAGTAGAACACAATGAAAGCATAATATTAGGCTTTTGACGAACTAATATCAGAGTAATCATGTAAGATGTAAAATGGTCTTTTCATGTATAATAAATAATAAACAAAGACCTAAAATTGTGGAAAAAGGTTAGTAAGTCTATAATCATGTTTACAGTGCATAGGATGTCAGTTATGGTCACGTTGATGCACAAAATCGTGTAATTTGATTAATATGGCTAATTACGGTTGATAACCGTAAATAAAATGTAATAAATATAGGCATGCTCAATAAATGATGGAAGTTACAAAGTAAGTTCATATCAGTAATCTAAAGATGATATGAAAATCAGATATCAGTTAGATGCATATAATTCAAGTTATATGAAGATGGCCATTAATACATGTTATGAAACCATAATCTTGGTTAATGATGCAACCTAGGGCTAATATGTGCACATTAATGATATGGAACCTAATGTTCAGATAATGAACCCCAATCTGGAAAATGAAATCAGTATGATAATTCTTAGACAAGAATGCAAGTAATAATGAGAATATCATAATGAGTTAAGAAAACCCTAAAATGGATACGATTAGGGTTAAGATGAGAAGTATGATGATGAGAACCTAATAGTGATATGTGATATTATCTTAATTAGGTTTAACCAAAGATATAGATGACATCAGGAATATGATGATTATAATGTCTCTTTGGAAGGTACGCCATTACCTCTTACTTGGCCTATTTATACAATATGCTATGTTATATGCATAGTAGAATACTTGGCATATGATATTGGATGAAATGATTATTCTTGTATGATATGTTGCATGATTCTCTATACTTATGGTTATGGACACTTGAAACATAATATATTTGTTCCATTATATGAAAGCACTAACTCTTTGGCAGTGTGCATGGAAGTGACCTAACTCTTTGGTAGTGGTCACATTGTACATATGACCTAACTCTTTGGTAGTGGTCTGACCTAACTCTTTGGTAGTGGTCACCTTGTACAAATGATCTAACTCTTTGGTAGTGATCATAAAGGCCTTGGTATATAATGGGAAATAAGCTTAAAATATGTGTTCTCTTTTGTTAATGAATATCCTTGTGCAAGTATATGCTTTTCTTATATTCTTCTATTACTGCCAAGTATTAGTTTTATCTTATTGCCAAGATATGATGAGAGGTAAATAAAAGACATGTAGGCGTACTCAGTACAATATTCATGAAATATTGTGCTGACGTGTATCGCATGTAATCTTTTGTTTAAGTTGTGGTTATGCTCTTGAAGATCCAGGAAAGTGAGAGTTGTGTGGCGAGCTGATGTATAGGTGGACCTGTTGTCTTAAGATCCTGTAGTTTAGTTGTAGTACATGTATATGTATAGTTTGCTATTCAATATGTAATATCAAATGTTGTAACAATTCATGTTGTAATTATATGTTGAATGGTGAACATGTGTGTATGGTTTTATTATTGTTCATGTACATGTGCTACTGTGTTTTCTTCTGACTCCCTTGATTTTCTTCTTCTTAGCCTAGTGTGGGGTGTTTAAATTGGGATTCTCACTGAGGTGAGGGTTTCAATTTGGATGTCACACATCAGATTAAGTTTTAGAAAATCCGGGGACGTCACATGTGGTACCAGAGCATGAACAATAGCAAAGCCTGACATTTGCTCATTATGCAACTCAAAACCAGAAAACCGTAAACATAATAATCTTTTGGGTTAGATTAGTCGTCTTTTAGAGACTAGATCTGACCTAGCCTCTAGGTTAGCACCTAGATGTCTGAGAACTAGGTCTAGACTAGTGCTTGTTGTATGGCAAGTCCTTAGATGTCGTTCTTTCCTTGTAGTGCAGCGGTATGGGACGTTGCACTATTTGGAAATGACGTGCATCAAGGGAAGAGAAACCCTAGACATATGACGCATGTTGTCTAGAGTAGCTACACTAGTCTACCCCTTGCTCTCACCCTTTTCACTAGTTTTCATGGCACTGTACTCTCTACTATTGTGGGACACTCGTATTCAGGATTTGGTTTTTGATTCTAATCGGATCGAACCTTGATAGTTTTCTCTGACGCTTGTTTTATCAGAGAAAAAGTATATAATATTTTATTATGTATATGTATTACAAAAATGTATCCCCACACATGTACGAGTAGGAGGTGATCATGTAACCTAAGTGAAAGAGAATGACATCAGTCTAGAAGAGAGAGTAGTTCCAGATTAGATGTCTAGAGCCTTGTTTGATATATTATGATAGATGGAATATATGATATAAGTTTTGATCATATGATGTAAGTCTTATATAGAAGACATAAGATAGTTTGTGATAATCTCTGTTTGACTTTGAGGACATAAGTTTAGTTTTGAGGTTTTGAGATAAGTTCTGACGATGCAAGTGAATAGGCTTCTATGAGATAAGATATGTATCAAGTTAAGGCTAGGTTGTGAGTCAGCACGAGCCTCAAGCTATTTTACAAAGGAGGACCTCTAGTGTTAGGACCAGTTTTGTCACACCCCGATCTCACACTAACCACAAACCATGAGATTAGGGCGCAACAGGATGGGATTTACACATAAACCAACCACTCGTCATTTTTTTTTAAAACATATTAAGACATTAAAGATAACCAGATTTATGCTGTAAACAAAAACTAAACAAACTACAGAAGCATTCCTATTAAACTGACAGAAGGTACAAAGCAAAGTCTACAGCATATTACATTGTTTAACATAAGTAAAGCATAACAGTTAATTTACATCTTTATACACATTCGCCATACATACTCTCTCTCACCCACACCATGTCCCAAGGATCGAGGGGAAGGGACTAAGAGACCTCTAACTAAACTAACTACATATACCTTCTACAGACTAAGTGTTAGGATGAAAGGATCCTTTAGATTCCTGCTGCTGGTGATGACCTGAAAATGTTTTGAGTAGAGGTATGAGCCTACTCGCTCAGTGAATAGCATTTCACTTAGCTATCACTAAATAACTCATCAGGTTTATAGAATTGAAATAAACATAAATACAGTTCAAGCAGGGCAGTACTATTGACATAGCAGATATACAGATAATAATCACATTTCTATGCATCAACATGTATTTCAGGTAAATGAACAGATATATAAATTTACTATGATCCTATATGATTACTTATTCATATTATTATTATGCCCTAATCATATGCAGTGTACTCTACATATGAAGATCCGTAGCAAGTTCATGCTACGATCCCACCGTACAAGACTTAGCGACACACCCGGGAAATGCTAAGTCTGACGCCAGCCCTGTTCTGCTACAGGACCCCAGGCTCCACGGCCTCAATGCACAACCACGTGTGCTGCACAACCACGTGTGCTGCACAACCACGTGTGCTCCAGACTCCTCCTGACAAACCTGAGTACACAGGCGGAGAGTCTCACCGGGTTACCTCCGTGACACAAGCACGAATGATGTTGAATAACCCCCATTTTCCTCCAGTGCCACCGTGACTCCGCACGCGTTGTTGTTGGACACTGCCTCTCTGTCCTCGTGTCTCCATGACTCCGCACGGATAATGTTGCAACACGAGTTTCACCCCTAAGAAGCAGATCTGTCAAAGGGGTTCTACGGTGTTAGGGCACCTAAGTCTATTAACTGATTAACATATAACCATTTAAACAGGAAAATCACATCTACTGATTTCATATCAGATCACAATACACTGTCATTCTAAACTGACAGAGCAATATATTTTAAATCCTTGTAATTTCTGAGAAATTCTCATACCATGCATTCAGACAAATTAGAAATGCATAAATAACCCAACTTATTTCAATTTGGCACATACATAGCGAATTTACGCAATTGAACATCTTATTGCACAAATTAAAGAAATTTACTTCACATACGAGAATCATACTCAACATTTGTCAATTCTCTAAAATTCTTGAAAAACGTGCACATTAACCCAAATCTTGGTTTGTGCATCACTTAACTCAATTAAGAGTTAATTACATTTCACAATATAATTTAATAACAGTACTTGAGAATTTCTGGTAATATTTCAGAGAAATGTGCTATTTCATGTAAATATCAATTTACACATATTAACGTAAAAAGATATATGCAATTAGGGTTTTCATGCATATTTTATTAATTCATATCTACTTTGAAATCGTACATCTGATAATTTATAAGAAATCTTCATTGTTTGGGTTCATACCCAAACTATACCATTTTCACACATGAAATTCTAATTTCAACATTCAAATGAGCAATTTAGGTTCCAATGAACCATATAAATCTACCGATTCAATCCACACTGATCAATTGCTAAATTTAATCATATAACAGCGTCTAGAAGCAATTTATGAAATAAAAAGTCGGGCGACGCCAAACGCTGCCCGACGCCTGATAACGCCTGTTATCAGTGAAATTCGCGCACATAACTGGAAATATTCAAACTCCTGAGTTTATTAATGATAAATAAATGAAACCCCACTCACAGCGATTTGGACTGTCCGGATTCGTCCGGAGATGCGTCCAGGGCCTGATTCCGGGCAAAATTTGGTTGCCTTCAATCTTGGATTAATTGGTTTACTGTTCCTTTGCAAGGTGCTTCACGCACACATCCAGCAGGTTGGCGGAGAGGCTCAATTGATGGATGAACTTGCTGCGAATCTAACTAAGCTTCCAATTCGAGCTCCAAATAGCAAACCGCTACTGCTGGGCGCCCCAAAAACCTTCCCCAAGCTGCTGCAAATCGCAGCTTGCTGCTACCGTAGCAGCTTGCTACTTCAGCTGGCCGCCTAAGCAGCAAAACGGCTGCTTGCCAAAGGAGAAAGGGGAAGAGGAAAGGAAGAGGAAGGAGAAAATAAGAAGGGAAGAAGAAGAAACAGACTGCTGAAAAAAAAACGGAGCCAACTGCTCCAGCCGATCGATCACCTGCTGATCGCCACTGCGGGCCGCAGTGCACCTCCAAAGAAATGAGGAAGGAGATAAGTAAGAAAGGAAAAGAAAAGAAAAAGGATCCTTTATAAGTAAAAACTTTGGAAAAATTGCTAAATTGACCCCAGAAACTGAAAATCCTTATAACTTTTTCCTCGGAGGTCCAATCAGCATGATTTCTTTTGCATCTTTTCAAGAATGAGGCCCACTACACTCCCAAGGCATGAAAACATGCTAATCACACTGTTTTACTGATTCAAAATTCCAATTACATCCAATTATTACTTTACTCAAATTAATCATCTTAATTATGCACTAATTAATCTTATGTGCTTGATTCAACTAAATCAAGTTAATGATGCACTAACCATCACATGAGCACATAAGTTAGATCAAATAACTTTAATTAGGCTCAAATAATGATGCTTACCGATAAACTTTGAAACGGGTCATAACAATCTCCCTCCCTTATAAGAATTTCGTCCCGAAATTCCTAAAAGAGAAAAGGAAACTTGTTACGCATCTCAGATTCAGGCTCCCACGTAGCTTCCTCTAGGTTATGATTCCTCCACAAAACTTTTACTAAAGGTATCTCGCGATTCTTAAGTTTCTTGATCCTCTGATCAACTATCTAAACTGGTCCTTCAACATAGGACACATCTGATCTGAGCTGTGCAGGTTCTGGGTCAACTATCTTTTCCGTACCAGGGTAACATTTCTTAAGCATAGACACATGAAACACATCATGAAGATTTGCCAACTCAGACGGAAAATCCAACTTGTAAGCTACAGGTCCAATCCTCTCAACAATAGGATATGGGCCCATGTACCTAGGGGTCAACTTACCCCTCTTGCCAAACCTTAACACTCCCTTCCACGGTGAAACCTTCAGATAAACCTCGTCACCAACCTCAAACTCAAGAGGTCGACGTCGTCTCTCTGCATAACTTTTCTGTCTATCCTGAGCAGCTTTCAACTGCTCCCTGATCACATATATCTTCTCTGTAGTCATATCGACTATCTCAGGTCCAAGAATTTCTTTCTCGCCAACCTCGTACCAACAAACTGGTGATCTACACTTTCTGCCATATAGAGCTTCATATGGGGCCATTCCAAGACTAGAATGGTAGCTGTTGTTATATGCAAACTCCATCAGACTTAAGTGTTCTTCCCAGTTACCTCTGAACTGCAGAACGCATGCTCTCAGCATGTCTTCAAGAGTCTGAATGGTCCTCTCAGACTGACCATCCGTCTGCGGGTGAAACGCTGTACTGAACCTCAACCTTGTGCCCAACGCACGATGTAACTGATCCCAAAACCTAGATGTGAACTTAGGGTCTCTGTCAGAAATAATGGAAACTGGAATACCGTGCAATCTGATTACTTCGTCCACATATATCTTGGCCAGCTTTGGAACATCAAAGGTTGACTTGACAGGGAGAAAGTGAGCAGACTTAGTTAGTCTATCCACAATCACCCATATCGAGTCCGAACCTCTAGGCGTTCTGGGTAACCCCACCACGAAATCCATCGTGATGTGTTCCCATTTCCATTCAGGTATAGGAAGCGACTGCAAGGTACCAGCAGGTTTCTGATGCTCAGCTTTAACCTGCTGACACACTCCACATCTAGCCACGTACTCAGCCACATCTCTTTTCATACCAGACCACCAATACAACTCTTTGAGATTCTTGTACATTTTTGTGTTACCTGGATGCATAGCATACATAGAAGCATGCGCTTCTTCAAGAATTTGCTCTTTCAGCTCACTGTTCCCAGGTACACACAACCTGTCATGAAGATACAACACACCATCGTCAGAAAACCTGAATTCTGACCTTTTACCTTCCGACATATCCTGCATAACCTGCCATAATTCATCATCACTCTGTTGCAACACCTTAATCTGATCATAGAAAGTAGGTTTGACCTGCATTTGAGCAATCAACCCACTTTGTCCAGTCACATCCAAGTCTAAGTTCAACTTTCGCATATCTACAAGCAAGTCTCTCTTGAAACATGCCATAGAAAATGCATCTGCTGTTGAACTTGACTTTCTGCTCAAGGCATCTGCCACAACATTCGCTTTACCAGGATGGTAATCGATTGTCACATCATAGTCTTTGATCAGCTCAATCCATCTGCGTTGTCTCAAATTCAAATCATTCTGAGTGAAGATATACTTCAAACTCTTATGGTCTGTAAACACCTGACATGTCTCACCATACAGGTAGTGACGCCATGTCTTAAGAGCATGAACTATAGCAGCTAATTCTAGATCATGAGTAGGGTAGTTCTCTTCGTTCTTCTTAAGCTGTCTAGATGCATAGGCCACAACCTTGCCTTCTTGCATCAACACACAGCCTAAACCCCTCCTGGAAGCATCGCAGAACACTGTATAACCTTTATCTGCCTCGGGCAAAACCAACACTGGCGCTGTGGTCAACTTTTTCTTCAAGATCTGAAAACTTTTCTCACAGTTATCAGACCAAACAAACGGTGCATTCTTCCTCGTCAAACGTGTCAAGGGTGATGCTAGCACACTGAAGTTCTGTATAAACCTTCTGTAATAGCCTGCTAAACCCAAGAAACTTCTGATCTCAGTAGGAGTCTTAGGTTGTTCCCACTGAAGCACAGAATCAACTTTCTTAGGATCAACGCTAACTCCATCTCTCGAGATAACATGTCCAAGAAATGCTACCTCAGCCAACCAGAACTCACACTTGCTAAACTTAGCATACAGTTGGTGTTGCCTCAACAACTGCAACACTACTCTTAGGTGTTGCTCATGTTGTACATCATCTGTGGAGTAGATCAGGATATCATCTATAAAGACTACAATAAAATGATCTAGGAACGATTTGAAAATCCGATTCATCATATCCATAAAGGCTGTTGGGGCATTGGTCAGCCCAAACGACATGACCAAAAACTCATAATGCCCATACCTAGTTCTGAAAGCTGTCTTGGGAATATCAGAAGCCTTTATTCTGAGCTGATGATATCCATATCTCAAATCTATCTTAGAGAAGATCGTTGCTCCACACAACTGATCAAACAGATCGTCTATTCTCGGCAAAGGGTACTTGTTCTTAATAGTGATCTTGTTCAGTTGCCTGTAATCTATACAGAGACGCATGGTACCATCCTTTTTCTTAAGAAACAGGACTGGAGCACCCCACGGCGAAGAACTGGGTCTGATGAAACCCTTATCCAGCAACTCCTGCAGCTGCACCTTGAGTTCCTTCAACTCTGCAGGTGCCATTCTATAAGCTGGCAGTGCCACTGGATGACTACCTGGATATACCTGAATCTCAAAATCAATGTCTCTGACAGGAGGTAAGCCTGGCAACTCTTCTGGAAAAACATCAGAAAACTCACTAACTACCGGCACATCATAAACACTGGCGGTGCTCTTTTCTGCTCTAGTGTCAACCACATGATCAAGGAACGCTTCACATCCTTTCTGTAGCATCTTATCAGCTACATCAGCTGATATTATGCACGTAGGTAGAACTTTCCTGTCTCCAGTAAAGACACAAGAAAATTCACCTAGTTGAAAGGTAGCTTCCTTTTTCCAACAATCGAGTTGCACTCGATATGTTTCAAGACAATCCATACCCAAGATGACTTGAAAAGTATTGACATCCAAGGGTATGAGATTAGCAGCAAAGGTGTAACCTCCAAAAGATAGCAAACGTCCGGGACAAAACTCAGTCAGAGCTGTTGGTCCACCTAGTGGAACCCTCAACACTAACTCATCTACCAACCCTTGAGTTAACAAATTAAGTTCACCAACTAAAGAACGTTGTATGAAAGAGTGAGTAGCACCCAGATCTATCAAAACTGAAACTGGTATACTATTAAACAAAAGCATCTCTCCTGTAACGACTTGTGAAGAGATTATACCTTCCTGAGGCGTCAAAGAGAAGAAACGCGCTGAAGCTCTCCCTCTGCCACGCTGTCCTCTCTGACCACTTCTGCCACTGGGCACACCACCACCTCTAGAACCAGAAGCCACAGAAGAACTCGATCCTTCCACTGGAGGTTGTCTCTGGACATCATGAAACTGGGACTGAAAAACTGGTGATGCTGCTGGTTGAAGCTGAGGACAAAACTTCTTTATATGTCCTATCTGCCCACAAGCATAACAACCTGGACCCCAACACTATCCAGTATGTGGCCTTCCACATTTGTCACAGGGCGGTATCTCTTGCCTCTGAGGGCCTGTCACTGACATTGACGACCCAGAAGACTGTCCACTAGTCGCACTGCCCCATCTCCCTGGGTTGTATCCCCCTCTGCCTCTAGAAGGAGCAACATCCTCAGATCTCTGTCTGCCGAAACAGCTAAAGCCACGCCCGAGTTTAGAAAAGAAACCTCTACCTCCACCTCTATATCCACTACTGGATTGTCCTCTACTAAAATCTGCAGATCTTTTCTTAGACTCAGGCACCTTGTCAGCGTTCACAGATTCCTCAACCTGTCTAGCAGCCTCAACAAACTCACCAAAGTTCTCCCTGTTCCTTTTACTAATAGCAGAAACTGTATGCCGAATTTCTGGCCTTAGCCCTTCCTGAAACCTTCTGCATCTTTCTAAGTTGTCAGGAACAAGCTGCGGACAGAAGTTTGCTAATCGTGTGAAAAGTGCTTCATACTCAGTTACTGACATGTTCCCCTGCTTAATGTTTAGTAACTGCCTAATTTTCTCATTAATGAAGGTAGGTGGATAAAACTTAAGATGAAACTCTTCAGAAAAATCCTGCCAAGAAAGCTCTGTACCTCTCCTCTTTTCCTCCACACTATGCCACCACAGCTCTGCATCGCCTGTCAAAAGATAAACTGCGTGATTAATCTTTTTCTCTTCTGAAAGCTCCATCAGGCGAAAGACCTTCTCTATCTGTCTCAACCACTCATCAGCCTCTGCTGGATCTGTAGTGCCACTAAACTCTGTGCCGCCAAGCTTCTTTACAAGCTCATATGATCGCATCAGATCCTTACTGCTGGTAGAAGTAGAAGCTCGCCTATCAGCCTTGTACCTCTCTTTGGTCTCCAGAAACATCCTATACATCTGGGATGCTTCATCCACGTGGTCGCCACCACCTGGACCCAAGTACAGAGGATCAGGGCCAACATGACTCTCGGCCTGATCATCACAATCAAAGCCTCTTCCTGCCATCTGCAATGATATAACAGAATATTTCCTGTTAAAAAACTACAGATAGAAGAAAGACACCTAAACCTTAATCCTATTGGTCTCTTATCGTCCCCTGACCTGGACTCTGAGTAACTATGTACTCAACCTCGGCTCTGATACCAAGTTGTCACACCCCGATCTCACACTAACCACAAACCATGAGATTAGGGCGCAACAGGATGGGATTTACACATAAACCAACCACTCGTCATTTTTTTTAAAACGTATTAAGACATTAAAGATAACCAGATTTATGCTGTAAACAAAAACTAAACAAACTGCAGAAGCATTCCTATTAAACTGACAGAAGGTACAAAGCAAAGTCTACAGCATATTACATTGTTTAACATAAGTAAAACGTAACAGTTAATTTACATCTTTATACACATTCGCCATACATACTCTCTCTCACCCACACCATGTCCCAAGGATCGAGGGGAAGGGACTAAGAGACCTCTAACTAAACTAACTACATATACCTTCTACAGACTAAGCGTTAGGATGAAAGGATCCTTTAGATTCCTGCTGCTGGTGATGACCTGAAAATGTTTTGAGTAGAGGTATGAGCCTACTCGCTCAGTGAATAGCATTTCACTTAGCTATCACTAAATAACTCATCAGGTTTATAAAATTGAAATAAACATAAATACAGTTCAAGCAGGGCAGTACTATTGACATAGCAGATATACAGATAATAATCACATTTCTATGCATCAACAGGTATTTCAGGTGAATGAACAGATATATAAATTTACTATGATCCTATATGATTACTTATTCATATTATTATTATGCCCTAATCATATGCAGTGTACTCTGCATATGAAGATCCGTAGCAAGTTCATGCTACGATCCCACCGTACAAGACTTAGCGACACACCCAGGAAATGCTAAGTCTGACGCCAGCCCTGTTCTACTACAGGACCCCAGGCTCCACGGCCTCAATGCACAACCACGTGTGCTGCACAACCACGTGTGCTCCAGACTCCTCCTGACAAACCTGAGTACACAGGCGAAGAGTCTCACCGGGTTACCTCCGTGACACAAGAACGGATGATGTTGAATAACCCCCATTTTCCTCCAGTGCCACCGTGACTCCGCACGCATTGTTGTTGGACACTGCCTCTCTGTCCTCGTGTCTCCATGACTCCGCACGGATAATGTTGCAACACGATTTTCACCCCTAAGAAGCAGATCTGTCAAAGGGGTTCTACGGTGTTAGGGCACCTAAGTCTATTAACTGATTAACATATAACCATTTAAACAGGAAAATCACATCTACTGATTTCATATCAGATCACAATACACTGTCATTCTAAACTGACAGAGCAATATATTTTAAATCCTTGTAATTTCTGAGAAATTCTCATACCATGCATTCAGACAAATTAGAAATGCATAAATAACCCAACTTATTTCAATTTGGCACATACATAGCGAATTTACGCAATTGAACATCTTATTGCACAAATTAAAGAAATTTACTTCACATACGAGAATCATACTCAACATTTGTCAATTCTCTAAAATTCTCGAAAAACGTGCACATCAACCCAAATCTTGGTTTGTGCATCACTTAACTCAATTAAGAGTTAATTACATTTCACAATATAATTTAATAACAGTACTTGAGAATTTCTGGTAATATTTCAGAGAAATGTGCCATTTCATGTAAATATCAATTTACACATATTAACGTAAAAAGATATATGCAATTAGGGTTTTCATGCATATTTTATTAATTCATATCTACTTTGAAATCGTACATCTGATAATTTATAAGAAGTCTTCATTGTTTCGGTTCATACCCAAATTATACCATTTTCAGACATGAATTTCTAATTTCAACATTCAAATGAGCAATTTAAGTTCCAATGAACCATATAAATCTACCGATTCAATCCACACTGATCAATTGCTAAATTTAATCATATAACAGCGTCTAGAAGCAATTTATGAAATAAAAATTCGGGCGACGCCAAACGCTGCCCGACGCCTGATAACGCCTGTTATCAGCGAAATTCGCGCACATAACTGGAAATATTCAAACGCCTGAGTTTATTAATGATAAATAAATGAAACCCCACTCACAGCGATTTGGACTGTCCGGATTCGTCCGGAGATGCGTCCAGGGCCTGATTCCGGGAAAAAATTGGTTGCCTTCAATCTTGGATTAATTGGTTTACTGTTCCTTTGCAAGGTGCTTCACGCACACAGCCAGCAGGTTGGCGGAGAGGCTCAATTGATGGCTGAACTTGCTGCGAATCTAACTAAGCTTCCAATTCGAGCTCCAAATAGCAAACCGCTACTGCTGGGCGCCCCAAAAACCTTCCCCAAGCTGCTGCAAATCGCAGCTTGCTGCTACCGTAGCAGCTTGCTACTTCAGCTGGCCGCCTAAGCAGCAAAACGGCTGCTTGCCAAAGGAGAAAGGGGAAGAGGAAAGGAAGAGGAAGGAGAAAAGAAGAAGGGAAGAAGAAGAAACGGACTGCTGAAAAAAAAACGGAGCCAACTGCTCCAGCCGATCGATCGCTTGCTGATCGCCACTGCGGGCCGCAGTGCACCGCCAAAGAAACGAGGAAGGAGATAAGTAAGAAAGGAAAAGAAAAGAAAAAGGATCCTTTATAAGTAAAAACTTTGGAAAAATTGCTAAATTGACCCCAGAAACTGAAAATCCTTATAACTTTTTCCTCGGAGGTCCAATCAGCATGATTTCTTTTGCATATTTTCAAGAATGAGGCCCACTACACTCCCAAGGCATGAAAACATGCTAATCACACTGTTTTACTGATTCAAAATTCCAATTACATCCAATTATTACTTTACTCAAATTAATCATCTTAATTATGCACTAATTAATCTTATGTGCTTGATTCAACTAAATCAAGTTAATGATGCACTAACCATCACATGAGCCCATAAGTTAGATCAAATAACTTTAATTAGACTCAAATAATGATGCTTACCGATAAACTTTGAAACGGGTCATAACAAGTTTTAGGGTTAGCTCAAGAGAGAGCGAGACCCACAAGGAGAAGGTCAGAGAACCAAGACTCCACGATATGAGAAATATGAGATATGTGATATGATATGTCCTAAACTAGACTACTCCTGAGTGATTGAGTTGAGTAGCTTTATGTATGATTCCTATAGTCTTGTTGAACCCTAGATGTCCTTGGGAAGGCCAAACCCTAGAGACAGAGAGAGGCTAGTTATATATGTGCATATGTGAACATGACTATGAGTGCCTACTATCTGGGTGAGGGAGAGAGCCCAAGACCCTGGAGGAGGTAGCTATGTTAATTTCTGTGAAGCCTCATGCTCGGGTTGGTGGTTTCCCACATAGGAATCTAGTGGTGTATATAAGAGAGCTTTTGGTAAGATGTTTCATAGTTAGAGATCTATGAAGAGTATGTCATAACATGTTTTGGTTTGTGCTTATGTGGCTAGAGTTTGTGAAGTTGATCACTAGTGCCAATTAGGTAATCTGAGAACCCTAAGCTAAGAGAGAAAAGATAAAGTATGTGCTTATGAGATACTCATAGAGTTGAGTTAGCTCAGAGAGACTAAGAATGACACTACCCTTATGATATGGGTCAGGAGAACCTCAGTTGGACTAGATGAAGTTTTGATATATGTTTAAAGAGCAACTCATATAAGTTTGTTTAGCACAACTATGATACAATATATGTAAGGTTATGATCTAATTTTAAGATGTGATACATAGACACGATATGATAAAAACCTAGAGATGGTTTAATAGATATCAATATAATAATGGTTAACCATATACATGAATAGTGATGATAATGTGATACTTTTGACTAATCGTGTGATGAAATCACTTGTAAATGTTGCAATTTATTATGAGTAATGAAATAAGATCATATGAATGAAACATGTTACACGAGGTATTAATCTCGGTGCTTAACAAAGATGGAATATAGTTTGATAGTTAGCACAACATAAAGGTTGAGACACCTTGATATAACAGGATAATGTGGTTAACACCTCTAGAAAATATTAATATGATGTGGCAACCCGAATGCATGGGTAAAGATAAGAAAGAAACCATAATATATGAGGTACGTCATGATCTAACATGAGTCTCTAAACCCTTTTAAAGGGGTAGTCTCCCCTAGATGCTTTAATAGCCTCCTAGGAGTGGTACATATATGTTTTGGACATGATGTTTATGGGAATATTGCACCTAGAATAATGTCGTAGTTATGGATGAAGACCTTTTGGTTGTTCTTTGAAGTATGATGATGGCTTAATTTCGAGGACAACATTTCTTTTAAGATGTATATGATGTGAAAGACTGGTTTTTGACTTAATTTCGAGGATGAAATTTCTCTTAAGATGTGTAGGATGTGATGGAGTGGACTTTTGTATTATCTAAACATCTAATAAGACAAGTGAATCTCGTGAGTTTGACTTACTTTGAGGTTTCTAAGTGTCTTGTGATGAGGATGATGTCATTTTTCCCTATTACATGTGCTTATGAAGATAATTACAAGATTAGAGGTTTTAAAGGACTTGTGGATCGGATGTAACTTGAGTGATGAGGAATCTTTGTCCCAAATTCAGTGCTATCTGAATATTCCTACAAAGGGGTACATGGTTTTGGAGTTAAACAAAATAAGCAATATATTACGATGTAGCACTAGGTTTGGTTTTTATGTATGTCTAAGTTGTAATCAAGAGCATAGGTTAATATGTCACGTGGCTAATTGGTTTAAATGGGATGCGTGACCCTTTTCTAGCATTTGACTGGGTTGCTTCATGTAACTAGTTCAGACGTGAGGGTTGGATTTCAGTTCTGGATACATTGGATGGCTAAATATTTGTTCTCTCACAGCAGTTACAGTCTGCGCTTTAGAACAATAGCTCCCACGTTGTCTAGAATCCTTGACGTGCGTTGAGGAGTGGGATAAGAGGACGGTTGGGAGAAGAGGTCACAGTAGAGGAAGCAAAGAAGTGGGACGCAAGATAAGAACAATTGTACCCCCTAGCTTCTCCTTTGTCTTCTACAGATGAAGTTCACCTCTCTGTCGTCCTAGTTCTTCCACCACAAGTCGCAGGTGGCGGGTAGGAGAAAGGAAGCCGACCTCCATGGGTGTGACCGGTAAGGCTTGTTCTGGAAATCTAGGCGTAGAGGCACATCGGCAGAAGAGGGGAGCGAGGGTTAGCTATAACTAGAGATCAGGCAACCCGCCCAATTGTGTAGATCACATTGAAGGGGGGCATACAGATTAGGTCCAGGCTCCCTTAGATAACCAATCATCATCGACCTCACGCGTGAAGTCAGGAGAAAGGCACCCTGAAGTGAAGGTGGTATTACTAGAGGCTGAGTTGGAGGATCTCGTGACCAACTGCTTGCTGGATTCCTCCCTCACGCAGCAGCGCCTGCCAGCACCAAGGTCATAAGGACAACGATGGTGACCTTGCATCGACGGCGTAGGCTGGGATCGAGAATCACAGACATGCTTGGCGGTGGGTTCGACAAATCATAAGAGAGCCGGAGCGCAACAGAGAGATGAGGGTGGAGCTTAGGCGGCCGACCGCTGCTGAAGATCTTCACCCAGGTGGCGACGCCTATACACGCCAAGAATAGCCCGCGGCGGCTGCGCCGTGGGGGTAGAGAGTCCTGTTGCAGACTCAAGCAAGGGAGGGAGAGAGAGAGTCAGAGGCTTAGAGGAGGAAGGGCCAAAGCTATTGACCATGATGGACCTTGAGAAGGAGAGAGGAGCTCCACAGAGCCCTAGCCCCAGCGGCGCCCGTTGTTCTAGTAGACGACGCACGCAAGCGTCGTGGGACAGAGAAAGAAAGGAAGAAAGGAGGTCCGGTCTGTTGCTTTGGACCGAACCCAGACCAAACCTAGGTGGCCCAGGTCAGACCGGCCGGCTCAGCACCAAGCTCATGAGATGAGCCGCACCTCTCACAGGACACGTGGCAACACGCCATTGGCCGAATAAGGTAATATTCCTAGAAATCTGCAGTTCTTCATTAAATCGTAGTAATTAGCTCGATGCTCAGAAAAATAAGTATAATATACCAAAATTCTCAGAAAAATGAGTAGAACACAATGAAAGCATAATATCAGGCTTTTGACGAACTAATATCAGAGTAATCATGTAAGATGTAAAATGGTCTTTTCATGCATAATAAATAATAAACAAAGACCTAAAATTGTGGAAAAAGGTCAGTAAGTCTATAATCATGTTTACAGTGCATAGGATGTCAGTTATGGTCACGTTGATGCACAAAATCATGTAATTTGATTAATATGGCTAATTAGGGATGATAACCGTAAATAAAATGTAATAAATATAGACATGCTCAATAAATGATGGAAGTTACAAAGTAAGTTCATATCAGTAATCTAAAGATGATATGAAAATCATATATCAGTTAGATGCATATAATTCAAGTTATATGAAGATGGCCATTAATACATGTTATGAAACCATAATCTTGGTTAATGATGCAACCTAGGGCTAATATGTGCACATTAATGATATGGAACCTAATGTTCAGATAATGAACCCCAATCTAGAAAATGAAATCAGTATGATAATTCTTAGACAAGAATGCAAGTAATAATGAGAATATCATAATGAGTTAAGAAAACCCTAAAATGGATACGATTAGGTCTAAGATGAGAAGTATGATGATGAGAACCTAATAGTGATATGTGATCTTATCTTAATCAGGTTTAACCAAAGATATAGATGACATCAGGAATATGATGATTAGAATGTCTCTTTGGAAGGTACGCCATTACCTCTTACTTGGCCTATTTATACAATATGCTGTGTTATATGCATAGTAGAATACTTGGCATATGATATTGTATGAAATGATTATTCTTGTACGATATGTTGCATGATTCTCTGTACTTATGGTTATGGACACTTGAAACATAATATATCTATTCCATTATATGAAAGCACTAACTCTTTGGCAGTGTGCTTGGAAGTGACATAACTCTTTGGTAGTGGTCACATTGTACATATGACCTAACTCTTTGGTAGTGGTCTGACCTAACTCTTTTGTAGTGGTCACCTTGTACAAATGATCTAACTCTTTGGTAGTGATCATAAAGGCCTTGGTATATAATGGAAAATAAGCTTAAAATATGTGTTCTCTTTTGTTAATGAATATCCTTGTGTAAGTATATGCTTTTCTTATATTCTTCTGTTACTGCCAAGTATTAGTTTTATCTTATTGCCAAAATATGATGAGAGGTAAATAAAAGACACGTAGGCGTACTCAGTACAATATTCATGAAATATTGTGCTGACGTGTACCGCATGTAATCTTTTGTTTAGGTTGTGGTTATGCTCTTGAAGATCCAGGATAGTGAGAGTTGTGTGGCGAGCTGATGTAAAGTTGGACATGTTGTCTTAAGATCCTGTAGTTTAGTTGTAGTACATGTATATGTATAGTTTGCTATTCAATATGTAATATCAAATGTTGTAACAATTCATGTTGTAATTATATGTTGAATGGTGAACATGTGTGTATGGTTTTATTATTGTTCATGTACATGTGCTACTGTGTTTCCTTCTGACTCCCTTGATTTTCTTCTTCTTAGCCTAGTGTGGGGCGTTTAAATTGGGATTCTCGCTGAGGTGAGGGTTTCAATTTGGATGTCACACATCAGATTAAGTTTTAGAAAATCCGGGGACATCACACTTAGGGTCTCAAATTGCCAAAGGTGTGCTTATGAACTTTCTGTACTAAACTGGGGATGTTGTAAGACAATTTAGTTGCCGAGGAGGTAGATTGACTTGGGGAAACCAACTTTGGTAGCATTTATCAGTGTGGTAAAATTAGGCACTTTCTCCTTCCTTTAATCGAGCACTTTCTCCCTGATACTAGCATGCTCCACTTCTCTTTTGGTGAGATGACTATAACACCTACTGAGTGTATTAGGATCACCAAGTTAGGGTTTGGTGGAATTCTCATCCATTCTCTGCCTGACCAACAGGAGGGGAATGGGTCAATTTAGTTGGGATTCTTGGTGTGAACTTTGATGATATAGTGATAACCTCTAGATATGAGGTCAAGTTTACTTGGATGAGAGCCACCTTCTTCTATGAGAGTGAACAACAGGGTGCATGTGATCCTTTCTGGGCCACCCTGAGAGTTAGGGTGTTTTTGTTCGTGTTGACCATTGCTTTCTTATTTAGCAATAGCCTGAGATATAGGGAAGACTTTGGTTTCTTCTCCTTCCTTTTGGATCTAGATGTGGTCAGTTCATATGACTAGGGTGGAGATATGTATGTCCACCTATTGCCAAACCTATGGAGGTGTCTTGTGAGTGATTTTTCTGTGGGAAATATGGTTTGGGCTATAAAGGGTTGCAGAGCCTTCGTAGGCTTGATTGCAGTAAGGTTTTGCTTGTTTCTTATATTGTTTCTTTGAAATATATATAGTAGTTGATTTCATTCATTTTTCCTTTGTATTTATGGAGTTATGAGCACATCTAGCTCCATAGACGTATCACTCTGAGTGGTCCATAATGATACATGCATGCTTCCCTCCCTACATGTTGCCATTGGGCCAAGTGTAGTATCAAGTGAAAAATGAATAATGGATGGGCGAAAAGAGGCAGTGACAATAGTTGAGGTATGAATAGAACTTTTTAATATACAATAGTTGACTCCTTTAATTGTTATTCCCTGGTCCAACTCATGATCTTCTCTAGGTTTTGGTGTGGTGAGGTGGCCAAATTATGTACTAACTCATTGGAGGCTTTATCTCTGGATACTCACTGGATCTAGTTATAGTCACCTTATGTGTGCATTCTATACATAAACATGTGTGTTTCTTGTTAGTTGGCTGGTGTCTAGCATATTCCCTTAGACCCTTTGCACGACTTGATTTCTCTTGGTTTTGAAATATATCAACCTGCATAGGATCTGATGTGGACCCATGTGAGACATGATGAAAACCTTGAGTGGTACTATGATCATGACTAGTCATTCCTTTTCTCCAAAGAGGTGTTTGATCACCTTCAAATCCTCCCATAATAATTTTAAATTTTGATTATTGTCGTCTTTTTCTTGTTTGGACATGTACATTCAATAGTTGATTAACTATGATTATGCTCAGGATCACGATGATAATGGATATGATTTGTTTTCATTCGCCTCATCCTATAACAATTTGTCTTCTAGAGTCTTCACCTTCTCCAGCTATTGGTGCTCAAGGCTTTGATGATTTTTTCCGATTGAAGTCACACCGAGATTTTGGCTTTAGAGGTTTTTTACACTTCCCTCATGATTTTGGTTGGACATCATCCTTCTATGAAGTGGGTGTAGATTCAAATGCCATGGTTGGGATCTTTGGCTCGAGCATATCCCATTTGGATAAGGTAAAAATCAGCTCTTCGGGGGATCAACTGGAATTGTTGACTCTTTGCATGTCCAAGTTCAGACTGTAGACCCTATTGGTTATTTATCCCCATGGAGCCAATCATGTGATGATTGTAATGGAAGATCATGTAAAAATAATTTTATTATTAACAAAAGGAAAGATTCTAATTTATTTATTTTTAAATCAATTATGAGATAATGATGTAACATTATTAATGTCTAGAGAATCATATTACTCAATGATGTATGTAATCAAGTTACTAACCTTGTGGATGAGATCATATGAATGTTAAGAGTACATAACCTTGATTGGTTCTTAATATGAAAGGTTGATAGACAACAATGACGCATAATATCACAGTATGAATTGGTTGATGACTAGATCTCATTAGTTATGATATGGGATATCAAACCAAGCACACATATACATGTTAGAGAATAGTGTATCAGACAGACCCACCATGAGATTGACACATGGAAGCCATATTCATGGAAGTCATTGTTAGGTCTCACAGTGATGGTGGTGGTTTTGGTTGTTAGACCTGACATCATTGAACTCATCACATGTCGTTCGATATATCATCAAATGTAGTCTAAAACATGGGTTGTTCTAAAGGTGATCATTGGGTGGCTTTCACACATGGGCTTAGACTGTCAATGATAGTTAAGGGATTTGTCCCTCCTACTGGAGTGTGATGTCCTAGGCCTCTTTATTAGCGAGACTGAGAAAAGCATGTACGTGTGAATGTGAGTCAATATGTGATATTGAGCTTACACATACCTCAGACAGTCAGCTCTTGGTTCAAGAAACAAGATTGAATAATAATGAGGATGATTGTTATATGCCTCTAGTTCAATCTGTACATCAGTGACAAAGGAATTATACAAACACTACAACACCATACACAGATTATAGGTCGAAGTTGTTCTCCAACTTTCAATTTACTTGGTTATCATTGATGTGAAACTAGGCACTTCTCATTGCTTATCATGTCATAAGTGTTATGGACATTCACTACCAACGTTATATGGGACCTATAGGGTCACACACATAGGTCTTTATCTAGAAGAGGAGTTCAGATCTCGAATGACAATTGAATTAAGAATTAAAGTGTTTAGGTATTTGATTCACACAACAAATAGGATGAC
Organism: Alisma plantago-aquatica; assembly: GCA_963693085.1. Lineage (NCBI taxonomy): Eukaryota > Viridiplantae > Streptophyta > Magnoliopsida > Alismatales > Alismataceae > Alisma > Alisma plantago-aquatica. The sequence continues at coordinate 210,017,522 of OY856415.1, forward strand.
AACACTACCAAACGCCCATCTCAAATTTTGAGACGGCCATCTGGAGTGTCAAACAGTCATCTCAAGTTTTGAGACAACGTCTGGGTGTCAGGCATGTTGTTAGTTGAATTTGTCTAAGGAACGAACTAACCCAACCAAACTAGCTCAACTCAAGTCACCAGACGATCATCTAGGTAAATTGAGACAGTCGTCTCGCATGGGCGAGATGGCCCAATTTTTTTTGGGAATGTTCTAAATGTTTTCATATTCATTTTGCTTGAGAAATACTTGTTGTACAATAAAATATATGTCTAGCATTAATGGAAATTGATTTTCCAAATTTGTATATAAATGGGAAACTGTGGAAGTGACCATCTTGTTGTACAATACGACCATCTCACGTGCGAGATGACCGTCTGGATTTGCCAAATGTCCATTTCGGCTGTCATAGGTTGTGAAATTTCTATAATTGTAGTGAAAACTTGAGATATTCAGGTCCTTTCTACTCCCACACATTGATCTCATACTGGATAGCAACTGGAAACCCTGACCCTGGCCTCTACTATATATAGAGGGGTACTAGGGGCTTGCCAGAGTACAACACATACTGTTGAGAATCAGTTGTTGTGACAAATGTTGTCCTCTCTTATTGTCGTAACCATGAGAGCCCATGCAAGTCCTACCCAACTAGGGAGAGATAGACAAAGGGAGAGAAACAACTGTGTTCATTGTCTTGGGAGAGAAAGTTGGTGACCAGTACACCACATGAGGGATATCTCCTTCATATCCAGTCCAGTAGGATGATAGGAGTTCTAGGCAGTCCTTGTGAACTTATCTAGAGGTGGGAGGCCATTGTCTGCCACTAAGGAGGACATCTTCAACCAACAGTCTTTGACGAGAGGAGCTACTACAAAAGACGATGTGCGAGCCTGGTGTCCTAGGAGGAGCAGTCAGACGAGTCCTAGTGCAAGTAGGATTCAGAGTTGCATATCTATGATGACGAGGATTGTCACTGGACTTGAACAGGACTAAGTATTTCCTCATAAACCATCCTTATTATCTTATAGCAATTGACATGATCCGTTGGATAAGGGGAATATGGTAGATAAATATTTTCTTCCCACTTCCTATCTTGTAGCTATATTTACCTACAATGGTATCAGAACCAACATCAATTTACTGTATTATGGGATAATCGATTTGATCGGATATTAGTTTTGTCACTCTATTATTGCATGCGATGAAAATAATATCTTGTCAGATCCAAACACCATAATAATCCCAAAAGTAATATATATATGATATATATATATATTTATATATATGATATATATATATATATATATATATATATATATATATATATATGCAATTTTCATGTGTCGCCCTAAAAGTGGTTTTGATGGTTGATGTGTAGCATGGTTTTCTCCAATAATCCCTACATTCTGTGCATAGTTGTATGGTTGGTTGATCCTCTTATCCTAGTCTACGTACCAAGCCTCTATCTTATCTTTCCAATGTAAAGTTAATTCTTTCCTACCCTTGATCCCATCGAATGTAACTCAATGTTTCCATATAATTATGTAAACATATGATAGTTTAATTTCTTTCATGTCAAAGATGAAGGACGGTCTAATAATGATGAGCCAAGTGACTGGAGGACCATGGAGGACTACAAGTCAAACTGCACGCCTGGTGGACCTGACCGATCTGTTGGAGGAGCCATCAGATGGTGGACCAATGGAACCAAACAGCCGGTGAGATGACCTAACAACTTGCCAAGAGATGAGTCCGTCAGTTCTAGGGTTGAACCGATCATCCCAGATTACCAAGCATGGATCTTCATCAACAACAAGTTTCTACATGTTATGTAGACCTAGATGACATAATTCCTTGTGGCTCCAAGGGATTACATTAGGTTGGCAATAACCACCACTTTTGTTTATTGCATGTTTTTATTGTGGGATACAACATGTATATGATGCGTACTATATATGTGATGATTGTATAAAGTATATGTATATATTTATAAATCCAAACTACCTCAATTAAAATATTAATTCTTATATGCCTTCCATTAGCAATACACATGTAAAGCTTCATCGACCAAGCATATATTTGCACAAAGCATGGTGCACCATCTATCTCGTGAAAGTGTGATGTTAGATATGTAGATTTGCACAAAGCATGGTGTGTATCTATCGTATTGGCTGTTGGGTCAGGCTTAACTGGTGACTTGTAGATCCCAAGCCCAGAGGCATGGAGATGATTATGGAAAATAGTTGTGCATATCATCTATCCAAGAGTTGCATGGGATGCAATTTGCATGATGGCCTACCTAAATAGTCAGGTTGTGGGTGATCGACAAAATTCGACTCATGACTTGATGAAATATGGATCTTGGTCCACTAGAATATTGTATGCTGCAATGTTTCGTATTGATACTGAGGGCTATCAATTTGAATAAAATAGTTGGAGCAATAATAATTAAAAACCTAATTATATCATCATTTTTTTCAAATCAAATCAAATCAAATCAAAATGTGTTTTTGATAAATGCAAATTTTATCTCTTGTAGAATCAAATGCCAAACAAATTATCACATTCAAACAAATTAAATGAGATTTATCTCCATAACTGGTTCATGACCTTGAGAAGTGTTCTGCATGATCCTGAAACACCAAAGCCAATATCTAAGAATTGGCCACGGATATGATTTTGCAATCAAATCCTAAATCATATAGTCAGTTCATTGACTGTTATCACTTGAACAACATGGATGGACCATTGTCAGAGTTGCTTTACATCTTGATAAATGTAGAAGCACAAATGAAGATGGAAAAATACATGATGGCAATCAACAGAGTTGAGACCAAGGATAAAGGCAAAGACAAAAAGAATTTTGTGGCTAAGCTAAGTCCAAATATTTTGCACTCAAAGTTAGGAGAATGATAAGGAACCCAGGAAGATGAAGCAAGGGATAGAGATCTCTATTTCTGGGGTATACATTATTGAGATTAACATCACTACTTCTTCATCATGGGTACTTGATACCGGATCTAGATCACACATTTGCACAAATGTGAAGGATCTAAAATGAAGTAGACCTTTAGAGAAAGGTGAGGTTGAATTGTGTGTTGCTAATGGCGTAAGAGTTGTGGCCATCGTAGTTGGGACCAATGAGTTAACTCTACCAAGTGGGATTGTAATAGAGTTAGAGAATTGGTATTACGTACCTTGCATGAATAGGAACATCATATATTTATCTTGTTTGGACAAGAAAGGATTTGAATTTCTTCTAATGAATGGAAGATGTTCTATTAGTAAAGATGGGATCTTTTGTGTCAGTGCCCCAATGTCTTATGGACTATAGTTGATAGATCTAGAGATAGGCATATATAACATGAATACTAAATGGAAAAAACTCAATGACTCAAACAAAACATACCTTTGGCATTGTCGTCTAGGGAACAGAAATGAGAATCACATAGATAGACTCTAGAAAAATGGTTATCTGGACTCTTTTTATTTCAAATTAGTAGAGACATGTGAATCTTGTTTCTTGGGAAAAATGGTTAAGACTCCTTTGACTGGTAATAATGAGAGGGTTAATGATCTATTAGGACTCATACATATTGATATGTGTGGACCTTCTAGAACAACTACTAGAGGTGGGTATCAGTACTTCATTACCTTCATTGATGACTTCAGTAGGTATGTCTATGTTTACTTGATGAAACATTAGTTAGAAGATCTTGAAAAGTTCCAGAGTTTATGAATGAAGTATAGAACCAACTTGGTAAAATTATTAAGGGACTTCATTCAGATCAAGGTGGAGAATACTTGAACAAAGATTTTGAGGACCTTCTTAGAGCCCATGGGATTGTATCCTAGTGGACTTCACCTAGAACACCTCATCATAATTGTGTGTCAAAAAGAATGAATCACATGGTACTAGATATGGTGCGATCAATGATGAGTTTAGATGAGCTTCCAACTACCTTCTGGGGGCATGCTCTACAAACCGCAGCGTTTACACTAAACCGAGAACCATCTAAGTCGGTTCAAAAGACACCATATGAAATATCGACTGGGAAGCATCCCAAAATGTCTTTTATGAGGATTTGAAGTTGTGAAGCTCATATCAAGAAAATGTCTCCTGAAAAGCTTGGCCCAAGATCTGATAAATGTTATTTTATTGAATATCCCAAGGAAATTGTAGGAACTACTTGTATAATTCATTTGACAACAAAGTGTTTGTTGCTAGAGATATTATATTTCAAGAAAAGGAATTTATTTCCAAATGAATTAGTGGGAGACAAGTGGAACTTGAAGAGGTTGAAGACCAATAAGAAACATTGGACCGTTAGATGTGCGATAGGATCCAAAAGATTAATAAGGTGTTGTGGAATATCAAATTCCTCGAGTGACATAGGAACCTCATAGATCTATAGGAAACACCTTGAGCTTGAGAGATATGGATATCTTGTGACTTAGGAAGGCAGTGAATTGGTCAAATATGATGACCCAATTACCTATAAAGATGCTATTAAGGGACTAGAGTCTGAGAAATGGTTTAAGGCCATGAGATCTGAGATGGAATCCATGTATACAACAAAGTATGGACTTTGGTGGATCCACTTGAAGGAGTAAAACCCATAGGGTGCAAGTGGTTCATCAAGAAGAAGACTGACATGGATGGAAAAGTTCAAACCTATAAGGGAAGATTGGTTGCAAAGGGTTTCAGACAAGTTCAAGGTGTTGACTATGACGAAACCTTTTCTCCAGTGGCCATGGTTAATTCCATCAAGATCATGCTCGCTATTGCAGCTTATCATGACTATTAGATTTGGCAATTGGATTGTAAACCCACATTCCTTAATAAGAATCTTGTGGAAGATGTGTATATGATACAAGCTGAGGGTTTTATAGATCCACAATTTACCATTAGAGTCAGTAAGATATAAAGGTAAATCTATGGTTTAAAGAAAGCATCTCGGAGAAGGAATCTTCATTTTGATGAGACAATCAAAGGGTTTGGATTTTCTCAAAATGAAGGTGAACCTTGTTTGACAAGAAGGTCAGTGGGAGCATAGTGACATTCCTCATATTGTATGTAGATGACATACTACCGATGGAGAATGACATCCCTACTTTACAAAAGGTAAAGACATGTCTTGTAAATACATTGTTTGTGAAAGACTTAGGAGAAGCATCCTACATCTTAGGGATAAATATCTATAGAGATAGATCAAGAAGGATTCTTGGACTAAGTCAGAGCACACACATTGATAATGTTTTGAAGTGGTTCAATATGGAGAACTCAAAGAGAGGAAAACTACCGTCATTACACAGAGTGACGATCTCTAGGAGTCAATGTTCCCGTTCTTGTGAAAAAAGGGAATACATGAGTGCGATTCTATATGGATCAACAATTGGATCAATCATGTATGCAACATTGTAAACCCATCCAGATGACTTGTATTCCTTGAGCATGATGAGCAGATATCAATTAGATCTAGGTGATGCTCACTAGATAGCTATAAAGAACATCCTCAAGTACTTGAGAAGTGTCACGGATCTGTTCTTACCCTAATCCTAAACCCACTATCCAAAAGGGCAGTGTTAAAGGGATTAGAACGCCCATCCCTGAGTGGCCCAAAAATCACACACAGATAATATGCAAAAATGAAATAACATTCTTCTTTATTAAAATGAACCAAAAGGTTTAGTACATAAGGCTCGTAGGTCAACATGGAAAGAGAAAAAGATAAGAAACTAGCCAACAACTACATCCCTTTTACTATTAGCTCCCATGTAGATTCCATAATTGATGTAGTAGTCTTTATTGTTGTGTATAAATGAGTAGATGAAAGTAAATCTCTAGTTCCTTGCATTACCTAAAATTGAGAAAATCAATACACAAAGTCAATGCAATTGCATGATACGCTATATAAAAATAAGTAAAGTAATTTATAAGAAAACTAGTATGCTTGGCAAGGCTTATGTTTTAAAAGCATATCGAACGATCTTCCAAAACCCAAAATGTTTGTTCAACAAGAATTTTATTACTAATTTCCCATTATGTTGTAATCAAGAAGCATGCTTATATTAGTTTATGTGACTCTACTACCCCAACACGATGGGGAGGTCACCAAGCTCCTTCTAACCAAAGGAGATAGGAGGTCAAAGTACAAAACCCCACCCTTTAATCAAGGGGGGTTTTGCTCTGATTCAATATCAACATCATCAACTTTTCCAACATCATTATGAACATCAATATACAGACAGTCATAATGGGTATTGTAATTTAGGGTTTCATGTTTCTCAAAATGTAGTATAGAAGAAAAGTGGAAGACTATTCATAGGGAACAATAGTTCATCCAAATAAATAGCCAAGCATAAGTCAAGAGATACCTAAAAGTATCATCATTACAATCAAAGAGGAGTTGTCTAATAGTGTACCTTTTTGGATGCTAACCGAGTAAAGATCCAAGAGTGAAAGGTTAAGGTCTCAAGTAGATCCTAGATCAATTATGATATAGATTTGAGGGTCAAGATCATATTATGCCAACACTATGTATTCAGTATGCAAGATTAGGGTTTTGCATTCCTATACAACCCTAGGGTAGATCATCCATTTATAATTGACATTATATCAATATTTCAATCATTTAATCAAGCATCAAGCATATATTGAGAATGAATGATCTACTTTGGTGTTTTTAGGAACCATATTAGATAACCCTAGTTATATCATTAATATTTGTGTCATTATTCAAGTTTCTAGATCATAATGATAGTTTTTTGCTTAAACATCAGAGTAAGATTGCATGATGGATCAGGAATTAGATTAGGATCATGAACTTAAGAAAGTTGTCCATTTTATACTCAAGAAGGTTATTCAAAGGTACTTTCATAAAAATAGAGAACATAGATACGAAACAGGTTCTAAAACAATTTTTATTAGATTGGGCTAATTTTTTTGATTAAAATGGACTATAATTTGGATATGTTTGCAGCTAGGAATCTCAAGATATCATTTTTGTAGAGATACTCTCGCTATGGAAGGCGGCCACCTAGGGTTAGGCGGAAGCGAAAGCCGTGGCCAAGGAGGAAGAAGTAGTGGATGAGGAGGCGGCGGACGTGGTTCGGGGATCACCCCTCATGTAGGGAACCTTCAGGACCCCAATGCCACACCAAGAGATCTGTCAACAAAGGCAGCGGACGGCGAGAACCATAAACATACTAAGGAAAAGTCATATATGGAACCCATGATAGTGAAGAAGGTCTCACCCGCCCTTAAACCCGTTTCCCCGGACACCCTCACCAACGCGGATATTTGTGTGGATAGAAGCGGTGCACTGCCAGTGATCACGATCAACTCGGTGACACTTCCTATGCTACTGGAGCCATGGAAGTATGAGGTTATCATTAAGCCCATCGACGGAAGCATAGGGTTCCACACCCTTGTCAACCGTCTCTCCATTCTCTGGACACCAACTGATACTTTTTGAGGAATAGACCTCGAGATGGGATACTATGTCATCCAATTGGCTAATGAAACGGACTTCGTCAAGGCCATGACAGGAGGTCCTTGGACGGTGTTCGGGAACTACCTCTCTGTTCAATCATGGTTGACAGGGTTTAGGACCTCTGATCCCATCCCAAAGCGCCTTGTTGTCTGGCTGCGGGGGAAGGACCTTCTGATTTTCCTATTTCAAAACAGGCTTCTTGCGTGCATTGACGACCTGGTCGGTAAAACCATCAAGATTGACAACACAACATCCACCGGCGATCGCGGGAATTTTCCCGTCTCGCGGTCGAGGTTGACACAATGAAGCCACTTCTCCCAACCATCTTCCTCAATGGATAGAACTACAGACTGGAGTATGAGAACTTACCAACGGTCTGCATGCAATGTGGTCGACTCGGTCACTCCGCGAAAGGTTGTACCCATGCCCAACCGTTTGTTCCTAATGAATCCTCATCATCTACTGCACCGATTCTACGGGCACCATGTTCCTATACTGAGGAAATCCACGCCCCCAAACCTCAACGACGACAAGCGGCCAAGACGCCCAACCCTAATGATGACCAGGGAAGCCCTCCTAATGCTCAGGCTACTGAGTTGAACCCTCCAACACACACTGTCGGGCAAGGGAACCCTCCAGCCAATGCTAATTCAAAACATGACTGGAAAATAGTAGTTAGCAAGAAGAACAGGAAGAAGAACCAACCCAAACAGGGGCAACCTGTACCACCAGGGAACACCTCCGGTAATAAGGAAGCCCAGGGGAATTTTCAGGCTAACACAACAATCTCCGAGGGTAGAAAATAAGTTCCCAATAAAGGGGTGTCTTTCAGATTCGAAAGCCTAGCCCTGCCAGTCACTACTACTTCTAATCCAAACACCTTCCAATGGGGCACCTCGGCAAGAAGAAATAATGGGGTTGTCCTGAGAAGTACGCACATCACCTACCAACATGTTGGTTCTAGCCCTGAGAGGGTGCACAAGAAGGGGAAGCATGCCCATGGGGTAAGCCACACCGAACCGTCGGGAGCCCAGAAATAGCTTGACTTCACACCGGAGAGCCAGACCATGGACGAGGTACCTCTGGAGCAACTACAAGTTATGGAAGAAGATGGATACGATGACGATGGCCCGGGCCAGGGCCTGCTTGTGGAAATCCAGTAACCCTCCCACCCAATCGTTCTTAATGTTTAATTACATCTGCTGGAACGTGCAAGGAGCATGATCTAAACATACCATCTGTCTTCTTAAAGAATACAAAATCAAGTATAAGCTACATATGCTGATCCTCCTCGAAACCAGATGTAGTGGCGCTACGGCTGACACTGTCATCAAGAAACTCGACTTCTCCTCCTCCCACCGCGTTGAAGCGTTGGGTTTCTCTGGCGGCATATGGATCCTCTGGGATGATGCTCACTGTCATGTTGACATTCTCAAAAATCACAAGTAATTCATCCACTGTCGGGTGAATATGTCCTGGCACACCACCTTTGTCTATGGCAGTCCCACTCCCTCTAAGTGTAAGCTCCTCTAGCCCAGATTACTGGAACTCTCCGAGAAGGTCACCAGCGCATGGGTAGTCCTGGGCAATTTTAACACAATGTTGGATCCCTCAGAGATGAAGGGTGGCAATCATTTCGACAGAGCTAATAGTCGCCTATTCAATGCCTTGCTTCAACAATCCGACCTTGTGGAAGTTAAAACTAATGGCCAATTCTACACTTTTAAATGCCACCTGCTATTTGAAAATTTGGACATAGTACTCACAAAAGACCAATGGCTTACAGCTGAAGGGGGCCTCAACAATTCCATTCTACCTAGACTCAATTCTGACCATAACCCCATCCTTCTAACTAGCCACCCCGCCAGGGATGCTCGGCCTGCTATATTCAGAACAAAGGCGAGCTGGCAGATTCTACCAGACTTTGAGAAGGCTATCATGCCCTTCTGGGACAGATCAAAACCCTTCCTAGATGCCCTCCCTACCTTTCAAAGTGTTGTCCTCAAGTGGGAATGACACTCTCGCCAATAAAAGAACAAGCGAAAGAACTCTATCCTCACCATTCTGGACCGCTACCAGGTACGAGATAGTGTCACTTCCTACTCGTCTAATGATTCTTTGTCCTCCATCTTAATAGAGCAGCACTTGAACATCCTCCTTGCCGAAGAACTCGATTGGCAACAAAAAGCACATATCCAGTGGCTGCAATGTGGTGATGGCAACACAAAATTTTTCCATTCTTATGTTAAAGGGCCCCGCCACGCCACAAGGATCGCCAGGCTGAGAAACATGGATGGTGTCTGGGTTGACACTCTTGCTGACATTCAAGCGACTATCTTAGACCACTTCCACCGTCTTATGGCACGGAACAACACCACTGTAAATAGCCAACATACCCAAAACTACATTGGCAGCTTCCAAGCTCTCACGCCACAGGCCCTAAATTTCATTGCAAGAACCCCTGGTCAGGATGAAATTCGTAAGATGCTCTGGTTGATGGCACCCTCCAAAGCCCCTAGTCCCGATGGCACCCACAATGGTTTCCTTCAGAACCAATGGCCCACGATTGGCCCCTCAATCACTCAAACTGTTCAACATGCCTTCAACACTGGGAAGATAGAAGACAAACTCACTGATTCCTATATGGTCCTCATACCCAAGGTGAAGTAGCCCCAGAGATGAATCGATCTCTGCCCCATATCCCTGAACAATTCCTGCTTCAAGCTCATCTCAAAAATCTTAGTGGAAAGAATTAAACCCCACCTCCCATCCTGGATTTCTGACAACCAATCAAGCTTTATACCTGTAAGGCGTATCAGTGATAATATTCTCCTCGTGCAAGAGATGATGCATTCCATGAGACAAAAGAAATCGGGGAAAAATGGGTTAGTATAAAATTAGACCTCTCAAAGGCCTTTGATCGCATGGACTGGTCATTTATCAAGGACACTTTGTGAAAGACAGGTCTCCCACCCATCACCGTATCCTTAATTATGAACATCATCTCCAGTGGGAACACCTCTATTATCTGGGAAGGTACTCCTCTTTCATCGTTTAAAGCCGTGAAAGGAGTCTGTCAGGGCGATCCCCTCAGCCCATATGTATTTGTACTCTGCATGGAGAGGCTTTCTCAATCTATCAATGAAGTTGTAGTCAAAAACCAATGGAAACCGATTCATCTCACCAAGCATGGCATGCCACTTTCCCACGTCTTCTTCACAGATGACATTCTCCTGATGGCTGAAGCCAATGTGCAGCAGGCACGGATCATCCAAAATGTCCTTGATAATTTCAGCAAGGCATCAGGCCAAGCAGTGTCCATGGACAAGTCATATTGCTATTTCTCAAGAAACGCTTCTAGCTCCGATAAACACTCTTTCTGTGAGGCCATAGGCTTTAGAAGCATGACTGACATGGGACGATACTTAGGGGTACCAATTCTTCATCACCGCATTAATAAAAACACACATCAACGTCTAATTTCTAGCATCAAGGATCGTATGACGAGTTGGTCTGCGCGTCACCTTTCTCTGGCTGGTAGGGTAACATTGGAAAAGGCCACCTTACAGGCAATTCCATCTTACACTATGCAGACGGTGCACCGTTCCCCTCCTTTATGCGATGACATCAATCGCCACATCAAGAACTTCATCTGGTCAGGAGGACGAGAGCTGAGGAAGCTCTCCCTAGTTGGGTGGGCTAGGCATAAATAATTCTCTCGAGCAAAATGAAGCACATATGCTCAAGAATGTGTGACAACAACCATCTTACCTCCTGGGTGAAGATTCTCAATGAAAAATATATGTGAGGGAACCATATCACCAAGAAACCATGCTCTTCAATTTGGGCCTTTTTCAAGAGGCACATGAACGTTGTGACCATCCAATGCCACAAAGCTATCGTTTCAGGTACCTACACTAATGTGTGGTCAAACAAATGGATCAATGGTGAGTCTATTATGATCTTAGACCCCTCCTGGTCTGTCCCCCCTGAGCTTCAGGACATGACAGTCAGCTCCTTGCGACTAGATAATGGTGAATGGGATACCTCGTTCATCACCAATTTTATGCCCCCTGCTACGCACAACATCATACCTTACATTCCCCCGCCCACCGACGATTCTTCAGCAGACCTCTGGGTCTGGCCACATGACATTCTAGGCAACCTCACTGCTAAAGCTATGTATAACTGGATTAAGGAGGAAACCCATCAGGCCACCACTGGCAACTGGAGGGCAATCTGGTAACAACACATACCAGAGCATCTGAAGATCTTTTTATGGCTTCTACAACACCGCGCTCTTCTCACCAAAGCTGAAATGAAATGGCGTCATATGGATGTGGATACCTTATGCCCACTCTGCAATAATTATGAGGACACCCTTCTGCATTGCTTAAGAGATTGTATCTTCAGCAAGGGCATATGGGTCAAATTAGCTCTTCCTGGAAGCCCTCATTTGCTTGATGAAGAAGCATGGATCCACTGGGTCATCTCTCCCACTGCCGATACACCTGGCTCAGCTATTCTACACATTGTTGCATGCTAGCACATATGGAACACCTGAAACAAGCACATACATGACCGTATAGAGCTACCCGTCCAAGTTCAGTTGTCGTTCATCCATGAGAGAACTAGATCCATTCTGGATAATAAGCTACCATCCACATCAATGGCCCGACAACGAGAACCAGTTTCCTACTGCCCTGGGATAGTAGACTACCTTATCTTCATCAATGTTGTCTACAACAACACTTCCAAGGATACAGCCATTGGAATCCATATAACGACCTCCACGGGACAATTCATATATGTCAGAAGTGCGGCCCTTAGGACAACTTCAGCCTTCCACGCTGAGCTCACTGCCAACACCACAGCTACTACCATATGCCGATCTAAAAACCTGCGCAATGTGGCTATCGTTATTGACTCTAGTCTGTCGATGCAGCTGGTGCATCAACCAACATGTCTCTCACCAAATCTCCATTAACTAAGGAGGAAATTCCATGTCGCCAAGGCTGATCTGGACAATCTATGGATGATTTATATCCCTAGAGAACTCAATCGGATCGCAGACATAATAGATAAAACTACTCTTCAGTCCCACACCCCCCTTCTTTCAATAGTAATGAGCCTTTTTGGGGAGTAGAGGAACTTAATGTAGATGTTTCAAGTATTTGGCATGTCCAGAGCACAAGATGAATAATAAGCTTTGATCATATAAAAAAAGATATCATTTTTGTAAGTTTGAGTCATTTTCTGGAATTTTGGGCAGAGAGGGAAATAAAATACCTAGGTTGAGAAAAATGACCGCCGTTGGATTCCTTGGTCTGCTTTGATCAGGCCAGATCTAATGGCTACAAGGTCATCCACTGATGATCACTTGCACAAGATTAAAGGAGTAGGGGGGTGGGTGAGGACCGTTGATCTTCACTTGGATCAGCGTGGACTCCGATTCGAGGGTCGCTGCTGGTCGTTCCAAGCAGCAGATCCCGCCCGCGAGCAGGGTTGCTCCACGGCACTGCGGAGGCCAGAGAAAAAGGGGGTGAGAGAGAGAGCCTGGTGTGGGGAGAGGAGGGAGAGGAGGTGTCTCTCATGTCTGTGGGGGCGGGCTGAAGGCAGTAGGGGTCTTAAATAGGTGTTTGGGTCTAGGGTTAGGGCTAAGGAGGGGGTGACACACCATATCGAGGCGGCTCATTTCCTTGGCCTCCAAGAGATGATTTCACACTACTAAATCATGCAGAAGCTTAGAGAGAGGGTGAGGAAACCTTTGGTCAAATCATTGGGGTGCAATAGGTTAGGTTAGCTGGTTGGGTTAGGAGCCAGGGTGGTCGGTCCACCGTGGACTTGCCATTCCAGGCGCAAGGTAGGGGATGACCCCAGTGTTGTTGGATTGAGATACAAGTTTGTTGGGTTAATCCGTGAGGCAAGTCTTGCCCAACAGAACCCCAAAGCACAAGATGGGCCGAGCCCAACAAGGGAAAAGGAGAAAAAAGAAATAAAAAGGGCTAAAACAAAGAGCTAGGAAAGGACTAGATCTTAGGAAATTCGTATAAAATCATAGGAAGGTCCAAATGGTCTTAAATTTGGAACATATCTACAACATGAAATGTAGAATAATGTGTACAAGTTTTGAGACCAAAAGATAAATCAAACTCAAGTATTTGAACAAAGAAGTGCATTAAGCTAATTAAGGTGCCCAAGAAGGCATGAAATTCATAGAAAACAATAGAATTTGATTTTGGGTATCTACATTGATCAAAGAGTCAAATGAGATCATGAATGACCATCATAAAGGTAAAACAAATATAAATTAAATAATAGAGAAGAGGGAAAACTCACATTGTCACATCCTCCCCTCCATATAAGGAATTTTGTCCCCAAAATTCAGGCTTCTTTGAAAAGGTCAGGAAATCATTCCTCTATGTCTGACTTCAACTCCCAAGTAGCATCATCACTCCCATGGTTCTTCCAAAACACTTTAACCATATCGATTTTCTTATTTCTGAGCTCCTTAGTTCAAGTATCAAGTATCTTGACCAGAGCTTCTTGGTACACAAGGGTGTCCTTTAACATACTGCTTTAGGTTCAACACATGAAATATGTTGTGCATCATGATATATTGTGGGGGTAGAGCCAACCTGTAAGCACATTCCCCAATACAATCGAAAATTTCAAAAGGACCCAAATATCTAGGGTTGCGTTTTCCTTTGTTCTTTGCAATAGCCCGAATCGGTTGAATCTTTAGGAAAACATGATCACCTACTAGGAACTGAGTGCCAGTCCTATGCGCATCAACATAAGACTTCTGACAATCTTGTTCCCTTTTTAACCTTTGCTTGATTAGGTTGACATTGTCAGAATAGAGTTGTAGTTCCTCAGATTTCAGAATTCGTGTTTTGCCTACTTCATCCCAATAAAGTGGAGATCTACACGGTCTTCCATACAAAGCTTCATAGGGAGGCATGCCTATACTGGATTGGTAGATATTGTTGTAGGCAAACTCAACAAGAGGAAGGTGGTGGTCTCAAGAACTGCCCCAATCAAGGATGCATGATCTCAACAAGTCTTCTAGAACTTGGATTGTCCTCTCAGACTGTCTGTCAGTTTGTGGGTGATATGCAATACTAAAATTCAGTTGAGTTCCCAATTCTTCTTGTACCTATCCCCACAAGTGAGAAGTGAACTTTGCATCACGATCGAACACGATGGATACCAGAATCCCATGCAATCTGACTATCTCACGGATGTAAAGTTCTCATAACTCATGAACCTTGGTTGTTGTCTTGATCAGATTAAATGGGCTGATTTAGTCATATGATCAACTACAACCCAAATGGCATCACTTCCTTTCCTGGTCCTGGGTGGACCCACCACAAAATCCACGGTGATATTTTCCCATTTCCACTCGGGGATAGGTAGGGGTTGTAGAAGACCTCCTAGACGTTGATGTTCAACCTTGATCTGTTGGCAGATCAGACACTTGGAGATGAAAGTAGCAATGTCAGTCTTCATATTCCTCCACCAAAAGTGCCTTTGCAGATCCTTGTACATTTTAGTCAATCCTGTATGCATAGTATATTTCAACCCGCGAGCTTCTCGTAACACCATTTCTATCATGACTAAATCTTATGGGACACATATGCATTGTTTGTATTGGATTCCACCATCTATACCGACTGTCAGATGAGTTTGGGGGTTCTCTAATAGCTTAGTCATTTCATCAAGGCTCTTTCTATTCTTTTGGGTTGATAGTATCTCAGACTGGAGGCCTAGTTTTACATGGACACTGGCCAAGATAAGAATGTTTCCCATATGCCTCGTGGCCCAAGGTGACATGACTTCCATGTTCCTCCATTCAGTAGTAAAGATAGTAGCACATTTAGCCTACTTCCTACTGAGTGCATCGGCCACCACATTTGCCTTACCGGGGTGGTAGGCAATGGTGAAGTCATAGTCTTTAAGGTACTCGAGCCAACACCTCTGTCTGAGATTGAGATCCCTCTGTGTCACGATATATTTTAGACTCTTGTGGTCGATGAGGATGTCAAAAGTGGCACCATACAAGTAGTGTCACCGTATTTTCAAAGCCTATATGATGGCGGAAAGCTCAAGGCCATGGGTTGTATTAAAATGAACCAAAAGGTTTAGTACATAAGGCCCGTAGGTCAACATGGAAAGAGAAAAAGATAAGAAACTAGCCAAAAACTACATCCCTTTTACAATTAGCTCCCATGTAGAGTCCATAATTGATGTAGCAATCTTTATTGCTGTATATAAATGAGTAGACGAAAGTAAATCTCTAGTTCCTTGCATTACCTAAAATCGAGAAAATCAAGACACAAAGTCAATGCAATTGCACGATACACTATATAAAAACAAGTAAAGCAATTTATAAGAAAACTAGTATGCTTGGCAGGACTTATGTTTTAAAAGCATATTGAATGATCTTTCAAAATCAAAAATGTTTGTTCAACAAGAATTTTATTACGAATTTCCCATTATGTTGTAATCCAGAAGCATGCTTATATTAGTTTATGTGACTCTACTACCCCAATGTGATGGGCAGGTCAGCAAGCTCCTTCTCACCAAAGGAGATAGGAGGTCAAAGTACAAAACCCCACCCTTCAATCAAGGGGGGTTTTGCTTATATTCAATATCAACATCATCAAATTTTTCAACATCATTATCAACATCAATATACGGGCAGTCATAATGGGTATTGTAATTTAGGGTTTCATGTTTCTCAAAATGTAGTATAGAAGAAAAATGGAAGACTACTCATAGGCAACAATAGTTCATCCAAATAAATAGCCAAGCATAAGTCAAGAAATATCTAAAAGTATCACCATTACAATAAAAGAGGAGTTGTATAATAGTGTACCTTTTTGGATGCTAACTGAGTAAATATCCAAGAGTGAAAGGTCAAGGTCTCAAGTAGATCCCAGATCAATCAAGATATAGATTTGAGGGTCAAGATAATATTATGCCAACACCATGTATTCAGTATGAAAGATTAGGGTTTTGCATTCCTATACAACCCTAGGGTAGATCATCCATTTATAATCGACATTATATCAATATTTCAATCATTTAATCAAGCATCAAGCATATATTGAGAATGAATGATCTACTTTGGTGTTTTTAGGAACCATATTAGATAACCCTAGTTATATCATTAATATTTGTGTCATTATTCAAGTTTCTAGATCATAATGATAGTTTTTTGCTTAAACATCAGAGTAAGATTGCATGATGGATCAGGAATTAGATTAGGATCATGAACTTAAGAAAGTTGTCCATTTTATACTCAAGAAGGTTATTCAAAGGTACTTTCATAAAAATAGAGAACATAGATACGAAACAGGTTCTAAAACAATTTTTATTAGATTGGGCTAATTTTTTTGATTAAAATGGACTATAATTTGGATATGTTTGCAGCTAGGAATCTCAAGATATCATTTTTGTAGAGATACTCTCGCTATGGAAGGAGGCCACCTAGGGTTAGGCGGAAGCGAAAGCCGTGGCCAAGGAGGAAGAAGTAGTGGATGAGGAGGCGGCGGACGTGGTTCGGGGATCACCCCTCATGTAGGGAACCTTCAGGACCCCGATGCCACACCAAGAGATCTGTCAACAAAGGCAGCGGACGGCGAGAACCATAAACATACTAAGGAAAAGTCATATATGGAACCCATGATAGGGAAGAAGGTCTCACCCGCCCTTAAACCCGTTTCCCCGGACACCCTCACCAACGTGGATATTTGTGTGGATAGAAGCGGTGCACTGCCAGTGATCACGATCAACTCGGCGACACTTCCTATGCTACTGGAGCCATGGAAGTATGAGGTTATCATTAAGCCCATCGACGGAAGCATAGGGTTCCACACCCTTGTCAACCGTCTCTCCATTCTCTGGACACCAACTGATACTTTTTGAGGAATAGACCTCGAGATGGGATACTATGTCATCCAATTGGCTAATGAAACGGACTTCGTCAAGGCCATGACAGGAGGTCCTTGGACGGTGTTCGGGAACTACCTCTCTGTTCAATCATGGTTGGCAGGGTTTAGGACCTCTGATCCCATCCCAAAGCGCCTTGTTGTCTGGCTGCGGGGGAAGGACCTTCTGATTTTCCTATTTCAAAACAGGCTTCTTGCGTGCATTGACGACCTGGTCGGTAAAACCATCAAGATTGACAACACAACATCCACCGGCGATCGCGGGAATTTTCCCGTCTCGCGGTCGAGGTTGACACAACGAAGCCACTTCTCCCAACCATCTTCCTCAATGGATAGAACTACAGACTGGAGTATGAGAACTTACCAACGGTCTGCATGCAATGTGGTCGACTCGGTCACTCCGCGAAAGGTTGTACCCATGCCCAACCGTTTGTTCCTAATGAATCCTCATCATCTACTGCACCGATTCTACGGGCACCATGTTCCTATACTAAGGAAATCCACGCCCCCAAACCTCAATGACGACAAGCGGCCAAGACGCCCAACCCTAATGATGACCAGGGAAGCCCTCCTAATGCTCAGGCTACTGAGTTGAACCCTCCAACACACACTGTCGGGCAAGGGAACCCTCCAGCCAATGCTAATTCAAAACATGACTGGAAAATAGTAGTTAGCAAGAAGAACAGGAAGAAGAACCAACCCAAACAGGGGCAACCTGTACCACCAGGGAACACCTCCGGTAATAAGGAAGCCCAGGGGAATTTTCAGGCTAACACAACAATCACCCCGGTAGACGATGAAGTCTCCGAGGGTAGAAAATAAGTTCCCAATAAAGGGGTGTCTTTCAGATTCGAAAGCCTATCCCTGCCAGTCACTACTACTTCTAATCCAAACACCTTCCAATGGGGCACCTCGGCAAGAAGAAATAATGGGGTTGTCCTGAGAAGTACGCACATCACCTACCAACATGTTGGTTCTAGCCCTGAGAGGGTGCACAAGAAGGGGAAGCATGCCCATGGGGTAAGCCACACCGAACCGTCGGGAGCCCAGAAATAGCTTGACTTCACACCGGAGAGCCAGACCATGGACGAGGTACCTCTGGAGCAACTACAAGTTATGGAAGAAGATGGATACGATGACGATGGCCCGGGCCAGGGCCTGCTTGTGAAAATCCAGTAACCCTCCCACCCAATCGTTCTTAATGTTTAATTACATCTGCTGGAACGTGCAAGGAGCATGATCTAAACATACCATCTGTCTTCTTAAAGAATACAAAATCAAGTATAAGCTACATATGCTGATCCTCCTCGAAACCAGATGTAGTGGCGCTACGGCTGACACTGTCATCAAGAAACTCGACTTCTCCTCCTCCCACCGCGTTGAAGCGTTGGGTTTCTCTGGCGGCATATGGATCCTCTGGGATGATGCTCACTGTCATGTTGACATTCTCAAAAATCACAAGTAATTCATCCACTGTCGGGTGAATATGTCCTGGCACACCACCTTTGTCTATGGCAGTCCCACTCCCTCTAAGTGTAAGCTCCTCTAGCCCAGATTACTGGAACTCTCCGAGAAGGTCACCAGCGCATGGGTAGTCCTGGGCGATTTTAACACAATGTTGGATCCCTCAGAGAAGAAGGGTGGCAATCATTTCGACAGAGCTAATAGTCGCCTATTCAATGCCTTGCTTCAACAATCCGACCTTGTGGAAGTTAAAACTAATGGCCAATTCTACACTTTTAAATGCCACCTGCTATTTGAAAATTTGGACATAGTACTCACAAAAGACCAATGGCTTACAGCTGAAGGGGGCCTCAACAATTCCATTCTACCTAGACTCAATTCTGACCATAACCCCATCCTTCTAACTAGCCACCCCGCCAGGGATGCTCGGCCTGCTATATTCAGAACAAAGGCGAGCTGGCAGATTCTACCAGACTTTGAGAAGGCTATCATGCCCTTCTGGGACAGATCAAAACCCTTCCTAGATGCCCTCCCTACCTTTCAAAGTGTTGTCCTCAAGTGGGAATGACACTCTCGCCAATAAAAGAACAAGCGAAAGAACTCTATCCTCACCATTCTGGACCGCTACCAGGTACGAGATAGTGTCACTTCCTACTCGTCTAATGATTCTTTGTCCTCCATCTTAATAGAGCAGCACTTGAACATCCTCCTTGCCGAAGAACTCGATTGGCAACAAAAAGCACATATCCAGTGGCTGCAATGTGGTGATGGCAACACAAAATTTTTCCATTCTTATGTTAAAGGGCCCCGCCACGCCACAAGGATCGCCAGGCTGAGAAACATGGATGGTGTCTGGGTTGACACTCTTGCTGACATTCAAGCGACTATCTTAGACCACTTCCACCGTCTTATGGCACGGAACAACACCACTGTAAATAGCCAACATACCCAAAACTACATTGGCAGCTTCCAAGCTCTCACGCCACAGGCCCTAAATTTCATTGCAAGAACCCCTGGTCAGGATGAAATTCGTAAGATGCTCTGGTTGATGGCACCCTCCAAAGCCCCTAGTCCCGATGGCACCCACAATGGTTTCCTTCAGAACCAATGGCCCACGATTGGCCCCTCAATCACTCAAACTGTTCAACATGCCTTCAACACTGGGAAGATAGAAGACAAACTCACTGATTCCTATATGGTCCTCATACCCAAGGTGAAGTAGCCCCAGAGATGAATCGATCTCTGCCCCATATCCCTGAACAATTCCTGCTTCAAGCTCATCTCAAAAATCTTAGTGGAAAGAATTAAACCCCACCTCCCATCCTGGATTTCTGACAACCAATCAAGCTTTATACCTGTAAGGCGTATCAGTGATAATATTCTCCTCGTGCAAGAGATGATGCATTCCATGAGACAAAAGAAATCGGGGAAAAATGGGTTAGTATAAAATTAGACCTCTCAAAGGCCTTTGATCGCATGGACTGGTCATTTATCAAGGACACTTTGTGAAAGACAGGTCTCCCACCCATCACCGTATCCTTAATTATGAACATCATCTCCAGTGGGAACACCTCTATTATCTGGGAAGGTACTCCTCTTTCATCGTTTAAAGCCGTGAAAGGAGTCTGTCAGGGCGATCCCCTCAGCCCATATGTATTTGTACTCTGCATGGAGAGGCTTTCTCAATCTATCAATGAAGTTGTAGTCAAAAACCAATGGAAACCGATTCATCTCACCAAGCATGGCATGCCACTTTCCCACGTCTTCTTCACAGATGACATTCTCCTGATGGCTGAAGCCAATGTGCAGCAGGCACGGATCATCCAAAATGTCCTTGATAATTTCAGCAAGGCATCAGGCCAAGCAGTGTCCATGGACAAGTCATATTGCTATTTCTCAAGAAACGCTTCTAGCTCCGATAAACACTCTTTCTGTGAGGCCATAGGCTTTATAAGCATGACTGACATGGGACGATACTTAGGGGTACCAATTCTTCATCACCGCATTAATAAAAACACACATCAACGTCTAATTTCTAGCATCAAGGATCGTATGACGAGTTGGTCTGCGCGTCACCTTTCTCTGGCTGGTAGGGTAACATTGGCAAAGGCCACCTTACAGGCAATTCCATCTTACACTATGCAGACGGTACACCGTTCCCCTCCTTTATGCGATGACATCAATCGCCACATCAAGAACTTCATCTGGTCAGGAGGACGAGAGCTGAGGAAGCTCTCCCTAGTTGGGTGGGCTAGGCATAAAGAATTCTCTCGAGCAGAATGAAGCACATATGCTCAAGAATGTGTGACAACAACCATCTTACCTCCTGGGTGAAGATTCTCAATGAAAAATATATGTGAGGGAACCATATCACCAAGAAACCATGCTCTTCAATTTGGGCCTTTTTCAAGAGGCACATGAACGTTGTGACCATCCAATGCCACAAAGCTATCGTTTCAGGTACCTACACTAATGTGTGGTCAAACAAATGGATCAATGGTGAGTCTATTATGATCTTAGACCCCTCCTGGTCTGTCCCCCCTGAGCTTCAGGACATGACAGTCAGCTCCTTGCGACTAGATAATGGTGAATGGGATACCTCGTTCATCACCAATTTTATGCCCCCTGCTACGCACAACATCATACCTTACATTCCCCCGCCCACCGACGATTCTTCAGCAGACCTCTGGGTCTGGCCACATGACATTCTAGGCAACCTCACTGTTAAAGCTATGTATAACTGGATTAAGGAGGAAACCCATCAGGCCACCACTGGCAACTGGAGGGCAATCTGGTAACAACACATACCAGAGCATCTGAAGATCTTTTTATGGCTTCTACAACACCGCGCTCTTCTCACCAAAGCTGAAATGAAATGGCGTCATATGGATGTGGATACCTTATGCCCACTCTGCAATAATTATGAGGACACCCTTCTGCATTGCTTAAGAGATTGTATCTTCAGCAAGGGCATATGGGTCAAATTAGCTCTTCCTGGAAGCCCTCATTTGCTTGATGAAGAAGCATGGATCCACTGGGTCATCTCTCCCACTGCCGATACACCTGGCTCAGCTATTCTACACATTGTTGCATGCTAGCACATATGGAACACCTGAAACAAGCACATACATGACCGTATAGAGCTACCCGTCCAAGTTCAGTTGTCGTTCATCCATGAGAGAACTAGATCCATTTTGGATAATAAGCTACCATCCACATCAATGGCCCGACAACGAGAACCAGTTTCCTACTGCCCTGGGATAGTAGACTACCTTATCTTCATCAATGTTGTCTACAACAACACTTCCAAGGATACAGCCATTGGAATCCATATAACGACCTCCACGGGACAATTCATATATGTCAGAAGTGCGGCCCTTAGGACAACTTCAGCCTTCCACGCTGAGCTCACTGCCAACACCACAGCTACTACCATATGCCGATCTAAAAACCTGCGCAATGTGGCTATCCTTATTGACTCTAGTCTGTCGATGCAGCTGGTGCATCAACCAACATGTCTCTCACCAAATCTCCATTAACTAAGGAGGAAATTCCATGTCGCCAAGGCTGATCTGGACAATCTATGGATGATTTATATCCCTAGAGAACTCAATCGGATCGCAGACATAATAGATAAAACTACTCTTCAGTCCCACACCCCCCTTCTTTCAATAGTAATGAGCCTTTTTGGGGAGTAGAGGAACTTAATGTAGATGTTTCAAGTATTTGGCATGTCCAGAGCACAAGATGAATAATAAGCTTTGATCATATAAAAAAAGATATCATTTTTGTAAGTTTGAGTCATTTTCTGGAATTTTGGGCAGAGAGGGAAATAAAATACCTAGGTTGAGAAAAATGACCGCCGTTGGATTCCTTGGTCTGCTTTGATCAGGCCAGATCTAATGGCTACAAGGTCATCCACTGATGATCACTTGCACAAGATTAAAGGAGTAGGGGGGTGGGTGAGGACCGTTGATCTTCACTTGGATCAGCGTGGACTCCGATTCGAGGGTCGCTGCTGGTCGTTCCAAGCAGCAGATCCCGCCCGCGAGCAGGGTTGCTCCACGGCACTGCGGAGGCCAGAGAAAAAGGGGGTGAGAGAGAGAGCCTGGTGTGGGGAGAGGAGGGAGAGGAGGTGTCTCTCATGTCTGTGGGGGCGGGCTGAAGGCAGTAGGGGTCTTAAATAGGTGTTTGGGTCTAGGGTTAGGGCTAAGGAGGGGGTGACACACCATATCGAGGCGGCTCATTTCCTTGGCCTCCAAGAGATGATTTCACACTACTAAATCATGCAGAAGCTTAGAGAGAGGGTGAGGAAACCTTTGGTCAAATCATTGGGGTGCAATAGGTTAGGTTAGCTGGTTGGGTTAGGAGCCAGGGTGGTCGGTCCACCATGGACTTGCCATTCCAGGCGCAAGGTAGGGGATGACCCCAGTGTTGTTGGATTGAGATACAAGTTTGTTGGGTTAATCCGTGAGGCAAGTCTTGCCCAACAGAACCCCAAAGCACAAGATGGGCCGAGCCCAACAAGGGAAAAGGAGAAAAAAGAAATAAAAAGGGCTAAAACAAAGAGCTAGGAAAGGACTAGATCTTAGGAAATTCGTATAAAATCATAGGAAGGTCCAAATGGTCTTAAATTTGGAACATATCTACAACATGAAATGTAGAATAATGTGTACAAGTTTTGAGACCAAAAGATAAATCAAACTCAAGTATTTGAACAAAGAAGTGCATTAAGCTAATTAAGGTGCCCAAGAAGGCATGAAATTCATAGAAAACAATAGAATTTGATTTTGGGTATCTACATTGATCAAAGAGTCAAATGAGATCATGAATGACCATCATAAAGGTAAAACAAATATAAATTAAATAATAGAGAAGAGGGAAAACTCACATTGTCACATCCTCCCCTCCATATAAGGAATTTTGTCCCCAAAATTCAGGCTTCTTTGAAAAGGTCAGGAAATCATTCCTCTATGTCTGACTTCAACTCCCAAGTAGCATCATCACTCCCATGGTTCTTCCAAAACACTTTAACCATATCGATTTTCTTATTTCTGAGCTCCTTAGTTCAAGTATCAAGTATCTTGACCAGAGCTTCTTGGTACACAAGGGTGTCCTTTAACATACTGCTTTAGGTTCAACACATGAAATATGTTGTGCATCATGATATATTGTGGGGGTAGAGCCAACCTGTAAGCACATTCCCCAATACAATCGAAAATTTCAAAAGGACCCAAATATCTAGGGTTGCGTTTTCCTTTGTTCTTTGCAATAGCCCGAATCGGTTGAATCTTTAGGAAAACATGATCACCTACTAGGAACTGAGTGTCAGTCCTATGCGCATCAACATAAGACTTCTGACAATCTTGTTCCCTTTTTAACCTTTGCTTGATTAGGTTGACATTGTCAGAATAGAGTTGTAGTTCCTCAGATTTCAGAATTCGTGTTTTGCCTACTTCATCCCAATAAAGTGGAGATCTACACGGTCTTCCATACAAAGCTTCATAGGGAGGCATGCCTATACTGGATTGGTAGATATTGTTGTAGGCAAACTCAACAAGAGGAAGGTGGTGGTCTCAAGAACTGCCCCAATCAAGGATGCATGATCTCAACAAGTCTTCTAGAACTTGGATTGTCCTCTCAGACTGTCTGTCAGTTTGTGGGTGATATGCAATACTAAAATTCAGTTGAGTTCCCAATTCTTCTTGTACCTATCCCCACAAGTGAGAAGTGAACTTTGCATCACGATCGAACACGATGGATACCAGAATCCCATGCAATCTGACTATCTCACGGATGTAAAGTTCTCATAACTCATGAACCTTGGTTGTTGTCTTGATCAGATTAAATGGGCTGATTTAGTCATATGATCAACTACAACCCAAATGGCATCACTTCCTTTCCTGGTCCTGGGTGGACCCACCACAAAATCCACGGTGATATTTTCCCATTTCCACTCGGGGATAGGTAGGGGTTGTAGAAGACCTCCTAGACGTTGATGTTCAACCTTGATCTGTTGGCAGATCAGACACTTGGAGATGAAAGTAGCAATGTCAGTCTTCATATTCCTCCACCAAAAGTGCCTTTGCAGATCCTTGTACATTTTAGTCAATCCTGTATGCATAGTATATTTCAACCCGCGAGCTTCTCGTAACACCATTTCTATCATGACTAAATCTTATGGGACACATATGCATTGTTTGTATTGGATTCCACCATCTATACCGACTGTCAGATGAGTTTGGGGGTTCTCTAATAGCTTAGTCATTTCATCAAGGCTCTTTCTATTCTTTTGGGTTGATAGTATCTCAGACTGGAGGCCTAGTTTTACATGGACACTGGCCAAGATAAGAATGTTTCCCATATGCCTCGTGGCCCAAGGTGACATGACTTCCATGTTCCTCCATTCAGTAGTAAAGATAGTAGCACATTTAGCCTACTTCCTACTGAGTGCATCGGCCACCACATTTGCCTTACCGGGGTGGTAGGCAATGGTGAAGTCATAGTCTTTAAGGTACTCGAGCCAACACCTCTGTCTGAGATTGAGATCCCTCTGTGTCACGATATATTTTAGACTCTTGTGGTCGATGAGGATGTCAAAAGTGGCACCATACAAGTAGTGTCACCGTATTTTCAAAGCCTATATGATGGCGGAAAGCTCGAGGCCATGGGTTGTATTAAAATGAACCAAAAGGTTTAGTACATAAGGCCCGTAGGTCAACATGGAAAGAGAAAAAGATAAGAAACTAGCCAAAAACTACATCCCTTTTACAATTAGCTCCCATGTAGAGTCCATAATTGATGTAGCAATCTTTATTGCTGTGTATAAATGAGTAGACGAAAGTAAATCTCTAGTTCCTTGCATTACCTAAAATCGAGAAAATCAAGACACAAAGTCAATGCAATTGCACGGTACACTATATAAAAACAAGTAAAGCAATTTATAAGAAAACTAGTATGCTTGGCAGGACTTATGTTTTAAAAGCATATTGAATGATCTTTCAAAATCAAAAATGTTTGTTCAACAAGAATTTTATTACGAATTTCCCATTATGTTGTAATCCAGAAGCATGCTTATATTAGTTTATGTGACTCTACTACCCCAATGTGATGGGCAGGTCAGCAAGCTCCTTCTCTCCAAAGGAGATAGGAGGTCAAAGTACAAAACCCCACCCTTCAATCAAGGGGGGTTTTGCTTATATTCAATATCAACATCATCAAATTTTTCAACATCATTATCAACATCAATATACGGGCAGTCATAATGGGTATTGTAATTTAGGGTTTCATGTTTCTCAAAATGTAGTATAGAAGAAAAATGGAAGACTACTCATAGGCAACAATAGTTCATCCAAATAAATAGCCAACCATAAGTCAAGAAATATCTAAAAGTATCACCATTACAATAAAAGAGGAGTTGTATAATAGTGTACCTTTTTGGATGCTAACTGAGTAAATATCCAAGAGTGAAAGGTCAAGGTCTCAAGTAGATCCCAGATCAATCAAGATATAGATTTGAGGGTCAAGATAATATTATGCCAACACCATGTATTCAGTATGAAAGATTAGGGTTTTGCATTCCTATACAACCCTAGGGTAGATCATCCATTTATAATCGACATTATATCAATATTTCAATCTTTTAATCAAGCATGAAGCATATATCGAGAATGAATGATCTACTTTGGTGTTTTTAGGAACCATATTAGATAACCCTAGTTATATCATTAATATCTGAGTCATTATTCAAGTTTCTAGATCATAATGATAGTTTTGTTCTTAAACATCAGAGTAAGATTGCATGATGGATCAGGAATTAGATTTGGATCAGGGACTTAAGAAAGTTGTCCATTTTATACTCAAGAAGGTTATTAAAAGGTACTTTCATAAATATAGAGAACATAGATATGAAACAGGTTCTGAAACCATTTTTATTAGATTGGGCTAATTTTTCTGATGAAAATGGACTATAATTTCGATATGTTTGGATCTAGGAATCTCAAGATATCATTTTTGCAAGTTTGAGTCATTTTCTGGAATTTTGGGTAGAGAGGGAAATAAAATACCTAGGTCGAGCAAAATGATTGCCGTTGGATTCCTTGGTCTTTTTTGATCGGACCGGATCTAACGACTGCAAGGTCATCTACTGATGATCACTTGTGCAAGATTGAAGGAGCAGGGGGGTGTGAGGACCGTTGATCTTGACTTGGATCAATGTGGACTCCGATCCAAGGGTCCTTGCTGGTCATCCCAAGTAGCAGAACCCGTCCGCGAGTAGGGTTGCTCCGCGGTGGTGTGGCGGCTGGAGAAAAAGGGGTTGAGAGAGAGAGAGAGAGAGCACGACGTGGGTATAGCAGATGTCGCTCGTGTCTGTGGGGGCGGGTCGAAGGCAGTAGGGGTCTTAAATAGGTGTTTAGGGCTAGGGTTAGGGCTAAAGAGGGGGGTGGTACACCCTAAGGAGGCGGCTCGTTTCCTTGGCCTCCAAGAGATGATTTTGCACTAATGAATCATGCGAAATCTTCGAGAGAGGGTGAGGAAACCTTTGGTCAAGTCGTTGGGGCACAATAGGTTAGGTTAGCTGGTTGGGTTAGGAGCCAGGGTGGTTGGTCCTCCGTGGACTTGCCATTCCAGGCGCAAGGTAGGGGATGACCCCAACATTGTTGGATTGAGATCCAAGGTTGTTGGGTCAATCTATGAGGCAAGTCTTGCACAGCGGCGCCCCAAAGCACAAGATGGGCCGAGCCTAGCAAGGGAAAAGGAGAAAAAAGAAATAAAAAAGGCTAAAAAAAGAGCTAGGAAATGGCTAGATCTTAGGAAATTCATACAAAATCATAGGAAGGTCCAAATGGATAAAGTTAACTAGTCAAACTCAAGTATTTGAACAAATAAGTGCATTTAGCTAATTAAGGTGCCCAAGAGTGCATGAAATTCATATAAAAACAATAGAATTTGATTTTGGGTATCTACATTGATCAAAGAGTCAAATGAAATCATGAATGACCATCATAAAGGTAAAACAAAATATAAATTAAATAATGGAGAAGAGGGAAAACTCACATTGTTATAAGGACTAAGGATCAGTTCTTGTTCTATGATAGAGAAGAAGAGTTGGTGGTAATGGGTTACTCAGATCGAAGCTTCCAGACTGATCAAGATGACTACTAATTGTAATCAGGATTCATGTTTTGCCTAAACAACAGAGATGTAAGCTGAAAAATTCCAAGCAAGAGACAGTTCTCGATTCCATAATAGAGGTTGAGTACATTGCTTCATCAGGTGCGTCAAAGGAGGTTGTATGGATCAAGAAGTTCATCAAAAAACTTGTGGTCGTTCCAAGCATCAACGAGGCAATTGAGCTATATTGTGACAACAATGGAGCTAATGCATAAGATAAGGAACCCAGTTCACATCAGTGATCAAAGCAGATACAAAGGCGGTTCCATCTCATACGATAGATCGTATAGCAAGGAGATGTAAAGATTTTGAAAGTACCAACTGAGAACAATGTTGTTGATCCCTTGACAAAGGCACTTTCATAATAAAAGCATGATGGTCATGTTAGATCAATCAGAATAAGATTTGTGGGTGATTGGATATAAGTGAAAGTGGGAGTCTATTGGTTATGTATGCCCAGAGAGCTAATAATGTGATAATTTTAATGGCATATCATGAAAAAATCATATGGTTATGAATAAAAGGCATGCTTCAAAGTTATTCTATTTAATTCATGTATGAGATCATGATGCAACATTATAAATGTCTAGAGAATCATATTACTCAATGACATTTGTAATCAAGTTACTAACCTTGTGGATGAGATCATACGGATGTTAAGAGTACACATACATATTATCATTATATCCCTGATCAGTTGTTATTATGGAAGGTTGATAGACAACAATGACACATAAGATCAGAGTGTGAGTTGGTTGATGATTAGAGCTCATTAGTCATGATATGAGATATCAAACCAAGCACACAGATACAGGCTATAAAACAATGTATCAGATAGAGCCACCGTGAGACTGACACATGGAATCCATATTCATGGAAGTCATAGTTCAGTATCAAAATCATGGTGGTGGTTGTGGTTCTTAGACCAAAAATCAATGCATGCATCACATGTCGTTGGGTACACTTAGACACCATCAAATGCAGTCCTAAAACATGGGTTGTTATAAAGGTGTTGATTGGGTGGCTTTGATACATGGGGAGATTTTGAATGATAAATATGGGATTTGTCTCTCCTACTGGAGTGTGGTGTCCTAGGCTACTTGGTTAGCGAGACTGAGAAAAGCATGGCCATGCGCATGTGAGTTAATATGTGATATTGAGCTTACATATATCTCAGACAGTATGGTCATTGTTCAAGAAACAAGATTGGATAATAATGAGGATGATTGCTTCATGCCTCTAGTTCAATTTTGACATCAGTAACAAAGGAACTATACAAACAATACAACACCATACACATATAGGTTGAAGTTGTTCTACAACTTTCCATTTACTTGGGTAGCATAGATGTGCAACTAGGCACTGCTCATTTCTTATGATGTCATAAGTGTTATGGACATTCAGTATCAAAGTAACATGGGACCTATAGGGTCACACATGTAGATATTGACCTAGAAAAGGATTTCAGATATTGAATGACAATTGAATTAGGTACTAAAGTGTTTTGGTTTTTTATTCACGCAACAAATAGGTTGCAATCACTGTTAAATGCCCATATCAAGTGTTGAGATGGTTATTTGTAGTGCCAAACAGTCATCGCAAGTGTTGAGATGGGCATTTGGGTGTCAGACCTGTTGTGAGTTGAATTTGGCTAAGGAATGAACCAACCAAACCAAACTATCTTGACTTGGGTTACTAGACAACCGTCTGGGTGAACCAAGATGGTCGTCTCGCATGGGCAAGATGGTCCAGTTCCATAGGGGAAGGTTCTAGATGTTTCCCTATTCATTTTGCTTGAGCAATACTTGCTATACAAGGAAATCAAGGTCTAATATTTATGGGAATTGATTTTCCAAATTTGTTTTCAATTGAGAAACTGTGAAATGATTGTCTCGTGTGCAAGACGACTATCTAGGTTTTCCAAACAGTAGTTTTGGTTGTCGCATGATGTTAAATTTCTAGATTTCTTGCCAATATTTGAGATCTTTCGATCATTTCCACTCCCACACATTAATCCCATATCTAATAGCAACTGGGAACCTTGACCCTGACCTCTACTATATATAAAGGGGTACCAGGGACATCCCAAAGTACAACACAGATAATTGATAATAAGTTGCTCTAACAAAAATTGTCCTCTCTGGTTGTGGTAACCATAAGAGACCATGAAAGTCCTACCCAATTAGGGAGGGTTAACCAAAGGGAGAGAAACAACTGAGTTCATTGTCGTGGGAGGGTAGGCTAGTGACTAGTACACTAGCAGGAGGGACAACTCCTTCCTGTCTGGTCCAACTGGACTATAGGAGTTCTAGGCAATCTGTGTGGACTTCTCTAGAGGCGGGAGGCCATTGTCTTCCGCTAAGGAGGACATTATCAACTAGCAGTCCTTTGACAAGAGGAGCTTCTACAAATGAAGACACATGAGTCTAGTGTCCTATGAGGAGTAGTCAGATGAGTCTTAGTGTAAGCAAAATTCGGAGTTGCACATCAAAAGGATGAGGATTGAAGCTGGACTTTCTCTAGGACTAGGTATATTCTCATAAATCATCCTTCCTATCTTATAATATTTGACTTGATCTGTTGGATAAGGGGAATGTTGTAGATAAATTTTTTGGTCATGGAGATTCCTTCTAGAAGTTCTTATTTGGGTTATCATTGATGCACCAGTACTATTCACTCTAACTCGATGGAGGGTGTTGATCCTTTGGGTCTTCTTCTACTAATTATTGGTCTTTGGCCAAGAATTTTGATGGGGTATCTAAAGAAGTAGCAAACAATTAGGTACTTCTACTCATTCTGTTTATTTTCCTTTCCCATAAGATATATCATGTATAAGTCATGTTTGTATTTGTAAGACTCTTTTTCATATTATTAAAATGAAAGTCTATGTTCAGGTTTAATTCTAGGTGAGGCTTTTTTAACTTATATTAGGAACATATTTTTAGGAGTTTGATCTTTGGAAGACGTATAGTAGATTTAGCATATTGTCTCGGCTCACATTCCATCTTTGGGTGGTAGATCATAGCAATCTGTAAGTCTATGGGACATAGAGTTCTTATACCTTGGGATGTGTGCCCATATTGATTGTTAATGTAGATATATGTGGCTGATTGCACCATTCCACTGGGAAAAGGGATAAGTGTCCTTTTGATTATGGAAGGCATATCTATCTTGCTTGAGCATGTATATAAGGCTACATGATTTTGTTTTTTCTGCACATCTTGACTTTTGTGACTGGAGCCTTGGGAGAGAGGGTGAAAAGTGATATTCCACTCTTTATGCCCTCCCACTAATCCATATTTAGTGTGTTGTTGCATTACTACTCTCTGTGAGACTAAATAAGTCGAACTGGAAATCTTTTGCATGACTTGCCATGTTCATCAACATGCATACAACCCTATTGCAAGAGAAATAATGTAGACAATGATCCCTTTCTGGGAAACTTTAAGGGACTCATTCCATTTTGGGGATTCCTTTCTTACCCTTACCTTTGAATAGGTGGCAAAGATCACTTAGATTCATCTCCATCACCATAAGGCTATTCTACCAAAGAAGTCAAGTTAGGATGTTGAGCTAGAGACCCTCCAGGTGTGAAGAAGTCTCAACATACTAGCTGGTTGGTTGATGATGGTCTCTTTATTCAGATGGGTCCCCTGTGGAATCATTTAAGAGTGAGGTGTGATGTTGTATTGGTTTTCCTGACATGCTCTTCTTACGAGCATACACCTTGGTTATCATGCCACATCTTTTCTTTAGAGAGACCATTGGGTGAGTGACTACTTCTAGAGTTGTTGTTTCCCTTTGGAGGAAGTAGATTGTCATTCCTTTAATACTGGATGAATTGTATTAATGTTTAGGGGAGGCCTAGTTGACCAGGATGATCATCGGACCCTTCAAGCTTCTACAAATTTACTATAGAATGTGCATTGGACAAACCATGTTGGTGGAGTCCTCAAACCATCACAATATATTGCAATGGAGTTCTTGTTGAAGCACAAATAGGTCGGTGAGCCCATTCTACTACATGGTGATTAGACTTAGTGGCTTACTGGAATTAAATCCATGTTGTGTGTTGGGGATGGATGGAGTTCCATTTTGACAATTCGATCTATGGAGTTTCCATGCCATGTTTTTAATGGTTGATCAACCTTCCAAGTTTAGAGAGTTGTATTGTATACTACCCCATTTCAGTGTTGAGGCTATTTAATCATGACCAGTGTGTGTATGAGGTTGAAGCATTTCCTCCTTTCTTCAAGAAGATGATGACATGTTCTTGAATGGTTCATGATAAGGTGATGAAGATGTTGGTGAATTGGAAAAAGTTGTCCCATAATTCTTTCCCTGTAGGTCGAGACTTCTTTCTTGAGTACATAGAGTGTCTTGGATTGATGCCTCTAGGGATAGTAACCGATGATTATTCTAGAGAACTAAAAGATATCAATTTTTTGTTTATATTTATGTTTTTGGCACAAGGAGCCAAAATATTATAATGAATTCCTGTTGAGATAAATATTATTTTTTCTAGTGACATGTTTCCCCAAGTATGGGCACTCCATCCATGATGTTTGAAAATGTGTATCTGGACATAGGTCCTTATGGATTTTTCAAGGTGCATATCTCTATGAGCTCCCTTTTGATGAATCAGGTTATCAACATTAATCTAGACCTCCCACCTATGCATTCATGGCACTAGGGATGGTAACGATTTATATAATATTTATCGAAATCACCTCCTCCTTAACCACTTCCCTTACTGAAGTTAGAAGGTTGAAATCCCAAGTATTTTTAAGGTAGCATATCTCGATCTCCTAATAATAGGTTTCTTTCCTTCAAATGTTTGTAGCTAATTCTATTAACAGAGGGACCTTTGTTCTAGGGTGGAAGATGGATTAGAGCTATGTTGGACCTTAGTGTCATGCTAAGTGATAAAGTCATTCCATTTAATGGGTGTATAGGTGGCAACCCCCTATCTAGTAGGGCCAAGGTGCCAGGTGTCAGAAGGACCCAATGCGCTTCATTTCTAGCACGCCTTAGTGTACAGATCCACAATGAGGGTCTACCTAATTATTGAGATTTTGGGTAGTTTCTCAATAGGTGTCTAGTAGTTGTGGATCTTTTCATTGAAGCTTGGGTTGGATATTGATGCTCATGGCCTTAGTATGAGAGCCTAGGATTCTAGGGGGAATGAATGGGGATTTACTTCTGAAGGTTTCCCACCACACTACTGTCGAGTTAGTCCATGTAGAGTTTGGTTTTACCTATTTGCAAGAGATGAGAAATGGTAGCTGCGAGAAGTTTTAAATTTTGATTTCAACCTATGGTCCTCCTTTTTAGATTGACCCCAATAGATGTCAGCATTTAGTATCTATCAGGACATTGTTTGTAAGGATTTGATCTAATTTTCAACTGTAGACTCATAGTTTCCGCCATCCTAATGTAATATTGAGCATGGGGCTTCAGCTTCCCTTTGTTGCAATCATGAACCTTTCGGTGTATATTATTAAAGCAGACCTATTTTAAGAAGTTATTTTAGGTTTGTAAAATCATTGGGGCCTAAGGGAAATGGTTGTGCTCCTTATGTCCTAGGCCCTAGGTTCTAGTATGACCTTTCTAATTCAAGGTGTATGGGGGAACGTGACCGGTACTTAAATAGATTTTATGTGT
Source organism: Alisma plantago-aquatica (assembly GCA_963693085.1). Lineage (NCBI taxonomy): Eukaryota > Viridiplantae > Streptophyta > Magnoliopsida > Alismatales > Alismataceae > Alisma > Alisma plantago-aquatica. The sequence goes on from OY856415.1 coordinate 210,051,294, forward strand.
TTTATAGAGGGGAGAGATATTTTGTCTCCCATACAAGGCTCTTTTCAAGACTATTTGTAAATACCAAGATTTATCTAGTCTAACTCTCAAAACCCTAATTTCATGAATAGGAGGTTAGTATGCTCAAATCATTAGTCCAAACAAGGTTAGAGTTATACCCTTATATGCTTGGTTGTTCCCTAATGAACATATAATATGGGTAATATTCTTGTTTGTACCCTGATGGACATTTAATACACATACTATGAGTAACTAGAGTATTAACCCTAATTATGGATACATATGATCCTGACCATTCCATGGACCAATAAACCCTATTGGATGATGCATGAGATATATGGAACCAATCCTTGACATCATACATGTTGATGAGTTGTACATAATGTATAATGAGCATGATCACCTTAACCCAATGTTTGTATGTCTAACCCAAACACATACACTCTTTGGTGAATTCCATGATACATTAGTGACATTAGGTGTCATAATTAGTTAATATAGGTTGATACTCATAGTTTGTACCTAATCACCTAATCATGGCATGGTCTATAAATCAATTCATCAATCTGTCTAATGTTTCATCTGGTTCACTAATGCACATATGGTGACTTAAATAGGGTTAATAAGTATTCAAACTTACATAAATATGCATGAATGTCTAGTGTGGGGTTAATTGTGAATAAGTCTTAATAGGCAGTGAATAAATGCAAATAATCAATGTATGTGTATAATAATGTGACTGATAGATATAATGTGAAAGCAATTGGATGTTTAATGTAAGTGGAAAAGATTAACGTGCCATTAGTTGAGTTAATATTTAATTTAAGGGACTTAATGATAAATTGAATAAAATAACCTATTTCATACAAAGTAATATAATATAAATCCCTATGGTGATAAATGAGGATAGTAAACTTTAAATTTGGAATATTGAGAATAATGGTGATTTGTGATAGTAATTACTAAAATAATTGAGTTAATCCCTATTTCTTTTGGAGCACATAGAAGATAATTCTATAAGTAAATTATAAGCCCAAAATTGGATTCTTTGTGTTCTAATTAGTCTAGGTGCAAAGTTTAAACTTATGCGGAAATGGTTGCTATGCCATTTTAACTAGAAAAGATAGTCTTGATGTGTATAACCCCAATGATAATTGGTCTTTTGTTATTCACTTATTTTATATGATTGATACGACATCAAATTATCACCTCGACTTACTTATCCTTTCTGTGGCATGACTCAATTCCTCTAGTTTCTAATTTTCAACTATAGTCTTAGTATGAAGCTAGTTTTGTTTGGCTTTTTCTAGGAATCTTTCTCAGTCATCGATTAGCATCGAGCATTAATCATCTTTTATTCTTCTTTTGAGACTGAGCATACTTGGACTCCACACCATAATCATTATTTTTTACTTTCTTTCTTTCATCTCTTCTCCATATTATCCACAAAATATCCCTCCTTTATACTCATGGGAAACTAAAGTTGATGATCCCCATATTTATAGGGATTTGTCCCCTTAACCTCCCTACTGACCACATGGATTGTAACATCCCCTATTTCCTCCCATGATCCAATTCCTAGCTATTCTAGACCCTATATCCTCTATATACCTCTCTTATAACTGGTAAAACACCATCAAGATTCGTTTCCAGCTACTCATTGTGCCTACCCTGATCACGTACCCTTTCCAAACGTCGCGTGTTGATGACATGGTATTCTATGGATAGTAGACCTTGGTGAAGAGTCTTTGAGGTCAAGAGGACCTACTAGACCTATATTTGGGTTCTTTTGGGATTTGTAAATCTGTTGTTGATGTTGATTTCATCGGTAATGTAAGCACTCAATTTTCCCTCTTTTGATGCTCATTTCCATATGACATCAATCCCTAAGGATTTGGGAATTACAAATTATGCTTCTTCTTAGTTTCTCATCGCTTGGAATCAATTTAATCATGTAATTCATCACATATTTCTCGTTTTTCAATGTGGTTCTTAGTATATATTGTTCCATATGTTGTAATCTTCCTAGCCTTGGTTTCCTCTCTTTGTCGTGGCCATTGTGGTAAGGTGATCTTGATCTCTTGGTCACCTCACTACCCGAGCTCTGGGTTGTTGGTTTCATTAGAACTTGTGGGACTCAAGGGAAATTCCAATTTTCCCAGTTTTCTTATAGTTCTGAGTATGATTCCATGGATCTCTACTGCCATCACTTGGTTTTTTCAGGATTCGACAAGGAAGATGACCTTGAAACGTTTTATGCTTTTTCCCTTTATCTTATTTCATTTCTTCACCCACACATTGGTCATTTGTGTCTTTTACTAATTTATTTTTATGCACCATTGTAGTTTATTTAAGTTAGCAGTTTTACACTTTTGTGTTGCCGCACATCAAGGCGATGATGCATGATGTAGGGGCGCTTTGGTCTTTTCATCAGTATTCAATTTTAAATTCTAGTAAATTGATATACCTTGTACAATTCATATTAATTCATTATACGATCAGAAGAATAAATCAAGATATGTTTTGAAATTAAAAAAATATGCAATACAATAGAATCATTTGGAATAGCTTTTGTGACATAATTCCAAATTAAATAAATACACGATACTATGTATTTTCCTAATTATTTTACTTTTGTCAAATTCATATCTAATGATTTTTAAGTCAACAATTAATAAATAAATATGTTTAAAATTTGACATGTATAAGCTATCTGATTATGTAGTTTTCTTACACTAAATTAGTAATGACAAAAAGGGCCATTTTAGGTTTTTTATATAGGAGTATCATCTCTAATTCATCTGAGTTCTTAATAGGTAGCTTTGATCTTAGTTTGGATCTAGGGTTTGACCCTCAGTTGTTTATACACATTGTTGAGTTATGTTGCACTCCCTTTTGAATTATATTGGACAATTTACTTATTTCTCTCTCTATTGACTTTATTATGGCATGTTTCTCTATGTGTCACTTGATTATACATGTTTGACCCAATTGGGACCAATTCACTAAAATTCAACTTATAGACATGTGTGAACGAAAATTGAATCTCTCTTATTGAATCTTGTTTGCTTGTTCAATTTGCAACCCTTATTGTATTATTTCATGTTATTGTCCCATTTCATATTGGGAACACTAAATTGATTTATATTCTTATAGTGAACTTATATTTCCTCTCTATTATATGAACATATGATTGTTGATACTATTATTATTTTTTAGTAGTGATACATTATAGGTTTCAACCCCTTCGTACAAATTTTCTAATATATGGGCTTTTGGTTCTCTCACCTAATTCTTTGGTGCTCTCACTAGTGGATTGTGGGTGCTCTCATCTCCTTCATAGGCAAAAAATGTTGAAGTGTTTCGGCCATGGTTTTAGATAGTTGTAGTCAAATACTTAATAAGTTTTATTAATTTGTTGTTCTTTGATTCTAGATTTTAAGGCAATAATTCATAATTGTAAACTTTATTGTTTTCTTAATATTCTCCTTTTGACTTACTATATAAACATTTCTTTTGATATATGATAAGATGGTACTTTCCTCTTTTGTTTGGGAAGCCTTGTTATATTATTTATTGTATGTTTTTCTGAATGTTGTCCAATCACTATTATATGTACATAACGACTTTTATTCTGACAACATCTGCTTTGTATTCTCATTGTGAGGTATGCTTCCAAACCCTAGCTAGATAGGAGGGATGTGTAGACTAAAGTTAAGAAGGGTTTATATAGGTGTAGATGATCTTCCATGGGAGGTAGATTGAAGTAGTTGGTTTACCTTATGTTGTTGATTTCCTATAGTTATCTTTTATAAATATCCTACGCGGTGAAGACCAGAAATAGACGTCAATAATGTAATAGTTATATTTTTATCTTCCATTGCTATACTTTTGGTATTTGGTATCTTACATATTTGAATTATAGTATATCATACTTTGTGAATAATTCTTATAAAATTTGGCATTGGATTGATTTATATTATTCCCTCAAGTAGGTTGAGTGACTCCCCTCTCAGGTCCCACTCCTAATATTCTTGCCTGTCGTTGATGCTTAATCATTAGTAGTAATAGTGTTTGAAAAAGCTGGCATTTGTATGATCAAGATGAATGTCTCCATCCATGTCCTTCAGGTTCATGATTCCCTAGTCAAAGATCTCATGGATGATGTATGGTCCCTCTCTTTTAAGGTTGAGCTTTCCTTTGGAGTCAACATTTTAGACAACACATAGTAGCAAGTCGCCCTTCCGGAAATTTTGGGGCCAAACCTTCTTGTTGAATGCTCGGTCACTTCTTGATTGGTAACACTTTGCATGATGTAGATCTCTTGTCTGTCATTGTCCAAGGGTGGTGGGGCACTAGATTCAATCTTGAAGTCATTATCCCTCCAAGATATCTTCTTCTCGTAGTATGTGAAGTGAAGGGATCTCAATCTCTACTGGAAAAACTACCTCCATTCCATACATCATAGAATATGGTGTGGTTGTAATGGAAGTTGTGATAGAAGTGTGTTAGGCCCAGAGAGCCATGTGAGAGGTGTTCATGTTTGTTAGAATGAGAGTTGATTGTCTTCTTTAGAATCTTTATCAAGTTTTTGTTATCATCTTCTATGGCTCCATTCATATGGGGCTAGTAAGGTGATGTTCGGTGATGTTTGAAACACAAAGATGGTCTTGGTGATAGAGTTTGTACCATTATAAGATACGATCATGTTTGGCATACAATACTGACATAAGATGTTGTTCTTGACGAGATTGATAAGTTGTTGAAATGACACTTGTGAACAGACACTGCTTCTTCCCATTTGGGGAAGTAATCAATTGTCACTAGAATGAAGAAAAACATGTTCGATGCCTTAGGATGGATTTTCCCCATCATGGAAATTCTTTAAGATGAGAATGGCCAAGTCATGGCCACATTGTATAGTAGATTGGATAGTGAATGAAGATAATCAACATGGATTCGATAGGCTCAAAATCTACAAACATATTGACAACATAAATTTCCATGGTGTTCTAGTATTACCCCAAGAGTTATATTTTCTTGGTTAACATTACTCAAATAATGTATGTTCAACATGACCCTACACGGACCTCTTTCATAAGAGTTTCTTCTTCTATCTTTTTGGCACATTACAAAACAATATTGCTGTAAGATCAGTGATAATTGTTCCTCCCCCATGATATACTAAGTGGCTTGTAAATTAAGCTATTATTGCTCTCTCGAGGAGAAGTTTTTCGAGATGGCTTGATTTGATAAATACACTTTATTGTCATGAAACCAAGTCTTTTCTATGCCCTTAGTTACATTGTGAATGACCATGCAATATGCAGGATGAGAGAGTGTCAACACCTTGAAAGAGAAGATCTGGTCGATGTTCTAGGAAGCAAGGGCTTCCATAGTGTCTGCAAATGCTTTCTGCTCACTTATTATGAAATGAAAGTATATGTGTGGAAAGTATCTAGCCAGAGAGTACATGTGTTCTTCATACAAAACGAAAAAGTTATGGTGTATTTTATAGTTATTCTAGATTTGAGATATTACTAGAAGGGAGTCATTGTAGACTTGTAAGTGACATACCCCTTGTGTTTGGAGAGCTGGATTCCTATGATGCAAGCTTCATACTTGGCCACATTGTTAGTGGAGTTTAACTCCAACCATATAACCATCGGTAATTGTTCTCCCTTGGGGTTTTGAAGAACTATGTTTATTCCCTCTCCTTTTCAATTGACAACTCCATCAAAGAACACTGTCCAGATGTCTGAGAGTGGAAGAATTACCACGTACGGTGGATTGATGATCCCAATGCCTTTGTTGAGAAACATGTATTCATGTGTCTCTTCTTCTGAGAGAGGGAATTTTGTTAGTTGATCGACCAATGCTTGTTCTTTCACTGCCTTCATCAGTACATAAGTGATGTCACATTGTAAGACCCATGACCTAGTTTAATGCTTGAACATACTTGTTTGATTTAATTGGGTGATTATTTTCATAATTAGACCCTAGATTATGTTTTAATATTAATTGACAAAAATATGATTCAAATTTGAGGCAAACCAAAATTCGTTTGCTCAAGTTTTGCAATTTGATGTACTTGTATGGACTTATATGGAATTTTCTCTTTCTTGGGATCGAACCTCAATTTTCACTCATGAATATTTTGTTAGATAGTATTTCTTTTAATGTGAAAAATGTTGTCTTATTTTAATATTTTTAAACATTGTTTCATAAAGATAGTAACTTTTGATGTTAGTTTTGTGTGGAAATGGATGGTATGTGCCTTCCAATGGTTGTTCTGGGAATGCCTTTCTATGGTTGTTTTGGGTGTGCCTTCAGATGGTTGTTCTAGGTTTCCCTTCCAATGATTAGTCTGAGTGTGCCTTTGGATGGTTGTTCTAGGTGTGCCTTTAGATGGTCGGTCTAGGTGTGCCTTCCAATGGTTGTTCTGGGTGTGCCTTCTGATGGTTGGTCTAGTGTGCCTTCTAATGGTTGGTCTGGGTGCGCCTTCTAGTAGAAGTTTTGGGTTGGCATTCCAATGGGGGTTTTGGATGTGACTTCCAATAGGAGTTTTGGATGTGCCTTCTGGTTGAAGTTATGGATGTTTCTTTCGATGGTTGTTGTAGATGTGCCTTCCGATGGATGTTTGGGTGTGCCTTCCAATGGACATTCTACATGTTCATGAACCAATAGTTTTCCTATATGGATACAAACTGGTGGAGTTTATGGTTATACAAATTGAAAGGAAACATGGCCCTTGACCGATGGAAGCATAGTTTAACCTTTGACCTCCTTTCTCTTTCATTCTAGCTATAACCCCCCCCCTCTTTCTAACAAACCTTTCTACCCCAAACACGTTCTTGTTGTTGAAGACCATCAAAATCCATAAGTTGACAAAGGAGAATCTTCTAAAGGTTGAATGTTTGTGAGATCACGGTTGCATTTGGGTGAAATCCTTGAATTTTTCCATCTTAGGACCGTTTGAAGATTTGTTTCTTAGTTCATTGCTTCTTACATGTAAGATCTTCTCTACTAATCTCATTTTCTTACTATTTTCCTTCTTCTCTCTTGTTTTGTGGATGGAATGCATCATGTTCCTACTTGGAAACTTGAGCATATGGACGAACAACCCTCTTTCTTGTCTCTATTCTTCTAGATCTTCCCGTTCTTAAAGATAGGAGCTTCTTTGAACTTTTGGAGGGAATTTTTATGTATATCCCTTCTCTTCTTCATGAATCCTTGCTATTTGGATGGCTTTCTTCAGCCTAAAGTGATATAACCTTTATTACCTTTCTTGTCAACACATAACCTATTTTATGTAATTCTTATTCTATAAAACCCATAATATGAGAAAGGATAGTCTATTTGTGCACTATTTTACATGACAATGATGGTGATATGAGTTGTTAAGCCTTCCTTAGACCCTATGAACGTTTTTCTTATGTAAAATGAGCTTTTCTTTGAACATTAAAGGTCTAAAATCCGAAATATTGGTGTTATAACTCCTAAAAATGTCACATATGTGTTTTTTAGGTGCCTATTGCATAGAAATCTGACCTAAGCACTAAACCTTATTGTATAGTGGTTAAATGATGATGGTTATAATGCTTTTATTTCTTATTTTGGTGTTGAAATGATAATTGGACAAAAGCAAAGTACTAAAAGTAACTCATTCATGCTAGGATTTGAACATATAAATGCCTAGTTGACGCAATTTTACTGTGCGTATAAATGCAAGTGAACGCGTCGAATAGTACAGGCCTTTGTGAGGCCCGAGTCGAACACAGGGATATTCAGAATTGTTGGTGACTCCTACTAACTAGTTGCGATCAGCTAAGCCAATTAAAAGTTGAGGGTTTTTGTGAAAATTAAAAATAAATTGAAAGAAAACAAAACGAACAATCGATTAAATTTTTGGTTTAATCAATTCAAGAAGGTATCTTTAGGATTGCGGTTTCACCGTGGGTTTTCATTATATTAGATTTTATATAATGCATGAATTTTATCTCTCTATCTGGGTAGTGGCCTGAAAATAGAATTGCCCACTGTCGTGGTGCAATTCACTACCTAGGTCTAGGTCGGTTCCACCGTCGTAGTAACCTATACCCTAGACTAGGTGCATTATGAACGATCTCTCAGTATCCACCATTAATTTTACACCACCTTGGTCAAGGGATTTATCGATTAATGTAGATTTCATCTCTTTTCAGCCGCTAATCCTTCTTTCAAAGTGATTAAGGGCATTAAGTTATTATTATGGTGATCAAGCATAACAATATATGGAGAAAACGAAACTATACCACGGATTTAAGAGATAAAGTATGAATTACTATTATAAAATTGTCATACAATGAATCCCAGGGCTACTCCCAGTCCTAAAGATGAAGGGGATTAGCCCTACATGTTCATCTCACACAAGTATAAGGTAGAAATAGGGGAAAACATGTGAAAAATGTGAAATGAAAGGGAAAACCCCTGAACGGAGAAGAACCGGTTGATCCTTTACATAGAACACATTCTCTCCCGCATTTCAGTGGTGAAATCTGTCTTCTGCGGCGTCCGAATTAACTGGTATGAGCTTCTAGCCTCCGTTCTCCTTTCTACTCCTCCTCAGTACTTGTGCAATGGCTAATGAGCTCCTCCCCACGTCTGGGCGGCCGTCATTAGGTATATCTCGGTCATTAGGTCGCTAATTAACCGTAGCCGTCCGATTGAGATCATTAGGAAGCCAACTCATATCTTACGGTGTCGATACCATCGACGCGGGTCGATGGTATCGACCCGCTGCAGTAGCGACCAGCTGCAAACCCTTCCTTTGTCGCACCTGACATTATCTCGATACCATCGATGTGGGTCGATGGTATCGACGACCTGTAGAAACGGTTTTGTCGTTTTGCGTCGCTGTAGCCTCCGTGCGTCGATGGTATCGACTTGTTGTCGATACTATCGACCGCTTTCTCGCCAACAACATGTTGGTATCTCGATACCATCGACATCCATGTCGATAGTATCGACGCTTTGCTTCTCCTTTCGGCTGGCAACCTGTGATCATGTCGATGGTATCGACTTCCGTCGATGGTATCGACGGAAGCAAATACTTGTTTATCCTGAAATTCAAACACAAGATCACATAAATTCACACAAATAATAATATTTTGACAATTAATGCTCAAAATGATGAAATAAAGGGAATTTGACATAAAATAGTACCAAAGACCAAAGTGGATGAATTATGCCACATTAACCATAAAAATGACTAATAAAAGCATAAAACACACATGAAACAGGTCTATAAATGTGACTCAAAATCATCGCATCAATCTCCCCTAAGCTTGAACGTTGTTCGCCCTCGAGCAACTAATCCTTAGAATAGAATTGCTAATGTCAACTGAAGAACAACGCATCAGAACCAACATCCACATGACTCCCACCTAACAATCACATACCGGCCCTCTCTAACCATAGAATGGTAATTACCCTGTCGATGACAGTAATCATCCATAAAAGAAATTGACCTCAAAACTGATGAACACTATCACATAAGGTAGTTAACATAATAAAACTCGCCGGTTCAGACTTGGTGCATCTTGTGATCTCCTATACTACGTTGCTCACCCTAACTACCATCTAAATGGAAGTAGTTATCCTGATATACATTGGTGAGGAGAAATTCACGGTGGCCTACCAATCCGAGCAACGGGTGGATGAAGATGGGTGGTTCATGGAAGAAATTGGAAGTATGATACAGTTTCAACATGCATAAAACAAAAATGTCCTAAATGATGCCAATGCACATGAAAAATGCCCTAATGCCTAAAATTGGGTGGAATGATGCATGCTTTAACTATCCGTCTCAAAACGAGATGGACATCTAATTAAGCTACATCATGTACTCAATTATCTTAAAATACAGGTGATATTATGTTCCTTTCTCCTTCTTATTCAAATTGCTTCTAAATATCTTTTCTCCTTTTTTTTCAACCCTTTATATCCATAATTGATAATGAATATTTTATCGGGCTTATTTTTCTTCCTACTTCAGAAATTTGCACTATTTAGAAGGTATGGAACAATTTAATTCACCATTGAAGAAAAATTGAGACACATGATGTACATTATGCATGAAAATTATGAATGCAACTACATGACGTGCACCTAAGGGTAATGTGCATGTATCACTATTCTAATTTTTTTCTTTTTATGCAAAACATATGGAAAAAGAATTAATGCAAGCCATATCTACGTGAAATGCAGTCAAAGAGGTTAAAACTATAGAATACTTCCAATTCTTGCGGTGGATTGTGAAAAGCGAAGAGGTAGAAAGATCACAAGATTAGGTGACTGAACCTTAGAAAGATATTATGTGTCCCTCCTTACTAACCTGTGTAGTAGTTAAGAGGTTTCTCTCTCCTACTTCCAATTAAAGTCTCATTACCATTTGATCAGTTTAGGCTCAAACAAACATTTCCGTCCACTTTCATGAATCATTAGGAGTACAATTGTGAAATTTTTGTTTTAAAGTTGAAAAAACCAAACATTTTCGTAGGATATGTGCCCAAGGTTAAACAAGACAAGCTTTCCAAACACACAAAAATTTTAAATTTCCCTTGATTTTCCCATGCACCATTAATGAGATGACACAAATTTTATGACATCCACAATTACACTAGATAGCATGTGGATCCTAAACAAACTAAAATTGCAAGAAACAAATAACAAGAACAAAAACAATAAAGTTAAAAAAAAAACTAAAAACAGTAAAAGATAAAGCTATTCCAACTACCCCCCTAAGCTTGAATCCGACTATGGCCTCATAGTCAAAAACAAACTTAAAGATTGGAACAGTGATACCGGATCACTCCTGTAGTGGTGGAGGCGGGTACTGCAGAGCCGTAGGGTCCCAAGAAGGATACTCCCCCTGGAAGCTTGGATCAAACTGGGCCCTGGGTGGAGGTTGTGGATAACCTCCAAAATAATTTTGGCTCCAATAGTGGTCGTAGAAGGGCTCCTGGTGCATCTCCATCTGATACAACTGATCATGTATCTGTTGTTGGTTGTCAAGGAGAAGATGCTCATTCTCAAACATCGCCCTCTGGTTATCCAGTATCCGGTTTGTAGTGTCTTGAATACCGGTATACATCGCCATGTGCTGCTGCTGCGACTGTTGTATATCGTGCAGCATAGTGTACATGCCATGCATGGAATAGACATCCTCGCTTGGCTGCGAGGGTGGTGGTGGTGGCAGAGTAGGCTGAGATGATGAAGATGCACCCTGATGCATCCGAGGATACTTCTGTGGTGCCACTCGTGCTCGAAGAGGTGTAAATGCCTCCTCTTCCTCCTCAGCCTCGTCATCATTTCCGTCGTCGCCGCCTTCTTCATCGGAGTCGGCGATGGCTATGATTGGCCACCGAAAATGTTGCACACCTTCAATGTTGAAAACGGGATCGGGAAGAGAACATTCTTGATATGCTTGATTTACGTGGCAGTAGGCAAACACCACGCCATCTTGGAGAAGTAGGAGATTGGACTTGTGCAAATGTTGCAAGTTTACCTTGCTCCTAGTAGACAGAGGAGTAAGGGTCTGGAAATTCAAGCCAAGGTATGAAGCCAGCTTGGTGATGAGCCCACCGAAGTGAATCGACGCTTTCCTCGTACTCCTCTTCACATCCAAAACTCGTTGCAGAAAGAAGGCACCCCAGTTGCATTCTAGTTTCTTCAGGAGTTTATACAGAAAGAATAGGTCCGACCCCTGAAATTTTCTAAGGGCCAGATCACCCCGAGCAAAAACTGTGGAACTGAGCATCCGGTGCAAGACCCAGACAAAAGGGTGCTCGAAATTGGCTACCACAGCATTGTGGTAGCTCACTGACTTTCCTTGCGACACCGTCACCAGCTCGGCAAAGATTGCGTCATAATCGGTGCGATTGTCTGGCCGTCGGTAGTCATGTGCCGAGTGGTTCCAGTTGAAGATCGTGTTGAATTGTCGGAGCGTCAGGGTGTAGTCGATGTTGAACAGCCGGAAAGACACCCGACCCTGGATCCACTCGCGGTCGGTAGATACAATGTCGTTAGGCACGATGCAGACGTCCAGTGACGCCATGAATTCTACCACCAATTCCTTGTATGTGGGCCAGTCACCGACGAACGGCTGGCCATCTTGGTGAAATTCCAGTTCGCCAGGCCTGATTGGTGTGTGACGGGCCTGCCCATTCAGAACGTAGGCCAAGTTGGCCTCAAATCTGAGATCTCAGATCATCTTCCGGTCCACATACCGGGTGGGCTCTATCTTCCTCCGCATGATCTCCTCGTAGATCTTCCGGATCTCCGAAGAAGGATAGAAAAGTTGAGGACGTGAAATCGACGATGGCAGTGGTGGCACGAACTCCGGAATGTACATCGGATTCACGCGCGAGGATGAAGCTCTGGCCACATGAACCATATTGACGATGAGAAATGGGGATCAGAAGGAGAGCTCGGTGAAGATTGGAGAGTTGAATCTCCACTCGATGAAGACCTTCGCTCGTTGCTGCTCTTCTTCGGGCTTAGACGGCTCGGGGGAGTTCTAGGCGCAAAGGGAGGAGATCACTCTGAAGGTGTGACGTCAATTTACGTAATGAATCTCCTTAAATAGACTTGGTCGGCGCCACTGTTGACCCGTCGATACCATCGACGCGAGTTGATGGTATCGACACTAGTCGATAGTGTCCGCCCCCATCGTGAGTATCGACGGTTGTCGATGCCTAGATCTTGAAACCCGAATCGCTGATGTGTCGATACCATCGACACGGGTCAATGGTATCGACGCTTCACCCGGATCGATGATGTGGCTGCCGCGATCACCGTTCATTTGTTCGCGTGGATCGGTGACGTGGATGGTCGATACCATCGACGCGAGTCGATAGTATCGACTTTCCTAATTAGGGTAAATCCTCGCGAGACCGGCCGCCGCCTTTTTCACATGAAAGTGTTGATACCATCGAGACACCCGTCGATGGTATCGACTTCACTGAGTCGATTTCTTCTGTAAATCTTCATAGATCTCGATGGTATCGACTGGCATGTCGATACCATCGACCTTGATTTTGTGATCTGCCTGTTGGCTTGTCGATACCATCGACGAGGACGTCGATGGTATGAACGCAGTGCGAAATCTGCAGTCGTCAACCTGTTCCATGGTCGATACCATCGACTAGTGCATCGATAGTATCGACTCTGCCCCAGCCTGCACAAAGAACACACCGATCACGGTATCTTTTTTACACTAAAAACTAAGTAAAAACAAATTAAACTATGAATGTAAATGAACTAAACTAAGGTACCAATGGTTGGGTTGCCTCCCAACAAGTGCCCTTATTTAACGTCTTAGGCTAGACGGCTTTCGGCACCTCATGCATCCGAAAGTGAAATGAGTTTGACCTCATTCACTTTCCTCTTGTAGTTCTCACCAAAATAGAGCTTCAACCTTTGCCCATTTACCAAAAACGTGGTATCACCATCACGCACTAAGATCGCGCCGTGTGGTTTGACCTCCTCTACCATGAACGGTCCACTCCACCAGGATTTTAGCTTCCCGGGATGCAACTTGAGTCGTGAATTGAACAACAAAACATTGTCTCCCTTTTTGAACGTGCGCAACTGGATGTGGCGGTCGTGGATCAGCTTTGTGCGCTCCTTGTATATCCGTGCGTTCTCATACGCCGTCATCCGTAGCTCATCCAACTCATTCAATTCCAGCAATCTCTTCCTTCCCACTTCATTGTAACTCAGGTTTAGTCTTCTTAGCGCCCAATGCGCCTTGTGCTCCAACTCTACCAGTAGGTGACACGCCCGGTCATACGCCAACCTAAAAGGCATGGTGCCTATAGGTGTTTTATAATCTGTCCTGTATGCCCACAAAGCATCCGACAGTAGGGCACTCCAGTTCTTCCTCGTGGACGCCACCGTACGCTCTAAAATCTTCTTAATTTCACAGTTGGAGACCTCCACCTGGCCTTGGGTTTGCGGATGATATGGGGTACCTATGTTGTGCTTAACCCCATATTTCTTCAATAATGTAGAGAATTTTTTATTCCTAAAATGCGTACCCCCATCACTGATTATCATTCGGGGCACCCCAAACCTGCAGAAAATATTTTCTTTCACAAATCTGCACACTACAGTGGAATCATTAGTCCTTGTGGGTATTGCTTCCACCCACTTCGACACATAATCAACTATTAACAAGATATATAAATTGGAATTTGAGGACACAAAGGGTCCAATGAAATCTATGCCCCACAAATCAAATACCTCCACTTCTTGAAACACATTCAGGGGCATTTCCTGTCTCTTTGAGATATTACCGGCTCGTTGGCAGGAATCACATTGCCTTACAAACTCGTAGGCATCTCGGTGCAAGGTTGGCCAATAAAGGCCACTCTCCAGAACTTTTGCTGCCGTACGCGAGCTGGCGTGGTGTCCTCCCGTAGGTGATGTGTGGCAATGACGCAAAACTCTCTCATACTCCACTTCAGGCACACACCTGCGTAAGATAACGTCCCTGCATTTCTTAATAAGAATCGGGTCATCCCAAAAATAATACCGTAAAGAATGGAAAATATTTTCTTCTCCTGATATGACCAATCTTCCGGGATGATCCCGCAAGCCAAATAGTTTACAATCTCAGAAAACCAAGGATCCTTAGAGTTAATTTTTAAAATCTGTTCATCGGGAAACGTCTCGGTTATGGGTATATGTAAATGTTTTTCATCCACCCTTTCTAACCTAGACAAATGATCAACAACAACATTTTCAATCCCAGATTTATCCTTGATTTCGATGTCAAATTCTTGTAAGAGAAAAATCCACCTAATGAGTCTAGGCTTTGCGTCTTTTTTCTCCATTAAGTATTTAATTGCGGCATGGTCAGTCCATACAACTACTTTAGATCCAACCAAATACTACCGAAATTTCTCAAAAGCGAACACAACAATGAGTAATTCTTTCTCAGTAGTTGTATAATTTAATTGTGCGTCATTCAAAGTCTTTGAAGCGTAAAAAATCACGATGGGTTTATTGTCCACCCGCTGCCCCAACACCGCTCCTACCGTAAAGTCCGAAGCGTCACACATTAGTTCGAACGGTTTCGTCCAATCCGGCGTTTGAACAACCGGTGCAGAAATCAGTTTTTCCTTCAACACGTCGAACGCATGTAGACACTTGTCATTAAAATAAAAAACAGCATCTTTCTCTAAAAGCTCGGATAGAGGTTTTGCAATTTTAGAAAAATCTTTTATAAATCGACGATAGAACCCGGCATGTCCCAAGAAACTTCTTATATTTTTAACAGAATTTGGTGGGGGTAACTTGGAAATGACTTCAATTTTGACCGGATCTACCTCTAAACCTTTGCTAGACACCTTGTGTCCTAGCACTAACACCTCAGTCACCATCATGTGACATTTCTCCCAGTTGAGGACCAAATGTGTGTCCCCACAACGCTATAAAACTTTGTCCAAATTATATAGACGTTCATCAAACGATGTACCATAAACCGAAAAGTCATCCATAAAAATCTCGAGACAGTGCTCTACCATGTCAGAAAATATGGCGAGCATACAACGCTGAAACGTAGTAGGTGCATTGCATAAACCAAAAGGAATTCGGCGGTATGCGAAAGTCCCATAGGGGCAAGTGAAGGTAGATTTCTCTTGATCTAAAGGATCAATCGAGATCTGGTTGTACCCCGAGTACCCATCTAGAAAACAGAAGTGCGATCGGCCGGTAAGACGCTCTAGGATTTGATCAATGAAAGGTAAAGGAAAGTGATCCTTTAGCGTGGCGGCATTCAAACGGCGGTAATTAATACAAACTCGCCACCCAGTTACCAATCGGGTGGTGACAGGTTCATTTAGCATATTTTGGGTGACAGTAATTCCCCCCTTCTTAGGGACTACCTGTGTGGGACTCACCCATGTCAAGTCTGATATGGCGTAAATAATACCTACAGCAAGAAGTTTAATGACCTCCTTCTTCACAACCTCCATCATGCTTGGATTGAGACGTCGTTGGGGTTGAATCACGGGCTTGGCTCCCTCCTCGAGCTGAATCTTGTGCTGACATAGAGTAGGGGAAATCCCCTTCATATCTGCAACAGACCACCCAAAAGCTCCCCGGTGGTTCTTCAACACTATTAACAGTTGGTCTTCCTCTTCCGCACTCAAATAAGCAGATATGATCACTGGTAACATGTCCTCCTCATCTAGGAAGACATATTTGAGATGCGGTGGCAGTGGCTTTAATTCTAGATCCGGTGGACTTATCAAAGATGATTGAAGTGGCGGGGGAAGTTCACCTAGATCTTCATAATGCCTCGCATAGAAGCATGGAAGCATCTGGAGCATCTTGGCGCACTCCTTGAGAGATTTGCTCCTTATCCAATCATGTGTAATATTTACCAAACATGCCTCCAATGGAAATTCTGGGTATGCATAAAAAATAGAAATAGCAATAACATCATCTTCCATGGAAGGCAGAATGTCCTCCTCCTCATCATTCGGGAATCCTACAACTTTGCACAGAGAAACTACTTTGGTCTGCTCCATGATATCCACAGCCAAAGTTCCATTGTCCACCTTGCTCATCACATGAGCCATGTCCAAAAATGGCTTCCCAAGACAGAGTGAAATATTACTATCCAGATGTTTTACCATATTGCATTGTTCCTTTGCTTTAGATGAAACAGTAATAGAAGGCATGACCATTTCAAAGCGGTCATCGGCT
This sequence comes from Alisma plantago-aquatica, assembly GCA_963693085.1. Taxonomy (NCBI): domain Eukaryota; kingdom Viridiplantae; phylum Streptophyta; class Magnoliopsida; order Alismatales; family Alismataceae; genus Alisma; species Alisma plantago-aquatica. The sequence goes on from OY856415.1 coordinate 210,068,052, forward strand.
ATGCCCAAGGTCAAACGACCTCTTCCCATCTCTAAGATCATGTCGGCTGTAGCTTGGAAAGGACGTCCAAGTAACAACTCGTTGCCATGTTCATCCTGCATCTCCATGACTACAAAATATGCCGGAAAGACAAACCTATCCACCTTTACTAACACATCTTCACAGATTCCATAAGGCTTTACCACAGAGTTATCTGCCAATTGAATAGGCATATTGCTTGGTCGTGACTCCTTCATGCCTAGCTTTTTGAATGTAGAAAGGGGCATCAAGTTGATTCTTTCCCCTGAGTCACATAATGCTTCACCAAATTTGACTTTTCCAATATAACAAGAGATGTTAAAACAGCCTGGATCTTGTCTCTTTGGCGGAAAAGTGCCCATGATGAAGGCACTCACTTGTTCCTTAAGCACGACAACCTCTGTATCTGGTATTTTCCTCTTCTTCGTGATAATGTCCTTTAGAAACTTCCCATATGAAGGAATTTGCTCAATGGCTTCCAGTAAAGGGATATTGACTGAAAGCTTCCTGAAACTGTCTAAGAATTTCTTAAATTGTACATCTTCCTTCCTTGCCTTCGCACTATTTGGATACGGGACCGGGACAACTTGTGCCCTTTGATGAGGTGGCACATAAGGTGTCTTTTTCTGAGGTTCCTCCTCTGCAACCTGTTCTTCAGTATCATCCACGATTGTGTCATCAACCTACCCTGTGACTGGTGGTGGCAGTTCCTCATTGGCTTCACCTTCTACTTCAGCTTGTGGTGTGCTTCTCTCCTCGGCTCTTGGATTTAACAATTTCTTGCCGCTTCTGAGCAAGATGGCTTTTGCCTGCTGGTTTCCCCCTGGAACATTGGTATTCCCGGAAAACCTGGATGTGCCGGTTTCTTCAAACTGGCAATCTCTGCTGCCATCTATGCCATAGATGTCTCGATGCTCCTCATTTGAGCCCCATGGCTCTACAATGTTTGCCCGAATTGGTTCATGTACTCTCCTTGCTGCTTGATTTGCTGGCCAAACGTATTCATTAGCTCTTGATTTTGCTTTATAACCTGATTGAGCAGCTCCGTGCTCTTATCTCCTGTTACTGGCGGGGGTTTGGCATCCAGATCTTGTAGAAAATTGTTTGGATCCTTCCACGAGAACTTTTTGCCTTTTCTCCATGAATAATCATTGTTCCTATAACCGGGCTGCTGCCTCATAAATTACACTTGAGCATCATCCTCTGACTCATTATCCTCTTTTGCAAGCAACTTCTTTGCGAGAAGATCCATCTTCTCATTCAGCTCTTTCATTGCCTTGGACTCACCTGCTACTCGAACTTGCTCAATCGGGCCTCTTTCTCTCTCACCCCATGACTGCTTTCTAGCCATATTCTTTAGTATCTCCCAGCATCTGGTGTTCGTATTGTTCAGAAAGAATCCTGACCCAGCTGAATCCAGATTACTCCTATCGTGCTCGGAGAGAGAAAAATAAAAGATCTTCACCTACGTCTCTTTATCCAACCCATGATGTGGGCACCTCCTCAGCATGACCTGAAATCTCTCCCAGGTCTCAGAATATGTCTCACCGGCTTGTTGGGTAAAATTATGAATCTTCCGAATCATGTCGTTAGTCTTCTCAGGAGGGAAGAACCTCTCAAAGAAAACCTCCACCATATGGTCCCAAGACTCCACAAACTCATCATCTAAATTGTGTAGCCATTCTCGCGCGGCTCCTGCCAATGAACTCAGGAAAAGCTTAAGATAAAGTGCATCCTGTGGAAACCTGTCGATTTTAACCATGTCACAGTTCTCAACAAACTGACTGATGTGCGCGACGGGGTCCTCATTCTTGAGCCCATGGAAAGCATTCGACTTCACCAGATTTATCAACGTCGGATCAATCTTATATGTAGGTATGTTGATTGCCTGCTTCTTTATAGGCCCTTTTGAGGCGAATGCGGAAGAAGCCTTGATCTTCGCCCATATCGTTTGTGGCTCGTCCATCTCTTCTTGTTCAGGTTCTGACTCTACCTCTTCTTGTTTCTCTTGCTCGTGATAATTCTTGTCCTCAGGTCCCGGCGGTGGAACCTCGGGTGCGCGACCTGCGTAGTCAGTACTACGCGTCTGCACCATGCACAGTACCTGAAATAAGAAAATTCAAGTTTAGTACAGTGCTATGACGAGTATAAAAATTATCGAACAATTTACAAATATTTGAAGTTGTTTCAAAATAAATAAAAAATAATGTGGCCCAGAATGGCCGCTCGTAGCACTCAAAGTGCCAACAATTTGCCGTATCCCCGGCAGCGGCACCAAAAACTTGACGCAATTTTACTGTGCGTATAAACGCAAGTGAACGCATCGAATAGTACAGACCTTTGTGAGGCCCGAGTCGAACACAGGGATACTCAGAATTGTTGGTGACTCCTACTAACTAGTTGCGATCAGCTAAGCCGATTAAAAGTTGAGGGTTTTTGTTCAAATTAAAAATAAAATTGAAAGAAAACAAAAGGAACAATCAATTAAATTTTTGGTTTAATCAATTCAAGAAGGTATCTTTAGGATTGCGGTTTCACCGTGGGTTTTCATTATATTAGATTTTATATAATGCCTCAATTGTATCTCTCTATCCGGGTAGTGGCCTGAAAACAGAATTGCCCACTGTTGTGGTGCAATTCACTACCTAGGTCTAGGTCGGTTCCACCGTCGTAGTAACCTATACCCTAGACTAGGTGCATTATGAATGATCTCTCAGTATCCACCATTAATTTTACACCACCTTGGTCAAGGGATTTATCGATTAATGTAGATTTCATCTCTTTTCAGCCGCTAATCCTTCTTTCAAAGTGATTAAGGACATTAAGTTATTATTATGGTGATCAAGCATAACAATATATGAAGAAAACGAAACTATACCACGGATTTAAGAGATAAAGTATGAATTACTATTATAAAATTGTCATACAATGAATCCCCGGGCTACTCCCGGTCCTAAAGACGAAGGGGATTAGCCCCGCATGTTCATCTCACACAAGTACATGGTAGAAATAGGGGAAAACATGTGAAAAATGTGAAATGAAAGGGAAAACCCCTGAACGGAGAAGAACCGGTTGATCCTTTGCGTAGAACACGTTCTCTCCTGCCTTTCGGTGGTGAAATCCGTCTTCTGCGGCGTCCGAATCAACTGGTATGAGCTTCTAGCCTCCGTTCTCCTTTCTACTCCTCCTCGGTACTTGTGCAATGGCTAATGAGCTCCTCCCCACGTCTGGGCGGCCGTCATTAGGTATATCTCGATCATTAGGTCACTAATTAACCGTAGCCGTCCGATTGAGATCATTAGGAAGCCAACTCATATCTTACGGTGTCGATACCATCGACGCGAGTCGATGGTATCGACCTGCTGTAAACCCTTCCTTTGTCGCGCCTGGCATTATCTCGATACCATCGACGCGGGTCGATGGTATCGATGACCTGTAGTGACGGTTTTGTCGTTTTGCGTCACTGTAGCCTCCGTGCGTCGATGGTATCGACTTGGTGTCGATACTATCGACCGCTTTCTCGCCAACAACCTGTTGGTATCTCAATACCATCGACATCCATGTCGATAGTATCGACGCTTTGCTGCTCCTTTCAGCTGGCAACCTGTGATCATGTCGATGGTATCGACTTCCGTCGATGGTATCGACGGAAGAAAATACTCGTTTGTCCTAAAATTCAAACACAAGATCACATAAATTCACACAAATAATAACATTTTGACAATTAATGCTCAAAATGATGAAATAAAGGGAATTTGACATAAAATAGTAGCAAAGACCAAAGTGGATGAATTATGCCACATTAACCATAAAAATGACTAATAAAAGCATAAAACACACATGAAACAGGTCTATAAATGCGACTCAAAATCATCGCATCACTAGTTCTAATGGACTATGATGTTGAAAGTTTTGGTGATATCTTGTCTATGACTCATTCGGCTCTCTACAAAATTTTGGAGGATAATGATGTTCTGATAGGAATTTATTATTATTTTTATCTAAGTGACTTTTTGGACTGTTATACACCCTAGTATGTTGTTTAGGTCTCTACATGGCCAAGGGTGATTGAATATACCATGATGGAATAACAGGGAACATGTTTCATATGTTTTGTATCTTTTGAAGTTTTAACCTACAATTTTATTTTTGTTTACCGAAATTATTTAGGAGCTTGTATGTAACTTGATTGATATAGTCAAAATACTTAAATGAGGTAATCATTCAAGTTTAACCCTAATCATGTAGTCCCCAGATGCCATAGAGCTATCTAAGTGTCAAAACTTACTGGATATTGAAATCAGTAATCCTGGAGGAGCTTGGAGTTGTATATTGTTGAGTATAGGTAGGTGTAAGGAGGGAATTTGTCTTCCATCCAGATCCCTGGGTTTTAGAGAGTGGTTGAGGTTGTGTCTAGAATTTTATATGTTTTGAGAGTGAAAGTGGTAGTAACTCAAATTTGAGGGTTTATACCCTAGTTTCTGGAGTCGTGGCATGTGTACCCAGGATGGACAAGATTGTTTTTAGTAGTTGGAGTGATGTACCACTACAGTTGTTACTCGTACTAACTTAAGGGAAGAAATCCTTATGATTCTAGACATCCTAGATCTTATGTGGGGCTAATTGCGACTTTAGGTCAACTAGTACTTTTAGTGGTATGCCTCAAAGTACCCAAGGCCTAGTAAAATTAGTAAATCGGCCGCATAGTACGCTTGTTAGGTTTTTTTGGTGATTTCATACTAGCATTATTTGTGATTCATATCTTATTAAGGGTAATTACCTATACATGCAACCTTTAATTTATACTTCAAAATTTTATTTACACACTGCTCACTCTTTCAAATCTATCAAACTATTTGTCTTATATAACCTTCTTGTAAGAAATAAATGTTATTAGAAGTCGTTTCATATTATTGGGACATTGGTCTCACCTTGTGGGTTTCTACATCTTTTTTCAGTGTCAGTAGAATGGTCAGACTCGTGGTGATGAGGAGGCCTAATTTTGGAGTCCAGTAGAGCTCAAGTGGTTAATGTGGTTTTTTGTAGAATTCTAGAGTCGCCCTTATACTCTCAGGTCCGGGCAAGGGGGTTTGTATATCATTTATATCAACTCAAGATTTTATTTGTAGGCCATGAGCAACATAAATACATTTTGTATATAGGTTGTGGCTAAGGCCACTAATCTTACTTGGTAAGAAAATATATGTGAAGTTGGACCTTTGTGAAACTATTTGTTTTGAAATATATGGAAAATTTTATTCAGTTTTCTTTATGCACTTTTATGGAAACATGATTAATTATTGTTTGACCAATGTTTTCGTTTTTGAGTAATCTCATTTAGCATGGTAGGTTTCCACACAAACTCTACCAACATTACTTTCTACTGGGTGCATCATCCAATAAGAGTAGGGAGATCATACAAATAGAGGGGGTCATGCTTGGCAATTTTCTATGGAGGCTACGTCATCAGATAGTGACACAACTTCGACTCCTCCTCTCAATGACTCATAGACCGATAGGAGAAGTATGAAAGGGGATCCTAGAATGACCAGTCTCAGCACTAGGGAATTGGCAACGTAGTTTTTATGCTTTTAGAGTGCCTCTTCACAATGCTCGTTCCATCAAGAGTATGATTTTTTTTTCTTAGTAGCTTGAAAATAGGCTTACAAATAGGTGTGAACTTGGCAATGTAGTGGTTGATGTATTAGAAATGATCGGGAATGTCTTATATCTCCTTCTCAATTTTAGGGGAGGGAATTCCCTAGATTGCTTGAGCCTTCCTAGCATCAACTTTGATTCCTCTCTGACTGATAATTTACCCCATTAAATTGCCATATATAACACCAATGGTTCACTTGTTTAGATTTAGGTGTAGGGAGAATCTTCGTGGTCATTGATTTTTTTTCCAAGATTGGTGATGTGGACTTTCAGGCTTTTAGATAAGGAAATCATATCGTCCACGTAAACCTCCACCTCCTTATGCATCTATGGTGAAAGAGAGTGACCATCACCCTTTGATATGTAGCTCCAATATTCCTTGTTTTGAATGCCAAGGAATGATAGAAGTATACTCCATGTGATGAAGGTTGTCTTCTCTTTATCATCTTTGGCCATCTAAATCTAGTTGTAGCCAGAAAACCTATCCATGAAATTGAGTTTTTCATGGTTGGTAGGATTGTTAATGAGTATATCAATGTGTGTAAGTGGGAATTTATATTTTGGAGATGACTTGTTCACATCACAATATTCCACGCACATTTGTACCTTATCCCCCTTCTTTGGTATTGGTACAATGTTGGTGAGCCATGTGGGATAGTTGATTGGATCTAAAAAAGAAGCATTGTACTGCTTATGAACTTTATCAATGATCTTGAGGCTCCATTATGGTCATAGATGCCTAGCCTTCTTCTTGATGAGATAATATTGAGGATGATAGGTAGTCAATGAACCATGAGTGCCTCATCCAACTCAAGCATGTCAGAGTCACTCCATGAAAACACATCAATGTAGTGTCATAGAAGATTTATCAACTAGTCTTTGATATCTTGTGGTAGACGCACCCGTATTTGGACTTTGAATTGCTCAAGGCCTAAGTTGATATTTAACGCCTTTGTCTCTTCCATAATATGAAAAGGTTGATGATCCTTTGTAAAATACTTTAGGATGGGGACATGTTTGAACTCGACATATTCACTATTGTAGATTTGTTCTACTTCTATTAAATAGCTGGCAAACTCTTACATGGCATGTTCATCTTCACATATTTTTTGTTTTTTGAGTTTTCTATTATTTTTGGACTTTTGGGATTTTGAATTTTTTAGTATTTTGTGGGATTGAGTGGGGATGTCCAAGAGCATGACTAAATAGCCACTTTGGGATCTCTACCACATTTAGGTGTCATTCCTCAAACAAGCTTTTTTTGAGTGCATGAGGGGACATGGTCCTCAGCAGGTTGTGGTCGTCTATACACCAATTCTTTGTTTCTTCATCATCTAGGATGCCATATATGAGATAGTCTAGGCCTTCAACAACTTCTATGTTTATGATGCCATTGATGTGCTATCGTTCTAATATGTTTTAGGATTTTCCATAGTCATCCAATGTTACACCGTAGTTTTCCTCTGTGACTTCTGGAGCTATAGTCTCAGAGTTGTCTTAGCTTAGCCATCCAGATAAGATCTAGAGAGTGTCATAGCCATCTGCATTGATGGTGTCCCCATCCACTCAGGGACTGGTTCAATGATTTTCATCTTGCCAATGTGATCATCATTGAGTTTTTCATTGCTTTCTCTAGTGTCAAGGCTCTCCAGACACAACAGTTCGGAGACAATGGAAGGCATGATCTTGATAGATTTCTTGTTTGGAGGTATGATCTTGTCTTTGAACTATTGGTTGTACTCGGAAGTTTAGTTTCCATGTCTTTCTTCAGCGATGAGCGTAGTCTCCCTAATTTTGAATGCAATCCTGGGGCATGTTGACCTCTTGCACGAGGTAAGGTATCATTATGGGGACTATGGCCTTGGAAATGCTGACATCTTCTTTAGTTATAGACATTATGCAAGAAAAATATGGATGGGGACATTTATGCTCAACTTCATGGTCTCATCGATATCGTACTCTAAGGTGATGCTTTTTATCTAGCCAAATGTGTCGAGCTTTATGGCCTAGGTTTGATGTCTACAATAAATAGTGGAGGTAAACACTTTTGGTCAAGTCCATCGTAGTGGGCTACAACATTGTGGGTTTTCAATGTGGTGTCCACTTGGTGATCAGAGGTCTTACATAGGATGGGCCATAGAATCATAGGCCCACTCCTTCTCGTCTTGGAGGAATATGGATGACCTTTGAATGCCCTTTTTGTCTATCTCCCAGTCCTTGATCTAGGAACATATGCATCTCCTATAACTGTAGAATCCCTCACATGGATTATGCTTTAACCCTAGAATTTTATCTTAATAAAGTTAGCTATATGCTTGATCTTATCTTTTCAAAAGTAATTAAGGCCCAAGAGGAACTTATGTTCCAAGTTTGGTCCTGATTAAATGTTATTTGAGCAATGTACCTTTGTTTTGGATCAAAGTGCAATTTACCCAAGTTGAGGGGTTAACTTGCAAATGTTACATGATAAATGTTCCTCAAGTGTTGAAGCATAATAAGAGTGAGAATGATGCAGAGGTATGGCTTGTGGTAGCCTGAGCACCAAGAAAGAGCTTGTTAAGCAATGCTTGTACATTAAAACTTAGTTTTGGTGTAATATGTAATTTACCCAAAACCTAGGGTTCAATATGCAAAATACCACTTCAAGAGAGTCCCTAATATTTCTTGGTATCAATCATATACAAGAAAATTAGAGGGGCATCTCATTTGAATCTCTTTGGAGGAGAGAGAATCTTCATATTAAAATAATCAAGATTTAAGCATAATTGAAACCCTAATTCAATTTAATGCAAAAATAAATATATTAATTGAAGTGCCCTTCAAACAAAAAATGAGATGGTTGGATTTGTATAAGTGTGTACATCCTTGTTCCTTGCAAAGGCCTTGAAATATATAAAGTGAGTGGAGAGCCCACTCACATTAGTTAAAGGAAAAGTAATATCCACTCATTTTTTGATATTATTATTATAATGGTTAAGGTGCTTAATTTGTTTTCTTTTATTTCATGGATAATGAAGAGGAATTACAAGGTGGGGGATATGTCTTCGTATGCAAGGGATATAGGGGAGTATGTGGAACCAGTTTTGGGAGTTGAAGGAATTATTTAACACTTTCTCTCTCATTGAAATTCCCTTATAAACATCTCATTTCCAACTCAAATGAAAGGCTTTTTCGACCCTTCTTTCTTTTCTTGCTTTGGTTGAACACAAGGGAGCTTCGGTGCAATAGGAGGAAGGGTCCCAACCTGTAGGTAAGCTCCATAGTCATCTTCAACCTTGATTTCATGGTGGAAATCAAAATTCAATGCTTAATTTCTTCTTTTCTCCATTCAATCTTCAACCTTGGTCATTCTTTTCACTCAAAGACTTGAGGATGAGCCTTGGGAGGTTGAGAAAGCTTTGTTCACCATTGAAGGCGTGAAGCTTGAAGCTTGGATTCAATTTTGAAGGGGGTTTATATAACTTGAAACCTTAAATGCCATTATTTCTTGCAATTTATTCACTATGTGTTGAACCTTTCTTCTTTCTCGATTTCCTTTTGATTAATTGTTGAAATCTCCATAAGAATAACAACTTATTTCAGAGTTATGGAGCTTGAATATGATGATGTCATCATTAAGCACACACCTCAACAAAGTATATGAGCAAACGATTTCAACATGGGAACCAATCAGTTTCAAGATCGATTGAAACCAAACGGTCTCAAGACCGTTTGGGAGTAAATGGTCTCAAGACCGTTTGAGATCAAACGGTCTCAAACCGTTTGGAGGATCAATGCTTATTTGGATGGATGATGATCCAATGATACCAATTGATTTTATTTTAAAAGTTCCATGTGTGGATGATCCACTAATTGCAAGCCTAATCGATTGAATTGATTGAAACCCTAGTTGAGCGAATTGATTTCAAGATTGATTGACCCAAATGGTCTCAAGACCATTTGGAGATCAATGGTTGATAGTGGTGGACGGTTGAAGATCCAAGGGATACAATCTCATGTACTTTCAATGATTCAATTGATGAATGATCCAATGGGTGCAAACCCTAAATTGATGGATTGTGGAAACCCTAATTGATGATTCGGTTTCAAGACCGAATGGGATGATTCAGTCTCAAGACTGAATGGGTAAAAGTGATCAAGACCAAATGGGTAAAATCAATCAAGATCAAATGGGTAAAATTGATCAAGATTGAATGGGTAATTTGATATTCAAAACCGTTTGGTCATGTTGACCGTTTGGGAGAGTTGACCGAATGGAGGTCAAGCACCTCAAGACTGAATGGAGGTCAAGCACCTCAAGACTAAATGGAGGTCAAGCATCTCAAGACCGAATGGAGGTCAAGTACCTAAAGACCGAATGGAGGTCAAGAACCTCAAGACTGAATGGAGGTCATGTACCTCAAGACCGTTTGAAGGTTCAAAAGTAACAAAACCATTTGGAAATTTAATAGTTTCAAAGTTATGAAAGACCAATTAATCCCTTGATTGTTAAATAGCATATATCCAAGTTAAATCCAGTGGTCGTACCTCTCAAGTACTTAGGTGATTAGTATCTTTTGAGTATCAACCTTTGATGCTTATGAAAGCAATATCTCAATACACTATGCTAACCCTTAATGTGTGTACTTGAATGAAAGGTTGACCTAATCTAATCAAACTTGAAGTAATCAACATCCTAGAAAGGATGAGAGAGAGGGGAATTCATACATGTATAACAATCATGTAGTGGTTAAATCTCAATAATCTCAACATGAATAGAATATGCAATTAGGGTATGATCCTTGATAAAGAGATCATGAAACCCTAATCAAGAAGGATGATGAGTCCTAACCCTAATTTAGGGCAATGCTAGGTGAAAGCCTAATTTAGGGTAATGGTGTAACCCTAATCTAGGAGGATGATGGGAGAAATCCCAATTTAGGGTAATATAATGAAAAACCCTAATTTAAGAGGATGCTTCATGAAACCCTAATTTGGGAAAAAAGTTATAAGGAACCTTAATTCAAAATAATGATGTGTGAATCCCTAATATAGGGCGATGTCATGTGAAACCCCAATATAGGGTGATGTGATGTAAAAACCTAATTGATAAAGAGGGGAACCATATTCCTAATAATGGAATGATGGATAATGGATAACCTTATATCAATAATACCTTAACTCGAGATGAGTCTATATCATTGATAATGGTTGCATATTTCAAATAAGTGACTTGTGACCAATACATTACATGATAATGTGATGAACTGGTGCACAAAGTATTAGGATGGGAAATACCCTAATACAAGATAAGTTGATGAACTTAAGTAAATTACAAGTGATGAGGGAAGTGATATATCAAGACATGATAAATACCATATTCAACACCTCAAAGTTGATACACCTCGATGTACTCTAACTCCAATATACTTGGATGAGTAACACATAAAGGGTGTCATGATAATTGTTACATTGAGATGTAATGAGCCTAATGCACTTTGATAAGTGTAGGCTAACATACCTTGAGAAAAAGGGTTAAGCCAAGTTAATAAAGTATGATGTATTCATACTCTAGTAAGGAAGAGAGAGAAACTCATATCTTGTGTTGATAATCATTTAATGATAAATGATAAGAGTAGTTGTTTCCTAGTAAGAGGTGACAAGATGTTTAATGGCCTTGTAATCCATGAGAATAGTTGTTGACTAGTGAGAGGTAACAAGATGTTTATAAAGTCTCATGTAAGAGATGATAATGTTCAAAATAAACAATGGAAACATAGTAACATAATAATTATAACTAATCGATACAATAATAATAATGAAATATTGATTATACATGATTTATGTTTATAGCCAAATAAGGGCTATAGTATTCTGAATAAGCTTAAAGGAGATACTAGGAATGAGTGAATTACATAAAGGATGTGAATAAGTATAATGCCTTGACCAAGCTTTAATACCTAGTAAAGGTAATGTGGTATTCAATGATGATGAACAAGATTTGCATAGTCCAATGCCTGGAATAGATGCACAGGATTGACATAGTTCAATACCTGGAATAATATCATAGGATTGGTAATAACCTAATACCTGGAATAATATCACAGGATTGGTAATAACCCAATACCTCGAATAATATCACAGGATTGGTCATAACCCAATACCTGGAATAATTGCACGTGATTGGTCATAACCCAATACCTGGAATAATATCACAGGATTGGTAATAACCCAATACCTAGAATAATGTCACAGGATTGGTCATAACCCAATACCTGGAATAATTGGACATGATTGGTCATAACCCAATACCTGGAATAATATCACAGGATTGGTCATAACCCAATACCTAGTATAATAGCACATGATTGGTTATAACCCAATACCTAGAATAATTGCACAGGATTGGTAATAACCCAATACCTGGAATAATTTCAAAGGATTAGTCATAACCCAATACCTGGAATAATTGCACAGGATTGGTAATGTGGATCCTGATCTCCAAACCATAACATAAACACGATTAAAACGTAGCGGAAGCGAATCGGTAATCAGCGGAAGACAAAAATCATGGGAAATTAAAACTTTTCGTGACAAGAGCTTGAATCCATAAAAGCTTCTTTCATAAAGAGAGATAAACTGTTCACATCTCAGGATAATTACTTCTCGAGTAATTATATACATCAAGATATAAAATCTCAAGAACACTATACAAAAGACTCCAAGACCTGAGAGTACAGAGGACACATAGGACTGACTCTAACTACACCACATGGCAGGACAAATCTCCACCTGAGATTACTGCTGCCCCTGGTGCTGCTGCTGCTGAGACTGGTCACCTGTAGGTTGGTTCCTTCGTCTCCAACGTCCACCTAAAAAGTTGAAGCCTACGGGGTGAGACAATTATACATAATTGTCCCAGCGAGAGTTATAACTCTTCGCCAGAAGCTTTATTATAACATCAAAGAATATTTTAAGCAGTAAAGCCTTCAAAGCATTCTGTAACAGTTGCAGGTATAACAAGATCTCAACTATTTAGGAGATATGGAGAATATAAACACTATTGCAATGTAACATCAATCAACTAACTTGGAATTATCTCTAACAAGTTATACTACATGGTTGATTATGTTTTACAAACAACATTATGCCCTGTGGAGATGAGGCTTACCACTCATACCCCAACTGATCGCTGAGAAGTCACATCAGTATCTTACATAGGTCATTAAGAGAGCCGGATTCTCATGACCTTCACCTTCCTCAGTCAGTAAGAGGATCACTTGTAGGACATCTCGTGTCTCTACTACTATAGCTCACCAGGGTAAACTGGTCCTTCGCTATTCTAGAGTCACAGTGGTGTTCTGTACTCTCTTCGTCATCAGGAGGTTTCATATTTACCTACCACTGATACGGATATATGTGCTTTCTTCGTCATCAGGAGATTTCATGTTTACCTACCACTGATACGGTATGGAACTATAGTGAAGGATGGTTGGATTCCACATCTTCATCACTTTTCTACACTAGGATGTAAGGTTCTACACATCCATGTACCCCACATACTCAAAAGTATGTGCTCCAGGAGTTCCCTAAGGAAAACCTGTTTCACCATCACTTAATTTCTGACAATGATGGATCTATGATCAGGGCTCTACATTATGCTTGATTAGTTAGGTACATTCAGTATTCTTTAACAACATACATTGTTCTTCAAACAATAACAGTAGCATAGCAGCTATAAAAGAAGAATACTAAATGTAACAGGCCTAACTCATATCAATCATTATTTCTCATTATCCTCATCAGAAGTCATCTCTAAGGCATGACCTTGATGGTATTCATGGCTCTCATAGCCCATTATCAGCATAGGATGCCACTGGCGAGGCATCAGATTACTTTACTTATTCATAAGGCTAACAACATGCCTTTAATGAATATAACATCAACATCCATACCTGGATATGATTACCTTCATATCAGAACCTGCATGGTCAATACATCTGATAAAGGTAATGCAACAATAAGGAATGTACTTCCCACTCTTGTCATAAGAGTTAAATCTTTAATTTAAATCAAATAGAGTTTATTGCTCAAAAGCATGCCATTACCCTTGAATTAGGGTTTACTATTCACATCACATGTCATCACCCTTGAATTAGGGTTTACTATTCACATCAAGGTGAATTAAACTCATAACATCATCATGTATGAGTAACATCTTCATTGATACTCTTGGATTAGTTAAAGGTTCACCATTTATCATAATTAGGGTTTCTATGATCTCACACAGGTGGATCATACCCTAATTATGCTCATTTCTGTGTATTGGGGATGCTTCAATTGAGTTTCCATTTAAAAAGGGTACTTTCTCTCTCTAGAAGTACTTTCTCTCTCTAGAAGTACTTTCTCTCTCATCATAAGGTTAGGTGATGTCAACATCACTCTAAAACAGATTGGATTGAGGCATCATAGGCTAACATAGCCAAAAACATCATCATTATATGATTAGAGTTACTTTCTCTCTCTAGGGTACTTTCTCTCTCTATAAGTACTTTCTCTTTCATCATACTAATGGTTGATGGTAACATTAGACTAGATCAAGTTGGATAGAGTCATTATGACTAAAAACATCATTCTCATGTAATTAGGGTTTGAATTGAGCAAGGTATAACTCAATTGACCCTTCAGGGGTATATTGGTAATTCATCCCATTGATCATCATCATGGTCAAAACCCTTAGTCAAATAACCCCTTACTATCCTAGATTATCATTAGGGTTTGATTTGGGCAACATTGAACCATTTACATCATCAAAATGATTGAATGAGGTCAACCTTGAATCACATTGATTGATTTCAATCATTAATCATCAATTGGATTGAGATTGGTTGAAAGTGTTGACCGTTTGCCCACTTTGACCCTCCAAGACCGCGAGCCTCTTTCTAACTCCAAGACCGTGAGCCCCCTTAGGCTTCAAGACCGTGAGCCTCTTCAAGGGTTCAAGACCGCGAAGCCTCCCATTGGTTCAAGTTAATGTTGAGACCGCGAAGGCCAATTTGAGTTGAGACCGCGAGGGCCATGAAGACCGTTTGCCCTTCTTTGACCTCAGGACCGCGAGGCCCTTCGCGGTCTTGAGACCGCGAGCCTCCTTTCGGTCTTGAGACCGTGAGCCCCCTCACGGTCTTGAGACCGTGAGCCCTCTCACTGTCTTGAGACCGTTTGGATGAGTTCCAAACGGTCTTGAGACCGTTTGCCCATCCAATTTTGGATTCTAGTGAAAATTCATCAAGGTTGAACAAATTGAGTTGATGATTATATCAATATTTAATTGCAATGTAAATTGGTATAAAAGTACCTTCAATTAGTCAACAAATCTTGACCCCAGACCTCCAAACGGTCTTGGTTGATTGCCCTCGCGGTCTTGAGACCGTTTGGTGACCCCCAAACGGTCTTAAGACCGTTTAGGTCAATCAACCCTAAAAACCCTAATTAGGTCACCATAATTTCAGTACTGATTTTACCTAGGGTTAGCCCTAGTATTCACCCTTCAACTCTTAGCCCGTTTGGAATTAGACCATCAATCTTGGTGAGTTGTTAATTAACATAATTTTGAACAGTAATCTCATACGGTCAACGCTTATTCAACGACCTTACACGGTCTTGAGACCGTTTGCCCAAAAAGGCAATTTCACACCGTTTGAAAATCAGTAATTAATTCATTTAAAGTTGTGACTTAAAAAGGTCATATCTCACGATTCCTTTGGAGTTAGTCTCCCAAATTTTGAGGGTAATTAGACTATATAATTAGGTACAGATTTCTTATACGGTCCACGCTCGGTCAATGGGGCCAAACGGTCTTGAGACCGTTTGCCCTGTCGCGGTCTCGAGACCGTTTGCTCACCTCGCGGTCTTGAGTCCGAGAGAGCAAACTGTTAGGACCGTTTAAGGAAAAGAAAAGCGGTGGGTTTTTCTTGGAAATCACGCCTTCATCTTCTAGCTCAAGAACAGTACAGATATCCCAAGGGTTTGCTTGCAAAATAGCAGGGAAAAGTAGGGAAACACTAAGAGCTATCATCAAAACGCATATAAAGATGCACATAGTAAAGCATGGATTTAGAGTTATAAAACCCACCTAAAGCTTGCTTCTTGAGCTCCAAGCTTTCAATCACCAAGCTCTAATGGAGTCCTTCAGTTCTTACAGGTTGGCCAAGGTGAAAACTCCAAGGAAGAATGAAAAGAGACGGCTAGAAAGGTAGGGTTTCAAGAGTTAGTCATGAAGATGACCTTGAATTCGAGTTCTAACCATGGAATTAGGCAAGAAGAGGGGTTCAGACCTACCTTACACCCCTTGGTCGTCCTCCTTAGCTCCAAGGCACTCCTTGGTCGTCTTTGGTGAAATGAAACAGTAAGGGAACGAAGGGTAAGTTCCCTTGCAACTAAGGGAAGGAGAGCTTATATACATGGGGTAGGATTTTCAACATTAGTTCATAAGTTGTCCATAATTCCAACTAGGTCCCTCCTTCTTTACTTGATCATTCCTTCCTCTTTATTCTAAGGAAAAACCTTCTGTTAAGGTCTTAGGAGAAGAAGGTAAAGGAGAGCAAGCTAATAATGAGGTACATACATAAAGAAATATTGCACATATACCCTGATTATTCAATCACAAGGCATATCTCATAACTTGATAATTCAATTGAGGTGACTTCCTCATCATTTCTTCTCTAAATGATGGCAAGAGTCTAAAAAGATACTTTAGATGACATATTTCACAATTTGCATCCCTTAATTTGGGTAAATTGCATTTTACCCCAAATTAGGGTTTTAAGCACCGGGATTGCTTCCACAGCTGCACCTTGGTGCCTTAGCTTGGGAAATCCCTCAAACTTGGCTAAACAGATTTCTCATGATGTATCAACATCAGAGGAACATCTCATCATGTGCAAATTGCAAGCTATCCCTTTTAACTGGGTAAATTGCACATAGGTCCCTGTATCTCAAAATAATGCTACAACTTTAAATAAATAAAAAGGAGCAAATACTGAAATATACGTTTCTGAGAAACTTAATTACATGCTCAGAGTTAATCACAAAGATTTAATTACATATTTAGGCGAAACACCTAGGGTTAACTCATAACCCAGGTCAGGGATGTTATAGGTAATAACACAATACCTGGAATAATTTCACATGATTGGTAATAACCCAATACCTAGAATAATGTCACAGGATTGGTCATAACCCAATACCTAGAATGTTGGTACAGGATTGGTAATAACCCAATACCTAGAATAATGGCACAGGATTGGCATAGTCCATTGCCTGGAATGGTTACATAGGATTGGCATAGAAAAATGCCTGGAATGTTTGCAAATGATTGACATGGACCAATGCCTAGAATGGTTGCACAAGATTGGCATAGTCCAATGCCTGAACATAATATGATGATGTATACTCACATGAATGATATAATTCAATATCTGGTTAACAGATTGGTTGAGGCCAATAGAAAGAAATGAGAATGTTTCATGGATGACATACCATGAAAATGAGTATCACAGGATAAGTTGGAGATGTTGATATAGTAAGAAGGATGAATGATATACTTGTTCTTCCTATTCCTTATAAAGTGAATAAATGATTTACTACTCTATCATAGATAGTTACAATGCTTTAAAAGATGAGAATGTTCTAAACTGCTTATCCTCTGCTCAGTTTCATAATCTTTATTTGCAATAATAATGTTTCTGGTGGAGAGTTGTATCTCTCGCTGTGACAATTTTCAATTGTCTCACCCCCATGGGATCCAATATTTTTAGGTGGACGTGGACGAAGAGATAGAAATCATACAGTAGGAAAAAGGACAACAACATCAGGGACAACTGTAATATCTCAGGTGGAGATACTAACTATCGAGTCTTGTAGATATGAGTCCTATGTGTTTTCTATGTACTCTCAGGTCCTAGGAGTCAGCACTTAGTATTTTTATAATCGATCTGAGATTTTGGTTTGAATGCCTCAAGGTTTTGTGTTGCTCATGTGTAGAACTAACAAAGCAATTGATGTATGTAATCCTCGAGAAGAAATGCTACATGGTATGTACTTGTGGACCAGAATGTAAATGTATTACTTTGGTTCTTATTGTTAAGAGTTTCCTGAAATTGGATCTCTATGCAAAAAGGTTTTATTTTTTAGTTATTTTAGTTAATCTGATGTTAATGATCGTTTCTTCTTAGTTAATGACATTTTGTTCGAACGCTTTGCTACAATAGATGTTGGCAAACATGTGGGATTGTACTAGATACGGTGAGCTCTTCTTCATGGTGACACCCAACTGATGTTCTGATATGTAGAATCTTGAATCAAAATAAAAGTTTTTCTTCTTCTATTCATGCTATGTTGACTAGGCTATTAGCATGAATAGTGATAATGGCTTGTCCTAGTCCATATTTTACTCTTTGGTGTGGTGATGAGGACACCAACACCAAGTGGTAATCCACGTATTTTCAATGAGTACGTTGAAATAGGGACTCATGCCCATGACCAAAAATAATACTATGAATTTGTGTGGTTCAATATGTAGCTTGAGCATGACTTCTCCTAGCGTGTCTTTGAACAACCCAGAAAATGAGGTCACCTTCTTTGTTGTAAGTTATAGGTTGGAGGGATTCCTTCCCAATCTAATGATCATCTTGAGAGGGAACACATTGAGGCATATTCCATTGTCAAAGAAGAAAAAAGTGATTTTAATGCCCTTGTAGATGGGGCTGATTAGTAAGGGCTTATTGTGACTTCCTTTAATGGGAAGCTCATCTTAGAAAAATGAGATTATATGTGGGGTTGTGATTAGCCCAATGGCAGCAACAAGAATTTTTGGACTCATATATTTGGAGAGATAAGATATCTTTAATGTCTTCATCATTATCTCATCGCGTGCAAAGGAACTCTATGTTACTTATGCTAGTGTTATCTTCACATCAAGTTCTTCTAGAAACTGGATTATGTCTGATCCTTCTAGATTAGTTTCCCTATATATCTCAAGTGTTGTTTCTACCTTCTTAGTGTTGACTATGGGGATGGAGGGCTTTCCTACCTACAAATATAGTGTACTAGTAGGGACTCCTACAAATGTAGTTGTCTTCTCTTTACACTTATCAAGGGATGAGGGTACTTCATGTGGGAGGCGGTGCTAGTTCATCTTCAGTGTGGTCGATACTTCTCAGGGATGAGGGTCCCTGAGTGGTCCGATAGGATCTAACACACTGGCATATACAATAAGAAATAATAACTCAAAAACTAGATACTTAAAGAAAAACTAACCAAATATGGAGATTTTTCCAATATATCATTGTCATCAGAGTATATGAGTGTGGAAGCTATATAGTCTAGGTTCCAATGTTTTGCCTAAAATCAAGAAAATCAAGACACAAAGTCAATGCAATTGCACAATACACTATATAAAAACAAGTAAAATGGTTTATAACAAAATTAGTGTACTTGGCAGGACTTATATTTCAAAAGTATAACGAGCAATTTGTAAAAGACAAAATTATTCGACAAGTTTTTCAAACAATTCAATTTTTATATGAGTTCCCATTATGTTGTAATTCGAGAAGCATGCTTATATATTTTGTGTGTCAATTGCCCCAATGTGATGGGGTAGGTCACTAGGATCCTTCTCTCCATATGAGGTAGGAGGCGAATGTACAAGTCCACCTCCAAATGAGGGGTTGCTTGCAATCAGTATCAACATTATCAATATCATCATCATCATCAGTATATGGGAAGTCCTAATGGGCATGACGTTTATGTTTTCTAGTTTGTCTCAAAATATAATAAAAGAAATACATAATCCTAATCAATAAGGAACAATATCTCAACCAAGTATATAGCCAAGTACACAGTCAAGATATACATAAAAAGTAACTTCATTACAACCAAAGAGGAGGTATAGTAGGGTACCTATCACCGAGGATTTTGAGTATAATCAATAACCAAATCAATAGTCAACCCTTCTAGTTAGATCCTAAATCATCAAGATTGGATCATGATGTTCAAAATAACATGTTTCAATATTCGAGATTAGGGTTACACTTTTCATACGTAAACCTAAGGGTTGGGTCATTCACTTATAATAAACCCATATTTCAATAGTGTCAAGTATTTTCAAGTGTGAATGACTTACCTAGGTTTTCTAGGATCATATATGTTAACCCTAATTTATGATCATTATCCAAGTCATCATCAAATTTCTAGATAATCATCATGAAACATAGTATAATTGGAATTTCAAGATTAGATTGATGGGTCAAAAATATATCAAGGGTTTTGTAAGATTAAAATCAATATCAAGATTACTCATTATTCATAAAGATCATAATAAAGATTGAATCAAGTAAATAGATTTAGATCACTAATGATTCATTTTCAAGAGTAGATGATTCAACTAGATTAGATCTAGGTTACAAGATATCATCAGAGTCCAAATATAGGGTTTCCAAATATTAAACATCATTGTTGAATCATTAGACAAATTAAATAAGCAAAGGAAAAAATATAGGGATATTAGTGAAAATAATTCGAAATTAGGCTTCCCAACAATTTTTAAATGATTCTTAGGATTTTTGTGATCAACATTGACTATTTACTCGAATTATTTGGAGATAGGATGAATTTCCTATGATTTAACCAAGATTTGGCTATTTATTACTATTTTGATTTGAGAGGAGAAGATAAATATTGAAAAGCAAGGCCGAGGAGAAACATGAGATGTTGATTTGGCAGGTGACCTTTGATCGCAGTTTTGATCATGCGGCCAAGAGCGTTCGGCCTCTAGGAACATGTGAGGGAGAGGGAGAGGCACGATTAATCTAGTGTCGTTGGATTTTGGTCAACCCTTGAAAATGGGTTCGGATCGAGGGCTCACATTCATCTTCTCATCCACAAGCTGGACTTGTAGTGCGGCGGTGCTGTAGTGGTTCCACAACAGAGCGAAAAGAGGGGAAAACGAGAGAGAGGGAGAGGGACAGTGGGGTCCTGTGTGTCGGTTGGGGTCATGAGTGAGATACAAAGCCAGGGGTAGGATTTTTATAGGGAATCATGGCTAGGTTATGGGGTTTCGAGGGGCTCCTCACCCATGGCGGCGCCTGTGAGAGAGGGCTCTCAAACACCCTAGAAACAGGTCGATTTGAATCATTTAAAGGGATCGAGGAGTTTGAATTTGCGAGATACAACCTTTTTGTTCATTTGATTTTTAAACTATTGGTGGTTTCGAGTTAACTTGCCCACTCGGACACATAGCTACCTTCCATGTTGATTGCACGAGGTAGGAGACATGTCATTGACCCTCCGATGTGGCCCGGGATCCGCATGCCTCAGATCTAAGGACTGGGGATCGTGCCCAAGCATACCCTGGATCACGAGGCCAATCTAGATCAGTTCAGCATCAAAAGAAGGGGATATTCCCTAGTTCAAGGGGTCCTTTACCGGGTCAGGCCATCTAGCTATTGGGCCGAGCCTAGTAAATGAGAAAAAGGGAAATAAAAGGGTATTTTAGGGATAAAAGGGGAGCAAAACTTAGAAAACTCATATAAACTCGTAGGAGTGTCCAAATGACCTCAAATTTGGACCACTGCTTCATGTTAGAATCTACAACATTTGTGATAAATTACAAATAAAAATGAGTATGTATGATTTAATCAAAGGGTTAAAGGGTATGACAAAATTAGGGTTTCATGAACACAAGTGTATCAACTTAATTTAAAGTGTGAGTTACGCTACTTTGGAAGTCATTATAGAGTCATGAATTCATGGGAGACATCATGAGTGAGACATTCAAGTCATTGATGGTAAATGAGTAACTAAATCATGATTATGCAAAAATTCACTTTGTGACATCCTTCCCTCCTTAAAAAGGAATTTTGTCCCCAAAATTCAAAACAACCTCAAAAATCTGGACTTTCCAAAAACTAGATCATATCCTCAAATATTGGCGTATCCTCAACTATATAATCAAAACCATGTCCTCAAAGTTCAAGTAATCCAATAACCATAATTTGGATTACATGTCCCATGCCATAACCAACTCGGTACCAATATCATTTCATCATCGAGGAATTGAGAATCAAGGTCTATGCACATATTGTTCAAAGTCATCATATGATTAACATATATGAAAGGCATCATATTGGTCACAAATTTGAAGAGAGAAAACAAATAGAATTCTTGAATCAAGTGTACAAGGTGACTTTCAATCCCAATATCTTAGGGTCCAAGCCTCTACATTGGCCTAGGTGGGGTTATACATCCATGGTTTGAGATTTCATATTTCAACATTTTGAGACTACATCATCATTTCAATATCATTATTTTGAGTTCAAAATCAATGGGAGGTCCCACCCTAGTCTTAATGAGAGCTCAACCCTAAGTCATAAATCGAGAGGGTCAAAATAGTCATTATTTCAAAATTTCAAAATTTTGGGATTATGAGAGTCATTAGTCATATATCTCAATGTCCAAATAGTGTGATCATAGGATTTGTATCATTATTGAGATTTGGTAATCGTGAATCACATTATTATATATCAGTATCAAGAGTCGAGATTTTTGGACATCAGAAGTCATAGGTCCAAAATTTTGAAGATAGGGTTTATATTCCTATTTAGACCTTAGGGGAGATCACTAATCTATATTCAATTTTGAGCAACAATATTCGAGCAACATATCAAGATTTCATAATCAGGGTATCCAATTTTGATGAATGATCTAGACATAGGTCTATCTAGGAAGTAAACCACAAGCTATAGTCAAAGTTGTCATATATCAAGGTCATTATTAAGTCAATATTCAAGATCGAGCATCAACCCTTGGTTTAACCTATTAGTCTTAGGTCAACCAATCCAAATCGGGTGAAAAGGGATACCTTTCCAAACTCTAAATATTCAACACGGAGAAAATTTAGAGGTAGTCATAATAGGGATGTGACCTAGGTTAGGGGAGTTATGATTCAACTACCACCCCAATCTAGCACATTACCAACATTAGTCACTATCCATTGAGCTTATTCATATAGGGAGAGTATCAATGATTAAATCATATTCCATAAGGCCATGAGATCAAAATTCAAGATCATAATATGGCAATAATATCAAGATTTTACAAAGTCAAGTTAATAATCACATTCCTTTCCTTTAACGATCAAGGTAGTGATATCATTTGGAATATGGTGCATGATTTAAGTCCATTCTCATCATATCAAAATTGAGTTTGCAAAAGGCATCAATAGTTAATAGGAAACTACTTTTGCACCATAGTCTTACATCATGACTTTGTGAGTCATTAAGATTAATAATTTGATGGCATAATCATGATGTGTATAAAAAACATGGTAAGAGTTTGTTGGGCTGGGTTTGACATTTAGTTAATAATAGGGAAACATGGATTTAATCAATAGGGACCTTATCAACAACAAGGTATAAATCCTTCTTATTTCACCAAATCAAGATTTACCTCAAACATAGAAAACATGTAGTCAGGTTTTGGTTAAATTGAATTTGCATGATATTAGGGGTCATTCAAGAGTGTTTTTTTTAAAGGTTCATTGTATTCAAATTAAGGTCAGATCATGGTATCATCTTTCACAATTTAGTGATATTCATTTTTCCCATGCATAAGCTACCCAAAATCAAGACATCATGTGGGAAAAGGTCACAAGAGAAGGACCACATGAGGAGATGAGCACACTACCTAATCTTCATCTACATGGGTGGCTTGGGTAGTCCTTAAAGAAGAGATGAGATGCTAGATGACGCTCTAAGGTTTCAGAAGATAACCTTTAGGTCCAATTCTGGATCAATTAAGGCTAGGCAGATCGGGGGATCTCAGGCACCGTGAAAATAGATAGGAGAAATTATGTCAGAATCCCGAGCCTAGACACCTCAATTTTTACCATTATGGACCTTCAGGTTTCTTGGGTGTAAGAGACTTGATAAATTATTTACCCAATGTATATGGGAGTGTGTAAGCTCTAATACCAACTTCCACAGAACCATTCTTACACCAATCCCAATCCTACTGCCTAGACAGTAGTAAAAGGATTGAAGTGCCCATCCTTGAGTGGTCTGATAGGATCTAACACACTGACATACACAATAAGAAATAATAACTCAAAAACTAGATACTTAAAGAACAAACTAACTCAATATGAAGATTTTTCCAATATATCCTAATCATCAGAGTATATGAGTACGAAAGTGATGGAGTCATGGTTCCAATTTTTTGCCTAAAATCAAGAAAATTAAGACACAAAGTCAATGCAATTGCACGGTACGCTATATAAAAACAAGTAAAATGGTTTATAACAAAATTAGTGTACTTGGCAGGACTTATATTTCAAAAGTATAACGAGAAATTTGCTAAAACAAAAATTATTCGACAAGTTTTTCAAATGATTTGATTTTTATTATGAGTTCCCATTATGCTATAATTAGAGAAGCATGCTTATATATTGTTTTGTGACTCAATTGCCCCAATGTGATGGGGTAGGTCCCTGGGCTCCTTCTCTCCATATGAGGTAGGAGGCCAACATACAAGTCCACCTCAAAATGAGGGGTTGCTTTCACTCAATATCAACATTATCAACATTATCAATATCATCATCATCATCATCATCATCATCTTCATCAGTATACGGGTAGTCATAATGGGCATGTCATTTATGTTTTCTAGTCTGTCTCAAAATATAATATAAGAAATTTGGAATCCTAATCAATAGGGAACAATAGCTGAACAAAGTATATATCCAAGTATACAATTAAGAGTTACATGAAAAGTATCTTCATTACAACCAAAGACGAGTTATAATATCGTACCTTTAATCGAGGATTTTGAATATAATTAATATCTGAATCAATAGGTCAACCCTTCCGGCCAGATCCTAAATCATCAAGATTGGATCAAGGTTGAAGATCATGATGTTCAAAATATCATGTTTCAATATTCGAGATTAGGGTTACACTTTTCCTACGTCAACCTTTGGGTTGGGTCATTCACTTATAATCAACCCGTATTTCAATATGTCCAACATTATTTCAAGTGTCAAGTATTTTTGTGGGTGAATGAATTACCTAGGTTTTCTAGGATCATATGTGTTAACCCTAATTTATGATCATTATCCAAGTCATCATCAAATATCTAGATCATCGTCATGATACTTAGTATAATTGGAAATTCAAGATTAGACTAATGGGTCAAAAATATATCAAGGGTTTTGCAAGATTAAGATCAATATCAAGATTACTCAATATTCATAAAGATTATAATCAAGATTGAATACAAGTAAATAGATCTAGATCGCTAATGATTCATTATCAAGAGTAGATGTTTCAACTAGATTATATCTAGGTTAAAAGATATCATCAGAGCCCAACTCTAGGGTTTCCAAAGATTAAACATCATTGTTTAATCATTAAACAAATTAAATAAGAAAAGGATTAAATATAGGGATATAAGTGAAAATAATTCTGAATTAGGCTTCCCAACCATTTTTAAATGTTTCATAGGATTTTTCTGATCAATATTGACTATTTACTCAAATTATTTGGAGCTAGGATGAATTTCCTATTATTTAACCAAGATCTGGCTATTTATTGCTATTTTAAGCAGAGAGGAGAAGTGAAATACCAAAAATCAAGGCTGAGGAGAAACACGAGCCATTCATTTGCTAGGTGACTTTTCACTGTAGTTGTGCTCGTGTGACCAAGAGCATGCAGCCTCCCAAGAACGTGCGAGGGAGAGGGAGAGGCGTGATTAATCTGGTGTCATTGGATTTTGGTCAACCCTTGACCATAGTTCTGAATTGAGGGTTGACGTTCATCTTCTCGATTAAAAGTTGTACTTGTAGTGTGGCAGTGCAGTGGTGGTTCCACCGCGAAGCAAAAAGAGGGGAATATGAGAGGGAGAGGGACAGTGGGATCATGTGTGCTGGTTGGGGTCATGGGTGAGAGATAAAGCCAAGCATAGGATTTTTATAGAGAATTGGGGCTAGGTTCTAGGATTTCGAGGGGGCTCCGCACCCATGGTGGCACCTGTAAGAGAGGGCTCACAAACACCCTCGAAACAGGAAGACTTGAATCATCTAAAGGGCTTGAGGAGTTCAAATTTTGCGAGACGCAACCTTTTCATTCATTTGATTTTTAAACTATTATGGTTTTGAGTTAATTTTCCCTCTCGGTCTCATAACTACCTTCCCTGTTGATTGTGGGAGGCAGGAGATAGGTCATTGACCCTCCGATGTGGCATGGGATTTGCATGCCTCAGATCCAAGGTTTGGGGTTCACCCCCAAGCGAGCCCTAGATCATGAGGCTGGTCCAGATCAGTTCAACATGAAAAGAAGGGGATATTCCCCAGTTCAAGGGGTCCCCGACTGGGTCAGGTGATGGATTTTTGTTTTTATGCAACACCACTAAAAATCCTAGAGATGATGAGTCTCTAAGTTTAGCCTTGCTAGTACTATGGTAAGAACTCCACCCACATGTGCTAAGACATGTGGAAGTCTTATCGTAGTATAGTTAAGGGTCGAATCCTCGGGACAACGGTCTTGACGAAGTCAAGATGGAAAACGTTTAGCCTTTACTTAACAACTTAAAGATTGATATTTAGATCGAAAGTTTGATTTGGTTGTTTTAAACTAAGTACAAAGAAAGTAAAGCAAGAAAGTAAATAAAGCAAGTAAATCTTAAGAGTTAACAAATGATGATGAATCACTGGGGTTAAGCAGGTATTTACCACCGCTACACATGCATTGTATATGTACTAAGCAAGACTTATAAGCTAGATGCATGGATGTTTCCACAAGACCGATGCCTTATAAGACAAGAGCGATGCGTTGCATCCAAGGGTGTTCCACAAGACCGATGCCCACATAAGACAAGAGCGATGCATTGCACCCTTCGATGTTCCACAAGACCAATGCCCATATAAGAAAAGGGCAATGCATCTCATCCTCCAAGGGTTAAGTAACTCTCATGCGGTACATCACTATGCGTCACTGAAGGATGTAGTCTCCGAAGAGAGAATCTTACTCAACCTCAAGAAACGTGCATCTAAAACTAACAAGTGAGCGATAATTACCAAATCGAATAGCGTCCTTGTAGGCCTAGTCTCCTATTCGGATAACCTAGCTACGAGAAGTGCGGGAATGATGCAACGCCAGCCATTCCCGAACAAATGGTCACATGCTTTACATCATTCCCCTCGCAAAGTGTGTTCCTCGACTTACCAAAGGTCTCTTCCATACAGATGGGAGTGTGCCAAATGATAGTGAGTTTACTCCACTCTTTGAGATACACTTCTAGACACCGAAACGGATGCGTGGTGGATACACACACCAGAAACCAACACTAAATCGGTATTCAAGCCTCGATAGCGGTCGTAGACAAACCACAACGAAAGACAATAAATGCATACAAGAACGTGGCCATCATTCAAGCATGTGTGAAACGATTTAGTATTAAAACGAAATGATAACATCTTTTTTTACAGTACAAAATACAAAACATGGGCAGCGGGGCTAGTCCCCGCGCCCCAGTGGATGGAACTACTCGCTCCTCATAGAGGGAGCAACAAAGCAGGAGGCAAGAAGAGATAGAAAGAACATCATCTCCACTGAGGAGAGAAGGTTGAACCCTTGGTGGAGAGAGCAACGATCTCCACTCCTTGTAGCTTGCTTGATGACAGATCTTCTCCTCTCACCTTCCTTGTTGATGAGAGAGAAAGTAGCTTGCAATGGACGTGAGTCTCAGACCGGCAGCCTCGAGTGATGGATGGAGTTGTTCTGGTAGTGGAGAGACAGCCTCTGGACATCTGGACTCTCCCTTTCATGGACGGCCCTGAGGTCTTATTTATAGGCTTTGAGTGAGATCCAAACGGTTTGGAGACCGTTTGGGCTCAAACGGTCTTGGGACCGTTTGGCGTCAAACGGTCTTGAGATCGTTTGGCGTCAAACGGTCTTGGGATCGTTTGGCGTCAAACGGTCTTGGGACCGTTTGGCGTCAAATGGTCTTGAGACCGTTTGAGCTCCATGCGGTCTTGGGACCGTTTGGCTTCATGCGGTCTTGGGACCGTTTGGCTTCATGCGGTCTCGGGACCGTTTGAACTCCATGCGGTCTTGGGACCGTTTGGCTTCATGCGGTCTCGGGACCGTTTGGCTTCATGCGGTCTCGGGACCGTTTGAACTCCATGCGGTCTTGAGACCATTTGGCTTCATGCGGTCTCGGGACCGTTTGAACTCCATGCGGTCTTGGGACCGTTTGGCTTCATGCGGTCTCGGGACCGTTTGGCTTCATGCGGTCTCGGGACCGTTTGAACTCCATGCGTACTTGGGACCGTTTGGCTTCATGCGGTCTCGGGACCGTTTGAACTCCATGCGGTCTTGGGACCGTTTGGCTTCATGCGGTCTCGGGACCGTTTGAACTCCATGCGGTCTTGGGACCGTTTGGCTTCATGCGGTCTCGGGACCGTTTGAACTTCATGCGGTCTTGGGACCGTTTGGCTTCATGCGGTCTCGGGACCGTTTGAACTCCATGCGGTCTTGGGACCGTTTGGATCCACTCAACCCTTGGGCTGGTTTATTCTTTTGTTATTTTTTTGTGCTTTTTCTGCAATTATAAAAGGAAAAGTTAGTTTGATGATGTATTTACAAAAAAGGGGTAAAATTAGGTTTAAGTACAATATAAATGTAGAAAGAGTATGGAAAACTAAGGAAAAAGACTAAGATAAACTACTAAAATAGGAGGTTATCACCCCCCCTAACTTAGAGTCTAGCTTGTCCTCAAGTTAGATAGAGCTGAGACATGAAATGGCGCGGCGATTAAAATTTCCATACTCTTGCTCCAATTCTTGACCTGAGTTCCCCAGGGGTCGTATCGAGGCTTATTGCATGCCTTGATCCTTTTGGATTTCGAGAGTTGCTTGGATTTCAGGTTTTTCCGTATCTCAAAGTTTGCCTTGGGACCACATTTATTTTGTGCATGCTGTTGACTCTAATCAACTTTATACTTCTCTGGAAACCTATTGGAAGCTAGAGAGGGTATGAGGGTTGGCTAAAGGCTTTGAAGTGTAACTCCCCTTCGAGTGGGGGAGGGGCTATCTATGCTTTTTAGGATCTCACTACCGGACACGACACATCTGCCTTTATGAGGGCAGCTGAATGTACCGGCCGGGCAAGTCCTTTATTAGCCTTTTCATATACTTGGAACTTTTAGGGTTTCACTACCGGACGCGACACATCTGCCTTTGTGAGGGCAGCGGAATGTGCCGGCCGGGCGAGCCCTTTATCAGTTCTTTATATAGGCCCTTATTCGTGGCACAACTCTCATGATTTTATTCGTCTCTCTGGCTTTTATTCAAAAACTCACAGGCTTGGGTTTTGGGATGAGGATTTATTTTGGGTGGCCAAGCCTCTTTTATTTTGAAGAGAAGAAAGTTGTTCTTAAAGTTTTTCAGCATGCACTTATTTGGTTTGTGGTCCACTTGCAGAGCTTTTTGACTTGGAAGTTGCCTGATTTCCCTCTCATCCTTGAGATCTCGGCTTATTTCTGCCCTGATTTTGACCTATGGAGAGTCGGATAAAGAAATGGAGCAAAAATATAGGATCCATAGTGGATGGGGATCGATAAATCGCCATTTGATGTCTAAGTGCTAAATACTTGTAGAGACTAACATGATTCTAGAGTTAGTTGAGGTGACTTATTTTAAGGAAAAGGGTGTATAGAGATTGATACCTAGCCCTTGTCTGATGACCCCTCCCCCTAACTCATCACACACTCTGTCCTCAGAGTGGGAAAGTGATAGGTTGAGAAGTCATTTGAACAAGGGCTGCGAGTTAGGCCAAAATTGCGGTAACCCCTGGAGATTGGAGTAGAGTGGATGTGAATTGGGGTGCCTTGTAGCGCTGACTCAGGAGCTTTATTGATGTCGCAGTGCATTCCTTTGCAATTGTGTCTTGATATTGTAGACGAAATCTGCAATTCTAGCAATGAATCTGCTAGACAATATCAAGACAAAATTGCAAAGGAGTGCACTGCGATATGTGCTGCATGATTACACAAAAGTTCCCAAACGGTGTCTAAACCGTTTGGTTCCAAACGGTTTGAAGACCGTTTGGTTCCAAACGGTTTGAGGACCGCTTGGAAAGCGAGAAGCCGCAGGTCGCCGGCGCGGGGGGAAGGTGGAACGGGGCGAAGGTGAAACGGGGCGAGGGTTTGAAGGTGGGTGGATGAAACGGCGACTGACGCGATAGTGGCGACAGAACGGCACGGCAACGAAGAACATCATTTGACGACGACTGCAAAGGTGGCGCGGAGTGAGCAGCGTGCTTGGAGTCGCCGGGCAATCTTGTGGGAGGTGGATTGAGAAGCTTGCGCGGAAGCACAGAAGCAAAAAGGTGAAGTTCTGCGCACGAAAAGACTGTAGAGTGCGAAGATTCGAAGAGAGGAAGATGGAGATGCGGGGTCGGTATTTATAGCGGTGACTTATCGTATTCAAACGGTTTCAAGACTGTTTGGTTCCAAACGGTTTCAAGACCGTTTGGTCCCAAACGGTTTGAGGACCGTTTGGTCCCAAACGGTTTCAAGACCGTTTGGTCCCAAACGGTTTGGGGACCGTTTGGTCCCAAACGGTTTCAAGACCGTTTGGTTCCAAACGGTTTCAAGACCGTTTGGTCCCAAACGGTTTGAGGACCGTTTGGTCCCAAACGGTTTCAAGACCGTTTGGTCCCGAACGGTTTGAGGACCGTTTGGTCCCAAACGGTTTCAAGACCGTTTGGTCCCAAACGGTTTGAGGACCGTTTGGTCCCAAACGGTTTCAAGACCGTTTGGTCCCAAACGGTTTGAGGACCGTTTGGTCCCAAACGGTTTCAAGACCGTTTGGTCCCAAACGGTTTGAGGACCGTTTGGTCCCAAACGGTTTCAAGACCGTTTGGTTCCAAACGGTTTCAAGACCGTTTGGTCCCAAACGGTTTGAGGACCGTTTGGAGCATAAAAATATTTGTATATTTTTTTTGTATTTTTAGATTTAGTAATGAAAGAACTTAAAGAAGCAAAACAAAATTAAGAGAGAATAAAACTAGAAAAGTGGAGAAATTGATACTCAGGTCTTGGGTTGCCTCCCAAGAAGCGCCTTGGTTTTACGTCACTGACTCGACGAAATTGTGGGCGTAGCGTTTCTGACATCGAGGGTTTGTTGATGTGGAGAAGTGTTAGCTTCCTGAGTGTAGTATCTTTTTAAACGGTGTCCGTTGACCGTTCGTTCTCCTCCGTTGTTGTTGATGATAATGGCAGCTCCAGTTGGGTAGATATGTTTTATAGTGAAGGGTCCGGACCATCTTGTTCGAAGCTTTCCGGGGAATAATTTGAGCTTGGAATTGAATAAGAGCACTTTGTCACCAACGGTGATATCTTTTCTCCTAAGATGTCCATCGTGCCACATTTTCGTTTGCTCTTTATAGATTCTGGCACTGTGATATGCTGTCATGCGGAGTTCTTCTAGCTCCTGTAGTTGAAGTTGTCTGTTCTCTCCTGCACTTTTAAGGTCGAAGTTTAGTTGCTTGATGGCCCACCAGGCTTTATGTTCCAGTTCTACTGGAAGATGACATGATTTACCGTACACCAAGCGGAACGGAGTTGTTCTAATTGGTGTTTTGTAAGCCGTACGATATGCCCAGAGGGCGTCAGAAAGTTTGGTGGACCAATCAGTGCGATTTTTGTTCACTATTTTTTCAAGAATCGCTTTTATCTGTCTATTGGATACTTCCACTTGGCCACTAGTTTGCGGGTGGTAAGGTGTGGCAACTTTGTGATGGACTCCATATCTTCTTAGTAATGCTTCAAAACTTCGTTCCAGAAAATGGGTTCCGCCATCAGATATGACCGTTCTTGGGACTCCAAATCTTGGAAAGATGGTATCTTTGAACAATTTGACAACAGGTTTGGAGTCATTAGATGCAGTGGGTACAGCTTCGACCCACTTCGAGACGTAATCCACAGCGACCAAAATGTACGAGAAACCATATGATGAGGGGAAAGGTCCCATGTAGTCTACCCCCCATACATCAAACAGCTCAATTTCCTGCCACATGGTAAGAGGCATTTCATCTCTTTTTGATATGTTGCCCGAAAATTGGCATTTATCACAGGATTTGACAAAATTATGTGAGTCTTTTGATATGGTGGGCCAGAAGAAACCAGATTGTAGAACTTTTATGGCAGTTTTCTTGGCGCCCATGTGCCCCCCCGTGGGTCCGGAGTGGCAATGTTCCAAAACCGATGTTATTTCTTCTTCTGGAAGGCATCGACGAAAAAGTCCGTCGGCACAGAGGTAGAACAAGTAGGGTTCATCCCAATGATAACGTTTTACGTCATGAAGGAATTTCCTTTTATCTTGATAAGAAGCAGACGGGTGAATGATCCCTGTGGCCAGATAATTGACGATATCTGCAAACCAAGGGAAATTATGAGTGGCTTTCATAAGTTGATCATCAGGAAGAGAGTCCCTGATAGGGATTTTATCTTTGTCTTCAACCTCGATTCTACTGAGGTGATCGGCGACAACGTTCTCTACGCCACTTTTATCTTTGATTTCTAGATCGAATTCTTGAAGCATCAATACCCAGCGGATGAGCCTGGGTTTGGCATCCTGTTTCTGAATCAAATGTCTGATAGCAGAATGGTCAGTGTAGACGATTACCTTAGAGCCGATCAGGTAAGAGCGGAATTTTTCGAAGGCGTAGATGATAGCTAGGAACTCTTTTTCCGTGGTCGTGTAGTTTCTTTGTGCTTCATCAAGCGTTTTGGACGCATAGTAGATGACATAGGGTTTCTTGTCGATTCGTTGTCCTAAAACGGCCCCTATGGCATAGTCACTTGCGTCACACATAATTTCAAAGGGTTGCGACCAGTCTGGAGCCCTTAGAATAGGTGCGGAAATTAGTGCTTCTTTAAGGGTGGAGAAACTTTGCATACATTCTTGGTCGAAGATAAACTCGGCATCTTTTGTCAGGAGTTGGGTCATGGGTTTAGCTATTTTTGAGAAATCTTTGATGAACCTTCTGTAAAACCCGGCATGACCTAGGAAAGCTCGAACTCCTCTTATATCCTTCGGAGGTGACAACTTCGAGATGACATCAATCTTTGCTTTGTCGACCTCGATCCCTCTATCACTTACTCTATGTCCGAGGACGATACCCTCTGTTACCATGAAATGGCATTTTTCCCAGTTCAGGATAAGGTTTGTTTCCTTGCAACGTTGCAGGACTTGTTCGAGATTATTTAGACAGTTATCGAAAGACTCTCCATAAACAGAGAAATCATCCATAAAGACTTCCATAATAGATTCAGTTAATCCGGCGAAAATGGCGGACATGCAGCGTTGGAAAGTAGCAGGAGCGTTACATAGCCCGAATGGCATTCTTCTAAAAGCATATGTCCCGAAGGGACAAGTGAAGGTGGTTTTTTCTTGGTCCTCTGGATGTATGGGTATTTGGTAGAACCCAGAATAACCATCGAGATAACAAAAATATTTTTGGTGGGCCAAGCGCTCCAGGACTTCGTCTAGAAAGGGTAGAGGATAGTGGTCTTTCCTTGTAGCTTTATTCAACTTCCTATAATCGATGCACATTCTCCACCCCGTTACAGTCCTAGTAGGTACGAGCTCATTTTTATCGTTGATCACTACAGTAGTGCCCCCTTTCTTTGGGACAACTTGAACTGGACTAACCCACTGAGAGTCGGAGATAGGGTAGATCATACCAGCTTTAAGCAGTTTGAGGACTTCCAAACGGACTACCTCTTTTAAATTTGGGTTCAGTTTTCTTTGATGTTCGCGAGTGGGTTTAAATTCTTCAACCATAGGAAGCTTGTGCATACACAGAGCCGGATTTATGCCTGTGAGGTCGGTTATTTTATAACCGATGACCTTTTTGTGTTTCCTTAATTTGTCTAGAAGTCTGACTTCTTGGTCTTCGGTGAGGGTGGAGCTGATAATAACTGGGCATAGCTCTTCCTTATCCAGGAAAACATATTTGAGCCCTGTGGGTAAGGTCTTCAATTCAGGGGTTTTTGGTGGTTCTGCTGCTTCAATAGTCGTTATGGCTTTAAGCTCTTCAAAGGTAGCCTTTGGTGCTTCTTCTGCCTTTTTTAGATATTGGATGCATTGCTGGACTAGTTCATTTGCAGAGAACTCGACTTCGGGATTGATAAGAGCATTTTCAAGTTCGTCGATTGGCTCGGAGATTTCTAGTTGCGACATTTGTTGGATTGCGTCTAAAAGAAAGACTTCTTCTTGAATGTTAGGGCCTTTCATGCTGTCAAGGACACGGAATTGAATGGCTTCCTTTCCGAGCCTAAGGATGATGGTTCCGGCTTCGACATCGATTAGTGCTCTGGCTGTAGCTAGGAAAGGCCTGCCGAAAATGATCGGATATCTCAAGTCCTCTTTAATATCCATGATGACAAAATCACATGGAACGTAAGCATCCTTGCCTATTCTTACTGGAACGTCTTCAATGATTCCCAAAGGTGCGGTTATGGTGGAGTCAGCAAGTTGAATAGTCATTGCTGTAGGTAGCAGATCTGTGAAACCGAGGCGTTGGCACATTGAGAAAGGCATAATGGATATACTAGCCCCGAGGTCAGCTAATCCTTTCTTTGTGGATGCGTTTCCAATGCAACATTGGATTCCGAAAGAACCTGGGTCCTTCTTCTTTTTGGGCAGTTTGTTCAAGATGATGTCAGAGGTGGTTTGGGCAAGCTTGACGGTTTCCTGCTCTTTGGTGATATACTTACGTGATAGCAAAGTTTTGAGATACCTTGCCCATGCTGGTACTTCGGATAGAGCGTCGAGGAGTGGGATATCGATATAAAGTTTCTTCATTGCTTCCTTGAATTTCTGAAACCTGGCATCCATTTTTGTTTCTTACAGTCTGCCTGGATATGGAATCCTTGGTTTGAATTGCGGGACCTTGGGTTCTGTGGGTACATACTCTTTGTTTTTGTCCTCGGTGTCTTCGGGAGATTTCCCAATCTCTTGTTGTGAGATCTCTTTCGTCAAAAGAATGGGCACATCATCATCATCTAGAGTGATCTTGATGGGTTCAGGCAGAATGCGTCCTGACCTTGTGGTGATGGCGTTCAGCTGTTCGTGTTCATTTTGCTCATTTGGTTCAGGCTGCCTATCAGAAACGCCAGCCGAAGACTTCAACTGTGCAGCGATCTGAGCTAGCTGGGTTTCAACTGCCCTTTGTTGGGCTTGCTGGCTAGCTAGCATAGTTTGCTGAGACTGAAGCATTTGCTTTATCAAAGATAGTTCGTCTTCTGGTTGTTGCAGAGGTGCGGTTAACTGTGGCTGCAGGGGCTGCTGCAATTGGGGTTGCTGTGGCTGCTTCAACTGGGGTTGGTGCAACTGAGGGTGCAGTCCTGAATGAGTGTATTGGTAAAAAGGTTTCCTGGGATAGTTAGGTCTTTGAAAACCTTGTATGTAATTCCCATGACTGAAATTATTCTGAAATCCCGGTGGTTGTCTGTTGAAAGATCCACCTTGTGCCTGCTGCTGTGGGTTGGCAGTCCCTGCAGGATTCCCGTATTGGAAACCAGGATGGTTCCTTGGTTTATCTGGGTTGTAATACATTTGGCCAGGTATTGAATGTATGGAGTTGACTTGCTCTGGCATTTGGTCTTCGGGATGCTCGATGATGGGTTCATATTGCGGCATAGGTGATTGTAAATCCATCATGACATTGTACAACAATCCACATGATAATGTGGGATGATCGGATGCATGACAGGCTTCACAAGTTCCAGTAGCTGCCTTAACTTGTTGAACCTGGGAGCTTTTCTTCTTATCATATTCCCCGAAAGAAGTTTCGAGGGCTTGTTGCTTGCTAGCAATAGTCTTCAAAGCCTCAGCAATGGCTTTGAGTTCCATAGATTCTTCCGCTTTGTAAACCTTGAGAACGCCTTTGGGTTGGTTAGATGACCTTCCCCAATTGGATTGGTTCTCGGCCCCCAACGTAACTATATTCCAGGCGTCTTCGTAGTTCTTTCTCATAAAGTTTCCTCCAGATGAGGAATCTAGGAATTGCTTGATATCATCACTTACTCCTCTGTAGAATGTTTCTATTAGTTGATTTTGAGAAATGCCATGGTGAGGACACTTTCTCAGGAGTTCTTTGAATCTTTCCCAAGCTTCAGAAAGTGTTTCTCCAGGCAATTGGGAAAAGTGATTAATCTGTCCCCTGATCTCATAGGTTAGGGAAGGTGGGAAGAATTTCTCAAGAAACTTCTCTTCTAAGGGAGTCCAGGTAGTGATGATAGGGTGTCTATCCAAAGCATTGTACCAGCTTAGTGCTCTTCCAGATAGGGTGAAGTGGAAAAGGTGTAACATGATTGCTTCCATTGCAATGCCTGCTTGGGGTACAAGTCGGTAGAGTGACTTGAACTTCTTAAGGTGATCCATGCAATCATCTCTGTGTGCTCCGGAGAAAGAGATGCCTTGCATGATCTGGATCCATTGCGTCCGAATTTCAAAGTGTGGTATGTTGATAATCGGTGGTCGGACAGGATGATCGTCTTCATAATTCTTTGGGACTGCATAGTCCCGAAGTTGCTTGTTTCTTAACGCAAGTTGAGCAGCAGCCTGCTCTGCTTGGATGCGGGCTTGTTCCTCAGCTCGGATCTCAGCTTGCACCTGAGCACGAGTGTCAGCAATGAGTTGTGCTCGTTGTGCTGCTATGGCGGCGTTGACTCTTTCTGCAATAAGGCGTTGCTCTTCGGCCATCTGTCTGGCTCTTTGGCGGTTAAGTCTATTCCTTCGGTGAAAACTTCTTTCTACCTCAGAATCATATTCTGGTTCAGGGGAGAATCCGATGCTATGCGGGGGTTGCATACACATTTTCTACCTGAGTAGAAGGAAAATCTCAAGTTAGGAAAAATGGAAGGAAACGAAAAAGATCAAGAAATATTGGATTGGTTATTAAGAAAAAGTGTAAAATCCTAATCAACCAAGAAATTGGTAAGTAAAAACTAAAAAGTTCCGTTGTCCCCGACAACGGCGCCAATTTTTGATGGATTTTTGTTTTTATGCAACACCACTAAAAATCCTAGAGATGATGAGTCTCTAAGTTTAGCCTTGCTAGTACTATGGTAAGAACTCCACCCACATGTGCTAAGACATGTGGAAGTCTTATCGTAGTATAGTTAAGGGTCGAATCCTCGGGACAACGGTCTTGACGAAGTCAAGATGGAAAACGTTTAGCCTTTACTTAACAACTTAAAGATTGATATTTAGATCGAAAGTTTGATTTGGTTGTTTTAAACTAAGTACAAAGAAAGTAAAGCAAGAAAGTAAATAAAGCAAGTAAATCTTAAGAGTTAACAAATGATGATGAATCACTGGGGTTAAGCAGGTATTTACCACCGCTACACATGCATTGTATATGTACTAAGCAAGACTTATAAGCTAGATGCATGGATGTTTCCACAAGACCGATGCCTTATAAGACAAGAGCGATGCGTTGCATCCAAGGGTGTTCCACAAGACCGATGCCCACATAAGACAAGAGCGATGCATTGCACCCTTCGATGTTCCACAAGACCAATGCCCATATAAGAAAAGGGCAATGCATCTCATCCTCCAAGGGTTAAGTAACTCTCATGCGGTACATCACTACGCGTCACTGAAGGATGTAGTCTCCGAAGAGAGAATCTTACTCAACCTCAAGAAACGTGCATCTAAAACTAACAAGCGAGCGATAATTACCAAATCGAATAGCGTCCTTGTAGGCCTAGTCTCCTATTCGGATAACCTAGCTACGAGAAGTGCGGGAATGATGCAACGCCAGCCATTCCCGAACAAATGGTCACATGCTTTACATCATTCCCCTCGCAAAGTGTGTTCCTCGACTTACCAAAGGTCTCTTCCATACAGATGGGAGTGTGCCAAATGATAGTGAGTTTACTCCACTCTTTGAGATACACTTCTAGACACCGAAACGGATGCGTGGTGGATACACACACCAGAAACCAACACTAAATCGGTATTCAAGCCTCGATAGCGGTCGTAGACAAACCACAATGAAAGACAATAAATGCATACAAGAACGTGGCCATCATTCAAGCATGTGTGAAACGATTTAGTATTAAAACGAAATGATAACATCTTTTTTTACAGTACAAAATACAAAACATGGGCAGCGGGGCTAGTCCCCGCGCCCCAGTGGATGGAACTACTCGCTCCTCATAGAGGGAGCAACAAAGAAGGAGGCAAGAAGAGATAGAAAGAACATCATCTCCACTGAGGAGAGAAGGTTGAACCCTTGGTGGAGAGAGCAACGATCTCCACTCCTTGTAGCTTGCTTGATGACGGATCTTCTCCTCTCACCTTCCTTGTTGATGAGAGAGAAAGTAGCTTGCAATGGACGTGAGTCTCAGACCGGCAACCTCGAGTGATGGATGGAGTTGTTCTGGTAGTGGAGAGACAGCCTCTGGACGTCTGGACTCTCCCTTTCATGGACGGCCCTGAGGTCTTATTTATAGGCTTTGAGTGAGATCCAAACGGTTTGGAGACCGTTTGGGCTCAAACGGTCTTGGGACCGTTTGGCGTCAAACGGTCTTGAGATCGTTTGGCGTCAAACGGTCTTGGGATCGTTTGGCGTCAAACGGTCTTGGGACCGTTTGGCGTCAAACGGTCTTGAGACCGTTTGAGCTCCATGCGGTCTTGGGACCGTTTGGCTTCATGCGGTCTTGGGACCGTTTGGCTTCATGCGGTCTCGGGACCGTTTGAACTCCATGCGGTCTTGGGACCGTTTGGCTTCATGCGGTCTCGGGACCGTTTGGCTTCATGCGGTCTCGGGACCGTTTGAACTCCATGCGGTCTTGAGACCGTTTGGCTTCATGCGGTCTCGGGACCGTTTGAACTCCATGCGGTCTTGGGACCGTTTGGCTTCATGCGGTCTCGGGACCGTTTGGCTTCATGCGGTCTCGGGACCGTTTGAACTCCATGCGGTCTTGGGACCGTTTGGCTTCATGCGGTCTCGGGACCGTTTGAACTCCATGCAGTCTTGGGACCGTTTGGCTTCATGCGGTCTCGGGACCGTTTGAACTCCATGCGGTCTTGGGACCGTTTGGCTTCATGCGGTCTCGGGACCGTTTGAACTTCATGCGGTCTTGGGACCGTTTGGCTTCATGCGGTCTCGGGACCGTTTGAACTCCATGCGGTCTTGGGACCGTTTGGATCCACTCGACCCTTGGGCTGGTTTATTCTTTTGTTATTTTTTTGTGCTTTTTCTGCAATTATAAAAGGAAAAGTTAGTTTGATGATGTATTTACAAAAAAGGGGTAAAATTAGGTTTAAGTACAATATAAATGTAGAAAGAGTATGGAAAACTAAGGAAAAAGACTAAGATAAACTACTAAAATAGGAGGTTATCATCAGGCCATCCAACTATTGGGCTAATCCCAGTAAACAAGAAAAAGGGAAATAAATAGGGTATTTTAGTGCTAAAAGGGGAGCAAAACTTAGAAAACTCATATAAACTCATAGGAGTGTCCAAATGACTGGAAACTTAGACCAATGCTTCCTGATAGAGTCTACAACATGTATGCAAAATTCCAAATCAAAATTAGTATGTATGAACAAGAATTTAATCAAAAGGTTAAAGGGTATGACAAAATTAGGGTTTGATGAACACAAGTGTATCAACTTTATTTAAAGTGTGAGTTACTCTGCTTTGGAAGTTGTTATAGAGTCATGAATTCATGGGAGACATCATGTGTGAGATATTCAAGTGTTTGAGGGTAAACGAGTAATTAAATCATAATTATGCAAAAATTCACTTTGTCACATCCTTCCCTCCTTAAAAAGAAATTTTGTCGCCAAAATTCAAAACAACCTAAAATATTGGGACTATTCAAAAACCATATCATATCCTCAAATATTTGTGTATCCTCAACTATATAATCAAAATTATGTCCTCAAAGTTCAGGTAATTTAATAACCATAATTAGGATTCAACTTCCCATGTCATCACCAACTCGGTACCAATATCATTTCATCAGCAAGCAATTGAGAATCAAGGTCTATGCATATTTTTTTCAAAGTCACCACATGATTCACATATATAAAAGGCATCCTATTGGTCACAAATTTAGAAAGATCAAACAAATAGAATTCTTAAATCAAGTTTACAAGGTGACTTTCAATCCCAATATCTCAGTGTCCTAGCCTCTAC
Organism: Alisma plantago-aquatica; assembly: GCA_963693085.1. NCBI lineage: Eukaryota > Viridiplantae > Streptophyta > Magnoliopsida > Alismatales > Alismataceae > Alisma > Alisma plantago-aquatica. Next base: position 210,107,984 of record OY856415.1, read on the forward strand.
ATTGGCCTATGTGGGGTTATACATCAATGATTTGAGATTTCATATTTCAACATTTTGAGGCAACATCATCCTTTCAATATCATGAATTCAAGCTCAAAATCAATGGGAGGTTCCACCCTAGTCCTAATGAGAGCTAAACCTTAAGTCATAAACCCAGAGGGTCAAAATAGTCAATATTTAAAATTTTCAAAATTTTGGGATTATCAAAGTCATTAGTCATATATCTCAATGTTGAAATTGTGTGATCATATGATTTGGATCATTATTGAGATTTGATAATCTTTAGTTACATTATTATATGTCATTATCAAGAGTCGAGATTTTTGGACATCAAAAGTCATAGGTCCAAAATTTTGAAGCTAGGGTTTAGATTCCTATTTAGACCTTAAGGGAGATCACTCATCTATTTTTAGTTTTGAGCAACAATATTCAATCAATATTCGAGCAACATATCCAGATTTCATAATCAGGCTATCCAATTTTGAGGAATGATATCGACCTAGGTCTATCTAGGAAGTAAACCACAAGGTATAATCAAAATTGTCATATATCAAGTACATTATTAAATCAATAGTCAAGATTGAGTATCAACCATGGGTTTAACCTATTAGGCTTAGGCCCACCAGTCCAAATTAGGTGAAAAGGGATACCTTTCCAAACTCTAAATATTCAATAAGGTGAAACTTTAGAAGTAGTCATAATAGGGATGCGACATATGTTAGGGGAGTCATGAGTCAACTACCACCCTAATCTAGCACATTACCAACATTAGTCATTATCCATTGATCTTATTCAAATAAGGAGAGTATCAATGATTAAGTTATATTCCATAAGGCCATGAGATCAAAATTCAATACCATGAAGGGAAAAATGTCAAGATTTGACAAAGTCAAGTTAATATTTGCATTCCATTCCTTTAATGATCAAGGTAGTTATATAATTTGGAATATTGTGCATGATTTAAGTCCATGCTCATCATATCAAAATTGAGTTTGTAAAAGGCATTAATAGTCAACAGGAAACTACTTTTGCACCGCTATCTTACATCATGACTTTGTGAGTCATTAAGATTAATAATTTGATGGCATAATCATGGCATGTATCAAAAAAACATGGTAAGAGTTTGTTTGTCTAGGTTTGAGGTTTAGTTAATAATAGGGCAACATGGATTTAATCAATAGGGACCTTATAAACAAGAAGGTATAAATCCTTCTTACTTCAAAAAATCAAGATTTACCTCATACATAGAAAACATGTAGTCAGGTTTTGGTTAAATCGAGTTTGCATGATATTAGGGGTCATTCAAGAGCATTTGATTTCAAGGTCCATTGAGTAAAATTGAGTATTCAAATTAAGGTCATATCATGGTATCAGCTTTCACAATTTAGTGTATTCATTTCTCCCATGCATAAGCTACCCAAAATTGAGGGATCATGTGGCAAAAAGTCAGAATAGAAGGACCACATGAGGAAATGAGAGGACTACCTAATCTTCATATACATGGATGGCTTGAGAAGTCCTTAAAGAAGAGATGAGATGCTAGAAGACTCTCTAAGGTTTGACAAGATAACCTTTAGGTCTAATTCTGGATCAATTAAGGCTAGGTAGCATTGGGGATCTCATCCACCGTGAAAATGGATAGGAGAAATTATGTCAGGACCTAGAGCGAAGAAACCTCAATTTTCACCATTATGGATTTTAGGGTTTCTTGGGTGTAAGAGACTTGAGAAATTATTTACTTAAAGTGTATGAGAGTGTCTAAGCTCTGATACCAACTATCACAGAACCAAATTTTTACCCCAATCCCAATCCTACTGCCTAGACAATAGTAAAAGGATTGGAGTGCCTGTCCCTGAGTGGTCTGATAGGATCTAACACACTGGCATATACAATAAGAAATAATAACTAAAAAAAAAGATACTTAAAGAACAAACCAACCCAATATGGAGATTTTTCCAATATATCCTTGTCATCATAGTATGTGAGTGTGGAAGTGATATAGTCAGGGTTCCAATGTTTTGCCTAAAATTAAGACATAAAGTCAATGCAATTGCATAGTACGCTATATAAAAACAAGTAAAATGGATTATAACAAATTTAGTGTACTTGGCAGCTTTATATTTCAAATGTATAATGAATAATTTGCAAAAACCAAAATTATTCGACAAGTTTTTCAAATGATTTGATTTTTATTACAAGTTCCCATTATGCAGTAATTCAAGAAGCATTCTTATATATTTTATGTGACTCAATTTCCCTAATGTGATGGGGTAGGTCACTGGGCTACTTCTCTCCATATGAGGTAGGAGGCTAATGTACAAGTCCACCTCCAAATGAGGAGTTGCTTGCACTCAATATCAACATTTTTAATATCATGATCATCATCATTAGTATACAAGTAGTCATAATGGGCATGTCATTTATCTTTTCCAGTTTGTCTCAAAATATAATATAAGAAATATGGAATCTTAATCAATAGGGAACAATAGCTCAACAAAGTATATAGACAAGTACACAATCAAGAGATACATAAAAAGTATCTTCATTACAACCAAAGAGGAGGTATAGGCATACCTTTCACATATGATTTTGAGTATAATCAATATCCGAATCAATAGGTCAACCCTTCCAGTCAAATGCTAAATCATCAAGATTGGATCAAGGGTCAAGATCATGATGTTCAAAATATCATGTTTCAATATTCGAGATTAGCGTTACACTTTTCCTACATCAACCTTAGGGTTGGGTCATTCACTTATAATCAACCCATATTTGAATATGTCCAACATTCTTTCAAGTGTCAAGTATTTTTTAGTGTGAATGACTTACCTCGGTTTTCTTGGATCATATATGTTAACCGTAATTTATGATCATTATCCAAGTCATCATCAAATTTCTAGATCATCATCATGATACTTAGTATAATTGGAATTTCAACATTAGATTGATGGGTCGTAAATATATCAAGGGTTTTGCAAGATTAAGATCAATATCAAGATTACTCATTATTCATAAAGATTATAATCAAGATTGAATCAAGTAAATAGATCTAGACCACTAATGATTAATTTTCAAGATTAGATGATTCAAGTAGATTAGATCTTGGTTACAGGATATCATCAGAGTCCAAATCTAGGCTTTCCAAAGATTAAACATCATTGTTGAATCATTAGACAAATTAAAGAAGAAAAGGAAAAAATATAGGAATATCAGTGAAACTAATCAGAATTAGTCTTCCCAACCATTTTTAAATGATTCATAGGATTGTTCTGATCAATATTGACTATTTACTCAAATTATTTGGAGCTAGGATGAATTTTCTATGATTTAACCAAGATCTGGCTATTTATTGCAATTTTGAGCGGAGAGGAGAAGAGAAATATCGAAAATCAAGGTCAAGGAAAAACTTAAGCCACTGATTTCACAGGTGACCTTCAACGCAGTTGTGATCATGCGGCCAAGAGTGTGCGGCCTCTTGGGTACGTGCCAGGGAGAGGGAGAGGCATGATTCATCTGGTGTTGTTGGATTTTGGTCAACCCTTGACCATGGCTCCAGATCGAGGGTTGATGTTCATCTTCTCGGCCACAAGCTGGACTTGCAACAAGGCAGTGTCGTGGTGGTTCCATAGTGGAGCAAAAATAGGGGAATACAAGAGGGAGAGGCACAGTGGGATCCTATATGCCAGTTGGGGTCGTGGGTGAGAGACAAAACTAGGGATAAGATTTTTATAAGGAATCAAGGCTAGGTTCGAGGGTTTCAAGGAGGCTCCACACCAATGGTGGTGCCTATGATAGAGGGCACTCGAACACCCTTGAAACATGTCAGTTTGAATCATCTAAAGTGCTTGAGGAGATTGAATTTGTGAGACACAACCTTTTCGTTCATTTGATTTTTAAACTATAGTGGTTTTGAGTTAATTTGCCTACTCGATCACATAGCTACCCTCCCCATTGATTGCACGAGGTAGGAGATAGGTTATTGACCCTCCGATGTGGCCCGAGATCTGCGTGCCTAAGATCCAAGGGTTGGAGTTTGCCCCCAAGTGAGCCATGGATCACGAGGCCTGTCTGAATAGGTTTAGTGTGAAAATAAGGGGATATTCCTTAGTTTCAGGGGTCCACTACCGGGTCAGGCCATCCAGCTATTGGGCCGAGCCCAATACACAAGAAAAAGGAAAATAAAGAGGGTATTTTAGAGCTAAAAGGGGAGGACAACTTACAAAACTCATATAAAATTGTAGGAGTGTCCAAATGACCTAAAATTTTGTTCAATTATTCATGATAGAGTCTTCAAGATGTGTGAAACATTCCAACTCAAAATGAGTATGTATGATAAAGAATTTGATCATAGGGTAAAAGGGTATGACAAAATTAGGGTTTCATAAACACAAGTGTATCAACTTGATTTAAAGTGTGAGTTACTCTACTTTGGAAGTCATTATAGAGTCATGAATTCATGGTAGACATCACGAGTGAGATATTCAATTCTTTGAGGGTAAATCAGTAATTAAATCAAAATTATGTAAAAATTCACTTTGTCACATCCTTCCCTCCTTAAAAAGGAGTTTGGTCCCCAAAATTCAAAACAACCTCAAAAATCGGGACGATTCAAAAACCATATCATATCCTAAAATACAGGTGTATCCTCTACTATATAATCAAAATCATGTCCTCAAATTTCAAGTAATCCAATAACCATAATTGGGATTTCATGTCCCATGTCATAACCAACTCGGTACCAATATCATTTCATCATCGCGCAATTGAGAATCAAGGTGTTACAACCCCAATTTTTTGGTTCATTTGGGGAGAAATGTAATTTCTCATATTAAAGATATTAGAACAATTAATGATATAATTCATTTTAAATAAATGGATTTCGTTTACAATAGCCTAGATGGTTGTGGGATTTATTGGCTATTGGGCCCAATAACAAGGAAAAGACGAAAGGAACTCCATTATTTGAGTAAATAAGAAAATGGAGAAAAGAAAAATGTAGAAACCTCTAGAAGGAAAAAGAATATGATCCAAAGTTGGATTTCGTGAATCTTTGGTTCCTTGGGTTCCAAGGAGCCCATGTTGCAAAGATAATTAAATAAGGAAAGAAAATATCAATTAAGAATTTCTTTATTAAGAAAGAAATTGAAAATAATGATAAAATGTGGGAAATAAGTGAAAAGAGGTATAATTGAGTTATCCTTGGTGGATCTTCGTATACAAAGGATTCCTAATGTTAAAAGGAGTGTCAATAAGGAAAATAGAAAGAATGATAAAGAGAAATCCTCAAAAAGAGCTATTTTAATAAGAAATAAACAAGATAATGAGAAATAATGAATATAGATGCATCTAGAAGGATAAGGAGTATCCACTAAAAGGATTGCAAAATATTAGAGTTTCTTGTGGTCCAAGGAGCCCCAATAAAGAGGAAGAAATATAAAATACCTATAATAGAAAATAAGAAGATAATGTGAATACATAATTAATGGATTATGTGGTATTGTTAAAAAGGAAGTATTTTGTACTAAAAGAAAATGTAATTTCGTGCCAATGGATTAAAATTCAAGCATAAAAGAGAATAAGTAAGAGGAATTTCAAATTCCTTATTATCCAAAGAATATAGATATCTAAGACGATAAGGAAGAGAGAGAGGATTTCTTCATGATGAAGGAATATGACTTGTTTTTAGAATTGGACTTGTGTGCTTCGTGGTCAAGCATACTGAGGCATGGATACCCTCCCCTATATAAGGGGTAGAGTCCCTAGTTCAAGTTCAAGATGAAATCCCATGCAAATCTTTCCTTTCTGCTACTTCTTCTTGGTCCAAACCCTAACCAAGAGGGTAGGGCAACCAAACAGAAAATAAGAGGTTGTGGAGTCATCACGATGGAGGCGGGAGGCTTCCACGACAACCCTACACTGGTCGACTATCATACCTCCGCCTTGGTCTTCGAGTAGTGCCTTCCGTAGGTCTGCAAAAATAGCAGCAATGCGGAAGCAACTATGGATGGATCTCGTGCAAGAACGGCCATATTGGCCATGTTTGGGGATGCCTCGTGTGCACCAGGGTGCGGCGGAGGTAGAGGTACCGGACCTGGTGGCCGTCGGGGTCAGACGAGGAAGGAGGAGCCGTGCCTAGGGCTATAGGTCGGCGCATCTGGCGGTGTCACGAGAAGGAAGAAGAAGGCTTGGTGGGTGTTGGATGGTTTTACCCCTCCACGGGTTAAATAGCCAGCCACTTAGGTAGGGGAAAAATTGACATTCAATTTTAATTCCAAACCCGCCAACGTTGCATGGAAACGGCTACATGGCGTTCATGGATTAGCTCAAGTAAGTTTAATTTGCAAAATTCATATCTCATTAACGGTACCTCGGATGGATATGCATAATATATGAATTTTGATCAGAAGAATACGAGGAATACAATAAAAATATAATTGAAGCCATTTTCTGATTGCAATTCGAAAAATAGTGGAAGTTATCAATTTTAATGCTTAAATGATTAAGAAACCCTATTTTGAAATGATTAATGTATTTAGTAGGGTTTAATGGATGATTAAAGTTGGTATTAACCTATTAATGATAAAAAAGAACATTAGGAACAAAAAGGATGAACTTTTCTCGTAATTTATTTAATTTAGAGTTTCATGTGCATGGATATTTTTTAATGGGCCTTGAAGCCCTAATATTGGTAAATGTTACTCTTAATGGCTTTAATTATTCAAAATCGTGAATAAAGCTAAGATATGATGATTCTACGTTATTTCGAGTATAAAAGTTCCTAATTGTGGATAAATACCCTTAATGTAAAAGTTAGGGTTTCCTAGTTGATAAAGGTAGAATTAATGATAAATAACGTTCATATGAGAATTCGACCATAATGAACTACGAATTTAGGATAAATGAGCATAATGACTTTATCATGGATTAAAAGGATAAAAATGGTAGATTTAATATAAAAGAGGCTTAGTGGACTTAATTGATGTTTAATTGTGTTGTTTCTAAAATTAAGGTTATGTGTTGTTAAAAGGTAACCTTAATAACTTTCGTGAAGGTTAGATGAGAAAATTAGGATTTCAAAGAGTAAGGGGAAGTAAAACCCTAATTGCAAAGTAAACCCTAAAAAAAGGTAGAAATCCTAAAAAGGAATAGAAACCTTAAGTAGCAAGATGGTTTGGATAGATTTTGATAAAAAGGAATTGAATGTGATTTCCGGATTATTGTACTTGCTTGATTGGATATCTTGATTGATTAGATTATTCTATCTCAAATTAGCCTAACAGGTATGCGGTTTATTTTGGTTAGTTGCATTAGTTTCTTGAAGGGTTTCCCGAATGATTCACCAAATTAAATGCAACTTATCAGTTGGATGTTCATACTTGTAAATTATAAAGTCACTATGATTATCACAACTATATTATAAGTGTGTATTCTTGCACCTACATGCCACCCTAATGGATGATGTCAAAGGTCAGGCCCAGGAGGGTAGACCAATGGGCACCATGAATGGTGACCCCAGACACCAAGCTTGGAATTGAGAAGGTGGTCTTTAAAGAATGACTAATGGGCACTATGAAGGGTGACCTCAAGCACCAAGCTCGGGATTGAGAAGGTGGCCTTAAGTCATTGGCAAAAGAAACCCTAAGCTGGGTATCCCAGGGTTAGGGAAAAAGCGGTGGAGAATGTCATACTAAAAAGCATAAATTGGTTTGTTAATTAACTTGATTGTGATAATTAGATTTTTAGCCATATTTGTGAAATTTTGGTTGTCCCCACATACCGGCATATTTTGATATGCTGACCAACATTTTGTTTGTCGGCGTTTTAGGTACAAGATTGAAAAGGACAAACAATAAAGTGTCATATGTGTAATTAAATAAGAGTTAAAATACAAAGGAGGATTAGTTAGAATAGACTCCAGATGTGGATAGAAATAGATATCCAAATATTTGAAAAAGGTATGCAAAGTTTTATTTTATACCAGTTTTCAATTTAGTTGGTAGAATTTGATAATTGTTATTGATTATTTTTCAAACCTTTGATCTTGTTAATTGGGATAATGGCTCTAACCTCTTGATCTCCCTTAATTGGGGGTCACTGGGAGGCAGGGTCGTTACACAAGGTCTATGCATATATTGTTCATAGTCATCATATGATTAACATATATACAAAGCATCATATTGGTCACAAATTTGGAGAGATCAAACAAATTGAATTCTTGAATCAAGTATACAAGGTGAGTTTCAATCCCAATATCTCAGGGTCCCAACCTCTACATTGGCCTAGGTGGGGTTATACATCCATGATTTTAGATTTCATATTTCAACATTTTGAGACAACATCATCCTTTCAATATCATGATTTAAAGCTCAAAATCAATGGGAGGTCCCACCCTAGTCCTAATGAGAGCTAAACCCTAAGTTATAAATCGAGAGGGTCAAAATAGTCATTATTTCAAAATTTCAAAATTTTGGGATTATGAGAGTCATTAGTCATATATCTCAATGTCCAAATAGTGTGATCATAGGATTTGTATCATTATTGAGATTTGATAATCGTGAGTCACATTATCATATATTTGTATCAAGAGTCGAGATTTTTGGACATCAAAAGTCATAGATCCAAAATTTTGAAGCTTGGGTTTAGATTCCTATTTAGACCTTAGGGGATATCACTCATCTATATTCAATTTCGAGCAACAATATTTAATCAATATTCAAGCAACATATCAAGATTTCATAATCAAACTATCCAATTTTGATGAATTATCTAGACCAAGGTCTATCTTAGAAGTAAACCACAAGATATATTCAAAATTGGCATATATCAAAGTCATTATTAAATCAATATTCAAGAACGAGTATCAACCATGGGTTTAACCTATTAGGCTTAGGTCAACCAGTCCAAATCGGGTGAAAAGGGATACCTTTTCAAACTCTAAATATTCAACAAGGTGAAAATTAGAGGTAGTCATAATAGAGATGTGACCTAGGTTACGAGATTCATGAGTCAACTACCACCCTAATCTAGCACATTACCAGAATTAGTCATTATCCATTGAGCTTATTCAAAGAGGGAGAGTATCAATGCTTAAATCATATTCCATAAGGCCATGAGATCAAAATTCAAGATCATAATAGGGCAATAATGTCAAGATTTTACAAAGTCAAGTTAATATTTGCATTCCTTTCCTTTAATGATCAAGGTAGTGATATAATTTGGAATTTGGTCATGATTTAAGTCCATTCCCATCGTATCAAAATCAAGTTTGCAAAAGGCATCAATAGTCAATAGGAAACTGCTATTGCACCAGAGTCTTACACCATGACTTTCTGAGTCATTAAGAATAATAATTTGATGGCATAATCATGATGTGTATGAAAACAACATGGTAAGAGTTTGTTTGGTTAGGTTTGAGGTTTATTTAATAATAGGGCAACATGGATTTAATTAATAGGGACCTTATCAACAATAAGGTATAAATCCTTCTTATTTCAACAAATCAAGATTTACCTCAAACATAGAAAACTTGTAGTAAGGTTTTGGTTAAATTGAGTTTGCATGATATTAGGGGTCATTCAAGAGTATCTCATTTCAAGGTTCATTGATCAAAATCAAGTATGTAAATTAAGGTCAGAGCATGGTATCAACTTTCACAATTTTGTGACATTCATTTTTCCCATGCATAAGCTACCCAAAATTGAGACATCATGTGGCAAAAGGTCACAATAGAAGGACCACATGAGGACATGATAAGACTACCTATATCTTCATCTACATGGGTGGCTTGGGTAGTCCTTAAAGAAGAGATGTGATTCTAGAAGACTCTCTATGGGTTCACAAGATAACCTTTACATCCAATTCTGGATCAATTAAGGCCAGGTAGAGTGGGGGATCTCAGCCACCATGAAAATGGATAGGAGAAGTTATGTCAGGAACCTAAGCCTAGACACCTCAATTTTCACCATTATGGACCTTAGGGTTTCTTGGGTGTAAGAGACTTGAGAAATTATTTACTTAAAGTATATGCGAGTGTGTAAGAAATGATACCAACTGTCATGGAACCAAATTTTTACCCCAATTCCAATCCTATTGCCTAGACTATAGTAAAAGGATAGAAGTGCCTATCCCTGAGTGGTCTGATAGGATCTAACACACTGAAATATACAATAAGAAATAATAACTCAAAAACTAGATACGTAAAGAATAAACTAACCCAATATGGAGATTTTTCCAATATATCCTCGTCATCAAAGTATATGAGTGTGGAAGTGAGATAGTCAAGGTTACAATGTTTTGGCTAAAATCAAGAAAATCATGACACAAAGTCAATGCAATTGCATGATATTCTATATAAAAACAAGTAAAATGGTTTATAACAAAATTAGTGTACTTGGTAGGCCTTATATTTCAAAATTATAACGAGAAATTTGTAAAAACCAAAATTATTTGACAAGTTTTTCAAATGCTTCGATTTTTAGTACGAGTTCCCATTATGTAGTAATTTGAGAAGCATGCTTATATATTTTGTGTGACTCAATTTCCCCAACGCAATGGGGTAGGTCATTGGGCTCCTTCTCTCCATATGATTTAGGAGGCCAATGTACAAGCCCACCTCCAAATGAGGAGTTTGTTATAGTCAATATCAACATTATCAACATTGTCAATATCATCATCATCATCAGTATAGGCATACCTTTCACTGAGGATTTCAAGTATAATAAATATCTGAATCAATAGGTCAGCCCTTCCAGTCAGATCCTAAATCATCAAGATTGGATCAAGGGTCAAGATCATGATGTTCAGAATATCATGTTTAACTATTTGAGATTCGGGTTACACTTTTCCTACGTTAACCTTAGAGTTGGGTCATTCACTTATTATCAACCCATTTTTCAATATGTCCAACATTATTTCAAGTGTCAAGTATTTTCGAGTGTGAATGACTTACCTAGGTTTTCTAGGATCATATATGTTAACCCTAATTTATGATCTTTATCCAAGTCATCATCAAATTTCTAGATCATCATCATGATACTTAGTATAATTGGAATTTTAAGATTAGATTGATGGGTCAAAAATATATCAAGGGTTTTGCAAAATTAAGATTAATATCAAGATTACTCATTATTCATAAAGATTATAATCAAGATTGAATCAAGTAAAAAGATCTAGATCACTAATGATTAATTTTCAAGATTAGATCTAGGTTACAAGATATCATCAGAGTCCAAATCTCAAGTTTCCAAATATTAAACATCATTGTTGATTCATTAGACAGATTAAATAAGCAAAGGAACATATTTGGGATATTAGTAAAAATAATTTGAAATTAGGCTTACCAACCATTTGCAAATAATTCATAGGATTTTTCTGATCAATATTGACTATTTACTCAAATTATTTGGAGCTATGATGAATTTTCTATGTATTAACCATGATCTGGCTATTTATTGATATTTTGAGCGGAAGCGAGTGGAGAATTACCGAAAAGCAAGGCTGAGGAAAAACTTGAGTCGTTGATTTGGCAGGTGACCATTGACCGCAGTTGTGATCATGTGGCTAAGAGTGTGCGGCCTCCCAGGAACGTGTGAGGGAAAGGGAGAGGCACGATTTGTCTCGTGTTGTTGGATTTTGGTCAACTCTTGACCTTGGGTCCGGATCGAGAGATGACGTTCGTCTTCTCGTCCACAAGCATGACTTGTAGTGCGGTAGTGCCACGGTGGTTCCACGACGGAGCAAAAAGAGGGGAATACGAGAGGGAGAGGGAAAGTGGGATCCTAGTGCTGGTTGGGGTCATGGGTGAGAGACAAAGCTAGGGGTAGAATTTTTATAGGGAATCATTTCTAGGTTCTAGGGTTTTGAGGGGGCTCTGTGCCCATGGCGGTGTCTGTGAGATAGGGCTTTCGAACACCCTCAAAACAGTTTGATTTGAATCATCTAAAGGGCTTGAGGAGTTCAAATTTTCAAGATACGACCTTTTTGTTCATTTGATTTTTAAACTATGGTGGTTTTGAGTTAATTTTCCCTCTCAGTCTCATAGCTACCTTCCCCGTTGATTGCAGGAGTTAGGAGATAGGTCATTGACCCTCTGATGTGACACGGGATCTGTGTGCCTCATATCCAAGGGATGGGGTTCGCTCCCCAGTGAGCCCTGGATCATGAGGCTGGTCTGAATCGATTCAGTTTGAATAGAAGAGGATATTCCCCAGTTCAAGGGGTCTGTGGCTGGGTGAGGCCATCTAACAATTGGGTCGAGCCCAGTAAACAAGAAAAAGGGAAATAAAGAGGGTATTTTAGGGCTGAAAGGGGAGCAAAACTTAGAAAACTCATATAAACTCATAGGAGAGTATAAATGACATCAAATTTGGATCAATGCTTCATGATAGAGTCTAAAACATGTGTACAAAATTCCAAATCAAAATGAGTATGTATGATCAAGAATTTAATCAAAGGGTTAAAGGGTATGACAAAGTTAGGGTTTCATGAACACAAGTGTATCAACTTGATTTAAAGTGTGAGTTACTCTACTTTGGAAGTCATTATAGAGTCATGAATTCATGGGATACATCATGAGTGAGATATTCAAGTCTTTGAGGGTAAATGAGTAATTAAATCATAATTATGCAAAAATTCACTTTGTCACAGTCCAATTCCCTTTAACCCGATGAAAATCATAAAAGGTGTTGGTGTTGTAGCTCTTGGATAAGGAATTGGGAGGCTCCCTTACAGCTAGGAACTTAAGTAGGTGCTTTTATGTTTAGAAATCTTGTGTTGAGGAATGCTCCCAATGAGGTGAACTTCCTTTTTTGGCTTGGAAGGTCCTTTTGGTGATGGAATCTTGGTTGTGAGCTCTTCTTGAGGAGTATAATTTTTTTGGTATTGGATGAATGTTTAGTATCACTTCCTACATAGGTTGTTGAGAGGTGGTGGTGCATACCCATAGTCAATTCTTGGTGGCCATGAATATTGTGGATGTATCTCATAAGAGTCATAGTTGTGTGGCACCATCTAAGCCTGCTATTGTTGGGGTGCTAAGACATTGGTTGCCTATAATGGTGTTTCTTAAACCAGTGAGATCAAGATGTTCTACTATTCTTTCTTGCTATTTCTGATTGGGATGAGAACTACTCCCACTATTGCATCTATGACTTTTGCTTGGTCCATTAGGATTTTGATTGGTTTTTGAAGAGGTCAAATGTGGTTGGAAGATGAGGCCTATGTTTGGTAGACCCACTCTTGATGGAATTTTCAATTCAGACTCTTCCTTGTATGAGTTTAGGGAAGGTATGATACCTTTGTAGGGATAATAGGGTCGTGAGAGCCAATGTGGTAGCTATAATAACCATGGTTATGGCCTACCTATTTGTGCACTTAAACTCCAAATGGGTGTTCACATCCCTCCATCATCCTACAAACTAAGAGAAGTTTTAAAGTACCTTATGTTGTAAAGCCTCTAGATCCTCCTTGGTGGGAACTTGGTCTAGATTCATACTATTTAATGAACCTTTTGTTCATCTTGGTCCAAGTGGTGATGGTTGTCATGTCCTACTTGATGTACCATGGCAACATAGGACCTATAAGATTCCACTCAATGAAGTGGATTAAAAATTTGTTATCATCTCAAACCTCTACCATGCCTAAGAAGTACGCCTTGATGTGGGCCATTGGGTGTCACTTTTATTCGTGAACTTGGGCATGTTGAAGTTTTCAAGAAGTTTTGCAACTGGGAAATGAAAAAAGTCATTGAAGGTTTTCACATTGTTGTTCTTCCCTTCTAGATATATAGTTTTCTATAGGATCTCAAGCCGGAGGTGGTCTGTGGTTGTAGGTTTTGTAACATTTTCAACTTGCCAAGAAATTACCACTGGTATCATTGGCAATCCTATGATCATTGTCGTTTCCATGTATGTTGGTGGTGGGAATCCATATCACCTATATATGTTTTGTACCAGGAGAGGGGTCGTGGTTACAAAGAATACATGCTTTGGAGGGGTCCTCGGCCATTCAGATGTTTTGCTTGAACCTTTACTAGAATATTGGATTTCTCATCCCTTCAGGAACTTTGTTGGCATTTGAAGATTCTTCCTCCTTCCTTCTCCCCTTGATTGGTCCTTCAAGATTTAAGATGGGGCGTTGCCTCCTCTGTAGTTACTAGGACTACCCCAATGTTTATAAATGGTGGACCCTAGTTAAACCCTAGTTTGAATGGTTCTTTTTGAGCCGGGTTGGGGACCACACGGTATATGGGAAGAATGGAATTGATGAACAAGAATAGGTAGCTTCGTTCCTCATAAATCTTGGATAATGCCACCCTTCTGTGTGTCAAGGGCTTGATGGAGGTGTGAAGGGCACATTGATTGGTTGCTCCGATGGACATTGTGAAGGTCCTTCCTGAGAGGCAACCTTTGAGACCACCATGGTTTCTTTGTGCTTTTCCCCTCTGGGAGGTTTATCTTGATCACTTTGGGAATCCCACTTGGCACCTGTATTAGATTGTTGATCCACACTTCTACCTCCTCCCATTTGAGTTGATCAACTGTGAGATCGGTTGAAGTACATGGTTCTTCACCTTCCTATTATATCCCAAATTAGTGAGATCCAGAAAAAGGGTGTAACTTTGTTTGTAGAGTATATTTTTTGTTTAGGGACGAGTCTTTAATACAAATCATATTAGAAAAGAAAAAAAGATTTCCCACATGGTCTAGGTAGTTCATAAAGAAGTATTCCATAGTTTCTTGTAATCTTCTCATGACGAAAGACACCTATGATAGTCTCATTTTTTATTATTCTTTATAATATGGCACCGTCCCTAGCTTGGGTGAGGTACACAAGTTTATTCAATTTTGGTGTAAAACATACTTGCCAATGCCATGGTAGAAAAAAAAAATATGGTGGGCATGATGTTCCTCAAGGAAGTGTACCAACATTTTTTTTTCAAAATAAGATGGAAGGTTGGGGCTTCAGTGGCTGATCAAGGTTAAGGTAGATCCACCTTGGCCAGTGATTGTGCTTAATCAATTGCATTTTCTCCCTAAGACATCCTGGTCCAGGGGGTTCCAAAACTCAAACCCTGGGCACCATCCATAATACCCTAGTTTCCTCCTAGTTTGAGGAATTTCCCTTGGGGGTTCTTTCCCCTTGCGAGTGATGAGTAGTCAACAAGGAGGGAGCACTATCTTGGAATCTCCCTCATTGATCATGAAATTGGGTATATCTTGTGGTCCAGTTTTAGGTCATAGTCGAAGACCATAGATGTATGCATCAAGAGAGCATGATGGTCTAGTTTAAGGTCATACTCTAGGACCACAAATGTACGCATAAAAGAAGTTGGATGGTCTCATTTAGTTCATATCCCAGGACCCTAGCAATAGGTCATCAAGGGTAACCCGAGTTCATGTACTACTCCCAATATACCTAATGACTACACAGACTATAACCAATCATGTGTGCTAGGAGAGTGGGGGTGTTTTCAAGGACTTTGGACATTCATCTTAACATTGTGTTGATACCTTTACATATACCCCACATCATTTCTAGGGATCCAACATGATGTTATCACCCATTCTATGAGACATTGGTTTGTAGGAGTGAAGAGTGCTAGTACAAGATTTTAATGCTTTCATAAATGAGCCCACAAAGCATGAAATCCAAACATATGTAGATAAAAAAAATAACAATATATCTCAATAAAGGCTAGATCTTGTTTCCAACCTACATCTACTACTCATTCTTCCATTAATTTTTGTTCTTTAAGAAATAAAAATTCAAAAAAATTAAAGGGAAGAAAACATAAAAGTCTAAAAGGGAAGTGATGGAAAAACCCTAAATCTATGAGAAAAAGAAAGGGGAAACCAAAAAATACAAAAGAAAGAACAAAATGCAAGTGCCAAAATGACTGGATACAAAAAGGCATGGGAGAAGGGTGAGAGGATTACCTTGATCCTCATGATACTTTAAAGGCTTGGAACCTAGTTTAAACATGTAAATTAATGTCACATATTGAAAGATAAGAGCAATGTCACTAAAATTACACATGAAATTGCTAATACCATGTAATGGAAATCAAATTGAGTTACATGGTTCATATGTAGATGGAGAAGGTGTACGCTATAGGAGATTAAGATATTTTTTCACATCCTTCCCTCCTTAAAGAATTTCATCCTCAAAATTTGTCTAAGGTTGAGATCAAGAGCCAAAGTCAACATCCATCATGTTTAAGTAATAACCCTAGGTGTTAATTAAGGCATCCACTACTATGGAATGCACACTTAGGTTGTTATCTTGTGTTTATAAAACATCAAGGGTGTACCCATCCCAATTCACATATTTGAGCATTACTAGTGTATTCTCATAACATATCATATTTTTGACATAAAGGTTCCACATACCTTATTACCACCATATTACGGATTTTGTGTATAAATTCAAACAAGTTCATGGTGTGTTATCAAAATGTGTGTCATCCATTGCTAAATTGAACATGTTCATTATCAAGACTATCAGCTAAGTTTATCATGACCTCAATATTTCTTCATCAAGTTAAAATTAAATGAACATTTTAGATTACTGCCAAGATTCTACCAACTATCACCAATTGAGTTGATTACTTTTCATTTTTGCCCCAAAATTTAGCACTTATATCTCCCAATTATTCAATCTAAAATCTAAGGCATCATTATATTAGGATCAAAAAATTTAATTTTACCCCTCATTCAGGATATGGTTTCATATTCGGTCAAGCTTTTAAGAATAAACTTATCATGCATATATAAAGTTTTGACTTAGGTGAGATATTCTAATTCATCACACATTATATCGAGGGATAACAATGTTAATGATATTATGATTTCACTATTACCCCACTTGTTTTTAAAAGAGGTTCACAAGGTTGAGCCACTCAAGCTAAGACATGTATATCTCGAGGTACATGCTAACTACCGACAACTACTCATATCAAACTTTTACAAAACTTTAAAAAATAAGGGCAACCACTATATTCCTTCACATAGAACCACTAACCTATGAAAAAAGGCTCATCATGAAGATCACACATAATATACATCATCTTAGAATTATGGGACATCTCCCTCATCTAGATGGAGAACATACATATATTCAAGTGCCTCTTTCTCTCAAGTTAGATCTTTTCAAAGGAAATATATGGTTCAACATCATCAAAGTGACCACACACTAGGTTACATAACTCATATACATAGAAATAGTCAATGTAGTGACTCATTGTCATGTCTTTCATCGTGCATATATTTCATAGTTTTGCATATATTTTTGGAGATAAGGTACTCTGACCGTCTCCCATGTTAGGTTTACCCACATAAAGAGTTCAACCTTATAGTATGGACCATGATAGAGTAATGCCTTTGTAAACATGTTGAGGACTGTGTTAGTCTCAAACCATATCTCTCTAATTATATCCCAAAATATCAAATAATAGGCACATGCAAGCATGCAGACACACTAACTATGTGTAGCACATCCAACAATCCATAAGAATCATGCATGGGCTAAACTTAGGTAGGTTTCATGGTAAAAACTAATACATGTCATCAAATGTACATAAATCCTACAAGATCAATCATAGGTCATCATGAAGAAAACTCATATCATTATCATCAAATTTAGACCATTAACGTGCTAAAACTATGCGAGTAAAATGCAAGTATACACATTGTGTAATCCTATGAGTCCATAGTCTCAAACTTAGGGAAACGTTCATCAAAGACTACCACTAACTAAAACCTAATTAGCAAGGACTAGGAAAAATGGTTGATTTGTTTTTTTATAACAAAGAGTAAAGAATTAAATCTAAATTAAATAATGAATGGATGAATTCCTCAGGACTTTGATTTCACCACAACACACACAACATTCAAATTCTAGTTCATTGATAATTATTAATTTTACCTCTAGAGTAAAGACCCATAGCAAGTATTAACCTCTTCAGAAGTGTAATGCCCTACCTAAACATATATAAACTACACTTGTATAGCAGTTTATGAAATAGTTAGGTGCATTATCGATATCTCTATGTTGTTCATTCACAACTGTAAGCCCTCTCCCTAGGAGTGATATAGGCTATGTGGACCTAAGATTTGTCCAAAAATAATCCCTCTCCAAAGAAATTAGCAGACTATTACTATGATTATGGTGATTAATCATAAAAACATCCATAAGAGAACATATATTTACATCCACAATGAAGGAAATAGATTATTAAATCATAGAACTCAAACACAAAACAATATCGGACTACTCCTGGGTCATAAGGAATATGGGGTTTTGCCCCACTTGATTGTTATCATCATAAAAGAGAGGAAGAAGGAGAAAACATGATTAACATTAGAAAACCAATGTAAAAACCCGTAGAGAAGTTGTCTAGGCAATCCCCTTTGGTGAACACCTTGATCTGCAACATTAAGGGCACAAATTTGCCCTCCAGAAGTGCCCAAATAGTATGATATGTGGTTGTCTCCTTCTCCTCCTCTCATGGTTTCATATTCTATTTCAACATGTCTAAACATGTACCTCCCTTTTGTCACACTCGCCTTAGGTTATAAATGGGTCTTTGTCCATTATTAAGTTGTAGTCATTGGATCTGGCCTAATATAATATCTAAATTGATCGTGTAATGCCACCGATAGGGTGACGGTGGCATCGAGTTTCTAGCTGACTTTTAACCCTCAGACTGTGTCAGTACTACTGACATGAGTTTTGATAGCAGCAAGTTTCTTTGTGCAAGTTATGATGTAAATTGACAACTAAGGTTTGTACCACCAAAAAGTGAGTTTGTGACACCAAAACAATTATTCCCAATTTCAGATGCTCTCTAGATGGTGAGCTGGTAGCACTGACTCCTAGTTTGAGTAGCATCAATGTCGTCCTCAGTAGCATCGAGACTTTAGGATTTCCTTATTGAAACTCCATGTCATTTTGGAACCAGCTACACACTGGTTGGTAGCATCAAGTTGTCTTAAAAGTTCTTAATAAACCTGAAACAAGAGAAAAATAACATAAGTCCAAATTATAAATGATAATTTAGCAAGATTATTTACAAATACTTGATAATTGATGTAAGAATGATCCATGTGCTAATAATGAGTAACAATGCATAAAAATATCTTAAAATGAACAAATATGCAATTAATGCACTAAAAATAGCCTGTGAAAAGAGAGTAGAAATAATACATAAAAATCCTCTAAGATTGAATGTTGCTCACCCAAGAGAAACACTACCTTTAGATATATTTGAAAGAGTCAACCAGAGGACAAATCTTATGACTAAATTTCTCAACTACCCACACCTAATCGTCCCATATCGGACTGTACCAACCACTGAATAAATAACTAATTTGAAGTGACACAAAATGTTCATTAAAGATGTTGACACTTGGATCAATGAAACACTATCAGTGTAGAACAATTAACATTAGAGTGAATAGTGCATACACTTGATGCACCATGTTATTTGCTTTTTACCTTGATTTGTTCTACCTATACAATTAGGTTGGAAGTAGTTTCTTGTGTAGAAATGAATGATGGCACTAATCATATATGTGGCCTACCATACAAAGAAATGGTTTGAAATGAAATAGCACTACTACAGAAAATGCTTTTTACAACGGGAGATAGACAACAGTTCTGATGATTGTGTTGTAGTTAGCATACTTATCACAACAATCCCATTTTTGTGTTGTATATTGTATATTTTATACAACGCAATTTATTTACAACATGCCAAACCTGTTGTAATATAGGAGGATACTACAACAACTGCTAAAGTGTTGTAATAGGTTGTAGTATCACAACATATTCAAAACTGTTGTAAAAGATGTTATTTACACAACATATTTTGACCCGTTGTAATAGTCACATGTTGTAATAGACCATCATTACACAACTCACACTCACCCGTTGTAGTATGTATTAATTATACAACATGCTTTACATGTTGTATTTGGTACATGTTGTAATAGACCACCATAATACAACATATTAAAACTCATTGTTATATCCCAACATGAGACAACATACTCCAACCTGTTGTTATATATTATAATTACACAACATGTTGTAACATGTTGTAATATCCACACATAAAACATCGTTGTAATAGACATCCATTCCACAATGTAAAATAATACATTGTAATATACTATAATTACACAACATGATATCACCTGTTGTAATAGCTACATATTGTAAAAGACCATAGTTTAACAACACATCATATTCACATAATTCTCTGAAATTTTCAATTATTCGCGTATAATATATGTGTGTGTATCCATTATAATATTCGCGTATAATATTCGCTTATATATATATATATATATATTAATTCTATAGTTTTAAACATCACTATATAATTATGATATTGTATCCATTAATTTTAAATATTTCTATCTGCATTTATATTTCATTAATACATAATATTTATAAATGCAGATAGAAGTATTTAAAATTAATGGATACAATATTAAAATTATATAGTGATGTTTAAAACTATAGAAATAAAACATATATACATACATACATACATATATATATATATATGAATTCCATAGTTTTAAACATCACTATATAATTTTGATATTGTATCCATTAATTTTAAATACTTCTATCTACATTTATATTTCATTAATTCATAATATTTATAAATGCAAATAGAAGTATTTAAAACTAATGGATACAATATTAAAATTATATAGTGATGTTTAAAACTATAGAAATAATATATATATATATATATATATATATATATTATTTCTATAGTTTTAAATATCACTATATAATTTTGATATTGTATCTATTAATTTTAAATACTTCTATCTGCATTTATATTTCATTAATACATAATATTTATAAATGCAGATAGAAGTATTTAAAATTAATGGATACTATATTAAAATTATATAGTGATGTTCAAAACTATAGAAATAAAACATATATATATATATATATATATATATATATATATATATATATATATATATATATATATATATTAATTCTATAGTTTTAAACATCATTATATAATTTTGATATTGTATCCATTAATTTTAAATACTTCTATCTACATTTATATTTCATTAATACATAATATTTATAAATGCAGATAGAAGTATTTGAAATTAATGGATACAATATTAAAATTTTATAGTGATGTTTAAAACTATAGAAATAAAACATATATATATATATATAAATTATATAGTTTCAAACATCACTATATAATTTTGATATTGTATCCATTAATTTTAAATACTTCTATCTGCATTTATATTTAATTAATACATAATATTTATAAATGCAGGTAGAAGTATTTAAAATTAATGGATACAACATTAAAATTATATAGTGATGTTTAAAACTATAAAAATAATATATATATATATATTAATTCTATAGTTTTAAACATCACTATATAATTTTGATATTATATCCATTAATTTTAAATACTTCTATCCGCATTTATATTTCATTAATACATAATATTTATAAATGCAGATAGAATTATTTAAAATTAACGGATACAATATTAAAATTATATAGTGATGTTTAAAACTATAGAAATAAAACATATACATATATATATTAATTCTATATTTTTAAACATCACTATATAATTTTGATATTGTATCCATTAATTTTAAATACTTCTATCTGCATTTATATTTCATTAATACATAATATTTATAAATGCAGATAGAAGTATTTAAAATTAATGGATACAATATTAAAATTATATAGTGATGTTTAAAACTATATATATATATATATATATATATATATATATATTAATTCTATAGTTTTAAACATCACTATATAATTTTGATATTGTATCCATTAATTTTAAATACTTCTATCTGCATTTATATTTCATTAATACATAATATTTATAAATACAGTTAGAAGTATTTAAAATTAATGGATAC
Organism: Alisma plantago-aquatica; assembly: GCA_963693085.1. Classification (NCBI taxonomy): domain Eukaryota; kingdom Viridiplantae; phylum Streptophyta; class Magnoliopsida; order Alismatales; family Alismataceae; genus Alisma; species Alisma plantago-aquatica. The sequence goes on from OY856415.1 coordinate 210,129,937, forward strand.
AATATTAAAATTATATAGTGATGTTTCAAACTATAGAAATAAAACATATATATATGTTTTATTTCTATAGTTTTAAACATCACTATATAATTTTAATATTGTATCCATTAATTTTAAATACTTCTATCTGCATTTAAATTTCATTAATACATAATATTTATAAATGCAGATAGAAGTATTTAAAATTAATAGATACAATATTAAAATTATATAGTGATGTTTAAAACTATAGAAATAAAACATATACATATATATACATAATATTAATAAATGCAGATAGAAGTATTTAAAATTAATGGATACAATATTAAAATTATACAGTGATGTTGTTTAAAACTATAGAAATAAAACATATATATATATATATTAATTCTATAGTTTTAAACATCACTATATAATTTTGATATTGTATCCATTAATTTTAAATACTTCTATCTGCATTTATATTTCATTAATACATAATATTTATAATGCAGATAGAAGTATTTAAAATTAATGGATACAATATTAAAATTATATAGTGATGTTTAAAACTATAGAAATAAAACATATATATATATATATATATATATATATATTAATTCTATAGTTTTAAACATCACTATATAATTTTGATATTGTATCCATTAATTTTAAATACTTCTATCTGCATTTATATTTCATTAAAACATAACATTTATAAATGGAGATAGAAGTATTTAAAATTAATGGATACAATATAAAAATTATATAGTGATGTTTAAAACTATTGAAATAAAACATATACATATATATATATACATAATATTTATAAATGCAGATAGAAGTATTTAAAATTAATGGATAGAATATAAAAATTATATAGTGATGTTGTTTAAAACTATAGAAATAAAACATATACATATATATATATGTATATATATTAATTCTATAGTTTTAAACATCACTATATAATTTTGATATTGTATCCATTAATTTTAAATACTTCTATCTACATTTATATTTCATTAATACATAATATTTATAAATGCAGATAGAAGTATTTAAAATTAATGGATACAATATAAAAATTATATAGTGATGTTTAAAACTATAGAAATAAAACATATATATATATATATATATATATATATATATATATATATATATATTAATTCTATAGTTTTAAACATCACTATATAATTTTGATATTGTATCCATTAATTTTAAATACTTCTATCTGCATTTATATTTCATTAATACATAATATTTATAAATGCAGATAGAAGTATTTAAAATTAATGGATACAATATTAAAATTATATAGTGATGTTTATAACTATAGAAATAAAACATATACATATATATACATAATATTTATAAATGCAGATAGAAGTATTTAAAATTAATGGATACAATATTAATAGAAGTATTTTAAATTAATGGATACATATTTATATATGCAATGTATATGATTCATGTAGGTTAATAATTATTCTGCAATAATATCACATAAGGGTGTTAAATAATTGTTAGTTCTGGGTAAAAAAAATGAACCGGCCCAGTTAATCTCAGACCCAATCTAAAATTGAATTTTAGATTGGGACCCGGGTTCGACCCTCGGCAAAAATCCCCAGGGTGCAGTTAAGGCCCCACGTTATTGAGCGCGCCGCAGTGCCCCATGTACGCGGCTGGTTCTGGGGTTTACCTTGTCTGCGGGAGTCACAAAAGTGGCGCTCGTGCGAAAGGGTTCCTCGTCATAAAATAAAAATATGACACATGCATATGAGAGGTTAATAATTATACATTGATAAACAGTTTCAGGGAAAAAAAATTCCCGGGCTTCCTCTTTTCCTCCGCGCGCCTGGTTTCCCCCAAAAATCTTTTTCACCGCCGCACAAACTGCCCACCCCCCACCCCCCGCCCGTCTCACAGCGCCGCAGCAGCCGTCCTAGAGCGCCGCTGCCCTCTGCTCTTCGTCAGACGGACGACGACCCCACGGAAATTGCCGCTTCCCTCTGCTCTTCGCCAGACGGATGACGGCCCTCCCCCCCCACTTCTCCAGAAAGCGCCGCTGCCCCACGGACGACGGACGGACGACAATCCCGCTGCTTTGAGCTCCCTTCAATCCAAGGTAAACTCTTACTTAGCATTATTGTAGATTAGATTAAGTGTTCCAACTTCCCTATCTGTTCCAACGTCCTTCGCCATGGCAAGCAATGTAGTGGATCAATAACCTGTCTTCCTCAAGAGTCCATGGCCCTCTCCGTAGCTCTCCCAACTCCTCTAACTCCCCTCCCCCTACTCCTACTATCTCATACTTGCACCCTCCTACTCTCTGTGCCTCCATGCCTCTGCTTCAATCCAAGGAACAAGGCAAGAAAAAAGCTATGCCTATATGACCTTGACGCACCCTTCTATATTTGTCAGGGGGACAAATCTGTATATATAGTTGAGTTGATAAAAAGAGGCAAAACGAGTCAAGAACAAGTTAACAACCCCAGTCCTTGTACCCTTTTCGTCAAGGACGCTGTTGTTCCACTACATTGCTTGCATATTGACAAGTTACTTCATCCATTCCAGAGGCTACTATAGAGCTTATAAAAACATTTATAACTAAATTTGCGAGTCAACTTCTAAATCTTTTCACTAAATCTTACCACGTACATGGGTGAAGTTCTTATGGTACAAGGTTAGAGACTGTGATTTGTCTGCTCAATTATAGGGGGAGTGTTTAAATTTATGATATCCTACGGTATACGTGCATCTGATTGAGGTAGTGTCAGTATGTAAACGTCTAGAGTCATTGCTACTATACATCAACACCATACATCCCTGGAAAATGGAATGTTATTTTTTCCTTGAAAATCAATTAAAATTGAAAATTTGTTCTTAAGGGAACATCCACCCTCTTCTTCCAATCCCCAACACATTCTCAAATATCACCACCACTTGCCTTGCGGGGGTTTCCTCCTCCTCATCAATCGATGATCCCCTCCTACCCAATCTCTCTTTCAATATACTTATAACCATTAAATTCCTTTTGTCTTATTTGGTGAACTGAATCTGCAACAAAAAGGTTTGGTTGGACCTAATTTAAACTTGCTAATTTGATTTGCTTCCAGCGACATGTTGCAGGGAGTCTACCATGTAAATTTTCAGATATATATCCGTGATCTAAAATTCTGAGTCAACTCTAATTTGGTCAACCCTTTCTAAGACAGGATCATATACCAATTATTAGTCTCACCATGAACCCTACTTATTTTCCTTTTGATGTTCAGTTTATTCCGTTAAGCTATTTCCATGTATATTGTGTTACCTTCATTATGGAATTGATGTTAGATTCCAGATCAGAATGTGCTAGTAAAACTAACATCTCATTCCAATGTCATTATCTATGAATATAATCCCATAAACAAATTACTATTTTTAATCACAGTTTGTCATCATTTAGAAATTGATGCATTTTAACATGTGTTATTAACGTATCACACTAGTCTAACAGTAACAAGCTATGTTTATGTATCACACTAGTCTTAGAGTAACAAACTAGAAGCTTTTGCTACTGCATGTTGATTACATGAAGTTTCTAATTTCTGATGTTTAGTAGATTTGGGCTCTGTTCTCATCTAGGATTTGTGAATTATTTTTCTTGTGGGGTAGTCTATACCCTGTTGTTAACATGTTTCTATTTTTTTGGATAATGTTGGCAGCTACTGCATATTGTTGTCATTGACTTGTTAGTACAAAATAGTTTTGGTATACATGTTAATCTTTACTATATTGTATTAAAGTGATTCTATATAGACACATTGCACTTCTCTCATCCTTAGGGGGAGATGCAATTCTTATATATATTGTATGAAGATTAAATGGCATCGACAAAGCAACTACTAAACGGAATACACATGCACACACAGAGTGATGTCTAGACTTGGTTTGGTGTGTCATGAACATGAAGGCTTGACAGGTTGTACTTTTTGCATGATGATTTCCCCTTCACTGGTAGTCTATTGTGTCAAACAACTCGGGTATATACTGTCACAAAGAAACAGTCAAGTTGGGTCAGGTGTCTAGGATTCTATAGGTAGTCTAGCTGGGTTCTAAATAGTTAATTTCAGTGGTTCTTTTTCTTTCTCTGCTTTTACTTGTATGCAGAATATGGAGAACGGTAAAATAGATTAATATTATAAAATCAAACTTTGTATGCATGTTCATACGAGTAACTTATATTTCAACACCAACATAGGTCATCCTATATCTGCAACATAATGGATGACCTCTCTTTACTCATCTTGTTCAAGAGGTTGTGATTTGAGGCATGCATATACTAATGTTTTGTAGAGTGTCCTGCATTTTAGAATATAAAACATGCTTGTCAAGTTGATTTCCACCTTTGAAAATGATGTATAATTTCCCTTTTATCAAAGCAGCTAAAATAGAATGCACAGGCCTCTTTCTAGACGCGCATGTCCTCACTGAATGGGTAAGCAACTTGTTGAATAGTGGCTACTAGAATTCTGTGATTGAATGCCCAGTTATAATCTACTAAGTTTATGACCTACATTAACGACCATTGTATATCATCTGAATAAGGTACCTACAAATAGGCAATACCTACAACATCTACATAGATAGGAGTCACTACCATCAATATAACAAAGTGTTAATCAACCATCCATCACAAAAGAGACCATAAAGTTTCAGTTGGACAATGGACGTGGGGGTATATATGTCGATTTTGTTTTGATATTGTGCTAGAGATTGATTTCCAGCATGAACGACTTCTAACATCTTCCCCCTCAAATGGCATGACCTTTCATCCCACTAGATACTTTTACAATTTCATTCTAGACATTTTGGATACTTTCACACTCATAAAGAACAAGCATTAGAAGATATTAGGTTGTAACAATATGTATCGTTCTATCAGGTATGCACATTTGTGTAATTAAATATATTTATTTTGTGTCTATCACTTTATATATATTTATGGATGAATCACTGAATGATCAATATATGCCTATTCTATATATTTCATATATAGTTTCATAGTCACTGATTAGTTTGATAAATGGAGTTGATTAGGGCATACTGCAGCAAGCTGCTAGAAAATGTTGGTTATTTAGGTGTGCTTTCCCATAAAAATGTAGCTTCTCCCCTGGTCATGATGTCAAATATTTCAAAGATTGGCTTCTGTAACAAAGGCTAATTCAAGTGGTTTAGAACGGTGTTGTATAGGCGGCCAGGCGTTCCAGGGGGGGCCAGATAGCCTAGGCGCCCAGGCGGATGCCCAGGCGTTTCCAGGCATTTTGATAGATTTTTTATTTTATCAAATATATGTAAAATTTCTAAAAAAAATACCAGCCTTACACATATAAATATACATGATAAATATGCAATCAATGTGCTGTCAAATTACCAATAGTGGAAGAAAGCAACAAAAGCATTATATATGCATTGAATATAATTTTGTAGATGATTAAATATTTGCTACATAAGATAATAAGGATATTCCAATCCTAAATTTATATAAGTCGACCACTAATACAAACCAATACATCAATTCATTCAAATCAGTAAAATAATAAATACAAATCAATTCACAAATAAATATAATTTTGTAGATGATTAAATATTTGCTAAATAAGATAATAAGGACATGCCAATCCTAAAATTCATATAACTCGATCCCTAACGCAAACCAAGAGATAAATACATACAAATCAGTAAAATAATACATTTAAATCAGTTCATCTATAAATATAAATTGGTACATGATTAAGAAAATTGGTACATGATTAAAAAAATAATTGAGTCACTGATTAAATATTTCTTAAATACATAAATAAGGAGATACAAATCCGTTGATCAATAAAAATAATTGAGTACATTATTAAATATTTCCTATATCAGTAAACCAATGTATATAAATATGTTGATCAATAAAAATAATTGAGTAGATGATTAAATATTTCCTAAATCAGTAAACAAGGAGATACAAATCCCTAATTTCATAATAGTCAACCACTAATGCAAAGGAATACATAAATACATAAAAAATCAGTAAACCAAGATGTATATAATTATAAATCAGTTGATCAATAAAAATAATTGAGTACATAATTAAATATTTCCTAAATAAGTAAACCAATGTATATAAATCAGTTGTTGAATAAAAATAATTGAGTACATGATTAAATATTTCATAATAGTCAACCAGTAATGCAAAGGAATACATAAATACATACAAATCAGTAAATCAACATGTATATAATAGTCAACTTTATGCATATTCTTGTTTTTATTTTAACATCTAGGAAGATTGACTAGACATGATTATTATCTCCTATGTTGAGTACATCTTTAAGCTCATGCATTTCTTAATTTCTAAATCAGATCAGTTGAGAATAAATAAGAATCATTTCATTGATTGACTGAGATCTTTCCCCTGCTATATGGACCACCAATACAACCAAAAAGAATCCCTTAAGGTAGAACACCCTAGGACACCTCATCTATTTCCGCTATGGGCATCACATAATAAATGTCTCCCCAACTCTGTTAAGCTAACTTACACAATCAGAGAAGCAATCATTTACTTTCTTAATAGACAAAGGAACAAAAATAGCAAGGAAGTTTAGATTTCTAATATTTTATAGGTGACAACTACCTTTCTTCGTAATTGCATGCTATCTAGATCCAAACTCTGTTACGGATTGAATTTCTATCAAACTAATTTCCATTCAGTTTTTGGTTCTTTTATAGATTAAATTTACAATAAAATAATTGAATCCATAAAAATCAAGTAGCTATTAAGTTAATTCATTCACTAGAAACACCCTTCCAATTCTTAAGTAGCTGCAACCTCTCTTGAGAAAGAGGTAACGAGAAGTTGTTGACCTCACTTCAGAAACCAGAAATAGGATGCATGTTTAAGGCTGCTTAATTCCAACTCGGCCACAAACTGATAAAGTCCCAAGCTCAGTTGCAGCCTGCCAAAATTGTTTTGGAAAAGGCCATGATGTTAATTTAAAAATAGTTGATCATATTTCTGCTATTTTTACTATTATTTACCAATATACCTACTGTTAAATACTTATATTCTTACTGGTATTCACTATAACATGCTACTTTATATTAGACTTATTGATATATACCCATATTAATATTTATTGTTATATACGATATACATATTGTCATCAAGATAGATTCAGTGCTGCTTGGATTGCTGGTTACCCTTTGCTTCTTCTGTGATGGGTTTCTATTTTCTACTGGATAGTTCTCTGTATGCTGCTGAAGATCCTCTCGCGACTCTGTTATAGTGCTTAGTATGGTCTTGTTTGGCTTCATGGTTCTTGGTTTCTCTCTTCCTGATCAGCTGGAGGTGGTTTCTTGATTTCTGAGTGTTATAGGGATGGTTGAGCTTTTCTTTGATATCTTCTGTTCTGTTGGGTGCTCCCCTCTCACTGCTAAGTGATGGTTGAGCATTGCTCCCCTCTCACTTCAGTGATGGTTGAGTCTTGTGTTCCTTGTTGCTTCTTGTTATTCTCTGTGATGGTTGAGCCTTTCTCCCCTCTCACCTCAGTTCTGCTTGGGTTGCTGGTTTACCCTTGCTTTTTCTGTGATGGTGTTCGGTTTTCTGCTGGATTAGCTCTATGCAAGCTATTGAAGTTCCTCTTGTGACTCTTTATAGTGCTTAGTATGGTCTTGTATGGTTACTTGGTTCTTGGTTTCTCTCTTCCTGATCAGCTGGGTTGGTTTTCTGAGGTGGTTGGTAATTACCTCCCTATTCATGATATGTGATGGTCGAGTGTTGATGGTGCTTGTTGGCTGTTATACCTTGGTTCTGAGCGGGTTGTGATCTATCTCTCCCCTTTGGTGTGGTTGAGCTTGCTCCCCTCTCACTACTATGAAGTGACGGTTGAGTCTGTGCCTTGCCTTGATTGGTTTGCTCCCCTCTCATAGATTTCTATCTGTGATGGTAGAGTTTTCTTTTTTCTTGTGCAGTGTTTCTTCTGCTTGCTCTAGATGTTCATATAGTTGACTCTGGCGATCCTTTCTTGCTTCGAGGTAGTTGAGAGTTTCTCCCTCTTCATGGACTGTGATAGTGGAGTTTGCTGGCTTTTGTTGACTGTTACCTTTGGTTCTGAGATGGATTAGTTCTGTCTCTCCCCTTTGCATTTCTACCTACTTGCTGTTGGTTGATCTTTTTGTTGACTTGGCCTGGACATGGGTTTCTTGGTTATATTTGTGGGTATCTTCTCTTGAGTTGTTGTTGTGCCTTCGGGTTCTTTGTCTCTACTGCAGTGCTCCCCTCTCACTGAAGACAGGCTTTTCTGCTTCTTCTTCTTCTTCTCAGTGAGGTTGCTGATGGATCCCTCTTTGCTCCCCTCTCACTGGATCACTGATGGTTGAGTCTTGCTGCTGTTTTGTCTCTCCCTGAAGATCATTAGGTTGTGGCAAGTTAGTTTCTTGTTATTCTTTTGTAATTATTTTCCTTTTTTTTGTTATCCTTAGTTTGAGAGTAGCAAGTTCTGTACAAACACTATAATAAAACGGTAATTAACATCATAATAAAAGTGGGTAAGATAAACTACCTGATACAGAGTCCAAGGCCAAAAAGTCATAGTCTGAAACTACACCAACCTGTAGAAAGACAAATTGTATTATAACACAATGCAAGGCGAAATTGGTAAAATATTCAACCACAAAAGAGAGGACAATCATAGATGAAAAGCAAATTGACATGTAGAGATTTATTAATTAAACAAAAGGTATGTTGTCTTCAGTACTAAAATAGGAAAGGAGAATAAAATCTCAGCTCAAACAGTTCAGTTGCAAGTGTTTTTGTACTTTTGTTCTGATTGTCTAAATAAGCTTGGATTCTGAACAATATAAGAAGGAATCAGTAGTAATGATTAATTGTTTATATACTAGGAAAATTTCATTAAGGCGAACTATATGGGGGCAATGGCACACGTCGTCTACCTCAAGGTTTTACTACCTTTCATTTTACAGTTCATAAAAAGTTTGCATTTTTCTGCAGATTATTTATAGATATTTATGCCTTGTAAACAATGAGCACCACGTGCATTACAATTTTTTCAAATTCGAAATGACAAAATAAGTTTGTTAGGACAGATCATTGAAAACAAAATGTTCATCAGTTAGTTAATCACCAGTAATCAATTATTCATATTTCATACTAGTTGATTATACAGGTGATCTATATGGCCTGAGAGCTGCCTTCTATGGTGAGTACAACAATAGATTCAAATATTACAGGTTGAGTTTGTCATTGATGTGCTACAAGGTAGATAGCATTATAGGTGACAACTGTGGCTGCTAGCTGCTGTCAGTATCTAAACTGTTGTTCAAATATTTTAGAAAACAAAATCAGTCTTTTAGTCATTAAGGTGACCAGAAATAAAATGTGGGGAGGGCCGAGAAGGTGGGTCACATGTTCATCTGAAAAATGTAGAAAGGATTGAGTGGCCTGTTGACGGGTAGAGTAACGGAGTTAACAGTTTGGTAGAAATCAAAAAATAATATACCCACAAGTGATATGGATGCAATTATCAGAACGTGGTGATAGATTTGTTAAGATAAGGAAACGTAATGTATTTCTCTGAAATTTACCCTATTTTTTATTGTTATAAGCTACCATGATATTGTCGCCAGTTGTCAAACACGAGTAGTTCCTGAGAGTTATTTCCAAAATAGCTTTGGGGTTTGATATATCTAAAAAATATTTCATGTGAGGCTGCAGTTTAACAAAGCTTCCTTTTGGAAGGGTGGCATTCTTCACTCATACAAAATCCCCCTCTTGTAAGAGCAAGTTTTGCATCATCAAATATGGCATATAAACCACGCCTTCTTCAGCAATAAACCATGCCTTTTTCACTCTTATAGCATTTTTGATTATGTTTACACATACCTTTTATTAAGTTTTCTGGCTATTTATACCTTTCCATCCTCTTATTTGCTAACAAGTTCTCACAATTATTTGGATAACAAATTAATATTTATTTTGTATAGTGTCCAAAGCAGCCGAACAATACAAATTGCGGGTATTATGTGTTGAAGTATATGAAAGACATCTTTGATGCGAGAAATAGAAATATTCCTGAATGTGTAAGCTACTTAACATTATATTCTTTTAGTTTGTTGAAATTTCTAAGTAAATTGAAAATATCACAATATGTTGATATATTTGTCATATGATTGCAGTATTATTCGAAGTATATTGGTCGTTGCTTCAACCAAGAACAAATCAATGAGGTCCGAAATGAGTGGGCGACATGTGTTCTTGAGCACACATAAGATTATGTGACATGTGAGGGAGACATTTGTTCTTTACCATAGACCAATGTGTGAAACATTTTTAGTTAGTTTTCAGTTTGATTCTAGAGTGGATACTCAGTACTTTGTATTATTGAATCGTTGTATGGATGATTTAATATTAATTAAATTTAGTACGAGTTTCTTTCAAGGTTTGATGGAAATTTTGTTCAACTATGTGTTTGTTTGTGAAATGAAAATGTATAATTGCATATTTATTATAATTTATTAATAATATGATTAATTTGATCAATACAATTGGTGCGATATATGACCTTTCAAACTCTAATCAAAGACAACAGTTAATAATATGTTGTAAAATGTATGATTTTACAACAAACAACACATGTTGTGTTATCCACACCTATTACAACAGGGTCGGGAAAAATACACCATTACAACAGGTGTTTCTAGTGAACTACAACATGCATAACATGTTGTATAAATTGTGTATATTACAACAGACACACACCATGTTGTCTAAACAATCTTACTACAACGGTTAAATGTATGGAAAGACAACATACTCCAATTGTTGTATAAATATGTATATTACAAAAGGTGCACTGCATGTTGTAATAGACCTACCTATTACAACGGGTGTGTTTAGTGAAAGACAACATGCTTCGACTGTTGTATAATATATATTACAACGGGTGAACCACATGTTGTAAAAAATACCCCTATTACAACGGGTGTGTTTCGCGAAAGACAACGTCGTTCAACTGTTGTATAATATATATTACAATAGGTGCACCACATGTTGTGTAAAATACCCATATTACAACAGGCCATTCCTTAAAAGACAACATGTTTCAACTGTTGTATAAAATATATCTATTACAACATGCGATCACATGTTGTGTAAAGCACCCCCCATAAGACCACGCGATCTAATATAAAGGTTAACACATGTTGTAAATTGAGAAAAGGAACTGTTGTAAAAAGCATTTTCTGTAGTAGTGTAGGTGTTTATGAATAAGAATCATAAGTAACTTCCAAATTATTTATGCATAAATAAAAATATGATGCACCTAAAGAATGAAGGGAATGAAAATGTGTGACTCCAAATGCCTATTGTTATGGTGGGATGATGAATTAACTGAATATCTCATCCTAATGATTATTATTCATGTAAGATGCATACATGCAAAATATTTTCAATGTCTCCTTGAAGAAATTCGGATTTAGTTCCAGGCATCCTTTTCCCACATTTCTTGATTTAATTTTCATTTCTCTCTTCCCTCTTATTTTAGCATGATTCATGATTAAGGCTCATGATTTTAGCACCATACATGATTTCTTTCTTTCTCTTCTCTTTTTGCATTTGTAGGGATCTAGATGTTGATTTCTTCACTCTTTATTTCTGGATAAATCAAAATAGAAACATGTTGCGCAATATGCAAAGAATGATCCAAAAGGAAAATGCAATCTACATGAAATTTTTTATGAAACTAAAGTTTCTCACATTTAATAAAATTATATGCACTTCTCTATAATTTGTTTCTCTAATGCACTTGTAAAGAAACAACTATAATGCTACCTATTATGCTATGCAATGGAGTCAAGAGGATGTAATTTTAGATTAGTTGAACATGTTGTGGTGGTGAATGAAATATCATGAAGGTGGGTGAAATCACATGACTAGGAGACAATGTCTTTCTTAAGTATCATATATCCCTATCCGATCAATATGTGTATTGGATGACTTTAGAGTTTCTTTCAAAAAAATACCATTTTTAATCTCGTTACTTGTTTGGTTGGTTTGGGCTCAAACCTCATAATCATGTGCATGTCTTGGATAACTTACAATTTTCACTGTCCTCAAGCTAACAAACTCAAACACTTTCTCCAATTGTTGTTGTTTTAGACTTCACAAATGACCTTATAAAAATTTGATCATTTTAGATTTATTGCAAGACTAAGAAACACATTTGTAACCACCTCATTTTTCAGCAAAACCCCAATTAAGGAACGCCTTAAAGTTGAGATACATTTCCTAAAATTTTCTCAAGGATCCAGATTTAATCAAACAATAAATAATAGCAACTAAGTTCCACTAAATCAAATTTTATTTACAAAGACTCCATGAGAGAGTTACATGAATTTTGTACATAAAAACTGTACATATGAGAACTATATGAGAAGATGTATCTATCTAGTTCTCCTTGCAAGTTAACTTTAATGACTTTAAGAAATTTCAACTATTCATCACATCTTGATATTATCTTATGTAGCATGTACTTAAACTCTATGAAACCAAAAGAATAGATCTGCATATTGAAATATATTGTCTATGTGGAAGCATGCAGACGTGTGTAAGTACATAGCAACATATAATCAATCAATACCTTGCAAATAAGAACTGGAATTTTCTTCACATAATCATTCTTTATTTGATACTCATAGTGGCATTATAATTATATAAAAAGTAAATAAACATCTAGTAGTTTAGTTGTTCAATCCTCAAGAAACATTTGGAAAACACTGGCAAACTAATGTGGGTAGTCATGAGCGTAACAACGTACCCCAATGATG